>OX393560.1:64009492-65209492 GCA_947650365.1 Chamaelirium japonicum
GGTTTCTTAGGCCTCCACGAGTACTTCCAGACTCAAAGGCACAAGGTAGGTAGATACAGTGTTTTAAGTATCGTTATCGTTGTCGATATCGCCAAGTTACCCGAGGATAAAATCAGGAATATATCACTATTTATCTCCAAATATCGCTAAAAATTAGGGAAAAGAGGGCAAAATGAAGATTTTTTTTTGGAAGATTTTTCTATATATCCCTTTAAGATGTATAGATACACCATTATGATCAATAACATACAACACTATCATTTACTCTCGGGGCCACTCAATTTAGGCTCTATGTACGAGTCTGTGAACTATCTGATACTGTCTATGAACTGTTAGAAACTTTGCAACAATATGTGAATTAAACAATCATAATAAAATTACACACACTAAGAAGCATGATAAAACATATCAAAATCCATATGGTTCAAAATACATAAAAACATATCACAAATTCATAACTTATAAAGCATAAGACATAATAAGCATAAAGCATCTCACAGACTGAAAGTACATGACATAGCATAATAATCTGAAAATGATTTAAGCAAAAAAATTTCAAATTTGGATAGCAAGTAGATTGGATGTGTAGTATTGACATACTAAAATTTCATTAGGGTTTATAGGGTTTAAATAGATGAAACCTATGAAAACCCATGAATCCTAATTAATTTCATGATAATCATGATGAATCACATCAAACTTGATGCGATGCATGTTTAGAATCTATTTTTCACAAAGATCTACTTAAGAAATTTGAGAAATTAAAAAAATAGATTTGAAAATATACCTCAACTTAGAAGTTTGGAAGAAACTCCAAATATATGAAGAAATGCTTCAAATCCATCAAGAACAACAAATGAAGGGATTGACGATATATTGATGATATTTAGCGATATTTGGTGATATATCGATAATATTTAGTGATATTTGGCGATATATGGGCAATTTTTTGACTTTTTTCCCAAAACAAAGGAATTTAGTCTGTTTTGATGTCAAAGCCTGGTGATATAGCGATATATTGTCGATATTTTAAACCATGGCTAGATATATTTTATTCTATGCTCTATTTGGTTGCTAGGTTTTGTGAAAACAATATTCGTATATGGTTTTTATAAAAGTAAATTTAGTGGTGATGGGAAAACTATATTATTGGTAGGTTTTTTAGTTGGAAATATTCCAAATATGATATCGCTTGCTCCAACATGCAAACACCATGGGACTATAAGCTATCACGTCGATTGGATCACTACTTCCACTAGGAGGGCAAATGAGACATGACAAATGTTTGATATGAATATGACATGCAAGGCTACAGTTTTGTTGGCCTCCACGAGGCTTGTGGTGCTCTACCACACTAATTTGAAAGCAAGGTTGTTAGGATCTAGCTCCCACCAAGGATCGATGGGGGATTGAATTGAATAAGATCCTAGAATCGGATCGAGGATCGTAAGATTCTATTAGCTTAGAAAAAAATATGAACTATAACTTAGATACATGCCAAGAAACCTTAAACATTTATTAAAAAACAAGTAAAAAACGTAGAAATGTAGACAATTTAACTAATATGAAAAAAGATGGAGCCTTTACTTACGAGTGTAATTTGTAAGTTGCAAAATATGTGCAAGAAGATTAATGTGTGCATCTTTGCATCTATATTATCCACTTATAATACGTTTTGAAACTTGGAAACACCAAACTAACATAACATGAATTTAACAAGATAAAATAACAGTGTTCTTACCCCTTCAAAAATATTGCATTGGACATAACCAACATATCAATTCCATACTCAGAACTATTGTTATATGAGAAAGAAAAAGAAAAAATAGTATAGGTAGAAATATCAATAGTCAACAATGCCAATATCATTATCGAAGTTAGAGAATACCATCAAAGTCAATGATATCATCCTCGAATTTGCTATCAACATTGTCATGATAACATCAACATCATCTATGTCCACTGAAATATTCAAGGGCTCATCAACCTCATCTTTACTAGCTTCATGAATATCCTCAAGCTCTACATTCTAGCATGTTCAACACCTAAAGTGTAAAAAATTATTGTATTAGATAAGTACATATATAAATAAGTGTTGAAAATGAAATTTAAAAATTGACTCATACTTTCTGCCCCTCACCTTCATCCACATCACGTTGAACATCCTTGAGTGTCTACTTAGGATCGTGGGAGTCTAGTCAAGAGTCATAGGAACGTGAGAGTTCACCCAAGATCGTGGGTTCCTACTCCCAAGATCATGAGAGTCTACTGACTTGAGAGATTACAATGAGAGTTGGATCAATTTCTGATATTAAGAATAAAAAATCATAGGATCATAAGACCTGCATAGGGAATTTAATAACCATGTCTAAAAGCACTTCAACTCAGAATTGATTTTGTTATATACCCTCACACCTTAAAATCCGGGTTGTAAGGGAGGTCCATAGTGGGTATATTAAGTGGGTGATGAGTGCCTCCCTCACCGATGTGGGACTATCCGTTAACACTCCTTCTCACGTGGAGCATGTGTGGCAAGGATCCTCCCACACGGAGCATGCATGGCAAGGCATGATCAGTGGGGAGCACCCGGAGCGGGAGCAGGAGCAGGAGATGGGCCAACTCTGATACCATGTTAGATACCCTCGCGCTTCAAAACCCAGGTTGTAAGGGGAGGTCCATAGGGGGTATATTAAGTAGGTGATGTGTGCCTCCCTCACTTTTGTGAGACTATTCGTCAACATTCCCCCTCACACGGAACACGCTTGGCAAGGCACAATCAGTACGGAGCACCCGGAGTGGGAGCAAGAACAAGAGACGGGCTAGCTCTGATTCCATGTTGGATACCCTCATACCCCAAAATCCGGGTTGTAGGGGAGGTCCACAGCGGGTATATTAAGCGGGTGATGAGTGTCTCCCTCACCGATGTGGGACTATTTGTTAACAGATTGATGCAAGCATCCTCCACCCATAATTCACTTTCTTGCATACTACTGTGACTCTATCACTCTCATTCCTTTGAAACTTCAAATCATAAACTTCGAGGATTGAATGTTGTCGTAATACCGCCCTAAACTCTGCAGTGTCACCAAATTAGGCTTTTCTATCTTTGTTTCTGCATGAAATTCTGGGTACATATGCTTATATATTACATCATCCTCATCAGAGTCAGAGATTTTCTCAATGCTCACTAGATGGCCACTGCGAACATATTATGAAACTCTATCCGACCCTTGAGGTGTTTCTTTAGTTCCCTCTCCCATACTAGCTTTCCTTGTATTTGCATTCACCTTACTTGAGAATTCACCTAGTCAAGTAACATGGCTGCCAAGGTTAGCTTCCTACACAAATGAGTAACTATCATCACTATTGACATCACTCTCTTCACTGAGATAAAATGGCTCATCACTTGCTGCATTATAACCCATCTTTTCTTTTCATACACAACAACAATATCTTCCCCTGGTTGATGCATCTCTTCAACAACAACTTCTTCCCCTGCTTGATTTAGTTCTTCACCAACATCCACTTCTTCACCTGGTTGATGCATCTCTTCACCAACAACAGCACTAGACCCTGCTTGATGTAGTTCCCACCAGCACCCACTTGTCACCATGGTGGAAGCAATTGTTTATCAGAACTGACATCAGTTTGTCAGCCAATGCACAAATCAACACATCCAACTCCTTCATATGCTCTAAATAGATCCAACACACTGGTATCAATGTTTATAACTCTCATTGGGGAGGTTACATCATCCCCATAAATCCTAAAATGGATGGAAGTATGTAACAGATACCCAAGCTCTTCAGCCATTTGTTGAACTTCAAAATATGACATTGCATCAGGGTCTACATTATCAAAATGAGAGACCTTCCCTCCATGATGAAAGTTAAATGTATGATGCATCTGTAACACATGAAGCTACAAGGTACAAGCTATAGTCTTACATTGTAATATAAGATTACATTTGTTAGGAGATGACGGCTAGGGTTTGGAGAGAATGAAATTACTCTTCATTGAGATACTAAGCCCATATATATGTACAACATAAGACAAGACCTGACCCGACTGTATGTAAGACTTGACCCATCTATACATTAACACTCTCCCTCAAACTCACTGTGGATCATGTACCGAGAATTTACTAATAAAATGCCAGAAGCAGGCAATTGTTAGGGGCTTCGTGAGGAAGTCAGTAGTCTGCTCCATCGAGTGAATGAATGGCAAGGAGATGGTGTGAGGAAGTCAGTAGACTAATCTTGTTGCACCTGGGTTTATCTTATGCATCACCGGTCTGAGATCTCCCATATTTATAGGATATTTACCAATATGCTTCATACCCAATTTGGTCGGCGCATCAAGACCTTTCGATCTGACTGTGCTAAGGAGTATCTTTTATCTGAGATTCATGAGATTCTTCAATCTCATGGTACTCTTCACCAACAATCTTGTCCCTATACCCATGAGCAGAACGGAGTTGCCGAACGCAAGTGTTTTCGAGACAGCACGAGCTTTGCTTCTATCTACCTCTATTCCTCACTCCTATTGGGCTAAAGCTGTTATGACGGTTGTTCACCTCATTAACATCACTCCGTCCTTTGCTCTTTTTGGTGCCACAGCTCCTTTACTTCAGTCCACCCAATTACTCTCTTCTTCGCACCTTTGGGTGTACGTGTTTTATCCTCCTACCTCCTTATGAGCATAACAAACTTTCTGCTGGGTCTGTCCAATATATTCACTTGGGTTATAGTCGAGAGCACAAAGGGTATTAGTGCTATGATCCCTTAGCTCGCCGGATTCGTGTCTCCCGCCATATTTCCTTTGTTGAGGATGTCTAGTTCTTCTCCACTGAATTGTACGTTCTGTTACCACCTCTTGTATCTCCGTTTCCGCCACCATTGCTTCTTTCTCTTCTATTACTTTTTCCATCTTCTCCTACTAGGCCCTCTCCTTTGTCTCCACCGTCTCCACCTCCCTTATCTCCTCTATCACCCCCTTCTCTGCCACCCCCGCAACCTCCACCTCCCCCGTCTCCCCAGCCACCTCTACCATCACCACCTGTCACGCGTGTCTACGTTCGTCGCTCTACAGTTACTCCCACCGAGTTTGTTTCCACTGGTACTCCCTCGCCTGCTGCTGCTCTGTAACATCCGCCCCAAACACACAAGATATTGTCTGCTTTGCCCGTGCCCGCACGAGGACTTCCCAGGGGGTCACCCATCCTGGTACTGCTCTCGCCCGAGCACGCTTAACTACGGAGTTCTTACGAATTCCGTAGCGGCGCACGGTTTTAAAACGCGTCTTGGCAGGAAAGGTGGTGAGCCCCCAAACACAAGATATTGTCCTCTATTGGTCTATTGGGTATCGAACCCTCAACCTCAAGGTTTTGCACTAGTGTGGTTACCATCGAACCACCTAGAACGCGTCTTCTATGTTTGGGAGGGGAAATTATATAAGTAGCTCAGGATCTCCTTCTCTCCAAACGATGTGGGGCTAACTCATGGCCTTGTACACCTCACCTCACCTCACCTCATCCATCTTGGCATTCCCGCCTCAGGAGTCTTGGCTCTTGGCTATTGGCCTATTGGATATTGGTCGTCACAATCCACCCCCCTTAGGGCTACACGTCCTCGTGTAGGGTTAGACCCCCCCATAGCGAGGAGAACCGGCTCTGATACCATTTTGTGACGACCAAGATCCAATAGGCCAATAGCCAAGAGCCAAGACTCCTGAGGCGGGAATGCCAAGATGGATGAGGTGAGGTGAGGTGAGGTGAGGTGTACAAGGCCATGAGTTAGCCCCACATCGTTTGGAGAGAAGGAGATCCTGAGCTACTTATATAATTTCTCCTCCCAAACATAGAAGACGCGTTCTAGGTGGTTCGATGGTAACCATACTAGTGCAAAACCTTGAGGTTGAGGGTTCGAGTACCCAAGAGACCAATAGAGGACAATATCTTGTGTTTGGGGGCTCACCACCTTTCCTGCCAAGACGCGTTTTAAAACCGTGCGCCGTTACGGATTTCGTAAGAACTCCGTAGTTAAGCGTGCTCGGGCGAGAGTAGTACCAGGATGGGTGACCTCCCTGGGAAGTTCTCGTGCGGGCACGGGCAAAGCGGACAATATCTTGTGTGTTTGGGGCGGATGTTACAAAATGGTATCAGAGCCGGTTCTCCTTGCTATGGGGGGGTCTAACCCTACACGAGGACGTGTAGCCCTAAGGGGGGTGGATTGTGACGACCAAGATCCAATAAGCCAATAGCCAAGAGCCAAGACTCCTGAGGCGGGAATGCCAAGATGGATGAGGTGAGGTGAGGTGAGGTGAGGTGTATAAGGCCATGAGTTAGCCCCACATCGTTTGGAGAGAAGGAGATCCTGAGCTACTTATATAATTTCCCCTCCCAAACATAGAAGACGCGTTCTAGGTGGTTCGATGGTAACCATACTAGTGCAAAACCTTGAGGTTGAGGGTTCGAGTACCCAAGAGACCAATAGAGGACAATATCTTGTGTTTGGGGGCTCACCACCTTTCCTGCCAAGACGCGTTTAAAACCGTGCGCCGCTACGGATTTCGTAAGAACTCCGTAGTTAAGCGTGCTCGGGCGAGAGTAGTACCAGGATGGGTGACCTCCCTGGGAAGTTCTCGTGCGGGCACGGGCAAAGCGGACAATATCTTGTGTGTTTGGGGCGGATGTTACATGCTTCCTCATCTCCGGTCGTGGATCCTGGTCCTGTTTGGCGCTACCCTGCATGCGAACATCACCATCCTGATAGATATGACTACTGTGGGGGAAAATCTTCGTGCCGATCCGAAGATTTCACCTCACCAATCAATTGAATTGAAGTTGAGTCGAAGATTGTTGGCCGATCTGTTGATTGGAAGGTAGGTTTGAAGATTGATATCTTGGTGACTTTGAGTTGCCTCTTATGATATCCAAACAGAGAGAGTGTTGACACAAGATGTGATCTCGGAGTTCAGCCGAAGCCTACGTCTCCGTGCTATAGGGAGCAACCCGAATTTACTAACAATTTGCTCAAAGTGACCTCGACAGGCCGAGTGTCACTGATCTCTTCGAATTCTTCAGAGACAAGAAGAAGATCGAGGAGAGTTGAAGGATTGAAAGCTGGAATCCCAGAACTCTGGTTTTTTGGTTTTTGGAATCGATCCTTTTACATTTGAAGGCTCTGCTATTTATAGGATTTCCTGGGAGGAAATCTGGGGCAAATGGCGGTTTTTGCCGTCATATCCGGGGGATCCTCTAGGCAGGGCTAGTGGGTCCTGCTGTCGTTTCTGGGGGTTCCACAGGCGGGGCTGGTGGGTCCCGCCGTTGTCTCTGTGGGCTCACCAGGCAGGGCTGGTGGGTCCCGCGGTAGTCTCTGTGGACCCACCAGGCAGGGCTGATGGGTCCCGCGGTAGTCTCTGTGGGCCCACCAGGCAGGGCTGGTGGGTCCCGCGGTAGTCTTTGTGGGCCCACCAGGCAGGGCTGGTAGGTCCCGCGGTAGTCTCTGTGGGTTCACCAGGCAGGGCTGGTGGGTTCCGCTGTCTGTAGGCTTCTTTGCCAAAATTTGCACCCACAACTACTCTCCTAACAGGTTTGGCTACTTTACTTTTATCTCTGACTCTGCTGTTGCCTCATACTCCTTATCTTACCAGGCCTTTCTTACTGCTCTCCTCACCCATCGGGAGCCCCAGTCATGCTGTGAGGCAGCTTTACACCTAGAGTGGCGGCAGTCCATAACAGTGGAGCTTGAAGCGAACTCAGATTTGGGATCTGGTTCCTTGTCCCTCAGGCGTGGTGCCTGTCAGCTGCAAATGGATCTTCAAGGTCAAGACTCGAACTGACGGTTTTATTGAGCGGCACAAAGCCTGCCTTGTTGCTCGTGGCTTTGCTCAGAAGTATAGGATTGACTACGATGAAACGTTTGCTCCAGATGCTCGGATGCCTACTATGTGCACTCTCTTAGTTGTGGCAGCTGTTCGAGGTTAATCTCTCCATCAGATGGACGTGACCAATGCGTTCCTTCACTGTGGCCTCTTAGAGAAGGTGTACATGGCTCCTCCACTGGGCATTTCTATTCCTACGGGACACGTCTGCCGTTGGCGCCGGGTTATATATTGGCTCAAGCAGACCCCTCGTGCCTGGTTTGAGCGCTTTCGCAGTGCAATTCTTATCGCTGGGTTTGTAGAGTGACATTCTAACTATATCCTGTTTACCCGCTCCTCTAGTCAGAGTCTTGCTATTCTTCTCCTGTATATGGATGATATGATTATCAGCGGGGACGACAGTGCCACCATAACATCCTTTTAGCATCACCTCCAGAGTTAGTTTGAGATGAAAGATTTGGGCCCTCTTCGGTACTTCCTTAGTCATGAGACCGTTCGACTCATGGTTTGTTGATCTCCCAACAGAAATACATTTCCGACATCCTTGCCGATGTTGATCTCACTGATTTCGCACTGCTGACACACCCATGGAGCTCAACTTGAAGCTCCTACCTACAGATAGTGAGCCTCTCTAGAATATTTTCAGATATTAGAGGTTGGTTGGTATGCTAGTCTATCTCACCATGACTAGACCTGACATTGCTCATGCTGTCGGTATTGTCAGTCAGTTTGTTCAGACTCCCCACTCTGTTTACTATGTAGCGGTACTCGGGATCATTCGCTATCTTCGGGGCATCTTCACCAATTCATTGCTTCTACTTTCAACCTCTACTCTAGTGCTGTGCGCCTACTCCGATGCAGACTGGGCATGTGATGTTGCTACTCACCATACTATCACTAGCTACTGTGTGTTCCTTGATGACTCCCTTATTTCTTCGCAGTAAGAAACATGAGTCTGTTGCTCGCTCCAGTACCTAGGCCGAATACAGGGCTATGGCTTCCACCACCGCAGAGATTGTCTGGCTTTGTCGCCTTTTCCTCGACCTGGGAGTCATGATATCCGAGCCCACACCTCTATTCTGTGACAACCGGAGTGATATTCAGATTGCTAGCAATCCGGTTTTCCACGTGCGGACAAAACATATAGAGGTTGACTGTCACTATGTTCGCCAAGAGTTTCTTGCCTACACCATCTCCTTGCCATTCATTCACTCGACGGAGCAGACTACTGACTTTCTCACGAAGTCTCTTACAGTTGCTCGATTCCAGCATTTTATCAGCAAACTCTCGGTCATGATCCACCGTGAGTTTGAGGGGAAGTGTTAATGTATAGAGATGTATCGGGTTTCATGTATAGTCGGGTTGGGTTCATTGTGTAATAATGTACATATATATATTGGACTTAATCCCTCAATGAAGAGACATACCATTCTCTCCAAACCCTAGCCGTCATCTCCTAACAATATGAAAACCGAAGGATCCAGCGTTCCCAATTGTCCAACCTTACTCTACGAAGGATTCCCTTAAGTTTCCTGGCAACCCACAACAATTTGATGTATCTCTTTCTTCATTTTTCCTTAGATTTCGTTTGTTTTCAGCCCGCAGAAAGTACAATTCTGCTACCTATCCTTTCGCTGAAATCATCTATTCCTATCATTATATGCCCCATTAGTGCCCCAATCATCGTTGTCTGATCAAGACTTCTCGGGAGCCCATCTTACCTTGTGATGCCTATATTTTTATAAAAAATTCTTCTACAGCTATTGGTTTGTTTATCTATATATTTTCGCTTTATGAATGATCCCATGGGTGTCATTGTTAGATCGTAGTGCAGGATTTCCTCGCCTACATCAGAGGGCTTATTGAATGAGCACTGCCATTGCAATATATTACATACAAGGACTTTACCCTCTAATTTAGAGGAGGATCCATGATTAGCCCCCTATGGAAGAAGGTGCGATCACGATAGAGATAATCTCTATCCTTTGTTCATTATGATTCCTGGCCACCAAAAGGGTCAAAACAAAGAAGCCAAGGTCTCGCTAGGCTGAATCAAGAGAAAACCCTCTAAATCTTAATGGTGGGAGTAAGCCATATATTAATTTAGCAGAAAAACATTGCTATGAACAAGTTAAATCAGGAGAAAGCCTCTGTAACTAAGAGTGCAACAATGCTGAAAAGAGAAACCCTTCCTACCCAGAGGGCATGATTATTGTGTTACCACTTGAAGGGTAGTTTGTCCATGCAAGAACACTAATTAAGGTAAAAAAATCCCAAGTAACCAGATAATAGTAGTGGGAACCCAAATGGGGTGAGCCTATAAGCGATAGGCGATAGTTGAGCATGATTCAACTTATCTTGAACTGGAAATCCTTGCATGTACCATGGTACATGCAGGGATCCATGACGCCAGGGGAGGAATGGAGCGAGCATTGAGTTTTGGCAAGATCATTAGAGGAACACTGATAGAACTTGGTCAAGGAGTTTGATGACCCATGCATTCATCCAAAGGATTGGATAGTCTCTTGCACGATGATGTTGTTAATATAATCAGTGTTGGTTGATGAGGTGGACTTGGACTATTTTGCATCGCGATGGTGAGCAAGACATGCCTTGTGAGCAAGAACGGAGCTGTGAGTCTTTGACATGGAATTATGAGGCATGCTCAGTGTAGGTATGGTGGGTTTTGTCATACAAGGTGCTCTTGTGCATGCAAAAATACCACAAGGCATGTGTGTTCATTGGTGCTGGTGACCATTGCATTGACTTGTCGAGGTGCCATTTGTGAGGCGAAGGTATTGCTGGGCTGTTGTCGTCCGAGATTGGCTTGTGAGCACCATTGGGGTATGCAACTGTTCATTGTGAGCGATCAACTTGGTGCACAACGATGTCACAATGGGGTTGGTCATATCTAGGGGCATAGAGCTACTCGGTTTGTGAGGCATGATAATGTGGCCATTCATAGGTGCTTAATATCAGATGCTTTCAAGAGTTGCCTTGCATCATGTAAGTGCACAATGGCGCTGCAGCATACTCGATAATTGGGTTGCCCATAAGCACTCAAGTGTGTTGCGTGGTCCAAAAGTGGACGAGCCCTGAGCGATGAGCGTTAATGTACAAGCTTGGAAATTGTTCAGGGCTCCAAAAAAGTTGGCCTTGATGTGTGGCACACCAAGGTATCACATAGATGGAACCAAAGGAAGATGAAGGTACAGTTCTTTGCCTGTAAGAATGGTCTCTTGAAGTTTGTCTGCGCACTTGTATATTACAATATGTTATTTTTCCATCTTCTTGTTTCTTACATAAGTTTATTTTCTTAACCTTTTCGACAATCTTTTACTTTTTTGGGGGATCTCTGATCCTTTTCATTCTAAAATCTTGAATGTTGAGATGTCTGACAAGCTGTGTGAACCATCCAATCCATTAATTGTCTCTTCTTTTGATTCTGAGTATTTGCATCAGTTAATCTAAGTGCTCCTTATCTGTTAGCTGGGCAACAGTGGCCTAGTAAATTACGTTTCGAGCTGGTGCTTCCACTGATCATGAGGTCTATTTTGCCACTAAAATCAGGTTGCTTAGGAACAGGGTCTCTGCTCAACAAGCTAGAGAGAGAAAGAAGGTTTATGTGAACGACCTGGAATCTCGAGCCAATGAGCTGCTTGACAAAAACCTGAAATTAGAAGAGAAAATTTCAACTTTGATCAATGAGAATTCTATGCTTCGAAAGGTGCATCTGAGAACATTATTTGCCTTCATGGAATTTCTATCTCACTTCTATATCAAGTTGAATTAATACAGTTTTAATCATCATCTCATGCTTTCTTGTATACTTATTGTACTTGTTTGACCTCATCTTGTCCTTCGACAGGTCCTTATGAACACCCGGCCTAAGGTTGACGAGAGGGTGGAGCTGAAAAATGACCAGTTAGGCAACAGCTAGCAAGCAGCTTATCTGAGGTTCATGTTTCATGTACATGGAATGTTTGGAACCAATGATGTTCATATTTATGGATTGTTTCCTGTTAGGAACCAATTATAAGTGAATAATATGAGTTTTTCAAATTCTGGTCTTGCTCATCCCTTGAAATCACTTCACCTCAATTGTCAGGATGTTTTGTCTGGAAAAAGTAAGAAATCGAAGCTTCTTTCCTCTTCAACTCGGCGTATTTAGTTCTTTACGAGGTTCAGGTTCTTCGGTTTGTGGCCTTGTTGGGTACACTAAATCTTCCAGACTTTAAAGATGTGGATATAAGTTAGAGAAAATTACACTTGGGCCCCCTGAGGTTCATTCTTGTTACACTTTCCCCCCTGAGGTTTCTGAAATTACACGTTCACCCCCGTCAGTCATGTAGAATTCTGTGTTAAAGCATTATTTAAAACTTGGTTTGTCTAAATACGAAAGTATAATAATGGGCATTTCATACTTTTCTTGCATCCTATATGTTAGTGATAGTGTATAGTGTTGAGATACACATACCCGTAGATGGCCGGTATAGGATACACCCTTTGTTCTTTTCTTGTATCTATATATTTGGCCCTTGGCCTAATGAGATGGTAACAATCCATTTATCCCAAAACCCTAGCTTCTATTTCTCTTTCTCTCTCTCTCCTCTCCATGCTAGGGAATGCTTGTCACATGGTATCAGAGCTATCGATCCCGAGGCCCTCCGACGAGATCTGATCCTCCGGCACAGATATGAGCCGTCTCCCCTTTTTCTGGTCCGGCGCAGCCTCCTCCGGCGAGCTCAGAGCGACGAGATCTGATCCTCCGGCACAGATCTGAGCCGTCTCCTCTTTTTTCGGTCCGGCGCAACCTTCTCCGGCGAACTCAGGCCTACGGGACCAGATCCGACAGATCTGGTATGCCACGCTCGAGGCTGGTGCCGTCTCCCCTCTTCCGGTTCGGCCCCTACGGAGCAGATCTGGCCTGCCCCGCGCGAGGCTGATGTAGACCTGAGACCCGACAGTCATCTCTCCTCTCTCCGGCTGATGCAGACCTGAGATCCGATCTCTTCGGCGTAGATCCCCTCTTCCGGATCTGGCGCAGAACTGAGATCTGGCGCGGATCTGATCTGGTCTCTCCCTGCGATCTCTCCTCTCTCCGGCGCATTCAGGTCTCCTCTCTCCCGGCGATCTCTCCGGCGAACTCAGGCCCGCGGAGCTCTCCTCTCCTCTCCAGATCTCAGATCGAGAAGGTCTTCGACGAGGATCACCCGTATCGGTTTTAGTCTCTTAAGAACATTCTGTTGAAGGCATGGCAGACGTCTGAATCCGGAGCGATGCTAATGTGGGGATGGGGAGCCCCTCTGCAATTCCGAACTTGAAGAATCTCTGATAAATCTGATATTGGAGATTACTTCATCAAGCCAAGGGCACAGATCTCTCTTCTCTCTCACGGCAGATCTGAGATTCAAGCGACCAGATCCCCTCCAGCGAGCACGTCCTCGCAGCTATGGCCGACTCCTCCTCCGTAGATGCTCCTCCGCCCGTGTCACTGCACACCGAGAGCCTCCCATTCGAGTATACTCGTGACTTCCTGCCGAGCCCGACGAACTTTCCTCTCGCCTCCTCCGCCGACTGGGAAGCATGGGCGGCCATCGTCCAGACCACGCTTCTCGGATGTGGCTTTCTTGGATTACTCGACGGCACTACCACGGCACCGAGTCAGGCTTTCCCTGCCGCTCTTCAAACGTGGCGTCTACGTGATGCACGGGTCGCCGCCTACCTTGTCGCTTCGGTCGATCGGACGATGCGTGCTGACCTCGCCGCCCTTGGAACATCAGCAGCTATATGGCGCTCCTTAGTTGAGCGCTTCATGGAGTCTAGCGGCGCCCACGAGTATGCTCTTCTTTCCCAGGTCCAGTCCGAATAGCAGGGTGATCGTACGATCCAACAATTCCATACGTAGATGCATGGTTACTGGCGGGAGCTTCAGTCACTGGTACCTCCTGTCTCTCCCGAGTGCCGTGCCGCCCACCAAGCCTTCTGGGAGCGTCGTCAGCTTTACCAATTCCTGGTGGCCCTTCGACCAGAGTTTGGCCCGCTTGCTGGCGCCCTGATCCACCGAGACCCACTACCATGCTTGGATGCTGCCATTGCTGAGTTCGTCGCTGAAGAGACCAGGCTGCGCACCATCACCACCAGGGTTCCTCTGTCCCCCTCCAACCACACGGGCGTCCTTGCTGCAGCCCCAGCTGCCTCTTTTACTTCTGCTCCTGGTCGTGATCGGTTTGTGTGCACTTACTGCCACAAACTAGGTCATGTCGTTGCCACATGTTGGAAGCTGCATCCCGAGAAGAGGCAGGGATCCCGAGGACGTGGTTGACCCGTTGGCTCTACTGCTGCTGCTGCTGCTGCTACTGCTCCGTCCTCTCCTCGCCAAAGCTACAACCTTACCTTTTCCTTCTAATATCTCTCAAAGTTCTGCTTCCTTTGACTTAGTACATTCCGATATCTAGGGCCCTGCACCTCTTCCTTCGATGTGTGGCTATCGCTACTATATCTCTTTCATCGATGACTTCAGCCGATACACTTGGGTCTACCTTCTTCAGCACCGCTCTGAGGTTCCTCAGGTCTACCAGATTTTCACCTCGATGGTCCACACACAGTTCGGTTGTCGCATTAAGACCTTTCGGTCTGATTGCGCCCTCGAGTACCTCTCCACTGCTATGCGGATACTTCTTCAGTCCCATGGGACCTTATTCCAGCACTCATGTCCTCACACACACGAGCAAAACGGAGTAGCCGAGCGGAAACACCGTCATATCCTTGAGACGACGCATGCTCTTCTTCTCTTTGCTTCCGTTCCACGTACTTTCTGGGCTGAGGCTGTCTTGACATCAGTCAACCTCATCAACATCACCCCTTCTTCTGTTTTTTCGGGTGGTGCATCTCCCCACGAGCGTCTTTTCTCTTCCACTCCTGACTAAAGTCTGCTTCGTACCTTCAAGTGCACCTGTTTCGTTCTCCTTCCGCCCCATGGGCGCACGAAGCTGTCCGAACGAGCAGTTAAATACATCCTCCTTGGAATCAGCACCGAGCACAAGGGTTATCGTTGCTATGACCCCTTGACTCGTCACCTTCGCATCTCTTGACACGTCTTCTTCGTCGAAGATGCCCCTTACTACTCCTCTGCAGCCCAGGACCTCACCTTCTTGGAGACTCCTACCACCCTGTCTTTGACTCTCGAGCCCCTTCTATCACCCCTTTCATCCAGCTCCACTTCTCCCCCTGCTTCCAATGATTCTTCTACGGAGTCTTCCTCCGTCCCCTCCTCTCCTCCGTCACCGATTTCTTCCATAGGTCTTCCTCATACTCCCGACGCCCATGGTACTCCACCTGTTACGCCCAGTCAGACGTCGCCGGTCATGGATCCTCGCCCGCCGCCCTGCTATCCTCAGCGCGAGCACCACCTACCTGATCGCTTCAGCTTTAGCTCTAGCCCACCTGATCGTTTTGGCTTTGCCACGGTCAGCTCCTACTCGCCTCAAATTACAGCCTTTCTTGCAGTCCTTCACACAGACCAAGAGCCTCGATCGTACCGAGAGGCCGTCCAGTCCCCTCAGTGGCGGCAGGCCATGAGCGAGGAATTTCAGGCATTTGAGCAGACTCATACTTGGGATATCGTCCCCCTTCCTGTTGGCGTTGAGCCTGTGTCTACAAGGTCAAGCGGCGACCTGATGGTTCCATCGAGCGGCACAAGGCTCGGTTGGTGGCCCGTGGCTTCACTCAGGCATACGGAATCGACTACGAGGAGACTTTTGCACCCATAGCTCAGATGACCTCCGTTCGTGCACTCCTGGCAGTTGCAGTAGTCCACCGATGGCCTCTTCTCTAGATGGACGTGAAGAATGCCTTTCTCCATGGTGATCTTTCAGAGGTCGTCTATATGCAGCCACCCCCTGGTTTGCATACTCCTCCCCAGCATGTTTGTCGCCTCTGTCGAGCCATCTACGAGCTCAAGCAAGCCTCTCGAGCTTGGTTTGAGTGTTTCCGACGAGCCATCACCGAGATCGGCTACATTGAGAGCTCGCATGACCACTCGCTCTTTGTGCGGTCATCTCCTCAGGGCAGGATAATTCTCCTATTATATGTCGACGACATGATCATCACAGGTGATGACTCCGTTGCCATCACTTTCCTTCAGCAGCATCTTCGGCGCTAGTTCCAGATAAAGGATTTAGGTCCTCTTTGCTACTTCCTTGGGCTAGAGATCGCCCACAGTGAGCGAGGGATTCTGCTATCCCAGCAGAAGTACACAACTGACATCCTTAGCCGAGCTGCCCTTTCCGATGATCGCTCTACTGTCACCCCTCTCGAGCTTCACGTGAAGCTTCGTCCCACCGATGGTGAGCCTCTCTCCGATCCTACTCGGTACCGACAGATCGTTGGTCAGTTGGTTTACCTCTGCATCACCAGGCCCGACATTACTCACGCCGTCAGCATCATCAGCCAGTTTGTCGAAGCCCCTCGCTCTGCTCACTATGCTGCCCTTCTTCGGCTTCTTCGTTATCTCCGAGGCACTATCACCCGGTCGCTCTTCCTATCATCGACTTCTCCTTTGGATCTACGTGCCTACTCGGATGCTGACTGGGCTGGTGATCCGATCACTCGTCGATCGACTACCGGCTATTGCCTATTTCTTGGAGATTCTCTTATCTCATGGCGTAGCAAGAAGCAGAGCGTTGTCTCTCTCTCCTGTACTGAAGCAGAGTTTCGAGCCATGGCCTCTACTACCAAAGAGATCGTTCACTTGCGACGACTTCTTGGAGAACTAGGGGTTGAGATCTCTGAACCTACAGCTCTTCACTGTGACAATCGGAGTGCAATACAGATTGTCACCAACCCGATCTTCCACGAGAGGACGAAGCACATCAAGCTCGATTGCTACTACTCTCGCCAGGAGTATGAGACTGGGACCATCTCTCTCCCCTTTGTTTCCACTGGAGAACAGATTGCTGACTTCTTCACGAAGTCACACCCTGCTCCATGTTTTCAGTTTCTGCTTAGCAAACTCATGGTACATGATCCGCCTTGAGTTTGAGAGAGGCTGTTAGTGATAGTGTATAGTGTTGAGATACACATATCCGTAAATGGCCTGTATAGGATACACCCTTTGTTCTTTTCTTGTATCTATATATTTGGCCCTTGGCCTAATGAGATGGTAACAATCCATTCATCCCAAAACCCTAGCTTCTCTTTTTCTTTCTCTCTCTCTCCTCTCCATGCTAGGGAATGTTTGTCACACTATAAGTGTACAATGATCCTTAAAACTCAACATTCTACCGACAAATCTCAGTTTCATGGATCATTTTTACCACTAAAACAAGTGAAAAAGTATGAAATGCCCTTTATTATTATTATTATTATTATTATTATTAGGTGGGAACAGGCTGTGGACAGAATGTTGAAGCCCCAGCAGGTCTGAGTATCGAATCCTTGAAAACATCTGGTCCAAAGCTGTTGGGTGTCAATGAACTGTAATCTTGTCCTTGGCATTGACAGGTGGTGGATGCCAAGGTGAGGGCCCCACCACACCCCCATAATGCTGAGAGAACATTCAACAAGTAATTGTGATGCCCCTTTGATTGAATGGACTTTGGATGCCAGCTGTGCCAAAATCATAACTTAGTAGTGTGACTTGGTTTACAGTACATGTGATGGATGTTGGAAGCCACTCTTTTTTTTTCTTTTTCTTTTTTCTGAATAATTTGAGCCCTGAAATATGCTACTTCTGTGTTTAGCCCCCTCTGTCGGCTTTTTATCCCTAAAATACCTTTATCATTTTCCTAAGACTCGATTGATTTTAAAAATATTTAGCTTATGCTTACTAGGATAGGGGTGTTTTCAGATTAAAAGTCGACGGAGGAGGCTGAATGCAGACGGGGAGCATAGTTCAGACTTCAAATTGTGCAAAAAAAAATACATAAAAACTGAAGGATCAATATGAAATTAGATGCATGTCGTGGATTAGCCTCAATAATATCTTTGATGGTTGAGAGAGTTCTCTTGGACCTCTCAGTGTCTCTGCCTGAAGGGGTCAATGGTATGTGGTGGTTAGTGATGGATTTAAAAGAGCACAAATCATGTGATTAGTTAATGTTTAGGATGCCCGTGATCGCATCCCATGGTCCCATCAAGGAGGTGTGTTTGTTTGCCGACAGTGTTATGTTATGCACGAAAAGAATTTGATGAAACATAAAAAAAAAAGAAAAGAGTTGTGATTTTTCTGTCGGTGATTTGGAAAAGAAATGAAGAACACTTTCTTGGAGATCATACATTCTTGTCAATCAAACACATTGGATTTGACAAAAAAAAAACGCTTTCTTTTCCTTTCCTATAACTTAAATTGCTTCAAAACAATTGGGATTCTTTGGATCTTTTGACTCGAGAGGAATAATAGAATTTTTAATAAAAAGTCGACTGACGAAGAGGAACTACAACAACCAGTTGTATTCATATTCAAGTAGTGGATGATCCCATGGACGATTGTCCTAGTGATAAAGCTCGAAATTCTTGTAACTTTATTGCATCTTGAATTCTTAGTAATAGACTTGTCCCCCCCCCCCCCCCCCCCCCCCCAAAGGGCCCAAGGGGTTCTCAAAAATAAAAAAACAAAAAGCTTAATGATGTCAGCCTCAGTCTAGTGTTTTTTTTAAAAAAAAAAATTGTTTAACATAATCATATCAAATCCCATTCAAGTACCTTTACTAATATTTTTTTGAAAGAAATCCCATGTGGGGTTCAGATGCTTTTCCCCACTTTTCAATTTAGTCAGCAACTAATGATGTTAGCAAAACCTTAATAGAGAACGCTGATGAAAGGGCGGCCATCATTTTTCGCTAAACAACGACGAGACATTGGCCAAAGGAGAAAGTCGGTGCGCTAAGGGCTTTAAACTTTTCTTTTTGTACTTTTACAAATCGACCCCTATAATCGCTCTTATTTATACATAAACTTAATAGAACTGATATTTACTTATAGCCCCTCAAATAATTCAAATCGTACATAGAAAATTATTTTTTTGGAATATTATGTTATTTGGTTATTAGGGTCTGTTTTTTATGCGAGACATAATTGGGATGAAAAATTCATTTACTTGAGACATTCATAAGTAAGAACAATGATGTCTCGAGAAATTAAATATCTATTGTTCTTTTCAGCTGGGTAAATTCTTCTAAATTTTCGATGGATTAAATAGATCTCGGCAAATAATATCTTGCTCAACGTGGATAATAAATATCCGATCAATTTTGGAGAGATTCTAATGTGCCACCAAACTAGAAAAAAAAAGAATATTGAAAGACCATTTATCTGAGACATTAGACAAAAGAACATGGCACAAAATGAGATTATTCAGGTACATCAATGTCAACCTAATTTACTCGCCAAAAGAACATGCCTTACAGTTGAACATTAATTTTTTATTTTTCATTCTGTCCTTTTTTTTTTAATCTAAATTGATTAAATATCTTTAGGGATACAAATTGGACCAGGTCGGGTCAGGTCGAGCTTGTGTAAATGAAGCTTGGATGGACCCGTCGGGCCCTCCAAGATGGGTCTTGGATTAAGGGTCTAAACCCAAACCAGGCTTGCACATACATCTAGATTTTCGCGCTGGGTCGAGCCTGGTTTGGGCGGAAACAGGGTGAATATAATACATAAACATTATTTATACTCGGCCTTTGGCTAGGCCCTCAGGCTTGATTTCTGTCTGGGTTAGGCTGGCCTGTGTGCCCGAATCATTGATCAGGCTAGGCTGCGTTTGAGCCGTTGACTTCGGGCTGGGTCGAGTCTAGTTGCAAGCCATCGGGCCACCTTAGACTCGTAAATATCCATCCAAAGTGAGAATAGTTCAGGTTAGGTCAAAGTTAGATTCGGATTAGGTCCATATTAGTTTTGGATTAAGTACATGTTCAACAAAGATATGACAATTTAAGGTATTAAAACCAAGGATAAATTAGTTTATTTTTTATTTAGATTAAATAGATAACAACCAAACGAAGGAATGTTCTCTCATCTCGGATGTTAGCTAGCTAGCTAGCTACATAGGAAGGTATATAAGATTTGGATAATATAGGTGCTTTATAGGTAAATGTGGATATTACAGGGAGTCATATGTTAATAGAGGAGATTGTAGGAGTCTATTTGTAAAAATCTTTTGTTTACTTTTGGTGTGGGTGTCATATGTTGTCACCTCCACCGACGTTTTTTTTTTTGTCATTAATGAAAAGTTAATTACGTTTCCCTCGTTTCACATGGGCAGAATACGATTTTGTTCCAACCTCCTTAAAGAGGTTGGAGCATCCCGTTCTCTCCCATTGGTCCATTCCAAGGGTATGTTTGTCATTTTATACGTTTATCATGGTGAAATGACTAAAAGCCCTCGAGATGGACCAATGAGAGAGCGGGATGCTCCAATCTCTTTAAGGTTCTACGATTTAGTTCCAACCTCATTTGATATTAGGAACCTCTTAGGACTAAACACACACCACGTGCTCGTAGATCTAGGTATTTAAGTTTTTGTCCTTTATAATAATTGAGATACGAAAGTGGACTTAATTGTAATTTCAGTTCTTATCATCAATATAAAAGGATTAATTAGAGTCTAATCCTTTTATATTAATAATAAAAGCTGAAATATAATTAAATCCACAAACTTATCTCAATAATTATAAAGGACAAAAACTCCAATACTATGTGCACTTTGAGCACAGGGGGGAGGGAAGGAGATTTAACATGAATAGAGAGGTCCTTTATCTAATTCACCCTAATAAAATACAAGGTTTGGTGTTGAGTTTGTGGATCAATCTGGATCAAAAGGGACATTTTCGAAGGAAGTTTTTCTTGAAAGGTATTTCTATAATTGTTTAAAACCTTATAATTTTATGTATAGAAACCTTATTTAGGGGGTTGGGAGGAAAATATGAGATTTCAATGAGTTTCTTGAGAGGAGGATATACTTAAGACGAACAAGATTTTCTCGTTGAGGGAGCGATTGCTTGTACCTTTTGTTGATCCTCAGTTTTATAATAGATTTTGAGTATTGTCGTCTTGTCGTCTGTGATTTTTTCTGATTTAAGTTCTCCACATAAATTGATGTCTCGTGCCTATAGTAGGTTTTCTTTCTCCCATCTTAATTTTGTGTGAATATGTGATTGTTTCGTGTTGTAATTCATTTTATTTGTGTTGGTGCTCCTACTTTCGGAATGCAACACTTTTTTTTTTTGAGGGGTAAAACACGAATCAATAAATAGAAGAGACATTTACAGCACACGGCTTACTCAGAATAAGTAAGCAGGACCAGAGGAAACCAGATCTATACAGTAGACAGACCAACACAGTAGCTACCGAAGATATCTGGTCCCTAAACAAAAGGCAAAAACCCAAAACTAGCTACAGTACTACAATCAAGCAAGGGTGCAGAAGTATCAAAACTCGCAAGAAGAAAAGATACTCAAGAAAAGTACATTCACCATCGGAAGCACCCCAATCACCAAACCGAGGAAACGAGAAGGGCTTGGGCCCAGATTTATTGTTGGTGAGAAGTTATAATCACATGATATTCCTTGAAATATTTATAGCTGCATGATTTGGCGAGTATTAAAGGACATGAACTACATACATGCATGCATGCATATACATGGAATGCCCATGTTAAATGTGGGCATACGTTTGGTGTGAACCACGGTCAGGTAGGTTCCATTAATGAACTTTAAAAAGGCTTAAGAGAATTTAAGGGTCTTGTTTCAGCTAAGTAGTGCGGACCTGACCAAACTTTGCTAGTGCCGATCTAGGATCGCATCTTATGGAGTTTGGTCCATTTATGTATTTACTTGACTGAGATTTTAAATTAGCCAAAAAAATTAAATTAAACCTACAATCATACATGAACAAGCACACATAGATTTACGAAATTAGAGACACAATGTGCTAGTGGCAACATAATAAAGAGACTAGGGCTATGGTGTGTGAGGTGGGGGGATGCAAACCAGGAGGTGACACGATAGGGAAGTTGAGGGATGTGCCGAGGTCAGTGCGATCAATCCACAAAGCTGGTCATGAATCTCGGGTAGCATGGGTATGTCGTTGCCTCAACGAGGTGGAGAAGAGGAAGCAGAGTTTCTGGGTAGAGTTGGAAGAAGAGCCATATAGGTAGTCGCCATGTTACTGGGAGGAGGAGGGCAGCACATTACTATGGAGGAAGGTGTTAGGAGATGATGGCTAGGGTTTGGAGAGAATGGAGAATACTTTTCATTGAGGGACTAAGCCTAATATATATACACCGTATTACATAGTGAACTCGACCCAACTCTACATAAAACTGACCAATATCTATATACATTAACACTCACCCTCGAATTCATGGTGGATCATGAACCAAGGGTTTGCAGATGAAATGCCGGAAACAAGCAATGGTAAGAGTTTTAGTGAGGAAGTCAGTGGTCTGCTCCGTCGAGTGAACGAATGGCAAGGAGATGGTGTAATCAACAAACTCCTGAAGAACATAGTGACAGTCCAGCTTATGGAAGACCAGGTTGCTTGCGATCTGAATAGCACTCTGGTTGTCACAGAAGAGAGACATTGACTCAGATATCGCAATACCTAGGTCAATGAGAAGTCGACAAAGCCAGACAATCTCTGCAGTAGTAAAAACCATAACTCTATATTCGGCTTCAGTGTTGGAATAAGCAACAGACTCCTATTTCTTATTGCATCAAGAAATCAGAGAGTCACCAAGAAACACACAGTAACCGGTGGTAGAGCTGCAGGTAGCAACATCTCCAGCCCAATCTGTATCAGAGTAAGCACGCAGTACTAACATAGAGGTAGAGGAAAAGAGCAGCGAACGAGTGATGGTGCCCCGGAGATAGCGAATAATCTAAAGAACTATTGCATAGTGAACATAGTGAGAAGCCTAAACGAACTGGTTGACAATACCAACGACATAGATAATGTCTGGCCTAGTCATGGTGAGGTAAACGAGCATCCCAATCAGCCTCTGGTATCAAAAAATATCCTAAAGAGACTCATCATCTGTAGAAAGGAGCTTCAAATTAAGCTCTATAGACATGTCAGCAGTACGAGAGTTAGTAAGGGCAGTCTCTGCAAAGATGTCGGAGATGTACTTCTATTGGAAGATCAACAATCCACGACTGATCAGTCAATCTCAAGGCCAAGAAAGTAGCAAAGATGACCCAGATCCTTCATCTCAAACTGATAAGGTGTCACTAAAAGGATACTATGATGGCACTGTCATCCCCGGTGATGATCATTTTATCCACATACAGAAGCAGAACAGCAATACCTTGATTAGAGGAGTGGGTGAACAGAGCTTAGTTAGAGTGTCTCTCTATAAATCTAGCTACTAGAACAACATAGCCGTAGATGGCCTGACGCAGATGACAGACATGGCCAGAAGGGGCAAAGACGCCAGGCAGAGGAACATTGTACACCTCTAAGATATCACCGTGGAGAAGGCGTTGGTCGCGTCTATCTAATGTAGAGGCCACCCTCGAGTAGCTGCCACAACGACGAGGGTGTGAACGGTGGTTATCCGAGCAACCAGGGCAAATGTCTCCTCATAGTCAA
Source organism: Chamaelirium japonicum (assembly GCA_947650365.1). Taxonomy (NCBI): domain Eukaryota; kingdom Viridiplantae; phylum Streptophyta; class Magnoliopsida; order Liliales; family Melanthiaceae; genus Chamaelirium; species Chamaelirium japonicum. The sequence continues at coordinate 64,032,968 of OX393560.1, forward strand.
TCCCATACTCCTGGGAGAAGCCACGAGCAATAAAAGGAGCCTTGTGCCGCCCAATGGAACCATCAAGTCGAGTCTTGACCTTGAAGATCTATTTGCAGCTAACAGGCACCATGCTTGATGGACAAGGAACCAAGTCCCATGTTTGGATCATATGAAAGGCCTCAAGTTCCATTGTCATGGCCTGTCACTACTCTGGGTGTAAAACTTCCTCACAATAAGCCTAGAGCTCCTGATGGATATAGAGGGCAGTGAGAAAGGCCTAATATGATGAAGGGTAGAAAGTAACAGCAGAGTGGCCAAAAATATCAAGAGAAATAGAGGTAAACGTAGAGTAGCCAAACTTGTTAGAAGAGTAGTCATATCTGTCAAGAGGGTGATGTTTGGCTAGAGGTGTCAGGAGAAATAGAGATAAAAGAAGAGTAACCAAACCAGTCAACAGAGTAGTCATATCTATCAGGAGGGTGATGCCGAGTAAGATATGGTCTAGGGCTTGTAAAAACCATGGTTGATTAATAAATGAGTTGATATTTATATTAGAATAGCTTAATTGGTGTGTATTATACGTGTTCTATATACTGAACTAAAAAGAGCCATGACTGTATAGTGGTTCGTCTGAGTGTGAGACTCAGTTGATTAGTACTATTAGCCTAAATTGTTCACAGTTCTGATTAGGGTTGGTCGCCTTATCAGGTTAAACTGTTGGAATGACAGAGCATGGGTTTCTCCACCATGGTTATTGCCAAACACAGTGTCTGTGGCTGAACAGAACCAACACGGTGCACAGATTGGTGAGCAGACACCAGTGAACATAGCTGTGTTTCTGCTTAGGATAATAAGTCCTAAATCCTGAGGAACCATGATCGGTGGACTAACCAGTTTGGGTAGCTTTGGTTCACCAACGTGTGAGGGATCTAACCACGACCCAATACCATGGTGCGCTGGGTTGCCGGGCTGGCGTTGCATCGGCATGCCACTCCTACAGGCTATTCACATCCCCATTGGGAGGTGCATTCTTTGGTCTGACATACACCGTACTAAAACCAGGCCTGGTGGTTAACAGTTGAGCTGTTAGACTGAATCCGGTTGTTTGGCCCAAATAACCGGAGGTACGATGTGTTAATCAACCTGAAAGGAACCTAGTCATATGGTCACTTGAGTCTGACGGTGCTCTCTATCGCTCAAGTTGACACATGGCACTGAGTGAAGGGACATCTAATTACCTAACTAAGCAGAGAGCAGGGGTATGTGAGAGAGCTTAGTAAGTCTGGGAGAATTGGAGTGTAGCCTGTGTCGCACTCTGGGTGGCCACGCAGGTTAACCGGGACCCAGAGGATTGACAGGGACACTTAGGTAGTGTGTCGATCGGGTCCGGTTGGAATCCCTGAATCCTAGTCCCTAAAGGTTCCACCTTATCCACGATCGTTACGGATCATAACTTTCTTCTTGTCTCACAGCATAATATGAGTTGAAGAAATAATGCCTTAATCGTCCTGTGTTCCGTGAGTGCATTACACTAGGGCATGGTGGTTGCACAGGACTACGTGTGTTCACTAGGGAGCAACTCCAGAGTAGTGTAGGGACACACGATGTTGCCATAATTCCATGAGGAGTTTATTTCGTGTGTGCGTGTCGCACTAGAACACGATTTGTGTATTTAGTGATTTTTACTATAGAGGCACCCCAAGTTTTACTGAGGGCACCCCAGTAAATAGTAAAAACACTATTCATCACTCTATGGTATATTAAATAGGTATGGATGAGATGCCCTAAGTGTTAAAGTACTTTATCATGCACGGAGATGGACCATATATGCTTCCGTATGAGGTGGATGGCCACTAGATGCATGGGGGGCATTTTGGTTATTTCAAAATGTCCCGCATGCCCTAGTGGCTGCCCCCCTCATTAGGGTAAATATGCATGGTCATCAAATTCATATTTAAAGGGATTAATTCAGATTTGAAATAATTTGAATCTATTCCCTTTAATTGCAAAACCAAATATGACAACTATACAATAGTGAGCATTTATTTTTGAGGATTAATGAGAGAGAGAGAGAAGGGGGAAGGGTTCATATGGACAAGGGGAGAGGGGGGCACATTTTTCAAGGCATATTAGGCAAGAAAAACTGAGCCTCATTCAGATTTTTCAGGGAAAGACCGATCCCTCTCTCCCTGGTGTTCGGTTTTGGCCTTCATCTCTCTTGGGCACTTATCTCTCTCACTCTTTGGTTTGACCTAAGGTGTGAAGAGAAAATCTTCTTCATCTCATCTTCTCCTCCTCATAGAGTGTGTGTGATAAAGAAGAAGAGAAAGCTTGTACTCCGAAGCACTCACAGATTGGAGTGCAAGGATCCGGGTCGATTCGCGAGATCGGGTGTACCCGAAGAAGAACGAGGCTTCTCCTATGCACTTGGATACTTCCGTCATCATCAACTTGAAATATTAACATCGCGGTGCTAAATCCCACATGGAGGTATAATAAACTAAACCCTAGATCTATTGAATTACATACATAATTTTTATGGTGTGTTTCGATAGATGACCTAGGGGTTCGTTTGCATTTCGTTTTAATCTTGCGCATTTGATTGTTTCTTAAGAAAATTTTAAAAATGTTTCGCACATCGTATCAATCCTAAGATCGAGTCCAGCTTTCGTTGTGCCTCTGATTTGTTTCCAACAAATGGTATCAGAGCCATTTTTGGTGTGCGATTCATAAATTTTTTTTCTATGAATCGAATCAAATGCGTATTTGAGGAATGAATGCATTCACCGGGGTTTGTATGTGCTAGATCATATATGCATATGTGTTGCATGCTATGTTTTCCTGTAGGGCATCGCTAAAAAATAATAATTGTGATTGTTTGGTTTCAAGGGTCAGACCCTGAAAAAAATGATTGCATAGTTATTTTTTGTTCTTTTTGTGATGGATGGTTATAAGGCCTAATGGGACAAGTACGTGGAGGTTGTTCCACGACTTGGTTTTTCCTGGCCAATTATTTCTATTCTTGTGCTTTCATTATTCAATTACAGGTTGAAGATTTAGAGGACAAGATCAGATGGAAAATCCATTACCAGAAGACCGAATGTGGTGGGCCAAAGGAAGAGATATATGGAAGATGCCACGAACGGGATCATCAGAGCATTGCTAATCAGGTTCAGGGTCGGACCCTGAACTTGATATCAATGGATGTTTATGTTTAATGGTAGTTAGATATTTTCTAAGACCCCGGTGAAATTATATATTCTAATGCTGTAGGTACTAGATTGTGGGATGCCCTTTCCCCACTGTGTGTGGGATGCCTATTCCCCACTTGGTCCCTGCGACCATTAGGTTAGATCTCCATTTAATGATACCCATAGTTTAATTGATGTTTGATGGTAGTTGGATCCCATAACACTCGGTTATGCCATCATTAGGTCGAGGTCCGACGGAGGTTGTCGGATGTCCCTAATTGGTTTGACATTGAAACCAATAGTGTTATAGTGATCATCTATGATATCAAACATCAAGTTGCATACGAGGAGTCATACTAATAGGAGACATTTCCTTGTATGTCTAGACCATAGGCTAGGCTCTCGAGCACAAAGGGTAATGATCATTTTATTTAGTATCGAAGGCTTGGAAAGTACGTAATGTGATTCTTGGGAGAAAGGTGACAACTGAGTATCCACGGGATAGGGACTATGGTCCTCTCCAAGTCTATCTATACTTCATAAAAGGTCTTAACTCTAGTGGGAGCACGGTATGACTAGGGTCTAGGTCTAGGTTGTCGCAACCTAGGATCTAAAATACTTGTATTAAAATAACCCTCGCTATAATTAAGGGATGTGTAAGAGGACTCAGTTTGAGTACCCCTGGCCTCCACGACCAATTGCTGAATTTTTGGGTGATAGGGTATGGCTCAACATCCCCCTCAGGTGAGAGTTATTTTCTGTCATACCGGAGGCTTAGCAGTCTCCTTCGGGATATGGTGGTCACAATGCCAGGAGAGAAGGGCTTTTCCCGCTCTCGTGGGGGCCGCATGAACTCCCATGTTATGATTGCCTAGGCTTGTGGGTACGCATCCGAAGCACCCGTGAGGCTACCCGTTGCGTCGCATGGAGATCACGGGAGACTGGCCAAAAGAAAACCATGGTCCATTATAGCCCGTCTATGGCAGATTTGGATTGGGTCCGAGAGACCTGCTGTGAGCGGAGGACGCTCCACAATGCCCCCTCGGGCGGGTGTATCCGAATTCGAGATCTCATATACATGGTAAAATTGATCCATAGATATGTCTCCGCTTTGAGGGTAGCATTGACATTTGGATATAATTTGACTTATTTTAAAAATACCATAAAATGAGTTTATGAAGCATTCTAAGATACTCCCATTTATTTTTCAGATGACCAAACTAGACCCCTTATCTGCCATCCTAAATGATAACAAGCTTTCGGGTCCTAACTATGAGGACTGGAAACACAACCTCATTCTTGTTCTGAGGATCGGTAAACACACCATAGCCGTAACCACTCAGGAACCGAACCTACCAAGTCCAGATGCCACTGAGACAGAGACCAAGGCTTTCTCCGACTGGCGCGATTCTAATGAGATTTGCAAGTGCTATATCATAGCTTCCATGCAGACAACTCTACAGAAGCAAGTCGAAGAAATGCCAGATGCTTCTGATATGATGCTATACCTCAAAGAAATGTTTGAGGGGCATAGCCGCGTAACACGCTACCTCACAATAAAAAAGCTCGTTAGCACTAAGATGTCCGAAGGGACGTCTGTCCGGGAACACATGCTGAAAATGCTCGGGTTCCAGAATGAACTGGCTACCATGAACATTGTGCTGGATAGCGAAGTTATGACTGATATCTTCCTTGCGTCCCTGTCTGGAGCCTTTAAAGGCTTTGTCACTAACTTCAACCTTAACAAGTTGGAGATGACAAATGCAGAGCTTCTTGGAGCTCTCCAGACAGTAGAAGACGGGTTCAAGGTTAAAGGTGAGGCATTAAGTGCTAAGCGCAGAGCTGCTCTGAAGGCTAAGAAGCCTAAGAACAAGAAGCTGAAGGCAGGGCCTCTGCAGAGCCATGTGGGGACCTCTAAGTCAAGAAAGATGAAGTCACCAAGCACGAAGTGCTTTAGATGTGGCGAAAAGGGCCATTGAAAAAAGGACTGCACAAAGCCTCAGGGTGCTGGGACAGGTAATTCTCAGATACTTGTAGTTGAGTCACTTCTTTCAAGTAGCAGTTCTTTTGCATCTTGGATTGTGGATTCTGGTTCCACTGACCATGCCTGTAACTCTTTACAGGGGTTCCAAGTAAGCAGAAGGCTACTTGATAAGAAAGTGGTCCTGAGCATGGGGACTGATGCTATTGCAATTTACAGTTGGAGATGTTTATTTATCTTTTTCTAATGAAAAGACTTTGATTTTAAGAGACGTATTATATGTACCGTCTTTGAGACGTATTCTAATTTCTGTTTCTTCTATGGTGAATGATGGCTATTCAGTTCTTTTTGATACATCTGGTGTGTCTATTTGAATGAATGGAACCTTCATTATTAGAGGAATAGTTCAGAACAGTCTCTATATTCTAAGTCCTAAATTAGAGAAAGAAAACATAACCGCTTTGAATATTAACTCACCTAAACGTAAGAAACCTTCAGAAAATCTAACTCTATTGTGGCATCTAAGACTTGGGCATATTGCCTCAGATAGAATTCATAGGTTGGTCAAGGCCGGGCTTCTGGAAACAGATCCCTCGGAGATCCTTCCAACCTGTGAGTCTTGTCTGGAGGGCAAAATGACCAAGAGGGCTTTTAAAGCCAAAGGGAATAGGGCCACAGAGATATTAGAGTTAGTTCATTCTGATGTATGTGGACCCATGAGCGTCCAAACGATAAGAGGCCATGAGTACCTCATCACGTTTACTGATGATTACTCAAGATATGGCTATATCTACCTAATGCATCAAAAGTCTGAGTCCTTTGACAAGTTCAAAAAATTTAGAGCCGGAGTTGAAAAGCAGACTGGTAGATATGTGAAAGCCCTTCGATCTGATTGAGGAGGTGAGTACCTATCGAACGAGTTCCTTGGGTATCTTAGAGACAATAGGATTGTATCACAGTTGACTGCTCCAGGTACACCACAACAGAATGGAGTTTCTGAGAGAAGGAATCGAACCTTGTTGGACATGGTCCGCAGTATGATGAGTTATGCTATTTTACCGACCACATATTAGGGATATGCCCTATTAACAACAGCTTATATCTTAAACCATGTTCCATCTAAATCAGTGCCTCTAACTCCTAGAGAACTGTGATCAAAACGAAAGCTTACACTGCAACATTTCAGAATATGGGGATGTCCTGCACATGTGTGCAAGGACAAGAGGGATAAGATGGAGACTAAGTCTAAGGTATGTCTGTTCATAGGCTATCCTAAAGAAATAAAAGGTGATATATTCTATGATCCCGAGATAAGAAGGTACTCGTTTCTACGAATGTCATCTACCTAGAGAAGGACTATATTATGGACCATAAGCCAACCAATAAGGTAGTTCTGGAAGAGCTACTGGGTACTGGTGGAGATAGCACATTCGGTAACAAAGAGGGAAGAGGTAATATTGAAACTAACATACCAAAGACTGTAGAAACGAATTGCTCAGTACCACCATTACCTCGTCGTAGTGGGAGACAAATCAGAGATCCTGAAAGATAATATAGAGAGACTTTATTAGTCGATCCAGAGATTCAGGAGGATGATCCCTTGAGCTATGATGAGGCGATGAAATCTTCTGACAGTTCTGCTTGGCAAAAAGCCATGGAGGCAGAAATTGCATCTATGTCCCAAAATAATATCTGGGCACTTATTGCACCATCACCCAATATTAAACCTATTGGGTGTAAGTGGGTGTACAAGAAGAAAAAAGGACTCGATGGTTCTGTTGAGACTTATAAAGCTAGATTAGTTGCCAAGGGTTTTACCCAACGAGAAGGGATCGATTATGACGAGACCTTCTCACCGGTAGCTATGCTTAAGTCTATTCGAATCCTCTTATCCATCGCAGCCCACTATGATTGGGAGATCTGGTAGATGGATGTCAAGACAGCTTTCCTCAACGGGGATTTGGAGGAAGACATATATATGAGACAACCTCCAGGTTTTGAGTCAGTAGGTCAGGAAGATCTGGTTTACAAACTTCAGAGGTCCATCTATGGACTGAAACAAGCATCCAGAAGTTGGAATATCCATTTTGATCAGACAATCCGCTTATACGGATTTGATCAAAATAAGGATGAACCTTGTGTGTACAAAAGGAGTAATAATACTACAGTAGTATATTTAGTACTTTATGTAGATGATATACTACTGATTGGAAATAACGTAGGAACATTATCTACGGTAAAAGTTTGGTTATCCTCGCAATTCGACATGAAAGACCTAGGTGAGGCGAGTTATGTTCTGGGGATTAAGGTAACTCGAGATCGCCAGAACAAGATTCTCTCGCTCTCACAAGCTGCTTATATAGATAAGATACTGGCCACATTCAGCATGCAGGACTCCAAGAAGGGTTTCTTGCCATTCAGATATGGCTTGAAATTGTCTAAGGATCAATATCCTAAGACACCTGAGGAGAAGGCAGAGATACAGAAAATACCCTATGCTTTAGCAGTGGATAGTCTAATGTATGCCATGCAGTTCACGAGGTCAGATATCTATTTTGCAGTAGATATGATGGGTCGGTTTCAGTCGAACCCGGGTCCAGCATACTGGACTGTTGTAAAGAGTATACTCAAGTACCTTCGTCGTACAAGGGATTATGAGTTAGTTTACACTTCACAAGACCTGACGCTGATTGGATACACGGATGCTGACTTTATGTCAGATGTGGAATCTAGAAAATCGACTTCAGGTTATGTTTTCATGTTAGGAAGAGGAGCAGTAAGTTGGCAGAGTATGAAGCAAGGTTGCATCGCAGACTCCACCACTGAATCTGATTACGTCGCAGCGTGCGAGGCTGGAAAAGAGGCGGTGTGGCTCAAAAATTTCTTATTGGACTTAGGGTGCGTACCAGAGGCTCAGTCACCTATTGTCCTTTATTGTGACAATAGTGGAGCGGTAGCATAGGCCAAGGAGCCAAAACACCACCAGAAGGGAAAACATATCGAACGCAAGTTCCACTTGATTCGGTAGTTTCAGAAGGAAGGGCAAGTAGCGGTGACCAAGATAGCATCTACACACAATGTTGCCGATCCCTTTACAAAGGCGATTCCTGCAAAGGTGTTTGAGCAGCATGTAGAAGCTTTGGGAGTCAGAACTGTTTTTCCTCGCTAGACCAAGTGAGAGATTGTTGAGTAAGATATGGTCTAGGGCTTGTAAAAACCATGGTTGATTAATAAATAAGTTGATATTTATATTAGAATAGCTTAATTGGTGCATATTATACATGTTCTATATACTGAACTGAAAAGAGCCATGGCTGTATAGTGGTTTATCTGAGTGGGAGACTCAGTTGATTAGTACTATTAGCCTAAATTATTTGCAGTTCTGATTAGGGTTGGTCGCCTTATCAGGTTAAGCTATTGGAATGACAGAGCATGGGTTTCTCCACCATTGTCATTGCTAAGCACAGTGTCTGTGGCTGAACAGAACCAACACAGTGCACAGATCGGTGAGCAGACACCGGTGCACATAGCTGTGTTTCTGCTTAGGGTAATAAGTCCTAAACCCTGAGGAACCATGATCGGTGTACTAACTAATTTGGGTAACTTTGGTTCACTAACGTGTGAGGGATCTAACCACGACCAAATACCACGGTGCGCTGGGTTGCCGGGCAGGCGTTGCATCGGTGCCACTCCTGCAGGCTATTCACATCCCCATTGGGAGGTGTATTCCTTGGTCTGACATACACCATACTAAAACTAGGCCTGGTGGTTAACAGTTAAGCTGTTAGACCGAATCCGATTGTTTGGCCAAAATAACTAAGCGACGAGCAAGGGTATGCGAGAGAGCTTGGTAAGTTTAGGAGAATTGTAGTGCATCCTGTGTCGTACTCTCGGTGGCCACGCAGGTTAACCGGGACCCAGAAGATTGATAGGGACACTTGGGTAGTGTGTCGATCGGGTCCGGTTGGAAGCCATGAATCCTAGTCCCTGAAGGTTTCACCTTATCCACGATCATTACAGATCATAACTTTCTCCACGTCTCACAACACAATATGAGTTGAAGAAATAATGCCTTAATCGTCCTGTGTTCCGTGAGTGCATTACACTAGGGCATGGTGGTTGCACAGGACTAAGTGTGATCACTAGGGAGTAACCCCAGAGTAGTGTCGGTACACACGATGTTACCATAATTCCATGAGGAGTTCATTCCGTGTGTGCGTGTCGCACTAGAACACGGTCTATGTGTTTAGTGATTTTTACTATAGGGGCACCCCACGTTTTACTGAGGGCACCCTAGTAAATAGTAAAAACACTATTCATCACTCTATGGTATGTTAAATAGGTATGGGTGAGGTGCCCTAAGTGTTAGAGTACTTTATCATGCACGGAGATGGACCATGTATGCTTCTATATGAGGTGGATGGCCACTAGATGCATGGGGGGCATTTTGGTCATTTCAAAATGTCCCGCATGCTCTAGTGGCCGCCCCCCTCATTAGGGTAAATATGCATGGCCATCAAATTCATATTTAAAGGGATTAATTCAGATTTGAAATGATTTGAATCTATTCCCTTTAATTGCAAAACCAAATATGGCAACTATACAATAGTGGGCATTTATTTTTGAGGATTAATGAGAGAGAGAGAAGGGGGAACGGTTCATATGAACAAAGGGAGAGGGGGGCACGTTTTTTAAGGCATATTAGGCAAGGAAAACCGAGCCTCATTCAGATTTTTCAGAGAAAGATCGATTCCTCTCTCCCTGGTGTTCGGTTTTGGCCTCCCTCTCTCTCTTGGGCACTTATCTCTCTCACTCTTTGGTTTGACCTAAGGTGTGAAGAGAAAATCTTCTTCATCTTATCTTCTTCTCCTCTTAGAGTGTGTGTGATAAAGAAGAAGAGAAAGCTTGCACTCTGATGCACTCAGAGATTGGAGTGCAAGGATCCGGGTCGATTCGCGAAATCGGGTGTACCCGAAGAAGAACGAGGCTTCTCCCACGCACGTGGATACTTCCGTCATCATCAACTTGAAAGATTAACATCGCGGTGCTAAATCCAGCACGGAGGTATAATAAACTAAACCCTATATCTATTGAATTACATACATAATTTATATGGTGTGTTTCGATAGATGACCATAGGGGTTCGTTTGCATTTCGTTTTAATCTTGCGCATTTGATTGTTTCTTAAGAAAATTTTAAAAATGTATCGCACGCCGTATCGATCCTAAGATCGAGTCCGGCTTCCGTTGCGCCTCTGATTTATTTCCAACAGGTGATGTTTGCACACTGGGTAGCACTGAACAGGGCTAAAATTTACGATCGGAGAGGAGGAAATAGCTAGAGGCAAAGGAGTACTAGTAGAGGCATGCTCAGTAGGAGGTACTATGAAGCGACGAGTGTAGACATGCATGATAGGTGGCAGAGATGGAGGTGGCGGGGAAGGTGGAGGTGGCAAGGGAGGGGGCGGTGGAGGCTCAATTAAGAAAGGCATAGTCATGGGTGTCAGAGTAGGATAAGGAGGTAAAAAGGGAATAGTAAGAGGTGGTAGAGGCGTAGAGGATAGTGCAAACGACGAGGGTAGATCCCAGGACTTAGTGAAAAAGTAAGGGATATCCTCAACAAAGGATATGTGGCAGGAGACACGGATCTGGTGAGACAAGGGTGTTGAAGATGTGGCTTCAAACAAGCCACATACAACTTCAAGGTTCGTGCACAAAGAAATGGCGAAAGAAGGAGCTTTAGGAGTAAGGAAGGGTCAGCCAGGAAGATTCATGCGCATGACTGTCAGGTCATGCGTTTAACTGGCATTGACAGAAAGGTCGGGCTAGAATACGGGTCGGGTCATGCGCACGACCTCCCTAGGTCGGAGGTCGTGTGCATGACTGTGGCTGGTAGCACGCGGGTGATGCGTTTTGGCCTGCATTTTCTTATGGGATTCCTTCCCCAAGTCGGATACGAATGTAACCTTATAAATAGGTGATCCTAGGACGAACCTAGATGATCTTGGTGTCACAAAAGTAACCCTAAGGAGAGATTAGAAGGTAGCCATCACCAAGGGAGGGAAAAGGGAATCCATTGGAGGCGGAAGGTCTCGGGGAAGATTTTCTTCGGTATTCTTCTGGGTGGAGGGCTGCAGGATCTATTCTCTAGGGGGGTATCTCTTTGTGGGTGTATAAAGGAATGGTTAGAGACAATTGTAATTGTACTTAGGTTTTTCCATACTAGTAAATTCATCGATCTGTCATTACCAGAATTATCTTAGGTGTTTTGCTCTACTTTCTTCTCGGTCTTGTCAGTGGTTGTCTCCATTATGGTCCTTCCACGTGCATCGTGGAAGGCTCTAGTTCGAGGGACTCGGATGTAACAAATTGATTTTAGAGTTTCTTGTTGGGGATCCTGGAAGGCTCTAGTTCGATGGCGTAGAGCAAGGTAGACTAAGAAAAGGAGGTGAGATGCACGCATGGCATATGGTGTGACGGAGGACCTGAGAGCAGCACTCAAGGAGGAAACTAGAAGCTCGGGGAGAGGTTGTGGTATAGCACCTCCTCCCCGGAAGGCTTGTTGCAACGATGGCTGGTGACCTAGGCGAAGGGCACGATGGGGAAAGGCACGATCCAGTGCTATCCGGGAGGTTCGGGTCTTCGGAGGAGTCTTCGAGAGGGAGATTGCAGTCAAGCACCCTCCCTCAGGGTTGTTCGAGATACCGAAGGAGTTAGCCGGAAAGGAGGGTGTGATCTTGGCACGTACTCCCCAGTTTGACGGATCGTGATGGTAAGTCGTGATGGCACGATATATGCGGGTTCTTGGATCGAGAGAGAGCCCTCGATGGCACGAGAGCCATCGATGGCATCGTGTTCAACTACCAACAAGTAGACTGATATGGGTTATCGATGAGTGACTAGTAGAGGTGTCGATGGGTACCAGTTCAAATCATCGACGGGCGATATTGGTGCTGATGGGTGCGGTAGGAGTAGGCATGGCTGCGGGCACACCTGTGGTCTAGCAGGTTGCGGTGGCTATCGACAGACTAGGGGAAAAAGGCGATGACGATCGTGGTGAATGCAGACTCAGCCATGCGTATACATTTGGTGTAGCAGGGTGCGGATGATGTTGGAGCATTGGCCGATGGGTAATCGCTCGGGAGTGATGGGCATGGGTAGCGTCGCAAAGCGAATCAAGAGCCGTGGTTTACGACGGGATCGTCGATGGGTGATGGTAGATGCTTCCTTGATCATGACGGTAGCTGGGAGAGTGACAGTGCATGCATAGTGTTCGGTGAAGAACAAGGATGCATGTAGAGCATGCTCAGGGGCCAGGTTGATCAGAAGGTCGGGCAAGCCGAAAAACTTGGGCAATCACCAAGTTTGGTGATTGGGCTCCCAGTGCGGGGGCAAAGACAGCGACGACGACCAGGAGATAGATTTACGGTGCAAAGAGATGGTGATTTGGTTCATGGAGATGCTCACGTCTTGTTATGAAGCCAAGTTAAATATTGTTGAAAATGTGGCTCCAAACAAGCCGCATACAACTCCAAGATTCATGCGCAAACAAATGGCGGAATACAGAGCTTCGGGAGCAAGGAAGGGTCGGCCAGAAAGAGTCATGCACACGACTGGCATCGATAAAAAAGTAGGGCACGTCCTCCCCAAGTCGTGTGAACGACTATGACTAGCAGAACGCGGGTGACGCGTTTTGGCCTACGTTTTCTTGTGGGACTCATTTCCCAAGTCAGATATGAATGTAACCTTATAAATAGGTGATCCTAGGATGAACCTATGTGATCATGGTGTCACAAGAGTAACTCTAAGGAGAGATTAGAAGGTAGCAATCACCTAGGGAGAGAGAAGAGAATCCATTGGAGGAGGAAGGTCTCGGGGAGGGTTTTCTTTGGTGTTTTTTGGGGTGGAGGGCTGCATGATCTATTCTCTAAGGGGGGTAACTCTTTGTGGGTGTATAAGGGATTGGTTAGAGATAATTGTAATTATAATCAGATTTTCCCTATGCTAGTAAATCCATTGATCGGTCATTGCCAAAATTTTCTTGGATGTTTTGTTTTTTCTACTTTCTTCTCGGTCTTGTCAGTGATCGCCTCCACCGTGGTCCTTCCACGTGCATATTGTTCTACTGTGTAAAGGCCTCAGATCATAACAAAGGAATTGTAGCACCAATAGTCCTTGTACTCCCAATTGAGCCCAAAGTGGACATACCTAACAAACATACCAGAAGTTTGGTGCACTTATGGGGAGAGAGGAGGAAGAAATAGGTACAATCAAACGTGTGAAGGAGAGAGTAGTCAGGTGGACTAGAGTAGATACGTTTGTATATAGTGGCACCAGAGAGAGCAAAGGAAGGAGTGATATTGATGAGGTAGACAGCCATCATGACAGCTTCAGCCCAGTAAGAGTGAGGAATAGAGACAGAGAAAAGCAAAACCCGTGCTGTCTCGAGGACATAACGATGCTTGCATTTGGCGACTCTGTTCTGCTCATGGGTATGGGAACATGACTGCTAGTGAAGAGTACCATAAGATTGAAGAATATCACGTATCTCTGAAGAAAGATACGCTTTGGTATAATCAGATAGAAAGGTGACGTATAAGATAAACCAAAGTGCATTGAGAGTAGTCATCTATAAAACACATATAGTATATAAAACCAGAAATAGAAACAACAGGCGCAGGATCCCAAATGTCAGAATGTACTAAATCAAATAGAGCATCAGATCGGAAAGCACTAGCAGAAAATAAAAGAACTAGATGTTTTGCAAATTGACAACCCATACAAACAAAGAGAGGATAGAAGGACACACAACCCAAGTGTCCGAACAAAAAACACTTTTTAATCGATCACTAGATAAATGACCTAACCTTCTATGCCACAAGTCAGTATCAGAGGTAACTGATATAGTAGACGAAACAAGAACAGGGGAAATATGAAGATGGTTCAGTTGGTAAAGTCCTCCTGCTCCACGTCCCAGTCCTTTGACCCATCTGTGAATCCTACATAACGCAAACAGAAGAAGTAAAGGTAACAATCAGTCTAGAGTCATAAAGAGAACTGATAGAAATTAGATTAATATTAAAGCGAGAGGCATGGTGGACATAGGATAGGGTTAGGTGACCAGAAGAATCCGAGGTAGTAGTGATGGACCTATACTACGAAATAGGTACAAAAATCTTATCTATATTGCGAACCTCCAGATGTATGGGAGCAGGAGAATAGTCAGTGAGTATAGTAGAGTCATAGGTTAGGTGACAGAAGGTACCCAAATCGAAAATCTATGGAGTAGTAGTACCAGAGGTGGAAGATAGGCTGTGAGCAACCACAGAGCCGGTGGAGGCAGTGTGGTGAAGAAGGAGCTCCTCAATTCATTGGAGACGATCCGACTCAGGTAGAGATAGTGTAGTGGTAGTGGCGAAAGATACCGGAGTCGTTATAGCAGCAACTACAGTGCCACCAAAGTGGTGGAAGGAGGATTGACCACATCCACGGATCTATCCACTTTGACCGCTGTATTGATCGTCATAGGAAGCAAAGGTCTAGCATGATTCCTATTCATCCAAATCCCATCGAGGGTTGCAAGGAGGATGTATAGGATATTCATGCTTCATATGACTAGTCTCTTTGCAGTAGTGACAAAAGACATGCTCATCAGGAAAGCTGGCGGCCAGGGCGCTGTCTAGTCCTAGAGTATATGGAGAAGGATGAGTGCCCTGAGTCTGAAGGTGAGGCTCCTCATCGACCAGGGATAGTAGAGCATCCTCTAGCCGAGGGAGAGGCTCACGGTGAAGGAGCTAAGCAGCGATGAGAGCGAAGTTAGGTCGAAGTGCGTCCAAGAACTAGTGGAGGTGGCCCTCATCAAGTTAGCACTGGAAGTCCCTGGAGCATAGACAGGCACACCACTCGGGGATCATAGAGTCTAGATCATGCCAATAGGTACTCATCAGGCTGAAGAAGTCCTGAATTGTACGCTCCCCCTATTGAGCGGACTGAGAGTCACAGATAAGCTGATGCCGGCGTGCACCGCTGCATGAGAGAAACCGATCCTAGAGATTCTCCCATATCGTGCGTGCCATAGAAAAGTGACCGATAGAGGCAAGGAGTGGACGAGCAACCAATTTTAAGAGATAGGTCCGGATGGCCTGATCATTACGATGTCATGTAAGGACGGTCGTGGTAGTAGTAGCAACTGTCGTGGCACTACTAGCAGCAGTGCTACTGGTGATCGAGGAGGAGATAGAGAAGGGAGAAGAGGGCTCAGAGGAGGTGATGCCGGAGCCGGAAGAGATGCCGATCTCGTTGCCTTCGCTGCACGAGAACCTTAGAGCTCTAATACCATATTAGGAGATGACAGCTAGGGTTTGGAGAGAATGGAGAATGCTCTTCATTGAGAGACTAAGCCCAATATATATACACTGTATTACATAATAAACCTGCCCCGACTGTATATGAAACCAACTCGTATCTATATACATTAACAGAAGGAATCATGTCATCATGGAGAATGACTTAAGAAAGAGATTATGTTGAGAAGATGAAGAAAATATACGGGTTTGTGGAGAAGATTAAAGAAAAAAGAGGAAATTATAGGCTAGCTTCATGCTAATTCATCATCATTCATCATCCCCTCTATAGGAGAACTTTGGCTTTTTTATAGGAATTTTTTTAAGAAAAAAGATTGTGGGCATAAAAAGATAGGTCGTGTTATTTTTAGAACTATATGAGATTACAACCGTGTCCAGGACTTGGGGATGGTGAGACGGATGTGAAAAAAGTTATTAGGGGATTATGGGAAATATCATCTGTGGTCCTCTGATTCTTGATCTCCTCATATTTTCTTAGAGACTTTGGATAGATTATTCAATTCATGTGTTTTATTGAAGTTTGGGGTTTTGAGAGAAATAGGAGATTTGCGGTGCTTTGGTCCTTCCGTGCTTCGCGCTTTATTTATAAAGACCTGGTTTTTTCTTGCAATAATATAATTTAAAAATATTGTTCTTATTCTATGGAATGTTAGAAGAATGTTGTGTGGCACGTGCGAGACTATCATGTGGCGCTTACAAGAATGTAAGTGCACAGGGATTAAGTCCGAGAGATGGTGCGTAGAGTCTGCGCACGGGAAAATATGAACTTTTCGTCTGATCGGGTTTGTTAGGTCTTACTTTTGGAACTCAGATGAGTTTTCTGGAAGTTCTTTAGTATCACCTCAGGGGTAGGAAACCTTCTTCCCAGGTGAATTTTCACTTCGTCTGGGATCTGGGCTCGTGTATAGAGAAATCGGGCCCCTTTCTCAAATGAAAGGTAAAATTGTCATTTTTAAAAAATATACTTTTATGAAAAATTATTGAAACTTATTTTTGGACCTAAATGTAATGAAAAATTGGGTGTTTTGAAGATTATGTATATTTTTTTTAGATTTTTAATGCTAAAACCTAATCCGGGATCAATTAGTCCTAATTTAGTTGCTAAACGAGATTATAACTTGTCTTAATCATGTTTAGAGCTAACCTAACCCTTAGAGCACTACAAGACAAACCTTGTGGGGACCTAATGACATCATCCATGTTCTTTTTATGATGAGAGAATTAGTGAAATCCTAATTGAGATTAACTTAAAACTAGGTTTAGCTAGTACCTAAAACTAGCCTAATCTAGCAAGATTTATATCCTAATTACCTAACTAAACCTAAACCAAACCTAATCAAACTTTAATGGTAGCAAGGTGGGCCCTTTGTGACCCCATTTCCACCCCCCCATATGCTTCCCACATGGGGAGGCAAGCCATCCATTAAAGGGGGTGGCCGGCCACACTAAAGGGACAAAATCCCTTTTGTTTTGCTCCCCCCTTGATTCTCTTCATCTTTCCCTGTAAGCCACGAATTCTCCCCACCCTTGGCAGGACATATCAGTCCCTAGGAAACCTTAGGTTCCATAGAAAAACCTTGGAGAAGGCCATGGATGTCACGCCCCAGAAATCTGGAACCGATTCCTTGGGGTGTGAAGTGAGAAAAACCAAGGGGTTTAGGGTCTGGTCACCTATCTACTCCAAAAAGGGTTTCTCACAGGGCTTCTACTCTCTTATGAATGAAGAAGAAGAAGAAGAGAGAAACAAGGGGACTTTTAAATCTTATTTTTATAAAAAAAAATTCTATTTAAAAAGAAGCAGAGAGATACAAAATGTTATCGATAAGAGAGAAGACCAAACTCAACCTTCACCAGGGTATTTCCCTCAACATGTGTGGCATGTCGATGTCCCACATGCTGACAGAAGTCCCTCTTAAGGGAGCACAAGGCTCAATCCTCTAACGGCGAGCTGAGTAGCCTCGCTCGCTCTCTAGCACTCAAGCACTTGTTTAGAGGTCCTATCTACGGGGCTGGTCGATTAGGTCATTTTATAACTTATATTTTCATAGTGAGCTACTTTAGGCTTGGGGCCTTGAGGAGAGGCCTACCCAAAAAGAATTCAGCTATATCATTGCCATTAATAACATACACTAAGCCAAATCTAGTTCGATTACAACGCCAGAAAGAAAAAGGACTACTACACGACATACTGAAATCTAAGACTTCACCGCCGTCCTAACTTCGCCACTGGCCTCGTGCTGCGGCTACCCCTGAGTCTTTGAACCTGCAAAAGAGCCTACTCCTGGGAATGAGTAGAGCCCCCAAAATGAATTGGGAGATTATCCAAATAAATGGCTAGTGACAAACTAACTACCTAGGTAATTAATAACGCCCGTATTTATAAACAGTTTACTGATTATCCTAGTTGTCCAACTATATTCTCAATCACATCCTAAGTGTCGATGCAATGTCTACATTCGCATGCAATTCCTACTGTCACTAGGTTATCGAGAATATCATTTTTTATAATTCATAATTCATAAAGGTAAACACACTCAATATGAATCCTGTATATTTTGTTCATCCTGCCCCCGGTCGGGCATTACTATAGGGCCTTTTATTTCGATGTAGATGGCCAACTCTTTCGCCGTGCATACTCTGACACCATGCACAAAGTCACCCATATAATCATAAGGGGTTTTCCGTCTTTCACGGTGGAGCTCTACCACCCAACTTGCTTTCTTTGGGGGCTTCAACTACCCCAGGATAGGATTGCTAGGCCAATCCCTTTTTAAGGGCACCTCCTATTGGCTTTACCACAATCCCTACCCGTGACCCTCTAACCTACTGATCTTCGGCCGTGCACGCAGGGTGGTTCACGGCCCTTGCGTGCATGGGATCCAAATCTTTCCACATGATAGAATATCACACAGTTATAATAATACAATAGCTTCGATGTTTTACCCCTGAATTCACACCACGCTCACTACCTATGCATCACAATAAACCTAAATTACTCTCGCCCGTATTCCCGTGTGCCCGGGTCTCCACACTCCATCCAGGAGAGTGAGCTCGATAATTATATTTTTAATTATTAATTTCCAAAACTTAAGGGAATTCCTACTTACGGTGTCCAAGCAATCAGCAGAATAATTATTAATATTTTTAAGCATGCATCGCCGGACTCGCGACTCCGCATGCAAGGCGGGGTCACTCGACCACATGCGACGATGTCCGACGAGACCTACATGCAGCGTTATGGACACCTACCATTAATTTCTATAATAGCATGATTAACTATCTAAAACAGCGTGCAGTATCACCTGAAAAGTGGGCTAGGGCTGCTACTATGCGACCTCCGCTCCGTCTCCGACTTGGTCAACGCGGCCATGAACTGTCAAACATACCCAGCGGCCTATGGTTATTAAGTGCTACTAAAATATCGCTGGTTTAGGTCCTGATTGGCTGAGTCAAGAATTTATACGTCATCGGATGCCGATCTACTGGCACGCAAAACGATACACCAAAGGTACCGTCTTGGTTAGTCGGCATTACCGATGCCAAGTGTCACACTAGGGTCTAATAGCACTAATTTGGCCAAATGGTCGTGACCACGTCGGTCGATTGGCGAAATCAGTAAAGCCGATCACGATCGGGCTTAGGTGTTGATAGTCGGTCTCGTGCGCAAATGGCTATGCAAGGTGGTCTGGCCCGCATCGGTATCATCAACTTTGAGTGAGCGTGATTCGATGCAATCGAGCCCACTAAACTCGAGTATAGGTTCAAGGGACTAGGTCGACTTTGTAGGAAAGTTGAGGGTTGGGGTTTGGTGTGCCAGGATAGAGCTTGGCATGAGATGATCGGAGCTACTTGCTGCCGGTCCACTGGTCGTCAAGCAGCCGGCAACGATCGTAGAAGGGGCAAGGGAAAAAGGGTTACGGTCTAGCTTGGTCGACACGTTAGTGGTTGGGCGCGAGATGGCACCGCGCCAAGGGCGATCGAGTGTTATCCATTGCCCGGACGCTAGCAGCGAGGCTGTCGGCAACCTCGACAACGAAAGCCAACAAGGGCAGCGCCTAGCTAGTCGGGCTGGTCAGATGGGGGTTTGTCTTGGCTTGGTCGACTTTGTCGACCGCACTGCCACCGGCCACTTGGCCGGCAGCCATGGCCGTATCGAAGGCAAAGGCTACAAGGGGCCGGAGTTGGCCGTGACACGAGAATGGAAAAACAAGGGTAGGGGGTCTTGGCGGTTTCCACAGAATAAAAAAAAACAGAGGAAGGAGGAAAGGCCGACCTAGTACCGAGGTCATCGCCTTTGGCAGCTCTAACTGACTGCACCTCTTCGGTCGGTGGTTCTCCTCTGGTCGCACGTGCAGCGCACCACAGAGAGGGGAAGATCGAAAGCAAGAGGGGGTCGTCGGTTGCAATTGATCCGGTCAGCGGCTCTCCTCTGGCTAGCTTTCCTTCTCTGGCACCGGCGCGCGTAGGCCACAGAGAGAGAGAGAGAGAGAGAGAGAGAGAGGAAATCAGATAGAGAAATAGAGAGAGAGAGAGAGAAGAGGAAGAGAGGGATCGGAGGGAAGAGAGATCAGAGAGAGGAGAGGGTCGGCGGGTCGGATTGGGGAGAGAAAAAGGGGGGTCGGGTTGGGGTTTTAAAGGGAGAGGCCGGGGCGGCGGTCGGTGGTCGGCGGGATCCAGGGCAGGTTTTAGGGGATTGGGGTAAGGGGGAGAGCAGAGATGACAGGATGGGAGATGGTGAGAGGGTCAATGGTGTGAGGGAGAGGGGAAAGCATCGGAGATCGGGGGAGAACAGGGGCGCAGGAGATGGGGGGTGGTGACGGAAGAGCAGGGGAGGCTGCGAATGGGGGGGCCTGGGTCGGATCGAGTCTGTTTTGAGAGAGAGAGGGTCGGGTGAGAGGGAGGGAGGTGAGATCCGAGAGAGAGGGAGGGAGGGATCTGAGAGAGAGAGAGAGAGAGAGAGAAAGAGAGAGAGAAAGAGAGAGAGAGAGAGAGAGAGAGAGAGAGAGAGAGAGATCGGGAGAGAAGGAGAGAGATCCGATCAGAGAGAAGAGAGAGATCTGAAAGATGCGAGAGAAGAGAGAGAGAGAGAGAGAGGGTCGGGTTGGGCTTGGGTTGGGTTTGGGGGGTCGAGGTCGGGTTTTGGGTTGGGTTGTGGGGATGGGTTTTAGTTTAGTTTTAGTTTTAGTTGTTTTTTTTTTTCATATCGAGCTCGACTCGCTCCGAGCCTGACTCACCCTCGACTCGGGTCGCGCTGAGACGCGCCGGCGCACGAATCTCACCGGTTCCAACAGACCCGCCACAATATTATATTATAAAAAAATAGATTTTATGCCTTGTCTCGATACACGTGCTCATGTGCTCGTGTAACCGCACCTCCAATGTAGCCTCGCGACCCATACCCGGAACCCACTGCCTGGTCCCGCTCGAGTACGACCAATAGCGTCACAACCAAAGATATTAAAATAATATTATAAAAACTGGGTTGCTCTGGGCGAAAACACTCTGGAATGCCGGTCGTTATGGAACTAGTGAGCAAGCTCACTAGTTTGGGTTTTGAAGAAAATGAAAGAAAGCAGAGGGGAAGAAGATGAAGTGGTGGATTGGTGGGCCAAAGCTTGAGGAGATTCATACAAAATCATGTCAAGGTAAGCTACACAGTTGGGTTTAGGTTTCCTAAGGTTTAGATAGGTTTCCTTTGCCTTTTATCCTTGATTCATGCTTTTAATCCATGAATTTTCATAAGTTTTTAACCCATGAGCTTCAACCTAGGTTATGATCTATCTATCATGATTAAAACCTAAAATTGAGCCCATGATCATGTTGCCCTACTTGTTTCCACCCACTCTTATGTTTTACAAATTTCGATTCGGAGTCGATTCGACTCCCAAATCTCGTATTTTTCGAAGAGCACATCGTGTTCTTCGGGTTTTCAAAAATTTACGATCAAAAACTTGAACCCTTGTATTTTGATCCAAATAATTATATAATTTTACTTAAAAACTTGTTAGGCATGATGATTATGATGCTAGAAATACTTTTCGTTTTTGGTGGGATTCGATTCGGCGTGAATCGCACCCCTAAATTGACGGATTTTTGAGAAAACGAAGCTTTTCTTTACGTTCTTGAAGCTCGAGATAAAAACCTCAAAAATGGTGTTTTTCGATTCGAAATTTTATAAATCTTTCATCCAAACATATTTGTGAATAATTAAATAAAGTATTTATTACATCATAATACCGTATTTAAATAAATAACTAAATAATTTAACTATGACATCATAATGATATAAAAATTTAAATAAACCCTTCATGACATCAAAATGATATTATTTAAATAATTAATTAATAAAATAAATTATTAAATAATTAAATAATTATTTATTTAATAAATTAATTAATTTTGCAAATCAAAAATAAACTTGTAGACGTTAGGGTAGGTTATCAAATCGTCATTTGTGACGATTGAACCGACCACATAATCTAACATTAAGGATAACCATGTAGATTCTAAGGACAGATACGGCTTAACCGTAGCCGATGAACGACCTTCAAGCCGGGGACCGCTTCAATATCCGAAAAAGGGGGCGGAAGCTTTATCCGTTTTTTCTCCAAGTATTGAGTCAAGTCCTGGCCTATCTAACTATGTTATCCTATTCTTTTTGAAGGGTATGGAACATGTAGGTCTAAGGATTAGTTGTGGCCTGACCATAGCTGAGGAGCGACCTTCGGGCTGGCGAACGTTTCAATATACTGGAAAGGGGGCGGAAGCTCTGCTCGTTTTTCTAGTTGATATTGAGCTAACTTCTTGGACTTATCCAAGTTTACGAAAGTTAAGATTAGTTTCTATCTATCGTTTAGACCTCCCGGGATACCTTTATAAGTCATCCGGGTGTTAACACTAGTAAAGAAAAGTAATGACCATATATTATTTCAGTTAAGTCCAATTCATAACATCACTTGTAGCATGGTATAAGGGTGGACTTGGTTACCTTGGACTTACACGATTAGTGCATTTGACTCAAAAGGTCCCCGTGGTCCTTTGGGTAGGGAGGAGTCATTTTGATGGTGGTGGTTCCTTGCGGGTACCCTAGACTAGTGGTACTTAGTATTATAAGGACTTCCCTTATGGAATAAATAGTTGCAAATAAGGTACCTCTATAGCATGCAGAGGATTTACCCTTCTACCATGTTTAGGTCAAAAGATATCATGTCACCCTCTCCTCGGGAGAGACACATTAAGTCATGGTTGAAGTTAGGATAGATAAGTCATACATTAGCATAGGTAGAACCCAGCGTACCTATAATACCTTTATCGTGCTATAGGAGTTGTGTACCCTATCCCTACTGGGTTAGGGGGATGCCTCTCTTGCTCATTGACGATGATCGATACTTGGCTATGCAAGTGATTTAGAAAAGAAAAATTATAAGTAGCTTATGAAAAAGCCTTGCATGACCCTTGTATCGTTATCGTACTATAGGAGTCGTATTATCTGTCATTCTTTGGTTGGGGGAGTGCCTCCCCTACACACCGATGATAATGCACGGACATGAAAGCAAATTAGAATAGTTGGATAGTACAGGTAGATAGAAAACATCTGACGTGATGGTGGTATTGCTATCGTGCTGTAGGAGTCGTGTTCCCTATCTATGTTGGGTTAGGGGAATGCCCCTCCTGCTCACTGACGGTGGTGCACTACTACATAGGCAGTTTAGGGAACTTGAATATGAAGTATTCTGTACGATTATACGGATATAAAAGGAGTAGAATCGATATTTCGGTAGTCTAGAAGTTGTTTGGTATGGTACAACGGTACCTATTTTAGTTAGAGGGTGTTTCTCCTGTTCGGTTTAGGTTGGGATGACACATCGTCTATCTACTGAAGGTATGACATGGTTAGATGAGTAATATGTTTAGTATTGTATTGTGTATATGATTGAACTCACCTCGAGTGGCTATACCACGGCAGGTGATCAGGCCCTCGGGTCGGGTATTGGTCTTTAGTCTATGACTTATACTAGTAAGTAGGAGTTGTTTGTATCATATTAGGTTCTAACTAAGTATGCGAAAAACGAGGTGATGGCCGCGTGCAGACAGGTGTAAACATATATCGCACGCAGTTCGTGATCCTATCGCCACATGTTAGGGCAGAATCTATAATGGGTTGCTTGTAAAGTAGTGTGTTCTAACTAAGTATGCGGAAAGTGAGGTAATGGCTGTGTGCGAACAAGTTTAAACCTATATCGCACGTAGTTGGTGATCTCATTGCCGCATGCTAGGGTAGAATCTATCACGTAAAAACTATGAATGGTTTGCGCTTAGGCTCTTACGAGTGGCAGGAAGGTAGGGTTATTCCCTACTCTCCGTGTGGTTTACCCAGACACGTAGACGTGTGTTCTGGGTTCTAGCCCTAATTTAGGGGAATAGTGACACCATAATCGTCATCTAACTTGGAATATTGCCTTTGGCGTTGAGTTGAGATTGACATGGTAGTACCGGACCATTTTGGTTGGCATGGTTTACTCGTATACAATCCTGACCAATTAGGGGATAAGTCTTTCGGGTGGTGGTTGTCTCTTTCTAGTATCCTAGACTAGTGGTGATTAGCTTAAGGGTTTGGTTTTGATAGATTAGACCGTTAGCTTGGTAGTTGAAGGTAGGGTATTAGTCCTAAATTAGTTGTTATAGTTATTATTCTGGCCGTGGTTTAGTAGAAACAAAGACACTAGGATATCGTCTAACTTGTTAGTCGCCTTGTTAGCATAGAGTTAAGATTGACATAAAGGCACCGAACCGGTTTGGTTGGTATGGTAGACTCGTGCAGCAATCTGGCTGGTAGTCAGATAAGTCTTTGGTTGTAGTGTTCTTTTTTTAATTGAGTACCCTAAACTAGTTGGTTGAGTTAGGGTATCAGTACCTTGGAATAGCTGTTAGAGTTATTGTTCTAGCCCTAGATTAGGTGAAACAAAGACACCAAGATGTCGTCTAACTTGTAAGGTTGTGGTGGCGCCGAGTTAAGATTGGACATAAAGGCACCGGACTGATATAGTTAGTGTATAGACTTGTAAGTCTGGCTGGTAGTCAGATGAGTCTTTGGTTATAGTGTTCTCTCTTGAGTACCCTAAGACTAGTGGTTAGATTTATCATCTTGATCCTATGATAGGCTTTGGTTGTAGAAGTCTATGCTAGATCATGATGAGTATGGCAGTATTGGCATCACTGATAAAGTCTTAGGACAAGTCAAGACTCAATATTCTTCGAGAGATGATATCTTATAAGATTAGATATTATTTGAATATTGATATTCTTATAGCATTTATAGTATAAGACAAGTGATATTATCCAAGATATGAGTAAGATTCGATATTATTCGAATAACGATATTCATGTAACGTCAAAAGTAATAAAGGTATGGTATTAACAGAAATAATATTAAGAATTGATATTAGTCAAGATAATATGATTTAAAGTCAAGAAATCACTAGAGGTGTAATATAATTCGAAATACGGTGCTAGAGAGAAATGACTTGATTTAGTTTGAACAAAGTAACGATATCGATTAAAGCATCGTTCATTATGTTTATCTGTTTTTTTTATAGATATTAGCGTGGCTCTCACTGAGTCACTTAGTCTTCTAAGTGACTTAGGGTTTGTGCATGTGGTTTTGTTGGGCACAAACTCAGGTATTAGAAGGAGTTGAGTTCGTAGAAAAGACGGACGTGTGTAGCTGATGAAGTAGCGGAGGTAGGAGCTATAGAGTAGCTGTGGAGCTGCTGAGGAGAGCTGAAGCTGGAGTAGAACCTTAGAGTTCTACCTTTGTTTTATTTAGACCAGGATGAGATGTAAAGACTACTGATATATATATATATATATATATATATATATATATATATATATATATATATATATATATATATATATATATATATATATATATATATATATATATATATATATATATATAGGAATGATAAAATGCGGCGTCCGGCATCGCACCGCAGCCGCCTGATGTACCGCTGCATGCATCGCACGCACCGCAGAGGTGCATCGGGTGGCTGCGGTGCGACGCCGCACGCACCGCACGCCGCAGCCTAACACGCCTCTCTCTCTCTCTCTCTCTCTCTATATATATATATATATATATATATATATATATATATATATATATATATATATATATATATATATATATATATATATATAGTTTGCTTCTGGTGGTGTGTTATTCTGGATCGAGATACCAACTGCTTATGTTAATCTAAATTATTAAATAATCTATGATGAGCCTATTAGGCTAATTCAGAGTGATATGAGGAAAGGCTCTCCTTCTAGGCTCGAGCCTCATGCTCCTACCAGAGCACCACTTTTAGGAGAGTTGAGGGAGTTGTCTTCCTCCTTCTAAGAGTGATGCCCATAGACAGTCAAGCAAACTACTCATTCACGAATGGTTTTCTTATCTTCCTTCCACTGACTGGTGTTCTAATGTCTTCAGGCATTGGATGGGTCCGAGCAAGGAAGAACAAACTTAAAATCCTTTTCCTTTCTTCTTTATTTTGAAAAAAAAAATGGCAGTAAAATCTCACGCCCGGGGCCTTCGGCGATCAATGGAAATCCGGGGTGTGACATTATCGGCTAGGATACGATTGCTTTGCTCCTCGATATTCTTGTTTCTTTTGCTTTTGCTTTACTTCGACCCTCCGATCTTCGGCTTTGCTTTGGCTTTTGGCTTTACTTCGGTTTTGACTTTGCTTTAGCTTTTATACTCGAACGTAGAAGAAGAGAGATTTGTGGTGCTTTTATTCTTCTTGGCTTTGTGCTTAATCGACTAGGGCGTGCATTGCTTTGCTCGTCGTTTTTTAAAGTTTTTTTTGCTTTAACACTTGTTAAGGCTTGATCTTGGCTTTTGTTGGCAATGGGGTAGCATCTCTAGATCTAGCCTCCTTCTTCAAACTTTCTTTTTCTTGGACGGAGTGGAACTTTATCGATCTTCCAGTCCTTACTTCTTGTCAGAGGGTTTATTTTGTTCGAGCAGAAATTCTCCCTGAGGAAGCTTGATCTACTCGAGCTTATCGGCATTGATGCAGAGACTCGGGCTGCCATTGACACTACTCTCTCCAACTTTGGGGAGGAAGTTGATCAACTTGGTTCGATAAATTCCTCTACTAGTAAATTCTCAATTGCTTCGGCCTATCGTCAAGCTCTATCACCTTCACCGGACCCGAAACTGGAACTTCACCGCTTATTCTTCCCAACCTCAATGGAAAAACATTTGGAATTAATATGAAGAAGGTGATGCCGAGAGTCTAATTTTTTATGTGGCGTCTCGCAGCAAGAAGCCTATCCAAGGCATTGACCCTAACTGTCTGATGTGCAACAAGGGTCCTGAATTGGAGACTCACTTATTTTTTCAATGGAGAATCTCCTCTCGGCTTGGACTCTTTGGTTTGATGATCTACATGTGATCCTCTATAGCATTTGGGCTTAATTTATTCCTTGCTCTCCACATGAACAACCCCTATATATTGCACTTGGGGCCTATGGAAAGATCGGAATGATACAATTTTTAAAGGAGCAGCTCTGTGGGACATGAATTGGGTGGCTGATTATTTCTTTCGAAACTTTTCTGACCCAAAGCCGGTTTTTAGATCGGGCAAAGCGGACCCCAGTGTGCTGCGATGGCATCACCCCCCTGAGGGATACATTAAACTTAATGTGGATGCCGCTGTAGGTAGCGATTGCATTTCCCGTGGACTTATTGTCCGTGATCACAATGGCCTCATTATCTGTTGTTTGGGTATGATCCTTCTGCTCTGTTCACCGATTGAAGCTGAATCTATGGCAATGCTTGAAGGAACAAACTTTTGCTATAGCTTAACAATGTGATCTTTGAGGGTGATGACCTCAACCTCACGATAATCACACTTCTGTTAGATAGGTCTACTCCCTCTCCATGGAAGATCCACAACTACACTGTGGAATGCAGGAGACTCTCTCAGCTATTTTCCTCTTGTGTACCGAATCACATTAATAGAGAATGCAACAAGGTTGCCCATGTGCTTGCTGCTTATTCTTTGGCTTGTAATGATAACTTTATTTTCTCCCCCTCCCCGATGTATCTCCTTGCTTCTAAACGAGGCTTGATGTATTGATTGAATATCTATTAATGGATTGTCCTCCCTAATCTGTGTTTATCCCTACTATCTAGCTCTGGTCATCCCGTCAGGAATGGTACCTAGTGCCTAGATTGATGGTATGGATAAACTATGACTGTGGGATGGTTTTATTGCAAAAAAAAACCTCATGAAGCCTTTGGTTCTTCATGTGTTGGAGCCTCACCTTCTTCTTTTGTTTTTTATAGAGAAAGCCTCACCTTCTTCTTAATAGATATTCTTCTCTCTGAATTCCCGAACCCTTTTCTACTAACCCTTGCCCATTTATTTATAGGCGAAGTAGGAGGTAGTGAAGGAAGATATGGTAAGATTTTTCTGTTACCAAAATGTCTATTGTGCCCTCTCCTTGTCATAACTATCAGTATTTGTTTCCTTATGTTAGTTTGTATATTGTAGGTTACATGTGGTTACACGCTAGGTCACACATAGCTACACGCTAGGTTACTATGACTTTACACATCCTTGTATATTTATATGTGGCAAAGTTCTAATGCTTTAGTGGATTTTTCTTCCTCATCGTCACATGATATCAGATCCGGTCGCAATCTCTCTCTGCATCCCCTGCTCGTAAGCTTGTGATCCCTTGGCATCCCTTTCGTGCATCCCCCTGCAATCTCCAGCTCGTGACCCCCTGCTAGTTTCAGAGCTTCCCCTGCTGCAATCTCTTCGTCACCTCAGCCCTCCATTCTTCCCCTGCTACAAAACCCCATCCCATGACCCCGTGTGTCCCCTCCGTGCAATCTCGTGCCTCTGCGTGCCGTGTAATACTGGCCCCTGCAAATCTCGTGTGTCCGCCTGCAATCCAGTATGTCCCCTGCCAATCCTATATGTCTCCTACAATTGGCCAGTGTGTCCCCTATAATCCTGTGTGTCCCCTGTAATTGTCCCCCAGCAATCTCGTGTGTCCCTAACAATCCTATGTGTCCCCTACAATTAGCCTATGTGTCCCCTACAATCCTGTGTGTCCCCTATAATTGGCCCCCCAGTAATCCCATGTGTTCCCAAAAATCTTGTATGTCCCCTGCAATCCCTACAATCTAGACCCCTGTGTTCCCTTGCAATCTGTGGGTGCAAATTTTGGCAAGAAGTATGCAAACAGCGGGACCCACCGGCCCTGCCTGGTGAGCCCTCGAAGACAACAGCGGGACCCACCGGCCCTGCCTGGTGGGCCCCCGAAGACTACAACGGGACCCACCGACCCCGTCTGGTGGGCCCAAGAGCCTGTGGAATCCCCCAGGAGACGGCAGCGGGGTCCAATAGCTTTACCTGGAGGATCCCCAGATACGATAGCAGAAACCGCCATTTACCCCGGAGTTCCTCCCCGGGAATTCTATAAATAGCAGAGCCTTCAAATGTAAAAGGATCGAAAAAATTCGATTTCCACTTCTGAGATCTGATTTTCAGAAACCAGAGCTCTGGATTTCAGTTTCCATCCCCTCACTTCCTCTCTTCGATCTTCTTCTTGTCTTTGAAGAGATCAAGAGGGTTTCAGTGATACTCGGCCTGTCGAGATCACTTCAATACAAGTGTTAGTAAATTCGGGTTGCTCCCTATAGCACGGAGACGTAGGCTTCGACTGAACTCCGAGATCAGATCTCTCGCGTCAACTCTCTGATCGCATATCTCTCTCTGCTTGTGTATAGTGAAAGAAAACTCCAATCAACAGATCGAACAACGATCTTCGATTCGAACCTTCAAATTGACTGGTGCGGCGAAATCTTCGGGTCGGCACGAAGATTTTCCTTCATAGTTTGGCACCATCTGTGGGATCCGTTCGAAAAGCCAAGTCCGCTCTACAACAAGTATCAGATCGGTTGAGCAGACAACCGATCTAGATAGCCAAACTTCCTCGCCCCTTCGGTTGAGCAGATAACCATTCAGACGTCGGCACTCTTGTTGCACCCCTCACTCTCTACTAAATGGCGAGAACGAAGCATCCGGGTCAACCAGAAGGAAGTAACACTCGACAACCTCGTCTTGGGACTCGTTCAATAAGTCAAAGGCTTAATTTCGGACAGCCCCTTGCTGTCCCCAATGTGGGGGTTCACTCAGGAAGTGGAAGATCAGTCGATCGACCGATCACCCCTCTTCATCAATCAATTGGGCAGACTGTTCCTCCTGCTGAGAATCCTCCATCGACGTATCAAATATCGGTAGTCGATTTTCAACTGCTCCAATTGGCAAAGCAAAACGCCACCCTCACCGCTGAGAGGGACGCTCTCAAGAAAGCAGCTTCCGAGGCTGGGATCGCTCTTCCTATCCCCTCTACAAGTGAGAGGGTCGATCTTCCACGACAGTCAATCCATTCCGAGCAACGGAGGTCAATGGGCACTGCTGCCTTCGAGAGGATTCGTCGCGACCCAACTCCCTCTGCTGCCCCATGGAAGCAGAGTGTTTGGGATCGCCTCGACGATGAGTCCTCCCAATCCTCTTCTGGATGCAACTACGACAAAAAAGCACCTTCAAAGCCTGACGTACCGAGAAGACACCAGATGAAAGGAGCTCCTTCAAAGAATAGAGTATCCCCTTCCATTCCACTTCAGCGTGGACTCGGATCGGACCTTCGCCACCGACTCCAACCTGCTGAGACTCAGGGGCTTGAACAAGACCTCTCGATCTTGCCTCTCGATCTGCACCCGAGTCGAGGACATGGTCGTAGAGAAGGCTATTTATCTGCCGGACCTCTCCATCGAAGCCTGTTCGAAACTACATTTCCAAGGGGATGGAGAACTCCCACTCTCCCCAAATTCAACTGCCTCAAGGGAGATCCGACTCTCCATGTACTCGCCTTCAAGCAAGCTTTGACGCCGCACGAAGAAGAGAATAACGTACTCTGCCGCACCTTCGCGGGAAGTCTCGACGAACCCTCTCTCGATTGGTACCATAATCTCAGTGCTGGGTCCATTACCCAGTTCAGTATTTTGGCTAATCTTTTTGTGCAGCATTATCAGCTGAACATGAAGCCGGGAAAGAAGCTCGACTCCCTATATCAATTGAGAATGGGTGCCGATGAGAGTCTCCGAAGCTTTACAAGGAGATTTCGCAACGAGCACGCCGCCCTCTCCGGGAGACATCTGGATGATGAAGCCATCATGTTGGCTTTCCAGAACGCTCTCTGCTTTGATCTACACATCTACAACGACTTCATTCGTAATCCCCCTCCTTCCCTGGGTTCAATGTTTGATCGAATTCAAAGGAAGATTGAGGTTGAAGATGATCAAGTTGCCCGAAAAGGGCGAGAGTCAAAGCGAAGGCCTGCGGAGAGAGAGGCTCCGAAGTATGCTGCCAAAGCTCACAACGCTGAGGCAGTAGCCCCCCCTGCTAACAAACGGTCGAAGAACGACGGAAGACGATCCCCAATAAAGACCACTTTCACTGAGTGGAATTTACCGATCGAACAGATCCTCGACCGCATTCAACATGAAGAATTCCTTCGAAGGCCCAATCCTCTTCAGCCGAATACTAAATTCACTGCTGACAAAACGGTTTATTGCGACTTCCACCGAAGTCACGGCCATTACACCGATCGGTGCTATCGGCTATAATTTCACCTTGAAGACTTATTGCGAGAGGGTCATCTACAAGAATTCACCAAAGATGGGCAAGATCAACGCCGATCCTTCGCAAAAGGGAAAGAAGCATGCTGGGTCCATCAAATCTCTTCCAACCGATCTTCTCTTACTGTGAATGCCAACATCTTCGGCATTCACGGATCATTGCACAATCAAGCGGTGATCGGGAAAGAAGGTGATTGGCAAGTTCGACGTATCTTCTATGTTCGTGCTGCTGCTAACAAAGGGGACACATGGATCGAGAAGCCTATCGAGGGTTTAGCTTGGCCTTCCATCGTCTTCAACGACTCAGACCTTCAAGGAGTTCATACTCCACACCGAGACCCCCTGGTCCTAAAGCTTCTTGTTGATGGAAGCACTGTCAATCGAATCCTCATCGACACAGGAAGCTCCATCGACATTATGTTCTCAGACTGCTTCAAACGTCTGGGACATAAATATTCAACCCTTGATGTCGTCCCAACGGTAATTACCGGTTTTAACGGTGAACAAAGCATCACTATGGGCGAATCAAGGTTCACTCTTGATCTTAGCCGAGAAACTCGAGTCTCGGTGAGATTTGCTATCATCGAAGGAACATCCAGCTACAATGCCATTCTCGGGCGACCATTTCTCCACCAGATAAATGCCATCTCCTCTCCTTATCATCAACTCCTCAAATTTGCAACAAGAGAAGGTATTGTCTGTATACGAGGAGATCAACAAGCCGGGAGATCATGTGAAGCCGCTGCTGTAAAAACAGATCGTAAAATCAATATTGCTCCTCCAAAGCGGCCACGAGACGAAGCTGGCCCCTCTTCCAAATAGTAATCAAAGGAAATTCCACTGATCGAGCCCCCGCCAATCGAATGGGAAGCCTCACCTTCAATTGAAGAAATCATCCCAATCAATATCGGCAGTGGAGATCTTCATCGATAAACATTTATTGGTACCGGTCTTAGCGACGCAGAAGCGCGAGACATGGTATCCTTCCTTCAGTCCAACATCGACGTCTTCGCTTGGTGTTTTAAAGACATGCCAGGAATCAATCCAGATGATGCCTGCCACCGGCTCGCTATCAAAGAAGAAGTAAAACCCGTCAAGCAAAAGCCACGCACAATACGACCAGAACTACAAATTACAGTTCAAGAAGAGATCAGTAAACTACTCGCGGCAGGCTTCATCCGTGAAGTAGAGTATCCTACTTGGATCTCCAATATAGTTGTTTTTCCAAAGAAGAACGGGAAGGTCAGAGTGTGCATCGACTTCACCAACCTCAACAAGGCCTGTCCCAAAGATGCATTTCCCATGCCAAGGATAGATAGACTCGTCGATGCCACTGCTGGCCACGAGTTACTATCTTTCATGGATGGATACTCTGGGTACAATCAAATTCCGCTTCACTCTGATGATCAAGAGAAGACATGCTTTGTGACTAGCCGGGGTCTTTACTGCTATAATGTAATGCCATTCGGTCTCAAAAATGCTGGCTCTACCTATCAAAGGTTAGTCACAAAGATGTTCGAAAATCAGATCGGTCGCAACGTCGAAGTCTACGTCGACGATCTCCTGACGAAGAGTTCCACTCGAGGAAGACATCTATCCGATCTGGTTGAAACCTTTCAAGTCCTTCGGAAGTACCGTATGAAGCTCAATCCAGCCAAGTGTGCTTTCGGAGTTCAATCGGGTAAATTCCTGGGTCATCTTGTGACCAGGAGGGGCATTGAAGCCAACCCCGACCAAATTCAAGCCATCCTTGACATGCCATCACCTACGAATCGAAAGGAAGTTCAACGCCTCACTGGAAGGTTAGCAGCCCTCAATCGATTCATTTCGAAGTCTTCTGACAAATGCAAACCACTCTTCGACAAGCTATGAAAGGCGGATACATCTGGATGGAGTCCAATTTACGAAGAAGCTTTCCAAGACATCAAGAAATATCTGGTACAAGCCCCTATCCTGATGGCTCCACTTCCAAATGAAGATCTAGGGCTCTACCTCGCTGTCACCAATCAAGCAATCAGTGTAGTCTTAGTCAACAGAAGAGAAGGCATCGAGCATCCGGTCTACTACATCAGTTATACTCTTCTTCCGGCTGAAACTCGCTACTCAAAAACTGAGAGGGTCATTCTGGCCTTGCTCACTGCATCACGTCGCCTCCAACCCTATTTTGTCTCCCATTAGATCACTGTCATTTCAGAACACCCACTCAAAGATATCGTTGACAAAGCTGGTCGAGCTGGTCGGATGACCAAATGGGTGATCGAAATGAGTGCTCTAGGGATCCAATTCGAACCTCACACTTCAATCAAGGGTCAGGCAATTGCTGATTTTCTAGCTGATTTTCCAGTTGAAGACCCCATAACCTGGGAAGAAGACGTCGATATGCGCCTTGAAGATGAAGCTGATCCCCCGCTCAATCCAGTTACAGAAACCAATCCAAGCCTTGAGGCTATTGCCCCAATTCCTCCATGGAAGCTTTATACTGATGGAGCTTCAAGTGCGATCGGTTCGGGAACTGGGATAGTCTTGATATCCCCCGAACTCGATCATCTTCAGAAGGCTACTCTTCTCGGGTTCAATGCCACCAATAACGAAGCCGAATACGAAGCACTCATTTCCGGATTCGAAATAGCTGAATCTCTGGGGGTAGATCGAATCATCGTCTACAGCGATTCCCAACTGATCATAAGGCAAATCAACGGAGAATACACAGCTCGTGAAGAGAGAATGCAACTCTACTTGGCCTTAGTATGATGTCTTCAACAATGTTTTACTAGTACTGAATTCGTTCAAATCCCAAGAGCAGAGAATCGAGAAGCAGATGCCTTAGCCAATGCTGCCTCAGTTCTTGGGGACTCACTCGGAGGAAGACAAATACAAATCAATTATCAAGAAGTGCCCAAGACTACCCCCGAACAACAGATCCTTGCTACTACAAAAAGATCTGGGGGTGGAGATCAACTGACATTGAACCTCACCACTACAAGTGAGCTTGGGGATTAGAGACGGCCAATTTTTGACTTCTTCAAACATAGCAAAATGGCAGAAGATCCAAACCAAGCCCGAAAACTTTAAAGAAAGCTTCCATGCTATATCATTCAAGGAGAAGATCTATACTTCAAATCTCACAATAGGATGTTGCTCAAATGCATTGGCCCTGAACAAGCAAAGGCAATCCTGATTGATATCCACTCTGGAGCCTGCGGGAATCATTCGGGAGGAAGGTCACTTGAAGCCAAGACAAAATTGCAAAGTTACTACTGGCCAACAATAGCAAGGGATGCTCACCAGCTGGTTCAAAGGTGCGAGGCATGCCAACGACACGCTCGGGCTATCCATCTCCCTGCAGATGAGCTTCACCAACTGTCGAGTCCGTGGCCTTTCCATCAATGGGGGTTGGACTTCTTGGGTCCCTTTCCTCCAACCCTGAGCAAGAAGAAATATCTACTGCTGGCCACAGATTACTTCACCAAATGGGTCGAAGCTGTGCCACTCTTCCGAGAGACCGACGATGAAGTGATCAAGTTCATTCGATACAACATCTTCTCAAGGTTTGTCACACCTCAAGTTCTTGTTGCTGACAATGGAGCTCAATTTGACTCCGACAAGTTCCGAGAATTCTGCCTGAACAACGGAATCAAGCTCTTTTATTCAACTCCAAGAAATCCTCAATGCAATGGTCAAGCTGAAGCCTCCAATAGAGCTATTCTTGGTATACTCAAGAAGAAACTCAACGACAAGAAAGGATTGTGGGAATAAGTCGTACCTGAAGTTCTTTGGGGATATCACACAACTCCGAGAAGATCAACAGGGTTCTCACCTTTCCGTCTGACATATGGATCGGAAGCAGTACTCCCGATAGAGAATATATCAAATACTTTGAAGACCAGGGCAGTTGAAGAAGGGATTAATGAAGAGCTTCGCGTCGATGATCTGGATTTCTCTGAAGAACTACGAGACCAAGCATCCCTTCGTGTGGCCAAGTATCAACAAAAGATCAAGCAAGCCTACAATTTAAAGGTCTACAAGCGACAATTCCCAATTGGCAGTCTGATCCTCAGAGCAGTCTTCTACAACACGAAGGAGCACAGTAGCGGGAAACTAGCTCCCAACTGGGAAGGACCCTACATTGTGGAATCAGTAGGAGGCAAAGGGTCTTACCGGCTGATTTCACCAGAAGGAGAAAGACTGCCACGGGCTTGGAATGCTAGGCACCTCAAATTGTTCTATCCATGATGTAAATACCATGATGAATAAAGTTCTCTTTCAAATGTTCAAGTGTGCAAATGTTTAGCTTTTCAATTTAAGTTCTGAAGCAGTTTTAAATCATCTGCATTCAAATTACCAGGTCGTTTAACAAGTTTGGGTGTTTGAGTTGCGACTCGACCCCTTACAGGCAAATGTTAAACGGTTTCGGGTTGTGCTATAACACAACCTTCAAATTACTACGTCTATTTAACAAGTTTGGGAGTTTTGTGTTGCAACACTACCCCTTACTTATAACTGATTGAATGACCTTCAATTTCAAATTCAATATCGTCTAACAGGTTTGGGTGCTTGAGTTGCGACTCAACCCCTCACATACAAATGTTAACAATTTCAAGTTGTGTTACAACAACCTTCAATTTTTGAGTTACTTAATAAGTTTGGGTGATCGAGTTGCGACTCGACCCCTTATATTTAAGTGTACGAATATTCAATCATTCCAATACCATCCAGAATATAACATTCAAAGGATTCAATACCAGAGACATTCAATTTCGAACAACCAAAAAGATATCTTCATTATCAAAAAGGATCAAATACAAAGAGTGAGCTTTTGTATGAAGAGTTTACAGGTACAACAAGCAAAAAAGAAGATAGAATACATCAGGGTTTAGCCACACTATGAGCACGTGAATTCTCTCCTTCAGATCCACCGCGAGCTTTGCTCGCCACAGAAGCCTTGGAAGATCGGACGCTGCTAGCATGGACCCTGAGGGCTTCCACCGCCTTCTCGGCCGTCTCCCTGTAACTCGCGCATTCAGCATGCATATGCTCCAGCTCCTTTTTGAGAGCCTCCTCCTTGGCAGCTGAGGTTGTCTCCTTAGCAGCAAGAGCGGCATCCCTTGCAGCAAGTTCAGCCTCCAACTCCTTTATTCGAGTCACGCGATCAAAGGATAAGTTCTCGATCTTGAAAAATCGATTTTTCAACTCCTCGAGCTCGTGACCCCGGGCCTCGTAACCGTTCTGCCAGCCCTTGCTTTTGAGTTTCTCCTTGCGAAGAGCCTCGATCTTAGCTTTCAAGGCCTCCTTCTTGGAGAAGAGAAGTTCCCTCAGCTTATCCTTCTCTTCGTTTGTAGCCTTCAATTCGGCTGACAAACGGGATACCTCAGATGAAGCTTCCCGTTCGCCTGCCTTCCTGAAGAGCTTGCTCGCGAATTTCAAAACTGCTGAGTTCTGCAAATAGACAGAAGAGTTAGAATTATTTTGAAGATACAACTCAATGATCGATCAAGCAGATGCACATACCACTACTTCAAGCATGTCGAAGGCTTCATCCAGAGTAGCTTCCGGAAGGTTGCAGAGCTTCCGGATCACACTAGTTGGGTGGTTGATGTCAACCTCACCCAAGTTCTTTATTTTCTGAGTCGTGCCAGCAGGCGTACCTACAATCAACACCAAAGTTCAAAGAGTTAGAATAAATTCACTTCAAAGACAAGGCGATCAAGGCAAGTTAGTGCGGATACCTGAGACATCGACTCGAGGGGCCTTTCCCTTCCCACGGTCGGAGCTCTTACCCCGAGGGGTCGACTTCTCCTTGGTGGGAGTTGGCTCCGGCTGGGGTTGGGGAGCCCCATCGCCCATATGGCTCTCTTTCTCTCCAAGTGAATAGGAGAA
This sequence comes from Chamaelirium japonicum, assembly GCA_947650365.1. NCBI lineage: Eukaryota > Viridiplantae > Streptophyta > Magnoliopsida > Liliales > Melanthiaceae > Chamaelirium > Chamaelirium japonicum. Next base: position 64,070,086 of record OX393560.1, read on the forward strand.
GGAGCACCCTGGGGAGGTGAGACCCCCCCTTCCTCTTGCTGCCCGCTTGGTTGATTGAGCCCCGCCATAAGAGCAGTCACTTCCTCAGCCAAAGAGCGCGAGGGGGGTGGAGGTTGCTCAACCTCCAAACCCCCGCTCGTAGTCGCACCTTCGATACGAGGAACTTCGGGAGGCATTTGATCGAGGGGCGTGGGGTTGCTTCCAACCCCACCACTCCCCAAGAATTTGATCTTCAGGCGCATCGAGTGCTTCTTCAGCTCCTCGAAATGGTAGGCGGGAACCACCTTGTGGCCGTCGCCCTCTGCATCCATAACCCCCTCCATACGACGGGCCTTAGCCTCATCGATGGGGATAGGCTGAGAGTCTTCTTCTTCTTCTTCACCACCAGTGGGGGTGGGAGGAAGGTCATCCCCACCACCCCCCTGTCCTTGGTAGCCACCAGTGGGGGTGGGAGGAATTTCTTCCTCACCACCCCCATTTCCACCGTCCCCATCAGTGGGGGTGGGAGGAAGATCATCCTCACCACCCCCATCTTCATCATCATCGTCGTTGCCGTTGCTACCATTTTCAGCATCTTCTTCTTCTTCTTCCTCATCTTCCTTCTTCTTTTCTTCTTCCTCTTCTTCTTTATCTTCCTCTTTCTTCTTTCCTTGTTCCTCATCTTCCTTCTGCTTGATGAGGATTTTCCTCTTCTTCGCTGGGCCCCGGCGTATCACTAGCTTCTCCTCAGTGGTGGGCAATCGGTGCCTCGCGCCATAGGCCTTCTTCTCGACCCGAATCTTTCTGGTAATCTTGCTCAACTGAGGATCCTCCTCATAGTCGGAGTACAAGACTTCGTTGTCTTCGTATCTGGCCTGTAATCGATGGAGGAGATTGGCGTTGCCATACCTGACTGGGCAGTTCGAAAACTGCTTCCATGATCTGGTACCGCAGGTCAATTCCAGGAACAGGTTGTCGATAGCCCCAACCCGCTCCGAAGGCCAAGCCAGCTCACCTCCTGCATAGTACATCTTGATCTCCTTGTTCACATCGGCGCGAGGAGTCTCGGGCACTGAAAGTGGAGTCCAGGCACCAGCAACTGAGAGCGGCCACTCAGTGTAGAGTTTATAAGAAGGGACCGTGTCAGCGAGGGGGCGTAAGGCAGAAACACCTGTCAGGTTGAAGAAAGGGCTGTCTTTCCTCGAAGCCCATCTGTAATGATAGAAAAAGTAGCCCAATTCAATCCGGGCCTCTTCGTCGTCCGGGATGCTGGAGTAGCACTCCCTTAGCTCCTTCTGGAAATCAGATTCTACACGGCAGAAGGCGTATATTATCCTCCATGCATTTTCGGTGAGCTGTCCTGGGCAGAGGCCAGAGGTATTTAGCAGCCTCGCGACGAACGACAGCAGTGGAAGACACAGTCCGCAGTTCAACTGGCCTACTGAGACCACTGTCCCCATCACCTGCTTTATATTGGCGATATTAACGAACACTGTCCGTTTGTCGATGCCAAAACCAGACAGGACCCCTGACAGAGACGGCTGGTTCTTCCCTCTGTGAAGCACGCCAGCAGTTTTTGCCACTTTGCCCTCTTCGTGTCGGTGAGCTGGCCACCCGTGTTGTAAACATAGGCAGGCTCCTCCGTCAGAGATAGCAAAGGGCTCAAGACAAATTTTGCCTTCGGGATATGCTCCGGCCTTGATGGAGCAGAGGCAAATCCAACCCCTACATGCCTCTTGTCCAATTCGCCCAACTCCATGAGCACTGCTTTGCCCTTGCCGTGATATTTGGGGAGGGATGATTCTTCAGCAAATTCCTTCCCCTTCCTCTTGGACGGAACTGCGTTTTTCTTCAAACTACCAGAAGACGCCATTTGATCGATCGAGAGAAAACAGAGAACGAGAGATTGGGAGCAAAAATTCTGGACTTCGAAAAATTTCTGAAAGCATGAGGCGAAAATGACAGCCAGAGAAGCTTATATATCCCGAGGGAATTAGCGCGCAAATCGAGAGTACACGTGTCGTCACTATATCAAATCACGTGTTTTTGCAGGTACACGTGGCATCTATCCGTAGCAAGCGCAAAACCAGGCGAACCGTCGGACCAGACGAAGCATCGGACCGCCGGTCCAAGTGAGCCGCCGGTCCAAGCGAACCACCCATCCAAGTGAACCGGACCGTCGGTTTAAAAGGCTCACCTATCCGATCAAACCAAAAATTCAAACAGAAAAAATCAAACTCCATCAACGTTCAAGACTCTGCCCGAAGATCATGAAGAAAAACAGGCTATACTACCGCCTCGACTGGGCAGGTTCGAAACTTAACCTCGACCGGCTGTATTTAACCGATCGGTCAGACTTGACCGATCGGTCAAATTCATCCGATCGGTCGATTTTCTACTGGATCTGGCAAAAAACTTTGCTTTTTGCCCGATCCCGCCAACCTCGACCGGTTGAAATTAACCGATCGGTCAGACTTGACCGATCGGCCAAATTCATCCGATCGGTCGATTTTCTACTTGATCAGGCAAAAAACTTGACTTTTTGCCCGATCCCGCCAACCTCGACCGGTTGAATTTAACCGATCGGTCAGACTTGACCGATCGGCCAAATTTATTCGATCGGTCGATTTTTTACTGGATCAGGCAAAAAACTTTGCTTTTTGCCCGATCCCGCCAACCTCGACCGGTTGAATTTAACCGATCGGTCAGACTTGACCGATTGGCCAAATTCATCCGATCGGTCGATTTTCTACTGGATCAGGCAAAAAACTTTGCTTTTTGCCCGATCCCGCCAACCTCGACCGGTTGAAATTAACCGATCGGTCAGACTTGACCGATCGGCCAAATTTATCCGATCGGTCGATTTTCTACTTGATCAAGCAAAAAACTTGACTTTTTGCCCGATCCCGCCAACCCCGACCGGTTGAATTTAAGCGATCGGTCAAACTTGACCGATCGGTCAAATTCAATCGATCGGTCGAATTTCTACTGGATCAGTCAGAAAACTGTGTTTTCTGACCGATCACTCCAACCCCGACCGGTTGAATTTAACCGATCGGTCAAACTTGACCGATCGGTCAAATTCAACCGATCGGTCGAATTTCTACTGGATCAGTCAGAAAACTATGTTTTCTGACCGATCACTCCAACCCCGACCGGTTGAATTTAACCGATCGGTCAAACTTGACTGATCGGTCAAATTCAACCGATCGGTCGAATTTCTACTGGATCAGTCAGAAAACTGTGTTTTCTGACCGATCACTCCAACCCCGACCGGTTAAATTTAACCGATCGGTCAAACTTGACTGATCAGTCAAATTCAACCGATCGGTCGAATTTCTACTGGATCAGTCAGAAAACTGTGTTTTCTGACCGATCACTCCAACCCCGACCGGTTGAATTTAACCGATCGGTCAAATTCAACCGATCGGTCAAAATTGACCGATCGGTCAATTCTGACCGATCAGTTAGAAGTTGACCGATGAAAATCTTATTTTCAAAACACTAACACTCGACAAAAGCTCCTCTACATGTGTGACAGGGAGTCGTTAACTGTGGGTGCAAATTTTGGCAAGAAGTCTGCAAACAGCGGGACCCACCGGCCCTGCCTGGTGAGCCCTCGAAGACAACAGCGGGACCCACCGGCCCTGCCTGGTGGGCCTCCGAAGACTATAACGGGACCCACCGACCCCGTCTGGTAGACCCAAGAGCCTATGGAATCCCCTAGTAGACGGCAGCGGGGTGTACCAGCTTTACCTGGAGGATCCCCAGATACGACAGCAGAAACCGCCATTTACCCCGGAGTTCCTCCCTGGGAATTCTATAAATAGCAGAGCCTTCAAATGTAAAAGGATCGGAAAAATTCGATTTCCACTTCTGAGATCTGATTTTCAGAAACCAGAGCTCTGGATTTCAGTTTCCATCCCCTCACTTTCTCTCTTCGATCTTCTTCTTGTCTTTGAAGAGATCAAGAGGGTTTCAGTGATACTCGGCCTGTCGAGATCACTTCAATACAAGTGTCAGTAAATTCGGGTTGCTCCCTATAGCATGGAGACGTAGGCTTCGGCTGAACTCCGAGATCAGATCTCTCGCGTCAACTCTCTGATCGCATATCTCTCTCTGCTTGTGTATTGTGAAAGACAACTCCAATCAACAGATCGAACAACGACCTTCGATTCGAACCTTCAAATTGACTGGTGCGGCGAAATCTTCGGGTCGGCACGAAGATTTTCCCCCACACAATCCTGACCCCATCATTACCTTGCAATCCCGACCCCCTGTGCACCTCTTGTGATCCCGGTCCCCCCGGCACAACCCTTGTTCTTTTCATTTTTTTTCCAGATCCCGAGCCTTCTCTCCTGCGCCCTCACACCGATCGATGCCCTTGATGCTAGTATCTACAAATCTATCCATGTCTTTGCTTGCGTCAGCCCTGCCCTGAGTTTGTCATGCACTTGTTGGTCATGACGACTTCAGTTGCCTCCTCGACGACTCCCACAGGGTCAACCTTGATGACTCTTTTACAGTTCTCAACCACGCCGCTTGAGTAAACACGGGACGTCCTCCCCATCTCCACAGACTTTCCTCTTACTATGCTCACTGACTGGACTACGTGGTCTGCCACAGTCAGGAGCATCCTCAATGGTCATGCCCTGTATGGGCACCTTGATGGCTCTATACCTACTTCTTCTAGAACTGAGCCATCTTACACATGAAGTCTTCATGATCGCTGTATCCGGGCCTTTTTAGTTGCCTTCGTAGATCGTTCGCTTTGGGCTGATCTTGTTACCTCTTCGATTGTGGCAGAGCTCTGGGCTTATCTTACGGAGCACTTTATGGAGCAGAGTGGGGCTTGTGAGTATCAATTTCTATCTTAGGCCCAGTCTGCCTAGTAGGGGGAGCAGATCTACCATTCAGTAATTCTAAAATCTCATGCATGGCTTCTAGCGCAAGGTCCAGACTTTGGAGCCTCCTTTGCTGGAGGTATCTTGAGTCAGTACCTCCTAGCATGAACTACCGTGCTTCTAAGAGCGACACCAGCTCTATCAGTTTCTGATGGCTCTTTGTCCAGACTTTACTCACCTCGTAGGACATCTAATTCATCGGAATCCCCTTCCCAGTCTAGATGTGGTTGTAGTAGAGCTTATTGCTGAAGAGACTCGCCTTCGTACCATTGCAGCTCGTCGGGCCCCTACACCCTCCAGCTTTGAGGGTGTTCTTGCTACAGCTCCATCTCCTTGGGTCATTCCTACTATGTCTTCTCGGGGCCTCTCTCATCTCTTTGGCACCCCTAACACTCGGAGGTGTACTCATTGTGGCAAGCCATGACACACGGTCGACTCCTGCTGGCAGATCTATCTAGAGAAGCGTGCCATACCTCCTAGCCGTGGTCGACCCACTGCTGCTGCTACTGCTAGAGCCTTCACTACTGATACTATTATGACGAATCACCTTCAGCGTCTTGAGATATGCCTTGAGCATCTTTTTTATCAGTGGCTTTTCTGGTCCCTTTACCTTCCCTGCCACATCAGGTACCTCTGCACCTTGGATTATGGACTCTGGGGCTTCTTATCACATGACTCTCAACCACTCTATCTTTACTGCTTGCTCACTACCTCCCATATTCCCCTGATTCACACTATTGATGGCTCCCTTTTAGCCATCATGCAGACTGGATTTATCACTACCTCTTCTGACTCTTCAGGCCACCTATCTCTTCCCTTTGTTCTGGACGCCCTCCAGCTCTGCATGAATTTAATTTCTATCAACAACATGTGTGATTCTGATCTAACAGTATCACTTTCTCTTCCACTTCTTGTGTTGTGCAGGATCCATACCCAAGACAGAGAATTGGAACTGCTCATAGGGCGGGCAGGCTGTACTATCTGGAGTTTCTTCATCTCTATGTTGTTTCTTCTTTAGTTTTTTGCGGTGCTATTTCTTTCGATGCTGACCTATGGCACAAGTGGTTAGGTCATGTGTTCGAACCTCGGTTTAAAAATCTTTTCTCTTTTAGAGCTTTAGACTGAGGTTCCTTTTCTAGTCTTTCTTTTTGTATAGGCTGTAAGTTGGCTAAACACTCTGCTAGCCCCTTTTCTTCCAGTTCGTCTCAGTTTTGTAGTTCGTTTGATCTCATGCACTCAAATATCTGGGTCCCTACTTTATCTTCTATGAATGGTTATCTTTACTATATTAGTTTTATTGATGATTAATCTCGCTTCATGTGGGTCTACCTCATTCATCAGCGATTTGACATTTCTGAGGTCTATCAGACCTTCATAGCCATCATACATACTCAGTTCAATACGTGCATCAAAATATTTCGGTCTGATTATGCCTGAGAATCTCTCTTTTTCACAATGCGGTCTATTCTTTAGTCCCATTGGATTCTTTTTCAACAATCATGCCTCACACTCACGAACAGAATGAGGTTGCTAAAAGGAAACATCGTTATATCCTTGAGACCGCTCGGGCTTTGCTTCTCTCTTTGTCTATTCCTCATACTTTCTGGGCCGAGGTCATACTGACCTCAGTTAATCTCATCAATATCAACCCTTCACCTATTCTCTCTGGTATGTCTCCTCATGAGAAACTATATTTTTGCTCTCCGGACTATAGCATGCTTCATATTTTTGGGTGTACATGTTTTATTCTTCTCTCTCCCCATAAGCGCAACAAACTCTCCTTCTGATCAACCAAATGCATCCTTTTGAGGATTAGCTCTAAGCACAAGGGGTATCAGTGTTATGATCCCTTGGCTCGCCGTCTTCGTTTTGCTCATCATGTTTCCTTTATCGAGGATGTTCCCTACTGCTCTACTGAGTCTCCGGATCTCACCTTCCTTGCGATTCCTCAACCTTCTTCCTTAGTGCCTCCTCCTCTCAATTCACCATCTCCTTATCATGCCACTTCTCCTCCTGTATCGATTCTTAAGCCCTTATCTCCTGCTACTGTTGTGACTCCACATAGCTTGAGTTCTTCTCCTCCATCCTTCTCTGATAGTATTGTCCTTGTGTCTCCTTCTTCACCTGTCTTATCTGACTTTGGGAATGCTTTCTATGGGTATCTCGCCTACTTCGAGCAGTCAGCCTCTATAGAATGTGGATCTGAGCACTCCTCCTCTCTACCCTCAGTGTGAGCGTCGCCCACCTGGCTACTTCGGCAACTCCCCTGACAGCTTTAGCTTTACTGCAGTCATCGCCTACTCGCCTGAGTTTCATGCTTATTTTACTGCCCTTCACACTGACAAAGAGCCTAGGTCCTATCAAGAGGCATTGCAGTACCCTATATGGCGGTAGGCCATGGCTGAGGATTTTCAAGCCTTTGAGCAGACTCAGACATGGGAGATTGTCCCATTACCTCCAGGAGTTGAGGCTATCAGTTGCAAGTGGGTATTCAAAATCAAGTGTTACCCTGATAGCTCTATTGATCAGTACAAGGCCCGTCTTGTTGCTCGCGATTTCACTTAGGATTATGGGATTGACTATGATGAGACCTCCGCTTCGGTGGCATAGATGACCAGCATTCGGACTCTTCTAGCTGTCTTTGCTGTTCGACGTTAGCCCCTTCTTCAGATGGATGTGAAGAATATCTTTCTTTATGGTGATCTTTCGGAGGTCGTGTATATACCGCCTCCTCTAGGTTTTAGCACTCCTCCTCAGCATGTTTGTCATCTTTGTCGGGCCATCTACGGACTTAAACAGGCTCCTCGTGTCTAGTTTAAGCATTTTTGTTAAGTAGTTATTGAGATCAGATTTGTTAAGAGTTTCCATGATCACTCTATGTTCATGCAGACCTCTTCCCAGGGCCTGGGCATTATTCTTTTTTATGTGGATGACCTGATCCTCACTGGTAACGATTCAGATGATATAGCTTCTCTTCAGCACCATCTTCGATATCAGTTTCAGATGAAGGATCTTAGATCTCTATGTTATTTTTTAAGCCTGGAGGTTGCTCAGGGTAAGCAAGGGATTCTGCTTTCATAGCAAAAGTACAATATCGATATTCTTTAGCAGACTGCTCTTTCATATTCTTGGACTATTAACACACCTCTCGAGCTTCATGTGAAGCTCCGGCCTACAGATGGAGAGTCTTTCTGATCCTACCAGATACTGAGAGCTTGTTGGTCGGTTAGTCTATCTTTGCATCACTCAGCCTGAGATTGTTCATTCTGTCAGCATCCTTAGTCAGTTTATGGATGCATCTTGTTCCACTCACTATGGTGCTCTTCTACAGACTCTTTGATATCTTTGAGAAACCATTACTCGGTCACTTCTCCTCTCCTTGATCTCTACTCTGGTTCTTCATGCCTACTCTGATGCTGACTGGGCTGGTGACCTGTCTACCTGACGGTCAACCACTGGATATTGCCTATTTCTAGGTGATTCTCTTATCTCCTAGAAGAGCAAGAAACATAATGTTGTCTCTCTCTCCAGTACTGAGGCAGAGTTTAGGGCCATGGCTCCTACCACTAAGGAGATTGTTCACCTCAGACGACTCCTTGGGGATCTAGGTGTTGAGAGATCTCTAGTCCTACAGTCCTCCATTGTGATAACAAGTGTGCTATACAGATTGTCAGTAATTCGGTCTTTTACGAGAGGATGAAACACATCGAGCTCGACTGCTACTTCTCCAGGGAGATGTATGAAGCTGGGACTATCTCTCTTCTTTATTTTTTCTCTACTGAGTAGATTGCTGACTTCTTCACAAAATCACACCATTTGCTCCGCTTTCGGTTTCTTATTAGCAAAGTATCAGTGTTTGATCCACCGTGCGTTTGAGGGGGGTGTTAGTATGTATATTGTAGGTTACACGTGGCTACACACTAGGTCACACACAGCTACACGCTAGGTTACTATGGCTTTACGCATCCTTGTATATTTATATGTGGTTACGCTCTAATGCTTTAGTAGGTTTTTTTTTTCCTAATCGTCACTCCTTATTTTCTTCCGGGTAGATATGGTCTTCGATTTGGTTTTGGGACTTCCCATTTATGGCTTGAGTCCTTATACACTTGATAGATGGCGATCCAATCTAGTATTTTAACCATTGGATCTTTTTGATTCGGTATGGATCCATGCATGTTTTGTAGACGTCCGAGCTACCACAAAGAAAATATATATTGAGAGTGAGTTCGAATCTTTTACGGCTCCAGCAACCTATAGTTGGAAACAACAGTTGGCCGATGCATGCCATCTGGCAGTAATAGCATCCTAGTTGTTGTGGCTAAGTGCGTTTCACGATGGGATCCGATGGCAGACATACACGACAAGTGAATCGCACTCAACCCGATGACTGATGATGCTAGTGCCACATGGCATGCATTGGCCGGCTGACTTCCCAAACTTTAGGTCAGTGGAACCATAGAAGTTTCAAGTTCATTGAGAGCACAGATTTTGTGTGGGGAATGAGTTTTTTAGGAGAGGGAATGCGAAGAGAGGCACCCACATAACGTAAATTGCCAACCAAACATGTCTACCTCTGTTGTCCATTCAGCAGACGAATTATTGCCACCATTTGTTCCTTATCTCTTGTGCTGGGGTGGGAAGCGTACCTTTGTTGGAAGGGGGGTCACAACCTTAGTCAATGGTGAATGGGGAAATCTTTTCTGTTTGCTCTTTGTAGCAATTCCCATGGACCCCTTATGCCATCAAAGGACATGGCCTTCAACATATAATTGTGAGAACATTACAACAATAGTAGCTATATATGTCCATGGGGCTGCCTTAAAGCATCTCCAACGGCCTCCGGAGAGGGCCCTGAAGGAGGATGTGGTACTCCGATTAGGGGTGGCAATGGGTCGGGTCGGGTCGGGTTCGGGTCGGGTTGAGACCTATGTATAACAGAAAAATGGTCAAGCCGAACCCGACCCGTTTAATAAACGGGTCAAAAAGATAAACCCAAACCAGACCCGCCAATAATCGGGTTGACCCGACCCGACCCGTTCAACCCGTTTAATACTCGGGTCGGGTCAGGTCGGGTCGGGTCGGACTGGGGCCAATTGCATTATTTGCTGGTGAAACAGTTTGAGTGTTTTTGCCTTTGTGGGCTGTAACTTGTAAACCTGTAAGCCTATAAACTGTAAGCCCATAACTTGTAAACCTGTAAGCCCATAACCTGTAAGCCTTTATGGGCTGTAACCGGTACGGGGCTTAGGGCTTAGGGTTTTCTTTTAAACTTTTAGTTATAGTGGTCGGGTTGGGTCGGGTCGGGTTGTGGGTTGACCTGATCCGTTAACTAAACGGGTCAAATTGGGTCAACTGCATAAACCCAAACCCGACCCATTTAATAACCGGGTTAATCGGGTCAACCCGTTTATGACCCAAACCCGTTTAGGCCAAACCCAAACCCGCTAACTTCGGGTCGGGTTCGGGTCGGGTTGGCGGGTCGGGTCAAGAATTGCCACCCCTAACTCCGATGCTTTTATGTCGCTCCAATCGGCTCCGTTCGGTGCTCTGAAGACCAACGTGGCACTCCACATGGGCCACATTTGCTCAGGACCTCCGAATGACTCCACATACAATGGAGATGCTTCATAGCCTCTGAAGAAATTAATTAATATATATTTTTACAAAAAAACCCCTATCTTTTTATAAATAATTTTTTATATTTCCAACAATGCATGCACCGTCTAACGGCTATTTTTTGCCCGTTTGAGGGGCAACGGCTACGTTTTGGACCGTTGCCCTGAATTTGGATGTTTTTGGTTGTTTTAAAATTTAAAAAAATAGGTTAAAATACTCTAAAAAATATCAAAATATTTTGAAATATATAAATACCCCCTTCTACAAACCATTCTTCATTCTCCCACCTAACTTCGAAATAGATTGTGACTTCTCCCACCCACCTACAACTATATGGATCCCTATCAAAAAAATTTCTACTCACAATTCCTCACCGGTGATGAATCAGCCTTCAACACATACATGAGTAGCGGCAGAGTCGATGGGAACCCGATGTTCTCGATCCTGGAGAAGGAGCCAACGACGTAAGGAGTGGCATCGTCTAAACAAGCATTGATCGTGGGGAAGAAAAAGTCGTACAAGCGGGGAGGAAACTAGACCATCCTTGAGGATAGATTGCATATGTTCGCATGGCTTAAAACGAGCCAAGATGCAATCCAAGGTACCGATCAACCACGAATTCATTTTTGGGCATGAATTTTTGAATATTAGACCAAGTACAATACCCACTACAACTGAAATCCAAATCCTAATAATGCATCAATGGTCGGTCATTCAAATATCGGTCAACAAATTTTGCGGGTGTGTAAGCCAAATCGAAGGACAACCGAGATCCGGTATCGGACTTGTTGACCAGGTAAATACTTAGCGAGTGATTTTGTTTAAATAATTATGTCATATATGGTTTTAATTTATTTTAAATTATTTATGTAGCTAGCAAAAGTAAAACTTCTTTATAGTGATCTCTACTATGAGGCTTTCAAATTCTAGCATTACTGGGTGGAGTTGTGACATCAGCAGAAATTGATGCAGCAAATACAATCCTTCCATCATGTACGGACAGAGTCGAGGAGAGGGAGGGAGTTTGATTCCTCACCAAAATCCTCCTCTCCAGTAATCCCCGATGTTATAAGCCTCAGGGATGAAGATGACAGCTTTAACAAGATGCAAAGGCTAGAGGGGAGAAAGGCAGTAAAGTTGGTAAGGAAGCGTAAGTGTCAGGTGGTAATCGACAGAGAAAGCAGCGAATCCACCTCCGATCTATTCAAGGAGGCATTCGCATGGATGAAGATAGATAAAGAATGATAAAGAACAATCCAGGAAGATGAGGAAAGAGAGAAGGGAAAAAAATATCAAAAACACATATATGGTCAAAGTCGCAACGTTGCAAACACAAACCGAGTCATAAAAGAAAGCATGGAAGCAACAAAAATTGGATGATGTAACCATGATGAAGGACCTCATCGGGCTTTCACAGGCAGAATGAGAATACTTCAACCTACACAATGTTGAGATTAGAGCTCAGAAAGGGTTATGATTTCTTTGAGTTGTAATATATCATAAATTTAATTAGGGTTATGATTTTCTTGAATTATTCAATTTTTAGTAGATTATATTAGGTGTTGAACTCATTGTCATTCAATAAAAGAACTTTTATTATTGAAATTGAAAGTGCATACAAGAACTCGAATAAGTTCGAGACAATTATATTAAAATAAAAACCTAATTTTAAAGTAGAGATTCCTTAAGTTACCACAAATGATCGATCAAATTATTCTAAAGTTGGTCATATGCTTTCATGTTCCTTATCTGATAGTGGTTCTGGATGAACTCCATCAGATGCATCATGTGCTCGTGGGAAGCTTCTACAATTGGCGTAATATCGGCGACGTCAAAGTTAAGATTGTGGTGAAGATAATGTTCATCTGTGACGATCATATTATGCATTATGATGCAGGCTGTCATAATATCTATAAGTACATTCGGCTGCAAAAAATATGCCGACCCTCTTACTATCGCAAATTGAACTTGTAACACTCCAAAAGCTAACTCGATATTCTTCCTTGCCCCCTTTTACTGTTGAGCAAAATATTTGTTCTTGTTTCCTCGGGGCACTGGGATAGTCTTTACTAATATTGACCATAAGGGGTAAATCCCATCGGCGAGATATACCCCATTGTATAGTCATGGCCGTTGATTGTAAAATTGCATAGGGCAGCTCTTTCCTTTACAAGTTGCTTGAAGACCAGTGAACAATCGAGGATGTTGATGTCATTGTACGACCCTGGTAGCCCAAAGAAGGAGTGCCAGATCCACAGATCTTTGCTAGCTACAGTCTCTAAAATCATTGTTGGCTCATGAATATGCCCATTGTACATACTTTGCTAGGATATTGGACAGTTCCTCCACTTCCAGTGCATACAATTAATACTTTGAAGCATACATGGAAACCCTCATTATTCCCCTTCTGTGAGGAGTCGTGCAATATCTTTGTTATTGGGTGAACGAAAATACTCCTCCCCAAAGACATTGATGACTGCTCGAACAAATCTCTACATGCTCTTGATCGAAATACTCTGAGTGTATCATGGGATGAGTTGGACTTCGACCTTGAGGAGGAGGCAAGCGAATCGGCCAACTATAGCCTTGCTCATATTGTTGCTTTTTTTTCCTCCGTTCGCTCATTCGAGAGCGATGCTTTTAGCATACCCAAGATATATGGTCAAGGGTGTTAATCTGAGTTTGATTTTGTTGAGACTTACAAGCTCATCTCAACTAGGCGTGATTTGTTAGGAGAGGGATAGTGAGATTAAGGGACTCCAAGTGGAGGCTTATGAGAGTTCGAGCGGCATTTTTTCTCTTTGTACGGACTTGGACAAGCTCAATTTTGAGCTTGAGGACCTTCGTGGTAAATTTTTCAAGTCCGGGAGTTTGCTCTTAAAGCAATATACTAGCACTCGTTCCTTGATCCATATCTGTGACCATGCAAGGAAAGATAAATTTCTTAGGGGGATAGGCTTTGACAAAGCAAGCACCACTAGCCAGGTGCCTTGTTTCGTCAAGAGAAGTCCATTTGATGAAGAGCTTAGTGCTAATTCTATGGCCTCTCTCCCCACTGCCTTTGGGACTTATGTCCCAACTTTTCATTCGAAAAAGAAGAGGCACACCCATCCTTGTCACGTTAAAGGTGCTAGTATACCTCTTTTTTCTGCCACTTTCCCTACTCCTGTGCCTTCAACTAACCCTAGTGGTCAAGGTCCTTCTCTCTCAGACCCATCCTGGGGTCTTGGTTCGCCTGTAAGGCAAAGTGCTCGTTGCACTCTTTCACCCTCTATTTCTTATTTTCATATCTTATAAGGTACGTTAGAGTGGGTTCCAAAGAGTGTTGAGAATACTATTCAGAGTGTCAATGTTCAGGGGTTTTCAGGAGACACACCTTCTGATAGTCACACTTCTGGCCACTAGTTTGGTCGGTCTTTAGGTGTGAGCTACTTGTTTGTGGTCTCTCTGTATCCTCTGCTTCCGACCCATGACCTCCTCACACAACCTGCAGCCTGTTTGGCACATCTCTATTTATTAGGCTAGTGTGTAGTTTTGTGTGTTTTTGTTTTCATGCTTTTTAGTTAGGGTTTGTTTGTTTTATTCCGTTTAAATTCCTTACAAATTTTTTTAGAACTTAGTAGCATGCAGCGTCAGAGGCAGTGTTTTTGCTCTTCGTTAATTTTTAGGATTATCTTCTATTTCGTGTCATCTTCTAAGGTTCAAATGACCAGGGTAGTTTTTATAGCTTATACTCTCTTAGGTTACCTTGTATTATATTAAAAGGTCTTTTTGTCATGCCATAGTGTTTGATAAATTTACCAAAATTGTGATATGCGATAGTGTGATTGTTATTTAATCTGATAGCATTAGTATTGATGATAGATTCATTCTCACTTAAGTAATCTAAGTTTATATTTGAAGCCCATTCTATTGCCTATGTTAATTGAGATTCTTTCTTAAACAAATTATATATATATATATATATATATATATATATATATATATATATATATATATATATATATATATATATATATATATATATATATATATATATAAAGAACATGATCCGAGGAGCAATGTGCTTGGTACCCAAAGCCAACTGGTTTGGATTTGCCAGTCATTTTTTTGTTACACGTGATTCTCCATATGGTTCCTTAAACTTCTTGCAACTCGCTTAAGTAAATAGTTCGTAGGGGAATCTCGAAGCCCGGCACCCTTGGCCAACTGGCAAGGGGATGTTAACCTTGACTCTTTACATGAGATAAGTTACATTAAGTAATCTAAGGAATAATAAAAGAGAAATTTTGGAAAAGAGCCAAAATTGACCAAATATGTTCTTTATCGAATTTTAACTAAATAAGAGTATCCTTGTTTGGATTGTTGATACTGTGATAAAGTATAACTTTACATTGTTTTAAGCCAAAAATGATATGAAATACAATTATATGCTTGTTCTCTATTGGTTTGAGGTCACACTTACATATATTTATAATTTAGTCATTTTTTAAATTATACTTATTTACGTCTTAGTCCAAATTGATATAATATTATTGATGTTAAGTGCTTGTATGCTCTAATTGCTACTTCTAGGTGTATTCTTTATGTTTAGATGATGTTAGATAGTTATGAACCCTTAGAAGTCAATAATTTTCTATTTTGCCCCTATTTGAGTTTTTTAGATTTGTACGTGACCACCGCGCACGGATCAGTCCAACTATCGAATTTGTGTGCCTTGACTGCTCACATGATTTCCATGGCATTCTTAACGTGTAACAATTGGTTTGGAGTTGATCAGGGTTGCGATCGTGGCATGAGCTTGCCTTGTAATTTTAAATTTCAGTAAGGTCGTGCGCATGAGTTTAATATGGCCTAAACTGGTGCGTAGAACTATTAGTACATACTTAAACTCGTGCGCACGACTGTGCACGAAGTTGAGAAGTTTGAAACCCGATTTGTGACTTTCATACACACGAACCATCGCCCCCATTCCTTTCTCTCCGAGTTCCCCTTCGTCTCCTCCGGGTTCTCCTTCCTAGGTAAGGGTTGTTTCCTCCCTAAATTCATCGCTTTACACTCGATTTTTCACTATTGATCTTCTCCGATTTAGGTTTTTTCCCAAATTTGGGGATTTTCTATTTCCTAGGGTTTTTGTTGAATTTTTTTGCGGGATTCTCTCGATCATCATGTTGAGGAGAAAGAATCTTACTTGAGTTCATGTGGGGGAGTCGAGTGCACCTCCCTCGCTATTTCCTACTCAGAATTTTCGATCCGAGGAGGCATTTCAAAATTTAAAATCTCATTTTTCCACTCACAGTGTTCTTTGCGAGCGGAGAATTAATATTGCCTCCTGCGATCCAGTTCTTTGAGCACCCAACCTGGTTGGAACCTCTAGTTTTAAGATCTCCCCCCTGCATATCCACTACTTACTCATCATTTTTAGACCAATCTTCACACACCAGTGATGATACAAGGTCAGGGTCAGTCCTTTTCTACTTATGTTCAGGGGGTCTCGATGACCATTACCCCGAGCATTATCGCTCAGATCCTAAGGATTCAATGTCTTGCCCTCCTTTGTTCCTTCCTCCAGCCATGTTGATGAGAGAGATGCAATGCCTTTGGCTGCATGCAGTCGCAAACCCTCATTATTCTCATTTCATTGACGATGGTCAATACAGTAGGTACCACTCTAGCTTTCCTGTGACCATCCTTACACCTATGCATAGCATCCTTCGCAAGTTTGTGCAGTACAACTTGCATCCTGCCAAGGGGAGCAAGGATGTTATCCTCTGGGAGACAGCCTAGATTCTATATGAGCTTGATAGGCATGATACTTTCTTCGATATCTTTGATTTTATCGCCTACCATATGTACCTTACTCACAGCACTCGTGCTGATCGTCGGGGCCTTGTTCTTCCTTTCCCTAGTCTTATCACTAGGATACTTTAATTCTTTAAGGTTCCCTTCCCTCCAGGTCTAGAGTTTACCCGCCCCATGTAGCCCATAGGGGATGAGTCTCTTCTGTGGGTCTCTTAGGCCCAGCGAGTGAGTGTCGACCTTATTTTTGACAAGGAGGATGAGGCAGATGACGATGAGGGGGATGACGATGAGGTGGATGACGCCAAAGAGGATGAGGAGGAGATGGATGAGGACTAGGTCGCTGCAGCTCCTCAGCCAGGAGGTCTCGTGACTCTTAAGGCTCTCTCTGCACAGATGGCCAAGATGTGGTCCTATCAGCAGGAGTCTCATCAGTCCTACTACGAGGACCTCGAACACTTCTATGATGAGCAGCTCGCCCCACGAGATTCTTGAGAGGCTGGAGCGGAGGTCGCGGAGGCAAGACCGGAGGCCAAGGGCACTCTTTACCGTGTTGGTACCCGGATAGTAGGACTCCGACTCTGACTCCAAGAACTGAGCAGTGGACCATAAGCAGCTAGCTCAGGTCGGTTTTGTAGTTGGTAGCACACTGAGATGCTGCATCTGTAGTTTTTATTTTAGTTATGTACTTTTGTACATATTTTTCTTGTGGCAGTGATGCATATGTCTTGTACCGCCCTTTGACTCTTATGCATGGGACTCAATTTATATATATATATATATATATATATATATATATATATATATATATATATATATATATATATATATATATATATAGAGAGAGAGAGAGAGAGAGAGAGAGAGGGCTGGGTTCCTATGACATGTCACAGGGAGTACCCTATGACATATGGTGAATTAGTAATGCTAGAATGTTTAGAATGTGTTGAATTTTTTTGAGGGTGATCACCTTACCTAAGATAGAATGTCCACAAAAAATCAAAGAATTCTAAAACTTGTTGGGGCATCAAATGCAAGAAGCTTTATCGGCCATCCATTTTAATCGTTAAATTGAAAATCATATTTGATGTCTCTAAAAGTTTTAGAATGAACCGATTTTTTGCGAGGGTCCTATCTAAGATAGGGTGATCAACCTCATAAAAATTCAAAACATTCTAAATATTCTAGGATTACTAACTCACCATATGTCATAGGGTACTCCCTATGACATGTCATAGGAACTCATTATATATATATATATATATATATATATATATATATATATATATATATATATATATATATATATATATATATATATATAGGGCTGGGATCCGTTGACAACCCGTTTCCTTGACAACCCGTTGACAACCCACCATTTGAAGGGGCTAGAGGTCTTAGAATTTGCTGATATTTTGTGAGGATGATCATTATGGCAAGTTAATCATCCTCACAAAAAATCAACAAATTCTGAAACCTCTAAGGGCGCCAAATGTTATACGATTTTCTTAACCGTTCATTTGAACCGTTAATTTGAATAACACATTTGATGCCCTTATAAGTTTCAGAATTTGTTGGTTTTTTGTGAGGATGATCACTATGGCATGTTGATCATCCTCACAAAAAATCAACAAAATCTGAAACTTCTAAGGGCGCCGATTGAATCAAGCTTTTCTGAACCGTCTATTTGAACTATTAATTTAAATAACACATTTAACGCCCTTATAAGTTTCCAAATTTGCTGATTTTTTGTGAGGATGATCAACTTGCCATGTTGATCATCCTCACAAAAAATCAACAAATTCGGAAACCTCTATCCAACGATTATGGCGAGTTGTAAGTGGGAGGTAAATTTATCTCCCATTTTGGGTTGTCAACGGATCCCACCCCATATATATATATATATATATATATATATATATATATATATATATATATATATATATATATATATATATATATATATATATATATATATATATAGGGTCAGGATCGGATGACCCAACAAATTTTGACCCATTAATAACCTAGCACCCTTTGATGCACTTAGAGGTTATAGAATGGGCTGATTTTTTGTAGACATATCGTCTATGGTATGTTGATCATCCTTGCAAAAAATCAGCCCATTCTAAAACCTCTAGGTGCATCAAATGCGCTCTTCAAATCAACGGTTTTTGACAGTCAATTTTAATCGTTGATTTGAATATCTCATTTGATGCACCTAGAGGTTTTAGAATGGGCTGATTTTTTGTGAGGATGATCAACATATCATAGACAACATGTCTACAAAAAATCAGCCCATTCTAAAACCTCTAGGCGCCTCAAAGGGTGCTGGGTTATTTGCTGGGTCAAATTTTGCTGGGTCATCCGATCCTGACCCATATATATATATATATATATATATATATATATATATATATATATATATATATATATATATTTGCAATACTTGTCTTTTGTTACTTCTGAGTTGTGATTTGTATATCTCTGAGATAATTAGAATTGTAGTCTGATTCTTTTAAAAGATATATGCTCGTAACTTAGTTGTTCACTTAAATTGTTGATCTTAAAGTCTCAGATCCATACTAGTATGTGTTCGCCTGATGTATTTGCCTTGCATGTCTAGTTTGGACTCTGTAAGTCCACACCCCTCCTCTCTTTCACACTGTCTTTGTGTGTTTTTGGTTAGTTGGGTCATAAGATTGTTCCTTATAGATTCTTTCCATAAGACAGTGGCTATTCACTTAGGGGGAGTCTATTTTTGACTAGATCTAATTAGAGAACATGCCAGTCTCCTTTTAGGATTATTATATATGATATCAGATATGCTAGGTTTACCTTGCTTACTGTTGCATAAATGATATCATATATGTTCTTTTGAACTGACATAAGTTTTGCAGGAATAAACATGGATTGAACCTGTGTGTTCGATCTATCTCAAGTTTATGGGTATCTTCTCTTTTTTTATCTTTTTAGAATCTAAAAAGTACACCGAGATACTCAGGGGTCGAGCTTAATAGAATTGGATGTATAGAAAGCTCCCCTAAAGTGGTTTGTATAATGAGGTATTTGTTTTGTCACTAAAAACTATAACAAAAGGGGAGATTATTTGGTCTCCTTATATTGCCATTAGTTTTTAGTGACTTAAATAAACCTACTTTACCGGTGTAATAAGTGCTACAATCTAACGTAAAAAAGGTAGAGTTAGGTTTGGCTCTATTGCGATAAAGATATACCGTTACAGTTAAAATCTTTACTACCATCTTTTTCCACGTGCTTAGGCATGTAAGGTATGTTTTAACTCTTTGGGATAAGACCTTTTGCTTTAGTGTTTAGGGTTTGGATGCATGACTAGCTAACATATATATCACTTAGTTTCGTTCGATCTTTTTTATCATTTTAGTGCTTACATGTATGCTTATTTCAAATGAATGTCAAAGATGCATGGATATCTATTTTAGAGAAGAAATGATCATATTGGCATGCAATACTTCAACGTTTCACCTTGCTCAGAACAAGGGTCGATGCCCTATACTTAGTGTGTGTTTAATAGGCTAGTCATGTGCACGCCTCGTGCAAACAAGTTTGTTTTAGTCATTTTGGTGAATATTGAGTGTGTCTGCCTGACAAAAGTCGTGCACACAACTTTCACAAGTCATGTGCACGATCCTACTTGGCCACACACCATTTGAAGTCCACCTTAGCCCCATATGGGACAGTTCTATGGCACACCAACACATGATTGGTCGTGCACATGACTTGACTTAGAATATTCTGGAATGGTTAAGTCAGTCGACTCCATCGATCTACTTGTGCCATGTGTTGGTCGTACACATGATTTAGCTGAGACAGACCTGTAAAGATAATGGTTTCTCCTTTGGTCTTAGTCATCCACCTAAGGGATTTCTTGGGCTATAAATAGCTCACCCCTACACCCTTTAGCTGCTAATGAGTCCATAGATAATTTATCCATATTTATTTAAGAGTAAGAAATAAGAAGAGGCTTTAGGGTTTAGTGAGTTCATACTTGAGCTACATCTCCTCTCTTCTTTCCCTTCTCCTCCTCTCTTCAACCATTTACCTAGATCAAATCTATGGAGGTTGGACTCATAACTTGTATGAGCACTTGAGAGTCATCAAACTCATTGTGTTCATTCAAGTTAGAGAGGGCAAAGCTAGCTAAGGATCAATTGAGTTATCCAATACCTAGATCTAGAACTAGTCTTTAAGGGTTTTTTGTAACTTGCATTTTTGAAGTAAACTAGGCTTAGAAGCATGTATCTAAAGTCTTGAAAGAGATCAAGGTTACCTTCTACCTTAGCTAATTCTTAGATCTATGTGTTTTTTCTTTTATTTTGTTTCTCCCCACTTCACTTTGCATACACCGTGTGCTCCCACCACCGTCTAGAAGGCTCTTGCGAGAGCGCTCCGTGATGCTGTTCACGTTGAGCACCCTTAGTGACGTCGCTTGCTTTGGGAGGTCTCTTTGCGGAGAAGGACAAGTGGAGAAGATGAATGATGACGGAGATGCAAGATTCAGCTTAGTTCAATACCTATGAAAAGAAAGCATCGCCTCTACTTCATCGAAGATACGGGTTGCAAACGTAGAGGGCTAAGGGGTAATCTCTGTGTAGTCACGTCGTAGTTTGATTGTAATCTTGTTCTGATCTTCTAAGGGAAGCTAGACCTCTCTGTGTAAAGGGTCTTGGCCTGGTTTCTACCAGAGGGTAGTTTTTATCCCTGTTAAGGATTTCCACCTATAAATAACTTGTGTGCTCTTTAGCGTCATATCTCGTGATCACTGTTTTTTAACTTCCTATATTCTATAGATTGTGCGATCTAAAACTCATGCTTGCATCTGTCCATTGTGGGGTACGCCAACTAGCTTCGTCTAGTTGGTCTCTTAATACATGGTGTTTAGCTTGCTATATAATTTCAAGATTTACCTGACTTTGGGTTCAGATGCTAGAGTCGCGGTAGTGTCAGTATGAATAGTTAGACTATAGTATGAGGGTGGTGAGAGCTTAGTACTAGAAAAATATCTCTATATACTAGATCGATATATGAAGGAATTTAATGTCAGTTTCATCATTGGTCAAAATTGGGTTGGACCTATCGTTCGATACTAAGGTAACCATTAAGAAGCATGTTAAGTTCATATGTTCGGGTACGATGAGTAACAGTTTGTACTTGGTAACTTTCACATAACTCTCACTATATGACACTGAAATATTAGAGCCATCAAATCTCATTTCCAGCAAAAGAAAATTCGCCTCAAAGAATTATACCTATCTTTATCATCTTAGGTTAGGTCACATTAACCCTGATTGGATACAAAGGCAGGTGAAGGGGGGGTATTTGGGCTCACTCGAGGACTCATCACCACTAGCCTACGAATCTTGTATGTTGGGTAAGATAACCAGAAGATCCTTTACTAAGAAGGGAAAAAGAGTAAAAAATGTGTTAGAATTGGTGCATACAGACGTATGTCGTAGACCATTAAGTATCAAGGCTAGAGGAAGCTACAAATATTTTGTCATATTCATAGATGATTACTCAAGATATGGATATGTCTGCCTATTAGACCATAAATCTAAAATATTTAGGAAATTCAAGTTGTTTTCTGGCGTAGGTGGAAAAGCAGACCGGTAAAAGCCTGAAGTCTCTCCGATCAGATCGGGGAGACGAATACTTCTTAGTGGACTTTCGGAGCTGCTTGTCAGAGAGAGGGATAGTATCGATCCCAGTTCATTGCATTAGGCACACCACAACAAAATAGTGTTATAGAAAGGAGGAATAGAATCGTGATAAAGATGGTGAGATCTATGATGAACTTTGCGACTCTTCCTCAATCATTCTGGGGACTTGCCTTCGAGAGTGCGCAACATATTCTGAATATGGTTCCATCCAAATCCGTTGAGAGGATATCTCCAGAATTATGGTATGGGCATAAGCCTTATCTATGATATTTACGGATTTGGGGATGCCCTGCCTATGTTAGGAAGGGCAAATTTGATAAGTTGGAATCAAGGTCAAAATTGTATTACTTTGTGGGCTATCCCAAGGGAATGAAAGGCTATCTATTTTATAAACCTTAGGATCAAATGATGATAGTTAGCATTAACACTGTTTTCCTTAAAGAGTAATATTATATTACATATAGAAGCTAGACCCAAAGATACAGTAATTCTAGATAAGATTCAGGACAGTCCCGTGCAAGACAATACTGATACCACAATGGACTATGTGGATATTGTGGTACCTTTGGATACCATAGTTTCTGAGCAAGTCCAAGAAATTGCTGGTCAACTGCCAATAGATATAACACGGTAACTGCACCACATGTCCCTATTATACCAGAGCCTCGGCGTAGTGGGAGGATAGTTAGGCTACCTAACAGGTATTTGGGAGAATCCTTCCAGTCCATCCTAGATGAATACATGGAAGATCTCTCAAACTACAAACATGCTATGAAAGACTCCGACTCGAGATTCTAGCTTGATGCTATGAAGGATGAAATGGAGTCCATGTACTCCAATCATGTTTGGGATCTTGTGGATCCACCTGCAGATATCAAGCCGATCGATAGGATGCAAGTGGATCTACAAGAGGAAGAGAGGACCTGACGGGAAGGTTGAAACCTTCAAGGAAAGCCTTGTTGTGAAAGGGTATACTCAGGTCGAAGGTATTGATTATGAGGAAACTTTTTTGCCTGTAGCCATGCTAAAGTCGATCCGGATTCTCTTATCCATTGCGGCTCATTTTGATTATGAAATATGACAAATGGATATTGGGACGGTATTCTTGAATTGGCATCTTAAAGAAAGCATCTTTATAGTGCAACTAGAAGGGTTCATAGCAAACGGACTAGAGGGTAAAGTTTGCAAGTTACAGAAGTCCATCTATGGACTAAAGCAGGTGTCCCGGAGTTGGAATATCTGGTTTGATCAAGCTATTCAATCGTTTAGTTTTGAGCAGAATTCGAAAGAGTCTTGTGTGTACAGGAAAATAGTGGGAGGTATCGTATTGTTTTTGGTGCTTTACGTGGATAATATCCTATTTATTGGGAATGATGTGGGTGTAATATCATCAGTAAGGATTTGGTTGTCTAAAAACTTTAATATGAAGGACTTAGGGGAGGCAAGCTACATTATCGGGATCAAAATTTTGCGAGATCGAAAACGAAGAATGATAGGCCTCTCCCAAGTTGCATACACAGATAAGATTTTGACTAGATTTGCAATGCAAAATTCCAAGAAGGGCTTCTTGCCCTTCGGGCGTGGAATTACTCTATCCAAGACTCAGTATCTTAAGTCATCGAAAGAGAGAGAGTGCATGAAGGTGATACCTTATACCTCGGCAATAAGTAGTCTCATGTATGCAATTTAATGTACTAGACTGGATATCTGTTTTGCCATAGACATGGTCAGCAGATATCAAACTAATCTAGGAAAAGAGCATTGGATGACTGTTAAGTGTATCTTCAAATACTTGAGGAGGACTAGGGAATATGTTCTAGTTTATCATGGGGAGGACCTAGCGTCGGTTGGCTATACTGACTCAGATTTCCAGATGGATCCGGACTCTAGGAAGGCCACTTCTTGATATGTGTTTACATTGCCTTCAATTGATAGAGCATGAAGCAGAAATGCATAACGGACTCAACCATGGAAGCTAAGTATGCGAGGCATCGAAAAAAGCAGTATGGCTTATGAAGTTTCTTATGAAGCTCACAGTGGTACCATTAGTGAAGGGGCCCATGTCACTCCTCTGTGATAATAATGCAGCTATAGCACAAGTGAAGGACCCAAGAAATCACTTGATAGGGAAGCACATAAAGCACAAGTTGTTGGAATGATATCGGAGGCGCAACGGAAGGTGGAGTTGATCATGAGGATCGTTTCGGTGTGCGGTGCATTTTAAAATTTTCATTCATATTAATCATATGTGCAAATGATAAAACAAATACGAATCGAACTCCTATAGCCATCTATCGAAATGATTAACATATCTCATATGTATGCATTATGATAGATCTACAGGTTAGTAGGTTATACCTTCGTGCGGGATTTAAGACCGCGAAGAATTGCTTCAATATTGATGAAGACAAATTCGGATCTGCACGAACACACTTCAGTGCAAAGGCCGTAACTTTCTATCCCGACATCGGAACATAGCAAAACTTGATTTGCCGGAAAGAAGACATCAACGCCAATAATTTGCAACTAGTTTGAAGTCATTTGGACTTCTAGAACTACTGCAGTGATCAAAACAGTGCAGATCTGCCCGTAAAATATGGGCAGCAATCACGAGCGGGATCCTCGCGCAAGAGAGAAATGAATCTCATCGGATTCACCCGATCTCACATATCATCCCGAATCCTTGCACTCTAATCTCTGAGTGCCTCAGAGTGCAAGCGATCTCCATCAATCTCACACACACTTGGAGAAGAAGATGAGGGAGAGAGAAGAGATGAACCCCAGAGAGAAATGGCAAAAATCCGAACCATAAGAGAAGGGGGATGATTTCTTCATCGGAAATCTGAGAGGGATACACACTTTCAGATCTGAAATTCGTGCCCCGTACTCTCCCTTGCCATTTGAAACGGTTCCTCTCTCTCTCCATCTCATTACTCTCAAATTTAATGCCCCTTTTTATTACTAGTTGCCATATTAAAATTGTTGCAATTAAGGAGATGATTCAAAATCTTTTAAATCTGAATTAATCCCTTAATTATAAGTTTGATGGCCATGCAAGCTAGCCCTAGTGAGTATGGCGGCCACTAGGGCATGCGGGATATTTTGAAATGACCAAAATGCCCCCATGCATCTAGTGGTCGTTCACCTCATACGGGACTATGTATGGCCCATCTACGTGCACGATAATGCACCCTAACACTTAGGGCACCTCATCGACATTAGCAATAAGTCAATATACCATGGGATGATAAATAGTACTTTTACTATTTACTGGGATGCCCTTAGTAAAAGGTGGGGTGCCCCATAGTAAAAATTACTAAACTCGTATTTTGCGTTCTAGTGCAACACGTACACACGTAATGGACTTCTCATGGTATAATGGCAATATCGTATGTCTCTACACTACTCTGGGGTTGCCCCCTAGTAAACACACTTAGTCCTGTGCAACCACCATGCTCCAGTGCGATGCACTCACAGAACACAGGACAATTAGGCATTATTTCTTCAACTCATAATATGCTGTGAGACAAGAAGAAAGTAATGATCCGTAACGATCATGGATAGGGTGGAACCTTCAGGGACTAGGATTCATGGCTTCCAACCGAACCCGATCGATACACTATCCAAGTGTCCCTGTCAATCCTTTGGGTTCCGGTTAACCTGCGTGGCCACCCAGCGTGCGACGCAGGTTGCACTCTAATTCTCCCAGACTTATTAAGCTCTCTCGCATACCCCTGATCTCCACTTAGTATTGGTAATACGATATCCCTCCACTTGGTGCCATGAGTCAACTCGAGCGGTGGAGAGCACCGTCAGACTCGAGTGACCATATGACTAGGTACCTTCCAGGTTGACTATCACATCGCACCTCCGATCACTTTGGCCAAGCAACCGGATCCAGTCAATAGCTCAACTGCTGACCACCAGGCCTGGGTTTAGTGCGGTATATGTCATACCAAGGAACGCACCTCCCGATAAGGATATGGATGGCCTGCAAGAGTGGCGTGCCGATGCAACACCAGCCCGGTAACCCAGCGCACCGTGGTATTGGGTCGTGGTTAGATCCCTCACATGTTGGTGAACCAAAGTTACACGCAACTGGTTAGTCCATCGGTCACGGTTCCTCAGGGTTTATGATCGATTACCCTAAGCAGAAACACGGCTATGTGCACCGATGTCTGCTCACCGATCTGTGCATCGTGTTGGTTATATTCGGCCATAGACACTGTGCCTGGTAATGACCATTATGGAGATTTTCATGCTCTGTCATTCCAACAGCTTATCCTAATAGGGCGACCATCCCAAATCAGAGCTGCGAACGATTTAGGCTCATAGGACCGATCCACTGAGTCTCCCACTCAGATGGACTACTATATAGCCATGGTTCCTTAAGTTCTTTAAACAGAACACGTATAATAATACTTACCTTTATACAATCCTTAATAAACTATCAACTATATACAGCCAAACCTAGGGTTTTACGAGCTGTAGACCATATCAAACCTAACAATCTCCCATTGGTCTAGCGAGAAAAAATGGTCATAAGCTGTATAGCTTCTACATGTTGCCCAAAAGCCTTTGCAGGAATTCCCTAAAGGAATCAACAACATTATCTGCAGATGCTACCTCAGTTATCGCTACTTATCTTTCCTCCTAAAACTACTAGATCAAGTAGAATTTGTATTTGATATGTTTCTCCTTTATGGTGGTGCCTAGGCTCTTGTTATCGCTCTTTTATTGTTACAACAAAAAACTCAGCCTCTGGTATGCTATCCAAGTTTACTATAAACTTACCGAGCCATACCACCTATTTTCCTGTCACACACGCTACAATGTGCTTAGGCTTCTGTAGTAGAGCCCGTGATGCATTATAGCTTCACACTCTGCTAACTAACCGCTTCTCATCCCAAGGTGAAAACTATACCTGAAGTCGATTATCTGGATTACACATCTGATGCTAAATCCGATCTTGTTCATCCAATCGGTATCAAGTCTTGTAAAGTGTAAACTAACTCGTAGTCCTTGTTTGACGAGGATATCGAGTATACTCTTCACATCAGTCCAGTTAACTGGACCCGGATTCGACTAAAACCGACCCACCATTCCTGCTGTGCAACAGATAACTAGCATCTTATATAATCATGGCATACATAAGACTACCCTTTGCATAAGCATATGGCACCTTCTGTATTCTCCCATCTCCTTAGGTGTCATATGATTTATATCATTCGACAGTTTCAAGCTTTAGCAAGAAACCCCTTTTGGAGTCTTGTATATTGATTCTGGCTAGAACCATATCTCTATGCATAGACTGTGATAGCGTGATAATCATGTTTTGACGATCTCGAGTTACCATGATCTCCAGAACATAACTCGCCTCACGAAGGTCTTTCAGTCGAATTAAGATAATAACCAGATATTTAACTTAGGCAACGTTCCTACTTTATTTTCAATCAGTAGAACATCGTCTATGTAAAGTACTAAGTACACCCCTATAGTTCCATCGCTTCTTTTGTACACACTTGGCTTATTTTGATCAAATCTGTATGAATAGATCATACTTGATCAAGATAGATATTGTGTCTCCTGGATACTTGCTTTAGTCCATAAATGAACCTTTGCAATTCTGTAAGCCAGGTATTCCTGACCTGCTAACTCCTAAGCCTAAAAACTGCATCATATATCCTCTCTTCTACCAACTTCTACCCAATGGACTAAGTTGCCAGGTGCGCAAGCCTTAGATTCAGTATACGCCCACTCGAGGGAGGGTGCGCACAGTGATCCGCTTACACGGGTCTTTAACTTTGACCCAATCCAAATACGCTTTAATAAAGCTTTGTTGAACCCTGGTACAAAAGAGTATCACTGGACATTGATGCAAGCTTTGTCTCCATGACTTTCTGTCAGACAGTTCTGTCAAAAAAATTTCACTACTTCGTCGTAGCTCAAGGGGCCATCCTTTTGAATTTATGGACTAATTTACAAAGTTTGTCCACAAAATATGTCAAGAGCTCTAATGGTGCTCCTACTGCGACAAGATGGTTGTGGTACAGAGCAAATTATTTCTACAGTTTTTGGTATACTAGTGTCTGCATTATCTTCTATCACTACGTTTCCGATCATGCGCTCTCCACTAGTATCTAGTAATTCACCCAGAACTACCTTGCTAGTGGACATATGGTCTATAATAGAATCCTACTCTAGATAGATGGCATTCGTAGAAACAATCACCTTCTATTCCTTAGGATCATTGATAGTCCACCTTATATTTTTTCTAGGATAACTTATAAACAGATACACCTTGAACTTAGTCTCCATTTTTTCCGTCTTGTCCTTCTGCACATATGCAGGACATCCCCATATACTAAAATGCCGTAGTATCGGCTTTCGCTCAGACCACAGCTTTTCAGGGATATGAGGCATTGATTAGATGAGAAATTATTCAAGATATACTCTACTGTTTCTCAAGGTGTAACCCATAGAAGGTGGGTAGTAAACTTGGCAAAACTCATCATTCTTTAGATCATGTCCAACAGGGTCTGATTCCTTCTCTTGGATATTCTATTCTGGCATGGTGTCCCTGGAGCAATTAACTGGGATATCATCCCATGCCCCATCAGGTACCTGTTAGAATTGGTGAGGTCTATAGCTCGTAAAAACCTATAGTTTAGCTATGTATGGTTGATAGTATAGGATTGCATATTGGTACGTACCTTAGTACGTGTTCTGATTACAGAACAGAGAGCCATGGCTACATGGTAATCCTCTTGAGTGGGAGACTCAAGGGACTGGTCCCATGTAACCTAAATACGTTCGTAGCTCTGATTAGGGTTGGTCGCCCTATCAGGTTAAGCTGTTGGGATGACAGAGCGTGGGTGTCTCCACCACAGTCATTACCAGGCACAGTGTCTGTGGTCGAACGGAACCAACACGGTGCACAGATAGGTGAGCAGACACCGGTGCACTAAACCGTGTTTCTGCTTAGGGTAAAACGGTCCTAAACCCTGAGGAACCATGTCTGGTGGACTAACCAGTTGTGTGGTGCTTTGGCGCACCAATGTGTGAGGATCCGGATGCAGTGATCCAAAACCACGGTGTACTGGGTTACCCGGCTGGCGTTGCATCAGCATGTCACTCCTGCAGGCTATCCACACCCCTAACGGGAGGTGCGTTCCTTGGTCTGACCTACGTCGTATTAAACCCTGGCCAGGTGATCATCAGTTCGACTGGTGACGGATCCGGTTACTCGGCAGAGTTATCGGAGGTACGATGTACGTGGTCAACCTGGAAGGAACCGAGTCATATGAGCACTCGAGTCTGACGGTATTCTCCACCGCTCGAGTTGCGTCATGGCACCAGTGGAGGGACAGCGAGTTTACCATACTAAGCGGAGAGCAGGGGTATGAGGGAGAACATAGTAAGTCTGGGGGAATTGGAGTGTAGCCTGCGTCGCACTCTGGGTGGCTACGCAGGTTAACTCGGACTCAGAGGATCGATGGTACACTCGGGTAGTGTGTCGATCGAGTCTGAGTTGGAAGCCATGAACCCCGGTCCCTGAAGGTTCCACCTTATCGACATTATGTATGGTTCTTATACCATCGCCTCGAAACACAGAATGTAGTTAGAGGAAGCGAGAAGTCCAAGCCTACGCTCCGTGAGTGCTTCGCACTAGTGCATGGTAGATACGTAACTACGTGTGTGCACTAAGGGGAAACCCTACGTTAGTGCAGAGACGCATGTAGCAATTCCTTGTCATAAGTGGACCTTGCCACATGGGTGCGATGCACCGGGACATGTTGCGAGTTGACTAGTTGACTTCACTAGGGGCACCCTACGGGAACCTCAGAGAATAGTGAAATCACTGGTGCACTTCACTTATGTGTGCCTTGCAAAGTCTCGTACACGAGGAACGGTCAACTAGTGACATAAGGGTGTTTTGGTCATACCATACGCCACTATGCACTAAGGGGGCCGGCCCTAAGTGTTGAGAGACTGGTCAAGGCCGGCCCTATTACTTTCAGGAGGTTGTTGCCTCCGATGAAAGGGTCGGTCAAGAGGCGCAGAAAACGGGCTGGTTTTGACCGTTTTCGAAAACAAGGAAAAGATAGAGATAAAAGAAGAGATATATAGGGAGAGGTTTGAATCAGTCAATCCTATCCGCTAGGCTTATCCGTAAGGATAAGGCCGACCCTATATAAGGCATAGGGAGAGAGGGGGGGACGAAATTAATGAGCCATGCAAATCCTAGGGCCGGCCCAAGCCATGGGGGAAACCCTAGCCACCCCCTCTCCTCTCTTCGCATCTCCTCTCTCGTCTCTCTCTCCCTCGCTTGCGCCATTGGATGGCGACTCGTCTTCCTCACGTGGTGTTTCGTAGAAGGAGAAGGCTCGTCGTATGAAGGCACTCAGAGATCCATCGACGAGGTGCCGTGCATCATGTGAGATCGGGTGAACTAGAAGGCGTCTCCCGCAACCTTTTGCTGTCCAGAATCTGCACAGAAAAAACAACATTGTTTCTGCGATTCCTGGAGCTACAGAAGTCCAAACAACGTGAAACTTGTTGAAAAAGTTGCGTCTCGAAGTTGGTTACCTGCAGTCCAAATTTCAGCCCAATCGGAGTTCGGAGCAGAAAGTTATGGCCGTCACACCGAAGCTATGTCGAGCAGATCCGTAGCCCGTCTCCATCGACAAAGAAGAAATTTGTCGCGGTGAAAGATTCCGCACGCAGGTATGATCTCTAACAAGAAGATCTAACATAATTAGAACATGCATACATGCTAGATTGTTCTTTCGCGTTAGATCGTCGTTAGGGGTTCGCGTAGTTGCCATGCTAGATTCATACACGCATATGTAGATCGTTTCGATAAAAATTTTGATATGTAACGCACACCGCTCACGGTCCTCGGACCTTCTCTTTGCTTCCGCTGTGGGCCTCTACCCTGGATTTATTTCCAACAATTGGTATCAGAGCTCGCTAGTGGTGTGCGTTTCATGTTTTTCATGAAACCGTCATGTGCGCGCATGAATAGTATGTGCCGCCATCGGGGTTCTACGAGTAGATCATGCATAGTATATTTTTTGTGTGTTTTATGAATCATTCTTGCAGGGCGCCACTTCTAAAATTATTCTGGATATGTGATTGCTTGCTACCGGGGGTCGGACCCCGTGTTAGCGATTTTGTCTGGATGTTTTTTCTTCTGTGTGTGGATAGATTTTAGAGCCATAGTCGGGCAAGAGGTGAAGATTTACCACCCTTGATTCCCAGGCTTTTGTTAGGTTTGTTTTCCTTTTCTTTCTAGGAAATTGTGTACGAGCGAGCACTTGCTCGAAGCGTACTAGATCTTTTTCGGTTACAGATTGAAGAGGAGGACTTGCCATGGAGATCCACCACCGAGAAGATAAGCGGAACCTTGGAGGACGATGACGATCCGGCGAAGCGTACACGATGACGGCAAAAGACAGAAAGCGTCAGGAGATCGTATACAGAGGCTTGCACCGGATCGAGGAGCCTTGCGAAGGAGACAGAGAGCCTGCGCTGTGCTGGTCAGGTTCAGGGGTCGGACCCTGAACTTGATTCAGTTGTGTGCTTGTTTCTTTCAGTAGTTCTTTATATTTCAGTAGAGAACCCCGATGCGATAATTTGATTATCTGTATTAGAGGGATGCCCTTTCCCCTCGGGTCCTAGCGACCTTATTAGGATAGGATTCCACTAGTGATGCCTATTATTTAATTGACCCTTGATGATAGCATGAATTCCTCACATTTGGTTATGCCCCCATTAGGTCAACACCCGATTAGTCGGGTGTGCCTATTTGGCAAGCATCGAAACCTAGAATGAGTTGGAATTCTACTATGACATCATTCGTCAAATTTATAAGTAAGGCACCATGGTAGTGGAAGACCTTTCCTGTCAGTCTGACCTTAGGCTAGGCTCCAGGGCATTAGCGTAATAGCCAAGTTTGCAAAGCATCGATGTTCTTGGGATATGTAGTGTGACCCTTGAGTGGAGAAATCCACTCGAGGCAGGGACTATGATATTCCGAGATCGATTAATGCTTCGCAAAAGGCTTGAAACGATAGTGGGAGCACGATATGACCAGGGTCTAGTATATAGGTTGTCGTGACCTTAGTGTACACTCATACTTACATTAAATAACCCTCAAATTTAATAAGGGATGCAAGAGAGGACTTTTAGAGATCCCCTGGCCTCCACGGCCAATCACTTCGTGCTCGGGTGGGAGGGCATAACTCAACAACCCCCTCGGGTGAGAGCTGTGTTTTTCCATGCCAAGTTACTTAGTGATCTCCCTCGGGATATGGCGGTTACGGCGCCAAGGGTTCAGGCTTTACTCACCCTCGTGGGGGCCGTTAGAACTTCCGTTCCGTAATTGCCTAGGCTCGTGGTTAAGCATCCGAAGTAGACGTGAGGTATTCGTTGCGAAGACAATGGTGATCACGTGGTACTGGCCAAAAGATAACCATGGTTCATCAAAGCCCTTAGTTGGCAGATTTGGATAGGGTCAAGGGAAAGACCCGTGTAAGCGGATGACCTGCACACTGCCCCCTCGGACAAGTGCAGCCTATTCCGAGATCTTACATACATGGTTAAATTAATCCATAGAGGTGTCTTCGCTGTGAGGGTAGCGCTGACATTTGGATATAATTAGCTTGTTTTGAAAAATCCATAAAATAAGTCATTTTGCATTCGTTTTCATTCAACCATATAGTTCCCCTATCCACTATCCCATAAGAGAACCAGTTATCGGGTCTCTAACTACGTTGAGCGGAAGCGCTATCTCTAGCTTATGCTTAGGGTAGTAAACGTACATTGGCTTCCAATCTAAATATCTCTGTACTAGACTTAACGGGTCCAGATATCACTAGGGCACTAACTAGGGCATATGACGACTAGCAAGAGTCTAAGGAGATGTGCTGTCACGCCCCGGATCTGACTACAAGGGTAAACCAGTCAAACCCGGGGGTGATGGGGTTTTAAGGGTAAGTCAATGTTATAAGGTTGCGAAGTTGATTTTATTATTTAGTTATTTATTACTAATTTATCATTAACTACTTACTAGCTGATGAGGGACGGCTTTGAGGAGAAGCCTACCAATAACTTGGCCTTGAGGAAAGACCTACCAGGCATGAAACTTTGAGAAGAAGCTTACTAAAGAAAAATTACTGATTCTGGCATTATTCAGAGCATCTAAAACATGGTTCAACAGTTATTACATAATCAACTGAAAATAATAAAACTAGTTAACACCTCTAATATCCTCTCTCAATAGCTAATCAAGCTCCTCTAGGAAGCGCCTGAGAAGGATCTATGGTACCTGAAAAGAGTGTGCAACAACGGGATGAGTTTACTAGGTAAACTCAGTGAACCGTTAACCCTAAACTAGCTAGGGTAAACCATAGTCATACCCTGCCCTTCTAGAAGTCTACGAGGGCGACAACATATACATACATATATTGTAAATAAGATAGTTCAGCTAGCTAATATGACAGTTCTACTATGGTACAACTACAACTAGTAAATGTAAGACAAATAAGCATCCAGATTAAAAGTATGCAACTAATCACCGAAGGTTAGTTCTACCTACTCCTAAAGTGAACCGGCAGTTTTCTAACTGAGTCTGCCAACAGAACCTGGGTCCAAGTGTACCTGGAGAGCCAGAAATACCCATATGGCCATAAGGGGGCTTGGTCTTTCACCACGGGGCACTCCCGCCCACCTTGCTTTTCGGGGTCATTACCCAGGGGTGGACTACTAGGCCACTAGGGGCTTTACCGCCTGCCCAACCCTGTGACCCTACCTACTTGATTCGAATTATGCACAGGCGGTGGTTCACCTCCCATCCTGTGCACTCGGGTCCCCTACCCATGCCCGTGAGTAGTGAGTCTTCCCTCTGGGAAGAGAACCTCGACTGAGGAAGTATAACAACCGGTCTCTATACTGAGACCACCGGTCTCTCCACTGAGACCACCAGTCTTTGTTGCTAAATAGCAACTGGACTGCCCCATGCGACCCATGGTCACCAAACACACTCATTCAACAGAATATTAATAAATAATCAGTACAAGTATCTACTTGTTTGCATGCATCCTAGTGTGAATCTAGGTTGAGTCAATCACCGTTACAGCTATCAAAATATTATATGCATGATTATTCAGAGGAAAGGGATAGTATGCCCACCTCCCACATGCAGTACCGGTTTCCCGCCTGCATGCATTGGACATACTATGCCACATACGATTTTATTTATTATTTTATAGATACAACTACAATCTACTCTAACTAGAATAGAATTAATCATGTTCACCTGGAGAATAGGTCGGTGGTCCACGCTCCTCACGCCTATCGGTCCGGTGTACCGTCGAAGGAGAAACTGACCATCATGGTTTTAAATATATAAGTTGTCACATCTATAAATTACTCAAACTAGGGTTCTAAAAAGGTTGGTTTAGCGATGAGGGACCCATGGGATCCGGTCTCGCTAGAATCTGACTACAGTCGGAGGTTTTAGGGTCGAACCGGTGAAAACCGGTCTATGATCGGTTCAATAGGGTAAAGGGGTCTCTAGGGTTCCAAACTAGGTTCAATACATCGGCATCGATGATCTGAGCACGATGCCACTGGTTTCATCCAATTTCGAGATCGGACGGAGAATTGGTGGTCAAACCACGGTGCACCGACTAGATCGGGCCCATAGATAAAAAGGGATCCTAGATAGTAATATTACTGTACCAATTCTAGTTCAACAAGTGGGTCTCTTCGAACCGGTCGAAACGCCACTGGTTTCGTTCGATTCTGAGATCGGACAAGGAAATGGCGGCTGAACCAATTTCTGGTTGGTTTACGGGTCTGGTTCAGGTGAACCAGACCGGTTTACTGTTGGGCCGGGTCTGCTGTGCACTTAAGCGGGTCGGGTTGCAGTGTAGTCGGGTCGGGTTGCAGTGCAGTCGGGTCGGGTTGCAGTATTAACATCTTTTAAAAAAACCTGGGATAGATATATAATTACGGATTGGTCTCTGCTGTCTTTCTTCTCAACGAGAAACAGGGCTCTGGTTTTTGAGCGACGACGCGGCGGCGGGGTGACCGGGTTTGGGTGCACCGGCGGTGCCCGGCCGATCTCCCCCGCATCACCCCCTCAAGGGAGGCGCGGGAGGAGGTGGCCGGTGTGCCGTCGGAGCCCGAAACGACCTTGGTCGGAGGGGTTCGTGGCGGAGGGTGCAGCTCCGGTGGCTTGGGTTTGGTTTTTCTCCGGCGATCGCCGACGAAGCTTGGAGTTTGGTCCGCCTGAAGAGAACCGGAGGTGGGGTCGCAGTGGTGTCCCCGGCCCAAGTGGGCCGCGGCAAGGGAGGAGGAGGAGGGTGTGGTCGGGTTGGAGGTCCGGCTGTGCGTGGAGGGGGCTTGGGTTGCGGCCATGGTGGTGGCCGGTGTTTGAGTTGCGGGGAAGGAGTCGCGGAGGAGAGAAGAGGGGGAGGGGAGGACCAACCTGATGGTTTCGGGGTTCAATCTCTCTCTCTCCTTTCTCCTGCTATCTCTTCTTCTTCTCTCTTGTGCCGCTCTCTCTCTCTCTCTTCTCTCTCTCTAATCTGCTCCGTTCTCTCTCTCTCTCGCTCTTCAGTTCACGTACAAAGGAAGGGGTAGGGGTGCTGCGGTTATGGCAAGGTGGCTGGGGAATCGGGTTGGTTAAGACCTTCCTAACAAAGAGGGGTAGTTATGGCAGAAAGATCCAGTTGTACGTTATCATCCCGAATCCTGCCATATCCTCCCCATCCGAAATTCAAAATTTAAATACCGGGGAGGGCGATCGAGGGGGTCTAAACCCAGCTAAAAGGTTGGGAGGAAGGTCATAGGGCTGATCGGGCTCGGTCCCGAGCCCTGAACTGTGCTCGGTTGGAACCCGGGTGCAAACCGTCGACTTACCTAGCTTAAAAGAATAATCAGCCATAGGTAACAAACCGGAGGTCAGAAATGGGCACGGAAGGATCCGTTGGAAAGGTCTCATCGACACAAACACAATGACACTTGGTACATATTTTTCTGACTTGCATATCTCCCACAATAAAGGAAATACTCTAAATTTTAAAATAGCAATAACTCATTGTCCGGGTGTCGGATCGACCCTCGCTCAGGTTCGTTGGAAAGCTCTTTCAGAGCCTCACCCAACGTATCTATCCTTGCTACGATCCGATCACCCAATCTCTTGTGGTAAACCAAACAATACCGACAGTGGGCTGATCATCGAAATTCTAGGGTTTTAACTACCGGGCTGCCGAAACAGGCTGCGCATACACCCGATCCCTGCACGGGACGCACCAATACGACGTGCTCGAAAATATAGAAAAAGTGAACGTAAAACATCTCATGGGTTTACGACCCATTATTCTAGAAAAACCCAACAAGAAAGTCTGACGGTAAAAAGACGAAAAGAGCCCTGGGAGGATTTTTATTATTCTCAAATTTAACACCACAGGTGTTACATGTGCAAGTGCTATGTTATAGCAGACTTGCGGACAACTCTTTAGAAGCGAGTCAGAGATATGCCGGGTCTTCTCTAATAAAGTTTTACTTGCATAAGATGTCTGCTAGGCGAAGTCGGTAGACTTATCGCTTATCCACCAAGATACTTGTCGGTACCGAGATGTCTGAGGGTATGTTTGTTCGGGAACACATACTTGAGTTCCAGATCGAACTAGATTCCAAAGACATAGTACCAGATGACGAGGTGGTGGATGACGTCTGTCTTGCATCCTTGTCTGGAACCTCGAAGGCGTTGTCAGAGACTTTAGCTTTAACAAGCTAGAGATGACAAACGCAGAACTTCTAAGGAGATTTCTAAGAGACAAAGGATGGGATCAATATTAAAGGCAAAGCCTTTAGTGCTTAACCTAGGTTTTCTTTAGAAGGACCTAAGGGAGTAACTTATAAGAGATCGAAAACTATTCTAGTACAGAAACTAGTGTGGACTCCTAAGTATGGTAACGCTAAGGATGGAAGAGTTTCTGTTTTAGCAAGTATAGGGGGTATTTGAAGATTGAGTATGGCCTCAGGATGTTAGGATTTGAGTCGCTATCTAGTAGCAGTTCTTATGCTTCTTAGAATGTAGACTTCGGGTCTACAGAGATTCAAGGAAAGCAGAAGGCTACTTTATAGTAAAGTAATTCTAACATAGGTACTGATGCCATAAGCCGCTACGGAAGCTGTTAGATATGAATGTCTTAGTTTTTTCGAAATACAGATTTTGTTTTTTTTAGAGATGTAGTTCTGTTTCCTCCTTAGTAAAAAAAGTTTTTTAGTTTTAGACAGCACCGTATGTGTGTATCTTAAACTGAAAAGATAGCTTCAGTACTAGAGGAATAGATCAGAATAATCTCTTTAAATTTAATCTAATTCGGAAATAGATTTCATGACAGCTGCAGCGTTAAATTTAAATTCATCTAAATCCTTCGGAGAATCTATCCTATTTGTGGTCCCTCTGATTTAGATATTTTGCCTCAGATAAATTCAAAGGTGACAGAAGGCCGAGTTTCTGTTCACAGAATCATCGGAGATCCTTCTAACCTATGAGTGTAATCTGGAAGGCAGAATAACTAAAAGAGCCATGAAGGTATGGGAGTTAGTTAATTTTGACGTCTATGGTTCCAAGAGCGTCCAGACGATAGGAGTCTCTTCGATTTAATCGAGGGAATGAGAACCTATCGGATGGGTTCCATAGGATCCTGAAGGAGCATGGGATTATCTCCCAGTTAAATGCTCCTAGGATGAAACGTCAGAATGAAGTCTCCGAGAGAAGGAATCGGACCCTGTTTGACATGGTCCGTAGTATAATGAATATTGCCAAATGTACTACCCACCCTTTGGTGGGGTTGTACCTTAAAACAGTAGCTTATATCTGAAACTCTCTCTCATCTAGATCAGTACCTCAGACCTATAGAGAGCTATGGTCTAAGCGAAAGCTGACACTATAGAGTCTCGAGATATAGGGTTGTCCTGCACTTGTGCAAAAGGACAAGAGGGATGAGATGGAGATGTAGTTCCAGGTATATCTGTTTGTAGGTTACCCTTAGGAGGCATAAGGTGGACTGTTCTATGATCTTGAGGTTAGGAAGGTAATCGTTTCTACGAATACCATCTACCTAGACCAGGATTATATTATAGACCATAAGTTTATCAGTAAGGTAGTTCTGGATGAACTATTGGGTACTGGTAGAGAGTGCGCATCTGAAAATATAGTGGGAGTAGATGATACAGAAACTAGTATACCAGGTACTGTAGAAACGATTCACTTTGTACCACCACCACCTCATCATTGTGGGAGCATCAGAGCTCCTGAAAGATACTATGGAGAAACTTTGATAGTTAATCCAGAGTTTCTGGAGGATGATCCCTAGAGCTACGAAGAAGTAGTGGGAGTTTCCTTTGTACCACCACCACCTCATCGTTGTGGGACCATCAGAGCTCCTGAAAGATACTATGGAGAAACTTCGATAGTTAATCCAGAGTTTCAGGAGGATGATCTCTAGAGCTACGAAGAAATAGTGGGAGCTTCCGACAGCTCTGACTGACAAAAGACCATGGAGGCAAATTTGCATCAATGTCCCTTGGAACAGTCTTGACACTTATAGTACTATCACCCTTCAGGGTGTAGGAGGTGTATAAGAAGAGCACCCAGTTAAGACTTAAGTAGCTAGATTAGTTGCCAAAGTAGAAGGGATTGACTAAGTCAAAACCATCTCACTGGTAGCTATGCCTAAGTCTATTTCGGATCCTCTTAATCCATCACAGCCCATTATAGTTGGGAGATCTGGTTGATGGATGTCAAGACAGTTATTCCCTAACGGGAATTTGGAAAGGATATATGGATGATATTGCCCCAGGCTTTGTGTCAGTAGGTCAGGAAGATATATGATGTAAGTTGCAAAGGTCCATTAATGGACTGATGCAAGCATCCAAGTTGGAATATCTATTTTGATCAAGAAAATCCGCTCACACGGATTTGATCAGAATGATGATAAACCAAAGATGGTACAGGAAAGGTGAAATAGCTACAAGGGTATATTTAGTACTTTACGTTAATGATATTCTACTGATTGAAAATGACGTAGGAATATTGGTTACGGTAAAGGTTTGTAGTCATCACAATTCGATGTGAAAGACCCTAGTGAGGCGAGTTATGCTTTGGGAATCAAGGTAACTCGAGATAACCAGAGCAAGATTCTCTTGCTGTCACAGGCTACGCATGAAGATAAGATTCTAGCCAGATTCGATTTACGAGACTAGATATCTATTGCGCAGCAGGAAGATGGGTCGGTTTCAGTCGAACCCGGGTCCAGATCTCTGGACCGATGTGAAGGGTATACTCAGAAATCCTCATTAAGTAAGGATTGTGAGTTAGCTTGCACTTCACAGGTCCTGATATCGATTGGACACACAGGATCTGACTTTAGTGTCAGATGTGTGTTCCAGAGAATCGATTTCAGGAATTATTTTTATCTTGGGATTAGAAGCGGTAGTTGGTAGAGTGTGAAGCAAGTGCATCACAGACTCTACCACAGAGGCTTAGCACGTTGTTGCGTGCGAAGTAGTATATCAGGTAGTAAGGCTTAGGAAGTTCTTAGAAAACTTGGGACGCGTACCAGAGGCTCAGTTATCTGTTATTACAACAGAAGAGCGGTAAGCAAGGTCCAAGGAGACTAGGCACCGCCGTGAGGGGAAACCCATCAAGTACAAACTCCACTTGATCTGACAGTTATAGGAGGAAATGCAAGTACCGGTACTGAGGTGGAATCTACAGACAATGTTGCCAATTCCTTTAAGGAATTCCTGCAAAGGCTTTTGGGCAGCATGTATAAGCTACAGAGCTCAACACCGTTATTCCTCGTTAGACCTAGTGGGAGATTGTTAGAATTGGTGAGGTCTATAGCTCGTAAAAACCTATAGTTTAGCTATGTATGGTTAATAGTATAGGATTGCATATTGGTACGTACCTTAGTACGTGTTCTGATTACAGAACAGAGAGCCATGGCTACATGGTAATCCTCTTGAGTGGGAGACTCAAGGGACTGGTCCCATGTAACCTAAATACGTTCGCAGCTCTGATTAGGGTTGGTCGCCCTATCAGGTTAAGCTGTTGGGATGACAGAGCGTGGGTGTCTCCACCACGGTTATTACCAGGCACAGTATCTGTGGTCGAACGGAACCAACACGGTGCACAGATAGGTGAGCAGACACCGATGCACTAAACCGTGTTTCTGCTTAGGGTAAAACGGTCCTAAACCCTGAGGAACCATGTCTGGTGGACTAACCAGTTGTGTGGTGCTTTGGCGCACCAATGTGTGAGGATCCGGATACAGTGATCCAAAACCACGGTGTACTGGGTTACCCGGCTGGCGTTGCATCAGCATGTCACTCCTGCAGGCTATCCACACCCCTAACGGGAGGTGCGTTCCTTGGTCTGACCTACGTCGTATTAAACCCTGGCCAGGTGGTCATCAGTTCGACTGGTGACGGATCCGGTTACTCGGCAGAGTTATCAGAGGTACGATGTACGTGGTCAACCTGGAAGGAACCGAGTCATATGAGCACTCGAGTCTGACGGTATTCTCCACCGCTCGAGTTGCATCATGGCACCAGTGGAGGGACAGCGAGTTTACCATACTAAGCGGAGAGCAGGGGTATGAGGGAGAACATAGTAAGTCCGGGGGAATTGGAGTGCAGCCTGCGTCGCACTCTGGGTGGCTACGCAGGTTAACTCGGACTCAGAGGATCGATGGTACACTCGGGTAGTGTGTCGATCGAGTCTGAGTTGGAAGCCATGAACCCTGGTCCCTGAAGGTTCCACCTTATCGACATTATGTATGGTTCTTATACCATCGCCTTGAAACACAGAATGTAGTTAGAGAAAGCGAGAAGTCCAAGCCTACGCTCCGTGAGTGCTTCGCACTAGTGCATGGTAGATACGTAGCTACGTGTGTGCACTAAGGGGAAACCCTAGGTTAGTGCAGAGACGCATGTAGCAATTCCTTGCCATAAGTGGACCTTGCCACATGGGTGCGATGCACCGGGACATATTGCGAGTTGACTAGTTGACTTCACTAGGGGCACCCTACGGGAACCTCAGAGAATAGTGAAATCACTGGTGCACTTCACTTATGTGTGCCTTGCAAAGTCTCGTACACGAGGAACGGCCAACTAGTGACATAAGGGTGTTTTGGTCATACCATGCGCCACTATGCACTAAGGGGGCCGGCCCTAAGTGTTGAGAGACTGGTCAAGGCCGGCCCTATTACTTTCAGGAGGTTGTTGCCTCTGATGAAAGGGTCGGTCAAGAGGCGCAGAAAACGGGCTGGTTTTGACCGTTTTCGAAAACAAGGAAAAGATAGAGATAAAAGAAGAGATATATAGGGAGAGGTTTGAATCAGTCAATCCTATCCGCTAGGCTTATCCGTAAGGATAAGGCCGGCCCTATATAAGGCATAGGGAGAGAGGGGGGGACGAAATTAATGAGCCATGCAAGCCCTAGGGCCGGCCCAAGCCATGGGGGAAACCCTAGCCACCCCCTCTCCTCTCTTCGCATCTCCTCTCTCGTCTCTCTCTCCCTCGCTTGCGCCATTGGATGGCGACTCGTCTTCCTCACGTGGTGTTTCGTAGAAGGAGAAGGCTCGTCGTATGGAGGCACTCAGAGATCCATCGACGAGGTGCCGTGCATCGTGTGAGATCGGGTGAACTAGAAGGCGTCTCCCGTAACCTTTTGCTGTCCAGAATCTGCACAGAAAAAACAATGTTGTTTCTGCGATTCCGGGAGCTACCGAAGTCCAAACGACGTGAAACTTATTGGAAAAGTTGCGTCTCGAAGTTGGTTACCTGCAGTCCAAATTGCAGCCCAATCGGAGTTCGGAGCAGAAAGTTATGGCCGTCGCACCGAAGCTATGTCGAGCAGATCCGTAGCCCGTCTCCATCGACAAAGAAGAAATTTTTCGCGGTAAAAGATTCCGCACGCAGGTATGATCTCTAACAAGTAGATCTAACATAATTAGAACATGCATACATGCTAGATTGTTCTTTCGCGTTAGATCGTCGTTAGGGGTTCGCGTAGTTGCCATGCTAGATTCATACACGCATATGTAGATCGTTTCGATGAAAATTTTGATATGTAACGCACACCGCTCACGGTCCTCGGACCTTCTCTTTGCTTCCGCTGCGGGCCTCTACCATGGATTTATTTCCAACAGTACCTATGGAACTCATCCAATGGATATTATCCATCTGGATGCTCTTGGAACCACATACGTCAGAATGTGTTAACTCTAATACCTCAGTGGCCCTTTTAGTTATTTTGCCTTCCAAACAAGACTCATAGGTCGGAAGAATCTTCGAGGAATCTATATCTAGAAACTCAGCCTTCACTAACCT
Source organism: Chamaelirium japonicum (assembly GCA_947650365.1). Taxonomy (NCBI): domain Eukaryota; kingdom Viridiplantae; phylum Streptophyta; class Magnoliopsida; order Liliales; family Melanthiaceae; genus Chamaelirium; species Chamaelirium japonicum. The sequence goes on from OX393560.1 coordinate 64,112,507, forward strand.
TTGAATTATGTCTGAGACAATATATCTAAGTCATAGGAGCCACAATTGGATTAAGTTATCCCAAGGAATAAGATGAATACGAATTAGATACTACAGCTATTATGTAATCTATTTTCGAACTAGATTTTGATACAAAAAGATTGTTATGAGCTATTCCTTTAGCAATGAAGGTACCTATTCAGTTTAAGAGATGCACTTAAAGCCATCGATTAAAACTGAAAACCTTTATTTAGCTTGGAGAAAACATAACTAAATCTCTAAGGAAACATGACTAAATCTCTTATGAGTTGTGCTAGGTGACTCAAGTGTATTGATGAGATCAGTACACAGGAGATTTGAGTATGCCAGTTCACACATCTTAGAAGGTTCGCAGCTAGTAATCAGATTGAACATCTGATTTGAAAGATTGTAACACTCTGGTCTTCTAGTAACGGAGGGATGATCAATCTCGACCATTGGAGTAGTTGACTCTAAACCATATGTGTTGGTGTACGTTGAGAGCACCGAATGGAATCGAGAGAGTAAACCAAGTCTAATAAAGCTATTGCTAAGACTATGATCACTCTTGTATTGGTTGATTAAATCCTAAATCTTAGGATGTCTTCTGGACTTTAGATTTGGTACTTGTCATTTTGATCTGCCAAGCAGTACAGTCTATCGCAGACCTAAATCTGAGCAGGTTGAGTGCCTTGCACCAGATACTAGGGAATGGATGCATGCTAATTAGGAACTTCTCACTTTCCGTGGGCAGCAAGGTGTTTCCTTGAGTAACTTCCATGAAAGACTAATCATCAAATCTGGCTAGACACTTCTAAGTAAAGATGATAATCACAAGGATTTGAAAAGTTAGGACTCAAGTGAATGTACTATATCGGGAGGGACAGTCTTTTGATCTCAGATAGTTTCACGGATACTGAAAGTAGGAGAGGTTAAGTGCAACACAGTAAAGAAGGGTTCTTGCATAATATCCAAGGGACCACGAAGTGCATTCATGACCTAGTAGGGGTTGTAGTCATAGCTAACTGAGGATGGTGTGGTTATGAGATGGTCGTACACACCTTCAGTTGGAACTGAGATCATGGAGGTTCTCATAGATTACATCTCATAGCCTATTCATACAGATGAAATGCTCGGTCCTAGTGTACAGTTAATGCATGGCGAGGATTAGGATTTACTTAAGCCAGGTTTACCTGACCGACCCTTCTAAAGTCTATTCCTTGGGGAATCTTAGTTAGACTAGGAATCCCAGGTAGCACCACTAGTAGGACCCACTAGGGATGCTTACATGGGCCATGCTCCGTAAAACATGACAAAGTATAGATGGTTATGCCGCATGGGATGTGCACATGAGATGTGCGACATCAGACCATATGATAGAGGAAGGAGAGATCCAAGCTTTGTAAGAATTCCCTCCCCCTCGGGGATTAGTCAATAAGTGGTCCAAGTCACATAGTAGCCGACCATAGTAATGGATAGAGAGGGGATACTCCTCTCCATTAAGTGGCCGGCCATATGGGACCCACACCATGAGGTGGCTGGCCTATTAATAGAAAGGGGATTCCCTCTCTCCATTAATAAAAATTGCCCCCCCTAAGAATGCCTATTATCTAGGGATTTTGGTCAGGGTGGTTGGGGGGAGCCTTATTCGTTCCCTTATCCCTATCTCTATCTTTATCCTTATATCTATCTTAATCTCTATCTCTTGATGATGGATTTTAACAAACCCTAGCCACCCCTCTCATGGCTCTAACCCTATGAATTTCAGCCAAGGAGGAGAGGAGAGAGAAGAGAATAAAAAGAGAAGAGAGAAAGAGGAGAAGATAGGAAGAAGATAAAGAAAAAGAGAGGCACCTTGCATGAAGTCTTCCTCATGGGAGAAAGACATGGATCAGGAAGTCAGCTCCCACAAGCCATCTAAGATAATGATGAGGATGGGAATAGAAGATGCTCTCGACGGGTTGCGAGGCGTTCTTACTTCATCAACAAATTCATCTTCTTCCAAGATGAATTTGTGCCGCTCTTCACCTCGGGCACGAGAGATAATTCTTTGATAATCTTTAGATGGTTGTATGCGCTTTTACTTTGATTGAAAGCCATCCATTCACGTTCTAGCAAAAGAATATAGCACGACCATGATCCATATCCGAAACGTGAATCACTTCCGCTGTGCGCTCCGATGCACCAAATCAACACACACATCCTTGTATCTCAAGACACTATATTGGTCCATTGGCCCTTATGAGAAGTCATTCCTTCTTCCCAAAACCCTATTCTCTCTCTCTCTCTCTCTCTCTCTCTCTCTCTCTCTCTCTCTCTCTCTCTCTCTCTCTCTCTCTCTCTCCCCCCCCCCCCCCCCCCCCCCTAGGGTTATTGGTAACATCATGAATATTGGAGAATGTTGCTATTATTGGACGATGAAGATGAGGAAAGCGAGAGCTATTGATTCATTCACTTAATCATAATCTTTTAGGTACATAAGGTATTTATTGTTGCATTTAGTCCCATATCGGCTAGGGTCTGGGCGATAATGTGCTTATATACCCTCTGGTGGACCTCCCCTTCAAACTCGGGTTTTGGGATGAGAGGGTATCTACAAATGGTATCATAGCCAGGTTTCACACAGTTGGACCTAGTTGAGTCAGAATGTAGCTGGGTTGTGTTTAATAAGTGCCACCTCCTTTGGTCGCCCCTTACGAGAGGGGAGCTGGCAGCTGTTCAACCCCAGCCTCGTATAAGGGGAGGATTATTGGGTTTAGTCCCACATCGGCTAGGGGCTGGGCGATGATGTGTTATATACCCTATGGTGGACCTCCCCTTCAGACCCGGGTTATGGGGCGAGAGGGTATCCATACTTATAAGCTTATAATTAATTGTGGCCATTGAATTAAATTGAGATAGATAATCTCTCATCATTTTCTCAATCTCTCATACTTATCTCAAAGATATTATTCAAACAAAGAGATAAATGAGATCTATCTCTTTCACTAAATACCGAAGCACCCTCACATCTACCTCTTTTTAGTTTTTATTAGTTATGAAGGGGTAGCAATGAGTATTAATTCACAAGACTAATTTTTTTATACAGTAAAGATGTGGAAATTAAAACATCGAACTTTGAGTCAATTATCGTCTTAACATCTATTAAAATAGATTGATGTTCCTTACTAAGAAACGAATAATTGTTTTCATAATTAGGTCCAAATTATAAGGGTAATTATGGACAAACTCTCTACTTAGGATGAATAATCATTTGTTTTCATAATTAAGTAAATTCATATAATTGGCATCATACACGCTTCATTGTTTAAATGAAGGGACATTGCTAAGGTCAAGGAAAGCTTCATAATGCATAAAGCAAGGACACAATTTTGAGTTGAAAATGAAAAGGTTTTTGTTCTTATTTTTTTAATGCTAGGGATATTTGGAAAGAGTCTCAATGAAGATGCCCTTCCCCTGCTTTCTTGTCCTCACTCAATGCAAAACGATGTAGATTTATTAAAAAAAAACACCTTCTTTTTGGTTTCCACCATCAAAGACATAGGATCAAATAGGATGCCGACATTCCTTTCAGAAAAACTTAGCTAAACACGGCCTTACTCTCAGTAAAGATTTAGTGCTCAAATATGTAAATATAATGGATTTTTCTACCCTGAAATAATCAAATCGATCGGTTGGTTTAGGCATGTCGATGGATCAGTTAGGCCCGAACCTAGGCCAAGCCGTTGCGAGTAATTCTAATTGATATGGTCAAGAGTCAATCAGACTTTTGATGGACTCTGCTTCAAGTATCCTGAACCGATCGATTGGTTAGGATATATCAATCGATCAATCAGTGAATTTCTAATGCTCCTGGCTGCATCCAAAATATGCCAATAAACTGACAATTGCAATCTCTATCATTAACATAGAGTAAATCTCAAGCAAGCTACTTGCCTTCATATTTACCAAAAGGAAATAAAGAAATATGACAATGGATGGAAGACTTTTCTCTTTGTTCTCTGTCAGTGGAGTATATAATATAAAATATGACATGTACTTGACCATTTTAAAAACAGATTCCAATTCGATACCAAATTGCAAAATTCAGTACCATACCGGACCCATCTCCACCATCAATCTCATTTTCCTTGCATCCTAGCGGTGGAAGAATTATTCTAGGGCCATGGGATGAACCCTAGGTGGACACCTGAGATCCTCCATAACGCCATCCGATGGTCCCTATGAAATTTTGGTAAGGTACCAAAGTAGGGTACCGTAGTATTTTCCTTTACAAAATCTGAAATGGCAAGAATAAAATTATTATAGTGCCATATATTGTTTGCTCAATTAGTTAAAGCTTGAATTATCAATGCCGCGACAATTGGGCTGTAAATGGCATCACAGAATCGATCATTTTGTTAGCTCAAAAATTGGATTTTCGGAGGAATTGATGAAATTTCACATGATAACGTGTGTCAATCACTAATTCATTGTGCTCGAGCAACCAAGAACGTGACTCATCTACATAAGAGAAACAAGGTTGGGATGATTATCCTTTACTTGGTGGCCAGCTAGCATAAAGGGGGAGGGGGGGTCTGGCCTTTATCACATAAGAGGATGACCATTGATTGATTTTTTGGAGATACCCCTCATGTGGGGGGGGGGGGTTTGGCATGGACCCCTACTTGTTAATTGGATAAAAGAAAATTTTACCAGAGAACTTAATACAAGCATGAAATCAGAACAAAGCATAAATTCAAGCGCACAAGATAGAAACCTCTTATCCACCTATATGGCAGGTTAGTGGACCATAGGCTTACTAGCTGAATTATCCACGACCCGACCATCTCCTTGGTTCTATACTCATTGAAAAAATTTCTCATGTTTCTCTCCAGCCATAAGCTCCAGCACGTCGCAATACAAAAGATATCCCAAGTTCTCCTCAACTCCGCTGACACCCTTCTTCTGCACCAAGATCTCCATATCTAAAGGAGACCAGTGGGATGAGTGGAGATACCAAATCTGATCTTGATTGGCTCCCAGATTCTTTTAGAGCGAGAACAATGAAGAAGAAGATGGTTAATATCCTTATAATGACTGTTATAGAAAGTGCATCCAAAGTCTAGCATGATCGAATGATTCCTCTTCCTCATATTGATCTTCCTAAGAACTTTATCTTTGATAACCAGTCTCGTAAAGATCTTCGTCCTTAGAGGTTTTTGGATTGCCAAAGGTGTTTAGCAATGGGACATTTATACGAGTCCTTACTCTCGATAAAGATTTTGTGCCCAAATATGTCAATATAATACATTTTTCTATCTTAAAAATAATCAAATTGATAGATTGGTTTAGCCATGCCAAAAGATCAGTTTGGCCTGAACCTGGGCCATCCCATTGTGAGTAATTCTGATCGATCTGGTCAAGAGTCGATCGGATTTCGATAGACTTTGCTGCAGTATCTTGGACCGATCGATTTGTTTAGATATGTCAATCGATCGGCCGGCCAGTGAGTTTCTCCTGTTCCTGGCTGCATCCAAAATGAGCTAATAAACGCAGTAATACAATCTCTTAATTAACAGTGAGTAAATCTCAAGCAAGCTACGTGCTTTCATAATTGACCAAGATGAAATAAAGAAACATGACAGTGGATAGGAGACTTTTCTCTTTGTTCTCTGTCAGCAGAGTATAAAAAATAAAATCTAACAAGCACTCGATTATTTTACAAAAGGTTTCCACTTCGATACCAAATTGCAAAATTCAGTACCATACCGGACTCATCTCTACCATCTATCTCATTTTTCTTGCATCTTGACACTAAAGCATTATTCTAGGTTCCATGGATGAGCCCTAGATGGACGCCTGAGATATTTCATAAGGCCATCCGATGGTCCCTATGAATTTTTTTAGCAAGGTACCAAAGTGGGGTACCCTAGATCACTTCGTCAGCTCCAAAATTCAAATTTCAGAGGAATTTTGATAAAATTTCACATGATAAGGTGTGTCAATCACTAGTTCATTGTGCTCCAGCAACCAAGAATGTGACTTCCTTGGAGCCGGTGGTGGTTCCATTGTTTTGGTCTTGTTTTGGGTCTTTGTTTTTCCCTTTTTTTCTCTACCGGTGTGCGGTGTGTACGTATGTTGTTTCAACGGTGTGTGGTGGTGTTGTGTTTCCGCCAGTGTGGCAATGTGGGTGTTGATCCGCTGGGTGGCAGTGTTGCCCTTCGCCGTTGTGGCGGTGTCTGTGCTAGCGTTGAGGTGTGGCGCCTCCTTTTCTTTTTAGGGTTCCACTAGAGTGGCAGTGGTTCTGTGCTTGCACCAATTAAGCTGTGGCATCTCCTAGGGGTCTGGTTCTGACCTCCCCTTCAAATGAACCAAAAACAAACAAACAAACAAACAAATAATGTGACTCATGAACATAGAAGAAACTAGCCTCCCTTTAAAGTGATGGAGACCACTACTGCCAGCTGGGATGGAGCTAACAAGCTTGGGATGATTGTCCTTTACTCGATGGCCAGCTGGCACACGAAGAAGAGAGGTTGCCGATCTCATAACTGCAGGTAAGTTTGATAATTGTGTATGGTTCAGGTTGGTTCGGTTTTTTTCAAAAAACAGTAATTGAACCGTACTTGACCGGTTTTTATAAAATGGAACCGGACCAATCATTCTTTGGTAAAAACTAAAAACGGATTAGGATCGTCTCTACTCCTGGTGCCTTTATCGCTCTCTATTTCTTGCTCCCATCCGCATGATCGGGATTCAACGGTGCAGATTGAAATTTTGTATATCACTATTGATATTTTGTCAAAACTGTATGGCACGATCATAGCCGTTGACATTTTGCAATAAACGACTGTGATCACACTGTGTGGACTTGGCAAAATGTCACTAGTGAGATTCAGAAATTTCAATATGCACATATGAATTCTGGTCCCACGGATGGGAGCAAGGAATAGAGAAGAATAGAGCCACCCAAGAATAGAGACAACCCGAATCTGCATAAAAAACCAAATTACCAAACCAATGAACACTCCTAAAGCTCATGGATAAGATTTTGATTCTGGAATTTTGAGTCCAGAATCCCAAAAACGAGCTCCAGAGTCCAGAACCTCATTTTTGGGCTTCTGAAAAATAGCTCCCAGGAGTACGTTTTGGACTCTATGAAGAAACATTTTTTGGCATCCGATTGTATCGAAACAGACACTTCGTCTTTTTTAAGGATCTGGGCTTCCAAATTTTCAAAATTCCGGATCCGGAGTGTATCCATACGTGCCTTTAATGATCTCCATTTTTTCGTCATCCTTGAGAATCCATGTTGGATTTTAGTCCTAGGCTTAAAACCAAACCAAAACAGTTATATTTAGCAGAAATTATAATTTACATAGAATATATTCATTTTATTTTATTTAAGTCCAATTTAGTGAGGTTTTTGTTGTTTTTTTTTACATGTTTTTTTTTTCTTCTTGAGAACCCATGTTGAAGTTTAGTCCCATATCGGCTAGTGGACTAGGCAGTGTTGTCTTTATATATCCTTTGTAGACCTCCCCTTACTGTTGAGAATAGTCCCACATCGATAAAGTGGTGGAAATTCCATGTCTTTATATATGTTGCCCCCTCCCTCTCATCACCGGTTTTGAGGGGGAATGGGAATCGTAACACTTATGACCCTAGTTTTGGAGGGTGAGGGTATCTAACATGATATCAGAACAAGTTTGACTTAGGCCAGTTAAGCTAAGTGGAAGCCTACCCATTTGTCAAAAGAATCGAACAAAACCGGCCTGCATGTGAGGGGGAGTGTTGGAGTTTAGTCCCACATCGGCTAGTGGGCTGGGCAATGTTGTCTTTATATACCCTCTGTAGAGCTCCCTTACAACCTGGGTTTTGGGGTATGATGGTATCTAACAACCCCTCGTCAAAGAAGGGACGGTTAGGCATCCCCGACTAGTTTATTAAAAGAAAGAGATCAAGTTACAATGTGATTACAAAGATTTCAAACCTCCTCGTAGAACATTTCAAAAGGAGTATACATTCGTATTCAGAAAGAGTATATATTCGTCGGGAGGGAATTGAGCTTGAGCTATATTTCCAAATTAACATGTCCTACAAGTAAAAGTCATCTCTCAAACATGACTTGTGTCATACTTCTAGCAAAATTAGGTATAGGTCCTCAACAATTTTGCAATATTAACAGCAGTACGCCATAATTTGCAGTATTCGCTAAGGTCACTACGAATGCATCTTTTAGTTAAATGGGCTCCACTTTTAGTTAATACAAGGTCCCTACATGTTCCAAGTGCATTGAGTGCACATACAGGTAGTGGTGGAGAATTTTCACCCAATTATGCATCTTTTCACCACGATCAGCCGGAGCAGAAGAGAGAGAGAGAGAGAGAGAGAGAGAGAGAGAGAGAGAGAGAGAGAGAGAGAGAGAGAGAGAGAGAGAGAGGCTCGATCCACCGGAGTGCAGCCAGACCCGATCAGCCAGAGCACGGGAACAAAGCCCAGGCCAGATCTGCCGGAGCACAGGCCAGATCTGTCGGAGCACAGGCCAGATCTGTCGGTCGTGCAGGCCCGATCTGCCGGTCGCTCAAGCCAAATTCGTCGGTCACGCTGGCCAGATTCATCGCCTATCCACCGAAGCACGCATGAGAGAGAGAGAGAGAGAGGCTTGGACGGTGGTTGTCGACAGGCAACGCCGTGTTGGCTAGACCAAAGCCCAGGCTTGATCCGCCAGAGAGAGAGAGACGCGGCACCGGTCGTGCAGGCTAGACACAGGCCTGGTCTGCCAGAGTGCGCGCACACGAGAGAGAGAGAGAGAGAGAGAGAGAGAGAGAGAGAGAGAGAGGCACTGGCTGGTGCCGGTGGTCGCCGGCGGGCGACGCCGATAGCGCAGGCCAGACCGAAACCCAGGCGGTTACTTGAACCTCTGAGAGAGAGAGAGAGAGAGAGAGAGAGAGAGAGAGAGAGAGAGAGAGAGAGAGAGAGAGAGAGAGAGAGAGAGAGAGGAGGAGGAGGAGGAGGAGGAGGAGGAGGAGGAGAGACGGATGGAGAGAGAGTGGTTACTAGGCCTTCGGGAAAGAGACGAACGAATGAATAAGGGTCGCGACTTTGGTCACTCGGGATTTTTTTTATTTTTCTGAGTCTCGTGTCACTTCAAATTGACACCTCTTTGGTTGGGGAAAAAAATTCCTGTAAAAAATGATAACTTGGTTTCTTATGAAAAAGATTTCTCACCAAAAAAAGTAAAAGAACAGTGAAATTTTTTCTTTTTTCCAAAAAATATATTTCTTAATGTTTTTTACTCACGAAAGGAACGGACCCTAATAATTTTTTCTTAACCCGACCATCGGCTTTTCGGCATTTTATTTCCTTGAAAGATTAAATTTGAGGATTTTACCAAAAAGACCACCAACTCTCAAGTATTGTTTGACATAGGCTTAGTTGCTTTTAGGTTTATCAAAATAGCCACCAAGAATTCCCCGGACCGAAATACCCTTAAGTGCACAAAACCGTGGGTAAAAACCCTTAAATCAATTCGACTGTGAGAGAGGCGATTTGAGAGTGTCAAATGTGAGAGAGATCGTGACTCATCTCGACAGCAATCGTTGGAGAGCCCTCCACCCATTTTGACGGAGATCGACGGAGAGCCCTCCACCCATTTGGAGGGTGTTGTGAGAGAACCCACCACTCATCATTTCGACGACGATCGGCAGAAAGCCCTCCACCCATTTATACTGTGATCATGAGAAAAACCCTTCACCCATTTAGACGGCGACTATGAGATCACTCTGTCCATTTCGACGGTGATCAAGAGATTGAGTGTCCTCCACCCATTTTGACGGTCAGTGCAATCTCAGTTTCGGATGAAAAATTGACAAAATGAGACAAGATTATGCCAAACAATATAGTCGGCATTATCATGGTCTCCAGGTTCTAATGAAAAATAGACGAAATAAGACAATCTTGTAGTCCTTGAAAACTTGGAAAGTTGGCAGTCTCATGTTCAGACGAAATGGGACAAAATCGTGCCAAACAATATAGTTGACAATTAGGTTCTCCAGGTTCTGACAAAAAAAATACAAAATCAATCAAAATCTTGTAAGTCTTGAAACTTGGACAAAAATCAGATGAAAAATAGACAAAATCTTATAGGATATAGGATTCTGGAGGAAGCGAAAAGGCTACGATCGAATTCTATCTCATTTCTACAAGTATAGAAATAAAAGATAATATGACAACATAAGTGTCACCGTCCAAGCTTTTCACATGAAACAATGGTTATTTTAGTAAATAATTTTTAATAAGGGTTATTCTCAATAATATTTGAGGGTTGGTGGTTATTTCGATAAAAATCTCATTTTAAAATGTCTTTACGGTGGTAAGGATAAAACAATCTTTTCAAGGCTTTAGTGTCACCGTGCATAGGGATGGCAACTGGTCGGATTTGGAACAGGTCAGCCCTATCCCGAACCCGCCCCATTATATTTTATTCCGTCCCATACCTGTCCTAAACTTTAGAAAAAATCATTCAGTAAATACTATTTCAAGAATAAATGACCGGAGAATCATTTACAATTCAAAGCGTAGATGCTTTACCAACTTAATATTACGGACTCGTGCAGAGTAATTCAAATAAACTATATAACCGGGTCGGAGTAAAATTTGAATCCGACCGAATCCAATTGGGTTTTAAATTTAAATCCCAAATCTGTTTTTTACATCCCAAATCCCTTTCAATAGGATTGGGTTTTACACACGAGGATGGTAATTTTTGTACAGATTTCTCAACCGGTCCATTGTCAACAATACTTGATGAGTTGGTGGTTATTTTGGTAAAAACCTCTTGAAATTTTCTTGCAAGTTTTGTCATGGTTAATGGGCAATTGATTATTGGTGGGTCCCTCACAAAAGCTGGAAACAGCAAGGATTTGAAGAGTTGAAGGCAAAAAGGGAAATGTCTTTCCTTGATGGGGGCTACCCAGAAAGGGACATCACTCAAAATAGGTGGTCATACTCTATTGCATAATATTTTAGTTTCCACCACAATTACGGTTGTATCCTAGTGGTTAATTCCCACTTCTTCCCTCCTAAGCAGTGGTGGAATCGAATTCCGGATTTATCCTATGCCGTACGTGTGGTGTATAAAATAAAATGGTACATCCACAGTAGGGATGATAATTGTATGATTTTATACGGTTTTAGACAAAATCAAAACTATATCGTACCACGACGATGTATCATTATGTAAAACCAAAACCGCACCATACAATACGTGTGGTATGGTATGGTGCCCCACGATTTATCATTATAATGGTATAAACGGTGTTGTTTTAGTCAAAACATAAACCGCACCGCTATATCAAAATCGAAAACCAACACCGCACCTCACTGTGACGGTGTTATATTTTGGAAAACTAAAACCGTACCATGCGGTACGGTTTATCACAGTTTTCGGCTTTAAACCACACTGCTGCCATCCCTAATCCACGAACAAAAAAAAACAAAAATAAGACTTGGTCTTTACCGAGAAATAAATGCTTTGTATTCCTGCAGTTGACTGGATTTGAACCGTGGTGTCTCTTATGCAATGATATTTATCGGTGTCGCTCTAATCAGGACATGCATATCTCTGAAAAAGAAAAAGAAATAGTTTCCACTTGTTTTTTTTTTTAATCTAAATTACACTGAAAGCATGTGAATTCAATCATGCAACAGTACACTTCTAATCATTATACTGTTTAGACTTCTGATTATCATATTTCTCATAATTGCATCTCCATCTGATGATCTGGTAAGATATTGGTGTTGGAAAAAGTTTGAAGAATCTGAACTTCTCCTTTATAGAGAAACAACTGAGAGATCCAAAGGGAAATCATTGAGGAGCAGCTTAGGTGACTATGTTCAATGGTGGAATTGGCTAGTTTTCAGTCATGTACATGTCCCTACATCGAGCTAGCATGAGGGATTTACTCTGTTTGGTTTGTTACCATGTAGTCAGCTGGTGTAGTTTGACTAGCTAGAGTTGTACCAAAAAGACATATGAATTCTAACCACACAGTTGATATTCATGGTTGACTGGGTCAAAATACTACAAAGACTAATAATAATAATAATAATGGATTTATGAATACATTCTACAGCTATAAGCAACCAAAGACATCCTAAAGGAAGATGGCTTTAGCCTCTTAGGGGACAGGGGAGCTGCTAAGCAACTAATGCTTTGGTGAGGAGGTTGTAGAGGGCATTTTTCTTACCCGATTGATTTGCTGCACAATCATGGTGTGCTATGTCATCCATTTTTCGTCCATTAAAAATGGCATAATGGAGGAAGTAAAGTGTAGCGTACGTCCGGTAGTTAGTGTAGTTCCTGTTGTTAATGACTTAGCACATCACCATTGGGCCGTAAACAAGTGCAACAAATCAATCTGGTAGCAAAAATGTTCTCGAGGTTGTGGGTTCAATTCCTCCTCCACCCCCCCTCCCCCCGTTCTCGATTTATCCAGGATTGCATAAGAAAACTTCTGAGTGGCCGGTGTGCATTTTCGAAAGAATTATTCCGAGTCCGAAGTGGGTCTATTGCCTGAAAGGTTTTGGAACACCCCACTGATATCAAAAAAAGAAAAAAAGAAAGAAAAAAAAGCCTTTTGCTCCAGTTGGCATGTGTTAACTTGCTAATGTCGCGAACTTGAGTGTCATATAACACGTGGGCCCATAATGTTCTAATTTGTTCTTTGGAAATGGTGAAATTTTCCTTCCAGGGTGATTATCCAGCCTGAAGGTTTTACCAATTCCGTCAAGCACGACTGACGTGGCAACGTACAACTGGTGGTTGAATTTCATAAACGATATTTAAATATTTAAAACAATCAGTTGTACGTTGTCACATCAATCGTACTGCACCGAGCAAAATTGGAAAAACCTTCGGACTGAATAGTATTTCTCATAAAGTAAATATGGTCCTATTCTATGTGACACATCATCTTACTTGGCCGATGACTGTTCGGAGAGCGACACGTGACGATCCAAACCTCAATGGCCACCATCTATAATAATGGAGTCTGAAAACCCAACCCCGAAAAACTGGGTATGGGTCTAGATTTCGTTTCCGAAATAAGATTTGGGCAGGGCATGGATATAGGAGCTCCACCCGATCAACTTTCGGGTATGGGTGTGTATACCTCAATACCCATACTCGAAACCTGATTACCCCTCTAACGAGTGTATACTAGATAATACGGTTGGACTCCAAACATATTGTAATATACCCAAATTGTAAGCGAATTTGTATCTCTACCCAAATTTATACTCTACTAAAATCAATGTATTAAGAAACCATAAGGGCTTCTTAACATCGCATTATGGACCATTGATTTTGTTAATGTATAGATAGGTCGGGTTCTATGTACAGTTGGGTCGGGTTATGTTGTACATATATATTGGGTTTGGTCCCTTAATAAAGAGCTTCTCATTCTCTCTAAACCCTAGCCGTCATTCCTAACATGGTATTAGAGCTCTAGGGTTCTCTCGTACCGATGGTGGTGACGACGATGACGACTGCTCCCTCCAGCTCCACTCTCCTCCGGCAGCCACCTCCGACCCTCGCAGCATTCGCCGGCCCCTGCAGCACCTCCCACCGCAGCCCCTTCCTCCGACAGGCACCTCCAGCCCCCGCAACACCCTCCAGCCCCCTCCCGCCCCTTTCTCGGCCTTTCCCCTCCACCGCAGCCCCTCCCTCTGACCACCACAGCCCCCGCCCCCCCCCCCCCCCCTCTACCGTAGCCCACCCCCTGCCCCTCTCAGCCTTCTCCCTCCTTAGCAGTCCCCCCCTCCGGCAACTGCAGTACTCCCCTCGGTCTTTCCCTTCCACCGCAGTTCCCTCCTACTCCCGGCCCTCCCTTTTTCATCCGCAGCCCCCCCCCCCCTCTAGCCCCCACAATACCGCAGCCCCCTCGGTTCTCCAGATTTTCCTGATACTCATCCATGGTGTCCTCTCCAGTGCTGTCCGTCGTCGCGATCTCTCCACCGCTAAAGGAGGTCATATTTCAATTGACATTAGCCAGCGACTAGCCTGATTGGTTACTCACCATTGAGGTCGCGCTCTCTAGTCGTGATCTTTGGGGTCACATCACCGGTGATGACCCACCTCTAGCTACCTCCTCCAGCTCCTCCTCGGTCATCAGTCGCGTTGATGCTAGCGGTGAGTCTTCTGCTGCTACTGCCGCTATGGCCGATGCCACGACATGTGGCATTACCACGACCAGGCCATCTGAGCCTATCTCCTGGACTTAGTTGCTCTTTCGCTCCTAGCTCTTATCGATCGCCTTCCTATAGCGCATGCAATGTGGGAGTATATTTGGAACCGATTTCTCCCGTGCGGTGATGCACACTGGCATCAACTTATCCGTGACTCCCAGTTCACTCACCAAGGGGAGCGTATGATTCAGAACTTCTTCAGTTTGATGAGTGCCTACTGGTATGAGCTGGAATCTCTGATCTTCGAGCAGTGTACTTCTCTATGATCTAGGGACTTCCAGTGCTACCTTGATGAGGACCATCTCCACCAGTTCCTGGCCATGCTCCGATCGGACTTCACCCTCATTGCTGCTCAGCTCCTTCACCGTGAGCCTCTTCCTCGGCTAAAAGATGCTCTGCTAGCCTCAGTTGATAAGGAGACTCACCTTCAGACTTAGGTTACTCGTCCTGTCCCACTTGCTCCAGTACCAGACAGCATCCTGGCCGCTAGTTTCCATGATTTGCCTGTCTTCTGTCATTACAGCAAGGAGACCGGTCATATGAAGCATGAATGTCTCATATGTTGGAAATAAATCCATGGTAGATACGCAACGGAAGCAAACAATAGTTCCGAAGACCGTGGATGGTGTGCGTTACACATCAAAACTTTCATCGAAACCCTACATATACGTATATGAATCTAGTATGACAACTACGCGACCCCCTAACGTCGATCTCATGAATAATCTAGCATGTATGCATGTTATATTTCTATACTAGATCTATATGATAAAGATCATACCTCCGTGCGGATTCTATCACCGTGACAAATTTCTTCTTTTTAGATGGAGACGGTCTCAGATCTGCTTGATATATCTTCGGTGCAACGGTCATAACTTTTTACCCCGAACTTTGATTGGGCTAAAATTTGGACTGCAAGTACAGAACTTCAAGACGCAATTTTTATAAGTAGTTTAAGGTCATTTGGAATTCTGTAGCTTCCAAAATTGTAAAAACATGGTTGATCTTTTGTGCAAAATCTGGATAACAAAAGATTACGGGAAGCGTCTTCTAGTTCACCCGATCTCGCACGATACACAGCACCTCGTCGATGGATCTCTGAGTGCCTCCATGCGACGAGCCTTCTCCATCTTCGATTCACCATGCAAGGAAAAGGAACCGAGTTCGAACCCTCGCGCATACGTGTTGGAGATGAGAGAGGAGAAGAATAGAAGAGGGGGGGCGCGGCTACATCATCAAGAAGGGCCGATCCATCCTCTCTTTCTCTCATATGGGTCGGCCTCCCTACAATTTGCATAAGCAAGGTGTAGGCCGGCTCCTATGTCTCTCTCTACCTTATGTACTTGAATAGATCGGTTCGCACATACCTTATGTGACTGGCCCCCTTAAGTCAACCCCTTAATGTAAGCCCTCTTTCCCGTGAATCTTGCTAGCAACTCCTAGAAGCTAGGGAGGGGGTGGCCCATGTGTGTCCCTATGTCCGAAGGACGGCCAAGCTAAGGTATGGTGGTATTTTGGTTTTCCAAAATACCATCATAACACTAGTTGATTGCCCCTCTCGCTTGGGAACTCACATGACGCACTTACGTGGGTAATGACTAGTTATTCCACTATTACCGGGGTGCCCTTAGTGAATACAACCAGTCAACTCGCAACAAGAATTGATGCATTGCACCCATGTAGCGAAGCCCACTAAGGTAAGGAGATGACTACGTGTGTCTCTGTACTACTCCAGGATTTCCCCTAGCACACATACGTACCTACGCATCTACCGTGCACTAGTGTGATGCACACACATAGCATAGGGTTATTAAGGTTAGACTCATAACTTCTTTTAACTACAGCTTGTGAATCAAGGAGATGGTTCAAGGACCGTACATACTATGGATAAGGTGGAACCTTCAAGGATCAAGGTTCATGGCTTCCAACTTGGACTCGATCGACACACTACCCGAGGGTACCATTGATCCTTTGAGTTTGAGTTAACCCTCATAGCCACCCAAAGTGTGACGCAGGCTGCACTCCAATTCTCCTAGACTTACTATATTCTCTTGCATACCCCAGATCTCCGCTTAGTATGCTAAAGCCGTTGTCCCTCCAGTTGGTGCCATGATGCAACTCGAGTGGTGAAGAATATCATCAAACTCGAGTGCATATATGACTAAGTTCCTTTCAGGTTGACCACATACGTCATACCTCTGATTACTCTGTCGAGTAATCGGATCCGGTTAACATTCCAACTGATGACCATCTAGCTAGGGTTTAATACAACATAGGTCAGACCAAGAAACGCACCTCCCGTTAGGGGTGTGGATGGCCTGCAGGAGAGGCACGCTAATGCGACGCTAGCCGGGTAACCCAGTACACCGTGGTTTTGGATCACATAACTGGACCCTCATATATTGGTGTGCCAAAGCACCACACAATTGGTTAGCCCACCAGAATGGTTCCTCAGAGTTTATGAGCATTTTACCCTAAGCAGAAATACGACTTAGTGCATCGGTGTCTGTTCACCTATCTGTGCACCATGTTGGTTTCGTTCGTCCACAGATACAATACCTGATAATGTCCGTGGTAGAGACACCCATACTCTATCATCTAAATAGCTTATCCTGATAGGACAACCAACCCTAGTCAGAGCTATGAACGTATTTAGGTTACATGGGACCAGTCCGTTGAGTCTCCCACTCAAGTAGATTACTATGTAGTCATGGCTCTCTATTCTGTAATTAGAACACGTATTATGGTATGTACAAAGATGCAATCCTACGTTATCAACACTATAAAGCTAAAATATTGGTTTTTATGAGCTATAGACCTCACCAATTCTAACACTATACGTCCTCCTCGCAACCCCCGCTAGGGGGGACGAGTGAGAATATATTGCTTCCATTGACGATCGATGCGGTGGTCGAGGTGGACGGAGCCGTGGACATAGTCAGTCCTTATTTCGCCACTTTGGTGGCACTACAACTGCCAGTATAGCAACTCCGGCATCTCCTACTGCTATCGTTGTTGTTGGAATTGGATCCGCTAATCAGAGTCACAGCGGAAGCAAAAGATAGATCCGAAGATCATACGGTGTATGTTTCATTACAATTAATTCTTCAAAACAATCTACATGCAAATCTATGATCTTAGCCTATGTGCGGACACCTTAGAGGCATACTACGATCTACGGAAGACATGCATGCATCTAGTTAGATGTTTAGATTCATCATACCTTATGGATCTATGATCCGGAGATGACAGAACAATGAAGAACCATACTTGAATCGCAAGGGAAACTGTCAGATATCACCATGTCCTTTGCGAATTGAAGAATCCTCGAAATCCCGTCTCTGAGTGCAGAGATTACGAGCCGATGGAGGAATCCGTTGCGAAAACGATGGCGAGCCGCGAGATTTTCTCCTCCTCTTTCTCCTTTCTTCCTTCTCCTTCCTTCCTCTTCCTTCTCCCTTCTTCTTCCTCTCTTTTCCTTGGCCGAAACCACAAAGGAGGAGGACTAGGGAGGTTCGGATTTTCTGGAGGAGAGGGAGCCTTAGGGCCAGCCCCTCCCCCTCCCTAATATATATAGGGCCGGTCTCCTAGTGCCCATGGGCAGCCTAGGTCCGGCCCTAATAGGATTAGGATGAGGGGGGGCTGTTGTTAGGGATTCCAGGTGTCTATCATGAAGCCCGGACGAAAACGCCCTTTACGAAAAGTGGAAAACTGAAAGAGAGACTGAGTGAGGTGCGTTACTCGGAATCGAGTTCCGTCAGCGCCTATGAGCTCCTGGAATTATTTCGCTCATTCTAAGATCCATATTCAATATATTCTGAGCCATATTTCAGTATTTACTAAAATACCCCTACGGCCCGTAACACATGTGAATTAGGTTCTTAGGCTCTGGGCTTGCGCTCCATCGCGCTACTTCGCATCCAACGTATCCAACTAGGTCGGGGAACAATTCCTATACGCAACGACAGGGTGGAACCTTCAGGGTTCGGGATCTCTAGCTCCAATCGGATCCCTGATTAATTGTTCCGGTGACACACCGAAAGTTCCGTTAATCAGCCCTAATCCGATTAACCTACGTAGCCACCCAAAGTGCGACGCGAGTTGAACTCTAGTGATCCTAAACTTATGTTACTCCCTCGTAACCCTGTTCTCTACTATACTCCGATAATCCTTAGTCCCTTCTATTACTGGTGCCATGATACGACTCGGGCGGTGGGGAGCACCGTCAGATCCCGATAGATCATCTGACTAGGGTTTGATTACTTGTCATCTATAACACCACACACCTTCCGGTGCTATGCCTAGTATCCGGAACATCGTCAGTCATACTGACAACCACCAGGCATGGGTTAACTGTGTGGACAGATTAACTCATCAAAATGCACCCTTCCATCACTGGACGTCGGATAACTTGTAGGGATTACATGTCACTCAAGCACTAGCCGAGTAACCCAACACACCGTGGTATTGGACTATGGAAGGTTCACACACATTGGTACATCAAAGCACCACACATCTGGTTGGCCCAGTGAACATGGTCCCTCAGGGTTAAGGACAGATTATCTATAGTAGTAAGATGGTTTATGCACCAGTGTCTGAATCACTGAACTGTGCACCGTCTTGGTTCCTGTTCAACACGACCATCGTGCTTGGTCAGGTGAATGGAAATCCCATGTTCCCGTGGTAGAGACTTCACCACATCCTCTACCTGCCAACAGCTTGTTCTCGATGATGCAACCGGCATCACCTAAGCTGTGAACTAGTTCTAGGTCTACACAGAACTGGTCCACTGGGTCTCCCAAGCATAGATCCTCCATGCGCCTCAGTGGCCTACTGTGTTCCCGAGGGTCCTTTTATTATATGAGTATTATCATACACCAGAGTAGTATTCTAATTAAAGCAATAACCAAAGTCATCTTTATTAATGTTAATACAGAAAATCCACACTAAGGACACACGAGCTATAACAATTATACCATCTCCGCTTGATCTGGATCGTCTCCAGTGACTTGAGGACTTCTTCTTCACCATATCGCATCCATGGGCTCCTCGGCTGCTCACAACTTGTCTACTACCTCTGTACTGCCGCCCTATGGATTTTTTATTTGGGTCCTTCTTGTCATCTCACTTGTGACTCCATTATGTTTATAGACTATGCTCCTGCTCCTCCCCACCTGGAGGTCCGCACTGCGGATGAGACTCTCATACCTATTCCACAGTGTGGATCCATCACTACTACCTCAGACTCTACTGGTCACCTGATCCTATCCCATGTCCATCATGCTCCTCTTCTTAACATTAATCTGATATCTATAAGTTCTCTTTGTGATTCTGGACTGACTGTCACCTTTAACTTTTCTGCTTGTGTTGTCCAGAATTCACGGATGGGTCAAAGGATTGGGCTGGGCCGTAAAGCGAGAGGACTTTATCAGCTAGATCACCTTCATGTTTTTTCTATTTTTATTGCGTCAGCCATGTCAGTCACCCCTGATGCCGACTTGTGGCACAGAAGGTTAGGATATTTGTCTAGTAATCGACTCAAAAGTGTTTTCTATTCGGGCGCTTTGGGTTGTGTGTCCTTATCCCCCCTCTCTATCTGTACAGGTTGTAAATTAGCAAAGCATTTGGCTCTACCATTTTTGGTTAGTGTTTCTCGATTTATTGCCCCTTTTGATTTAGTGCATTCTGATATTTGGGATCCTACTATGGTTGCCTCCTTTTCTGGTTTTTTATATTATATAAGTTTTACTAACGACTACTCCAGATACACCTGGGTCTATCTCATGCGTCGTCTCTCTGAGATTCCCCACATCTACAAGACTTTCATCGCCATGCTCTATACTCAGTTTGGTCAGTATATCAAGACCTTTTGGTCTGACTATGCCTAAAAGTACCTCTCCTCTGAGATATGTGAGATCCTTCAGGCCTACGGTACTATTTACCAACAGTCGTACCCCTACACCCATGATCAAAATGGAGTCGCTGAGTGCAAGCATTGCCATATCCTTGAGACAGCGTGTGCTCTACTTCTGTCTGCTTCTGTTTCATATTCATACTGGGCTGAGGCTATTCTGATCGTCGTTTGCCTTATCAACATTACTCCATCCTCCACCCTCTTCGGTGTTACCCCTATACGAGCGACTTTACTCCATAATTCCCGACTACTCCCATCTTTATACTTTTGGGTTCACGTATTTTGTCCTTCTCCTTCTACATGAGTGCATCAAACTCTTTGCTAGATCTGTTAGGTATGTTCACTTGAGGCTCAGTCAGAAGTATAAGGGCTATCGGTGCTACGATCCCTTAGCTCGCCAGATCCATGTCTCTCGTCACGTCTCATTTGTTGAGGATGTCCCGTACTTTTCCACCGAGTCCCGGAATCCTCCCTCATTGCCCGTGTCACCCTCCACGCCTCCACCACCCCTCACCATCCCTCTTCTACCTCTGTAACCTACTTCTATACCCATTATTGTGCCTTCTCCGGTTGAATCTCCACCTCCCTCACCACCTCTGCCTTCCCCTCCCCAGTCTAACCCACCACCTCCACCACCACCACCTATCACGCGTGTCTATGTTCATCAATCTACAGCTCATTTGTCAAGTCATTCAGGGCACGTTGTCGTATGTGTCGGGCTATCTATGGGCTCAAGCAGGCACCTCGTGTCTGGTTTAAGTGATTCCACGGTGCAGTTCTAGCAGTTTGGTTTGTAAAGAGACACTCCAAATCTTACTATGCTCTGTTCACCCACTCCTCCATTCAGAATATTGTTGTTTTGCTTCTGTATGTGGATGATATGATCGGCACCAGGGATGACAGTGCCACCATAGCATCCCTTCTGCGCCACCTCCAGAGTCAGTTCTAGATGAAGGATATGAACCCTCTTTAATACTTTCTTGGCCTTGATATTGCCCGGTTAGCTTTTGGACTATTGATCTCCCAGCAGAAGTACATCTCTGACATTTTTGTTGATGCTGCTCTTACTGACTCTCGTACTGCCGACACGCCCATGGAGCTCAATTTAAAGCTTCTTTCTACAAATGGTGATCCTCTCCAGGATGTCTCTCGATACCAGAGGCTGGTTGGGATGCTCGTCTATCTCACCATGACTAGGCCCGACATTGCCTATGTCGTTGGCATTGTCAACCAGTTCGTTCAAGCTACCCGCTATATTCACTATGCAGTGGTTCTTTGGATTATTGGCTATCTACTCATTCGTTACTTTTTCCCTCCACCTCTCCGCTGGTATTCGTGCTTACTCTGATGCAGATTGGGTTGGAGATGTTGCTACTTGTCGTTCTACTACCGGCTTTTGTGTGTTCCTTGGTAACTCCCTTATCTCTTGGCACAATAAGAAATAGAAATCTGTAGCTTGCTTTAGCACCGAAGTTGAATACAAGGCTATGGCTTCCACCACCACAAAAATTGTGTGGCTCCACCGTCTCGTTCTGGACTTGGGCGTCATGATCTCTGAGCCTACTCCTCTCTTTTGCGACAGCCGGAGTGTTATTCAGATTGCTAGCAACCCATCTTTCATGAGCGAACCAAACATATTGAGGTCGATTGTCACTATATTCGCAAGGAGTTTCACGCCCACACCATCTCCCTACCATTCATTCACTTGACAGAGCATACTGCTGACTTTTCTCACAAAGTCGCTGACTATTGCTCGCTTTCGATATTTTATCAGCAAACTCTCGGTTCATGATCCACCGTGAGTTTGAGAGGGAGTGTTAATGTATAGATGGTCGAGTTCTATGTACAATCTGGTCGAGTTATGTTGTACATATATATTGGGCTTGATCCCTTAATGAAGAGCTTCTCATTCTTTCCAAATCCTAGTCATCATCTCCTAACATTTTTTTTTTCAAGCAATCCAATATATAAAGAGACAAAATTACAATTGTATCATACCCGAAACCCAAATGGGTATGTGTCGGGTAAGGACCCTTTATACCAGATTGTACATGAGTCGGGTATGGACCCATGTCACTCCCGAATGGGCATGGATAGGGCTGTCACCCCTACCTGTTATATTGGTAGGTTTTTTTTTTTTTTTTGGGAAGAAATCCCTTACAGTGAATGAGGCTAAAACCCTCTGAAGTCTGAAGTTGCTCCATCAAAAATTAACAGACTTGTTCGCCCCACCATTGCTTCAGAGGCATTCAACTCAGATAAATAATCCTGAGTAAAACAAAGAGATGAAAGGAATCATGAAATCCAATCACACCCACTTGAGTGTGACCTTTGATCCCTTTATTATAGCTCAGCTCCAGCTCCCCTATCAATTCTATTCCATCTTGGCTGCTGCTTCAGCCTTCAGTTTCTCAGCCTCCCCACCATCTCTTTCACACATTCCTGGGCACACCCACCTCGGAGAGCGATCCGGCGAGAACCCGACTCAGAGAAAGAAAGAAAAATATGGGGAGGCACTCCTGCTGCTACAAGCAGAAGCTGAGGAGAGGGCTGTGGTCACCGGAGGAGGACGAGAAGCTCCTCAAGTACATCACCAACTACGGCAATGGGTGTTGGAGCTCTGTTCCTAAACTAGCAGGTAATACTCCTTCGACATGAACTATCGTAGAATATTCATGTGGTACCTTCTCAGATTTTGCGTGCGCGACACATGTTCCGAGAAAAAAAAAAAGAAGATTTCCTAGAGAGAGACATATAAGATATCCAGGCACAACAGCATTTTGATACCACCAGGAACAAAAAAAATTCCAAGGAATTGGGAAAATTGATCCCTTGGGTTGTCCTGGATGGAGAACATGAAGAAACCCAACTCCTCAATGTTTTTATTTTTGATTTTCCATCCATGGTTTCTTGTGTTTTTGTTTAGGATATATAGCCGATCTCCTCCACGCAAAATAAAAATTTTTCAAGTACATCATAATTCAGGTCTTGAGAGGTGCGGAAAGAGCTGCAGATTGAGGTGGATAAACTATCTGAGGCCGGATCTGAAGAGAGGCACATTCTCAGATGAGGAGGAGAACCTTGTAATCCAACTTCATGCTGTCTTGGGGAACAGGTAAACGCTGCGGCTAGCAGCTCCGTTGCTCTTTTTCAGTACTAGTTTGGAATTGGGTTCCACACCGCAGGCAGCAGCAAACTTCGTCTGATTCCTGATTCCGCGGGGATCAGATTCCTGCAAAAGCTTACTTGGATGCTACACCAGAAGCTGATTCCCGCAGAAGCAGGAATCGATGTTGTACCGCAGAAGCAGGAATCTGATTCTACGTGACGGCTCGATCATTAATTCTTAATTTCCTTGCCTCCAGGTGGTCTCAAATTGCTGCACAGTTGCCGGGAAGGACAGACAATGAGATTAAGAACCTGTGGAACTCCAGCATCAAGAAGAAGCTGAGGCAGAGGGGCATTGACCCCAACACTCACAAGCCGCTTGCAGAAACCGGTGGCCACAAAGATCAAGTCCCCGACAATAATGATAGCACCTCCGGATGCGGTGAACTGAAACTACTCGCGCCCACCTCCGGGAATCCAAATGCGAAGATCCACCAATGGGCTCCTCCACCGATCGATGGATACCTCGTTGATAGCTCAAGGCCGAAGAATTCGACAGCACCAACCAAAGAATCCTTTCTAGCCCAGTCCTCCGACCACCAACCATCCAATTCGATGGGTTACTTCCCTCTTCCGCAGCTAACTACTTCGAACCCGCTTCTCTGGCTTAACCAGAGCTGTCCAATCCTCGATACAGATCCCAAGATCACTTCCAACACAATCTTGAGTCATGACACATCTGTTCCGAGCTCGATTCCCTCCATGGGTCGACAAAATCCCAGATTCAATATCCCGCTAGACAATCCTCCCCCAGGCTTCAGCTATTGGGAGTCTGGTAATTCTTGCTGCAGTAGTGCGAGCAGTGGTAGCAGTAGCAGAGGGATCGAGTTGCAAAGCGAGAGTTCTCTGTTGGATGGCAGCATTTTTTCATGGTCGGAGTTGGTGGTGGATAAAGAAGCGCAGATGCAGCTCGGAGGGGAACCTAAGGACCTCAAATGGTCTGAGTACCTCAGCGGTGAAATCCGAACGTCCTCGGCAATCGAAAATCAAAGCCAAGCTTTGTGTGGAGATGTCAAAGCAGAAACCCAATCTGCAGTGGAGCTGTGTGCTCAACTCCATCTTTTTTCTTGGCGAAATTTGTGAGATTCGGGGTGGCATTTGTACAATCTGTGCATGGTAAGGATTTTTCAGAGAATTTGTGATGCTTTCCGAACAAAGAGACCGATTCATAGTGGAGAAAGAGATGTATAGAAGGCAATCCTTAATTATGGACAGACTTTTCAATTTGAAGAGATCTATCTTCAAGCAAGTAGAAGCTTCTGATAGCTAGGCCTTAATTGTGATACAGAAACCTCAGTCCTCATGATCAGCTGATCTTGCATGTGGATCTTGGAATGGGTGAACCACAATGACAAGCTAGCCCAGCACAGAATACATACATCCATCTTGTCTCATTGTCCCTTTGTTTTCATTGTTTTTCAATTCACATATTGTTATTTTGTCTTGTAAAGACTGGAAAATCTCAGCTTTTAATTTGCTGGGTGGGTCTTTTAATTTTCCATTTCCTTTTTATTTTGTCTTACGAATAAAAGGAAATATTCTCATGTATAACAAGGTGTATGTGGTAAGTCTAAACAAATTTGATTAGTTTATGATTAGGTGGTGCTAGAATATATATAGTAGGTGCCCTACTTGAAATAGATCCCTTTGATTCCACATAAGATAGGACAAGAGTTTGGGTTGCAGGTAGCTATGAAGCACGGGTACTCGGAACAGAAACCGCACCAGTACTAGGTACAGGCACGGGTACGGCTACTGCATAATCCGTACCCGGTACGGCAGACAGTCTTCGGTACGGCTCCGGTACGGCAGACAGTATTCAGTATGGCTTTGGTACGGCAGATAGTCTTTGGAGGTGCCGGCTTACTTGAAATTCCAAATCGATCACTTGATGAGTCCGACTTGGAGGCCGTGCTATTCGGAGATGATGATGGGAATGAAGATCCTTAGCAGCTTGACGACTTTCCTTTTATTTGCTTATTAGTTATCAATCATTTGGAATTGAACTTTGCTATACATTTTGTTTTGTATTGCTACTTTACTTGGTTTGGTTCTAATGTAATGTACTGTATCGTCGTATGGCTCATGCTTAAAAATTACTATACATGAGATTACAATGTATTTCTCGCATGAATGCATTACCATATGTCGTATGGCTCGTATCAAATAATCTTGTTTTTGTGGTTTTGGAACTTTGAAGCCAGAGCTTTAATGATGAAGAAATTATGGTTGCATTTGGATCTGATTCATATCTATAACGATATTATATTAAAAGTACATATATATATATATATATATATATATATATATATATATATATATATATATATATATATATATATATATATATATATATATATATATATATATATATATATATATATATATATATATATATATACCTTGCCGTACCCGTACTCTAGTTTTTTAAGATTTTGCCGTATCAGCGTACCCGTACCAGTACTCGTGCTTCATAGGCAGGCAGTAATTAATATAGTGTTTGCCTGTACCTACGTGATGGTTTAAGAAAAAGAAATACCTACTATTTCACTCCTCCCCGTATTTCTTTTCAAGTCAGCCACCACGCATTTATTCGAAACTTCGAAAGTCGGGTTTCACAAGCCGATCGGCTAAACTTTGTGAGGTTCATCAAGTTGGGCATAAGAACGATCTGAACAAGTGGTATGACACTACACCAAAACAGACAATTTGTAACGGTCAATTAGTAACGGTTGTTACAAAAAGTGTTACAAATATCTGTAACGCCATATTCCTAACGATTTTTTTATATTACTAAGCATATTTATAACAGTTGGCTGTGTTACTAAATCCTGATTTTGGTGTAGTGTGAGAGTCCTATAGGCTTTCTACAATTGGTTTCAGAGCTACGCTGATCTGCAAAGAACGTGGGTGGCCCATCAAAACCCAATCGGTCTACAAGAGGAATGCCAAATTGGTAAAATGTTTGACAAACCAAAAAGTGTGGGAAGATTCAGAGACAAGGATCAGGATCCGCCTGAGTTTGACATCCAAAAGGAGTGCAGGAAGATCGAGGAAAATACTTCGATCTAAAAATTTTGTTTTGAGAAGCATGAATTGCAACCATGATAGTGTGATCCGTGATCCAATTGGAAATTATCACATTTCACGGAAAAAAAAAAAAAACTATGACCAATGGAGCATCCAGTTGACGGGTGTTCGAAACTCAGACGGCTTCGGATGTACTAGAAACAGAATACAATGAGACGATGTGACACGGATATTGATGAAATCCCACAAGCTCGTCAGAATAGAGTGCTCTAGTATCTAAGGATGAACTGGCTTCATGATGTCCTGAGCACTAAGATAAGAAAATATATAACGAACTAAAAGGATTTTCATCAAAAGATATATGGGACTGTTAATGTATATTGTAGCCTTGTAGGTTATACATATGAGTTAGATGTATAGGACTCATTCCCTATATATGTACATGCCTATATATTCGTGGCTATTGCCCTAATTAATGAGGATGATCCGTCATTCTCCCAAACCCTCTCTCTCTCTCTCTCTCTCTCTCTCTCTCTCTCTCTCTCTCTCTCTCTCTCTCTCTCTCTCTCTCTCTCTCTCTCTCACCTTCTAGGGTTGTGGTAACATGGTATCAAAGCGGGTTTGTGTTGAACATGTGGCTCCAAACAAGCCGCATACAACTCCAATGTTCATACGCGAAGATATGACGGAAGACAGAGCTTCGGGAGCAAGGAAGAGTCATACGCACGACTGGCATCGACAGAAAAGTCGAGCGAGAAGATGGGTTGGGTCGTGCGAACGACCTCCATAGGTCGTGTGCAAGACTGTGGCTGGCAGCACGTGGGTGACGCGTTTTGGCCTACGTTTTCTCGTGGAACTTCTTCCCTAAGTCAGATACGAATGTAACCCTATAAAAGGGAGGTCTTAGGACGAATCTAGGGTATCATGGATGATCATGGTGGCACAAGAGTAACCCTAAAGAGAGTTTAGGAGGTAGCCATCACCAAGGGAGAGATTAGGGAATCCATTGGAGGCGAAAGATCTCAGGGAAAGTTTTCTTCGGTGTTTTTCAGGGTGGAGGGCTACGGGATCTATTCTCTATATGGGGGTATCTCTTTGGCGGGTGTATGAGGGATTGGTTAGAGATAATTGTAATTGTACTCGGGTTTTTCCCATACTAGTAAATCCATCGATTGGTCGTTGCCGGAATTTCTTGGATGTTTTGCTCGTTTCTTCTCCATTGCTCGGTCTTGTCGGTGATCGTCACTACCGTGGTGCTCTACGTTCGTCGTGTTTCGCTGCACAAGGGCCTCAGATCCCAACAAATTGGTATCAGAGCTTATTGTTAGTGATTCGGGGAGGCTCTAGTTCGATGGCGTAGAGCAAGGTAGACCGAGAAAAGGGGGCCGAGACGCACGCTCGGCACACGGTGCGATGGAGGCACCGGGAGCGGCACTTAAGAAGGAAACTATAGGCTCAAGGAGAGGTTGTGGCATAGCACCTCCTCCTGTGAGGCTTGTTGCAACGACGGTCGGCGCCCTAGACGAAGGACACGGCGAGGAGAGGCACGATTCAGTGCTCTCTAGGTCGTTCGAGTCTTCGAAGGAGACTTCGAGGAAGAGGTTGCAGTCGAGCGTCTCTTCCCTCAGGGTGGTTCGAGACACCGAAGTCGTTGGCCAAGAGTGGGTGCAGTCAAGGCACCTACTGGCTGGCTTGACGGGACGTGGAGGAAGGGCGATGTGGGAGCTGAAGGGTGTGGTTGCAGCAAGCACAGCCGAGGGCACACTTGTGGTCTAGCAGGGTTGGTGGTTGTCGACGGACAGGGGGGAAAAGGCGACAACGGTCGTGGTAGTGGCGAACTCAGCCGTGCACATACCGTTGGTGTAGCAGGGTGCAGAGGATGTTCGAGTATTGGCCGATGGGCAACAACTCAGGAGCAATGAGTGTGGGCAGTGTCACAAAGCGAATCAAGGGCCGTGGTTTACGGCGGGATCATCGATGCACGATGGTAGGAGCTTCCTTGATCATGAAGATAGCCGGAAGAGCGGCGGTGCATGCACGGTGTTCGGTGAAGAACAAAGGTGCAGGTAGAGCACGCTCAGGGGCGAGGTTGATCAAGAAGTCGGTCAAGTCAAAAGACTTGGGCAATCACCAAATTTGGTTATTGGGCTCTCGGTGTGGGGCCAAAGGCAGCGACGGCGATCAGTAGATGAATTTGCAGTGCAAAGAGATGGTGATTCGGTTCGTGGATATGCTCACGTCTTGTTATGAAGCCAAGATGGAGAATTTTGAAGATGTGGCTCTGAAGAGATGGTGATTCAGTCCAGTGCTCTCTGGGTGGTTCGAGTCTTTGGAGGAGACATCGAGGAGGAGGTTGCGATTGAGTGTCTCCTCCCTCGGGGTGGTTCGAGACACCGAAGTCGTTGGCCGGAAGTTAGGTGCGGTCAAAACACCTACTCCTTAGCTTGATGAGATGTGGTGGAAAGTCACGATGGCATGGGTACTTGCGGGTGTTGACCAAGGGGGAGCACTTCGATGGCACCAGGGTTTGAAATCGGCCAATACTGGTATGTACCGATTTTACCCAGTTCGAGACCGGTACAGCACCCGATCCCGGTACCTGGCCCATACCAACTGATACCGGTACATACTAGTCCATATCGGCCGGCTCAGGCCGGTACCGGTACATACCTGTCCGTATCGGCCGGTATGTGAAGACCTTGCACAAGAAGATCAACCTTCGACTCCGTGCATGAAGAAAAAAGCTCAAAAAAGAAGCCGTCGACTCCGACAATGCAAAAGAAGCCTAAAAGAGAAGATCGAAGTGGCACCACCTCGTCGTCTTCAACAAGCCTTCAATTCCAATAAAGCCAAAAAAGCCCGGAGGGGAAGATCAAAGCGGCACCATACATGTCGTCTTCAACAAGCATCCGCTCCAATCACAAAGAAGAAAGCTTGGAGAAGAACACCCGAAGCAGCGCCACACCCGTTGTCTTCAACAAAGCCTTCGACTCCGAAAACACCAAAGAAGCCCGGAGAAGAAAACCGAAGCGGTATCACCCCGTCATCTTCAACAAACCCTCGACTCCGACAACACCAAAGAAGCCTGGAGAAGAAGGCTAAAAGCCAATGCCAAAACCGTCATTGCCAAATCTTCATCCCCAAAAAGAGAAGGCCAAAGAAATCAAAGAACTCGGAAGGACCGTCATCATCGTTCAAGGAGAAAATCAAGCTAAAGCCAAAAGCAAAAGCCAAAGCAAGAAGCCGAATCAAAGCAATGGCAAAGCCCGCACCAAAGCAACGCAAGTGCCAAAGCCGACGAACTACAACGATCATGAGCAAAAGCAACACATGTTCTAGCCAATAGCACGCAAAGTTCGGAAGAACTAAAGTACCGCAAGGCTCTTGTCTACATTCAAGTGCAAGCGCCAAAGCATCGCAAAAGCCAGAGTCACACCAAAGCCAAGCCAAAGCTAAACTCGACACCAGAAGCATGATCGGTGCTGTGAACCGACGATCAAGGACGCTAAGGTCTAGCAAGAGCTGAGGGAGATGCGAAGATCGAGAAAGCGATACCAAAAGTCCCCTAGCCGAGAAAGCGCAAAGCATGGAAGGAACAAAAAGAAAAGCTAAAACCACTCGACCTCCTAAGAAGCCCGAATCTTTGTAAGGACCTCTGTCCTGGGCAACCCCTCAGATCTCCCGCACGAAGTAACGTGGAGACGCGGATTAAAGGGACCCTCCAGAGGATCTCTCCCACAATCTCCTGATCAAACTCTTCGCCACACCTGGATCACCACCCCCGAGTCCTCCGGGTCCTAGCTTTGTAATCTTCGTGTGTGCAATAAAGACGGCCTGTATCTTTTTTTCACGCATACAGACCCCTATCAGTTTATTAACGTAAGAATGATGTACAAACTGTGCCTAAGATGCACCAAACGCCCAAAAGGGAACCTCGGCCAACACGGCTTAACTCGAATAGCTTAGAAGCTCTTTAAGAGGCTTCATAAAACATAAATCTCCATCTTGATTGCTGGTGGATTTCTACATGTTTCCTTTATTTAGGTATATTATTCCATGTGCACAATCACGACTTGATCCCGGCTATTCATTGGGTTCTACGTGTTTGATTTGGAGCGCTCTTGTATGACAGCATGATCACATATCACAATATACTTCTCCTCATATATTGGTCTTCTGTATACTTTATGATGATACACGCTAAAATATATTTAGTATATACACAACGTGTAGTGAGTGGAGAGAGACCGAAAAATCATATCTGGTCGATATCGATACGTACCAACCAATCTGGGATTGCATCGGACGGTACGGGTCGATACCGGCAGTTAACAATGATACAAAGGTGTTTCAGTTGTGGCTGAGCCCAAACCAATACATACATGTATCAGTCGTTATTTAAAACTTTGATGTCTTGTTGTATTTTATTTGATTCAAATTGTCTTGGCCTTTATTTTCATGTATTAGATCATTTGGAATATTATTAATTGAACACATCAATGTTTGGGAGCTTTTGCGTCGAGCCGGGCTAGCCCACTGTGCTTATTTGGTTAATAATAGAGACATAGATAGGGACAACACAATGAACCAATGGTCGAGAATAGACTCGATTCGATGGCTGGATGGCTGACTGGGCTCAAAAGGAGCCCAAATTGACCTCTTTTTTCTCTTTGCTTTATAGGGATCCGTGTTGTGCACTATCCCCTCTCTCTTAGCTGTAATCTAACCCATGGGTGGGCCCCCACGTGGAATTATCTTCTCTATCGTTCTTTTGTCTTCTCTATCTCCATCTCCATCTCATCCCTTGATGTCTTTTGATCTCCATCTCATCCCTTGATGTCTTTATGCTATGATTTATGAAAAATTTTGTTATTATAAAAAATAAAAAACAAGTTCATTATGGTTTAAAATATTAGTCAAATATAAAAAATTAAATAAATAATTGGTGAACTTTGATGTCTTTATGCTATGATTTATGAAAAATTTTGTTATTATAAAAAATAAAAAACAAGTTCATTATGGTTTAAAATATTAGTCAAATATAAAAAATTAAATAAATAATTGGTGAACTTTGACTATTAATAGATATGAATAAAAAGAAACATTAATACGACTTTTTTATAACTTTTGTACATAAATAATTGTGTATGTTTGCCTTTAAAAAGTAAAAGACTATTAACTTGAATTTAGTGGGAAAAAAATAAGCTTGATTTGAATTGGTTTATGTCGTTCTGAGAAGTGTTTTCAAAACCGGACTGGAAGGTGAACCAAAAAGACATCCGGTTCGGCCTAAATCGGTTTAAACTGATGGTTCAACCGTTTGAACCGCATGAAAATATATTTCTTCAAATAGATATTTACTAAATTCTTCAATGACAAGGTTTGATTCCTGGGTTAACATACAAACCGGTTTATTCAAAGACCGAACTGAAGCATGTTCCGGTTCCGGTCCAAACCGGTTGAACCACCCAGTCCAGTCCGGTTTTCAAAACACTGGTTCTGAGACGATCTAGGTGGTGAGGCGATTTAAATTCAGAAAAGTGGAAGAAGTTTTGTAAATTTGATTCCTTAATGAGGTCAGTGGTTCTGATAGAGGGAATGGTGGTTTCAAAAAATATCCTGATCAGTCTCTTTGTAAACTAAACAGCCACAGAAAACAACTGATTCCTTGAAATTCACCTGATGAGATTTAACATGTAGACAACATCTAGCACCAATGAACAATTGAGATGGCAAGAATATCTGATAATCAATTTATTATTCATCTTCCAGCTTAAGAAGACAATGCTACAGGCCGGTGGCTTAAATTGATTCCAAAACTGATGCTGAAAATGGAGGGAAAAATGCGCTACAAACGTCAGCTGAAATTATTTCTTAATTGGGAAAATTAACATGACATCAGTATAGTTGTTATGGCGCTGAACTGGACATGATCTCGGCATCATCATTATCACCGATCCGGTACTGCTGGTAAATCGCAAGCAACAGCTCTCTACATGGTACTACAGCGCCAAGCTTGATGCAAGCCAAGAAGGCCCCCGAGAGCTTCCTGTGAAGACTATAGGCCTCATCGGGTGGTGGAGTCAGCCTGTGCCTTAGCATTGTTGCTCCAAGGTTAGAGATGCTTTGAGTGATGTTGGTTGACCGGAAGTCATAGCCTCCTGATCCGGAAAAGGGTAGCCCAACAATAAAACCAGCCTGAACATGCGCATCCAACATGACCTCTGATTCCTCACCTGTAAGGAATCCGAGCCTCCGGGACATTTCGATAACTACATCTCTGTCCCTATTTGCACACGCAATCACCTGCTCAAAATGTAACAACAATTTAAAACAGGGTCCTTGATAAAAAATCATCGTAAGACCATATATAGCGAAGTACTTTCTAAAGCAGCCACATGCAAATACAAGCAAATCTACTAGATGAAATGAAGAGTGCATACCATTTGCATATAATCGTCTACAAATTTTTGTGGGTACTCACGCGCTGCTCCGAAATCAATAAGATTGATCATTTCTGTTGCCTCGTCATAAAGAAAATTGCTCCAATTTGGATCAGTCTGTCAAGAGTCCCAGATGTCATTCTAAAGAAAAACTGAAACCAACTTAATAAACTGGTTGGGGTCTGAGAACACACACATGGCAAAAGGGAAAATGTAATTAAAAGTACATGCACAAAAACCAAATTTGATGATAAAAAAAAATTCTATATAAAAATAGCCAAGAAACAGGCAAACCCAAGGTTATTAAATCCCATTTCAGTAAGGAAAAACCAAAATGGACCAAACCTACATAACTTAAAGAATAGCCTGCTAAGAATTCTTAAAGCTCGCATATCATGATATGGAGTCCATGATAATTTTGTTGGAATCTTGAGAGATGAATATTGAAATTCTTTCAAGCAGATCGCTTTAGTGCAGTATCATCTTTGCATGTTCAAGTGATGAATCTGATGATGCACAGTCATGGTAGAATGTGATCAGCTCTTTTATTTAATGATGAGTTCATATCTCATTAAAAAGCTCAGGAAAGGTAATAATAAGCAATAACCCTCATATTTCAGAGGAATATTTTGCAGTTTCATCAGGCATCAAATCAAAATTTTCGAAGAACACCTGCCTGCATGAACCGGAAAATAAATAGCTCCTTTAGAGTCAGCTCGAGCAATTTTTTCCCAACATAGTTACGACATTCCTGATTTAGAAGTGCCACTTTATCAATGGGTATTCCTGAGCATGGTCAAATGGAAAGTCATCAAATAAATGATGGACAAAATAGAAGAGAATGCAAATCCTTGTCAGTGGCACAACGAGAAAAGTTCAATAGAAATTCATCATGTATCATAATTGCCACCCTTCAGAAAGCATCTAAACCATAGTTGTCTCATGTTCATTTATTTTAAGACTGTTGACTCATGCTTCATATAAAACCAGTAAATCCTCAACTTATTCAAAGGAATATCGAAATTATGATCAACGCAATTACAATAAAGAGCAAAAGATAAATTATAACACCAACAAAAATTGGCATCAAAAGTAGCCTTGGTTTATGAAATAGTGCACCAAGATTAATACAATGAGATTTGCTGGGGAAATAGAACAGACAAAAGCATCAAAACTCTAGACTGTTCATACTATAAATGCAAATCAGAGCCATTCAGATGCAATCTCCAAAAGGTAATACTTGAGTATAAAGAAATAGAGAACAATAACTGAGAAAATAAAAAAAAGAGGGACATGGGTGTTAGGTCCCATACAACAGATCCGGTTAATGAACAGGACACTCATAAGATTTCTTTTACAGGAGGTCCCAAATTTCATTTTTAAACTCGAAATTGCCCCCTCCCCCGTTCTCCCCTCTCCCTCTCTCGAGTAGCTGGCGACAGCAGCGGCAGGTGGCGAGCAGCAGGGGGCGGCATCGTTACCAAGTCGGAAGTCGGGAAAAAATCAACTAGGGCAGAAGTCGGAAAAATCGGAAAAGATCGGGAAAAAGTCGGGAAACAAACGATAGAATTTTAGAACATATTTGTATATAGATGTTACAATAGGTTTTCTGAGCAATACATGACGGAATTAAAATGCAATTAATCGGGATTAAAAAGCATAAATCGGGATTAAAACGTGAAAATCGTGACTTTTTCAAAAAACCGTGACTTTTTCAAAAAATCGGGAAAGAGTCATGTAGTGAACGTTTACTGAATAAGCATGTTTTAATCGAGACTTATTTAAAAAAACAGACTTTGGTAACAAAGGGGGGCGGTGAAAGCAGCGACGGCACGAGTCGTAGCTGCTCGATGCTGCCGCCTTGGCGGCAACGAGCAACAGAGATGAGAGGATGCGGCGGCGAGTGGGTTCGGTTTGGTTCGGATTAGGTTTAGGATTAGATATAGGACTCTAGGGTTCATCCCCATGGCCTGTAGATCTTAGGTTTTAGGATTCTGATTAGGTTTTAGGATTCCGATTAGGTTTTAGATTAGGTCTAGTGTTCACCTCATGGCATGTAGATCTTAGGTTTTAGGATTACGTTTAGGTTTTATGTCTAGTTTAAAGGTGAGTGACATGCAAATAAAAATTTGAAGTGTATGAAGGGCATTTTTGTCCTCCATCCTTAGGCTTAAACAAAACTCATGTTTTGGACTATTCACTATGTCCCCCATAAAAAAGGGTAAGCAGTTTCTGTTGTAGGAATCTTTAGATCAATGTATAGGAAGCCCATATAATACTCGAACATGTGATCAAGTTTCAAGACCACCCTACTCTAACTAAGTGAGTACATAACTAGCAAAATATATTGCATTGTACATCTTTTGGAATAAAAATGGATACTATGCATCTTAGGTTCGGAAAATTGTGCACACATACACCCATTTGTGCTCTCCCGGCTGGAGACGGTGGTTTGATGCCGCTCTTATATAATTAAGTAGATGCATTCCTTCATTCTTGTGCATGCATGATTTTACATAATCTAATAGTGTTGGATTATATGCCACTTCAATATGGTATGAGGCCATAAGCCTCGTATCTCTTCTAATTATCATGGTGTTAGCCTAACTCTCAGCCATCATTGCCTGCAACCTTTGAACAATAGCATATCGAGGTGCAAATTGTCAAGGAGATCTGAAAGTTTGAAGGGCTCACATCATCTTCTTTGTACAACTGGCATGCAAAATTTTCTTTCAGTTGGTTGCAGTAATCCACCAGACTCTCGAGGAATTTCAAATCGCCCTTTGCTGTAGTTGGCTCCGGTTCTTACATGCCATGAACCATTCTGATTTGAACCCCTTTGGCCTCTTGTAACCCTAGTTGATGTGTTGTGCCCAGCCTCCCCTTTGTTTTGTACTTCTTTTGCATTACTTGGGGATTTCTGTGGCCACTTCTACAGCTACGAAAACAGGTTTCACAGTACACACAGTGTGCATGGAAGCCTTTTTAAATTGAGCCTAAATTGCATCAAAACTCGCCTAGTTTCTTCTAACTAATGATCTGTAGCCAGCTTTTATTTATTTGGGAATTTTTAGAATTTTCCCCAGTTGTGCATAAATTTCTCACGCACTTGGTCCCTTGTTCTTTCCTTTGCTCTGGTTTCAACTATCCATGCATCTGAACATTTCTTCCTATTCTTATTGCATGACTTAAGTGAAATAATCACCTTTCCTGCTCAATATTAACTGTTGTGAAATCTTCAACTGTTGGTTGTGTTCAAGGCCTCCATTAAGGGTATTCTACTTTCTCTTGCTAATTTGGTTCAAGATATAGTCAAAATTGTTGTGATATTTGCACTTGCTTGAATTAGCCTTTAGTTTATTCGTTTCCATCATTTCTTGCTAGTTTCTTGGGTCGCATAGCCTTTTTTAAGCATATTTGATGTAACAAAATTGCTAGATTACCAATTTTGGTGGAATTGTGGTAGATGTAGGGCTTCTATTAGGACTATGATAGAGTTGATCGTTTGCTGACCCAGAAAACTGTGCTATACAAATTTTTTTATTTGAAGATTTTTTACTTCATTTGAGGTATTGAATGAAAAACACAAGCTATAGCTCTGTACACAAAATAAGCTCACAGCTGAATTGAATGATTGAGAGAATTAATGGTTTAATGGTAGATTTTCAAGAATTAAATAAAATGGGATTGAAAATTATATGAGAATATATAGTTTTGCAGGTTTAAAGCCAAAATATAATCAAGTGCAGCTAGTAAAGAATAATACCAAAAGAAAATATCCAATATGGTTAATGTACAATAGAGCACAGCAGTATACTAAAGAAATCACCACATCATGGTAAAAATCCTCTTTTAAATCAGTAAGACTTAAAATCCCCATCCACTTGTATTAATATCTGAAGCAGTTATGTTTGATAGCCTCAACAATATATCGATGATGGCAACCAAAGAAGTTAAGGATAAGGACTAGAGAGAGAGGTACTATGAATATACAAGGCTTCAATTTGGTTAATGCAAGAAATTCACTATTAATCACTAAAAAATACCTGCAACAAGCTCGGTTGTTAAGACTTTTTTGCTAGAAATTTCTCCGATAACCATAGGAACATAGAACCCTTCGGTATTAGACAGTAGCTCACGGAACCGCTTTTGATTTGAGGCTTCCAAGACATAATCACATTCTCGAGACAATTCCTCTTTTGCCACCTAAAAAGTAGTTCCAGAAAATCAACAAACAATGGCTCTGATAATAACAAAAAAATCCTTTTTTCTTAACTTCGTTTGACAAGCCATTACGAGCCAACTTCAGAATTGTGCCTTTTTCCAGGACTAAAAGAGCAACACTCTTTCAGGATTAGGAACTGAAATTTTTTCAAACTAGTCGGCAACTTTAAATGAACGTGAATGTTAAATACCATAATTTCTAGAACTACTGAATAGAAGAAAGATAAAAGATGAAAAACAAAATCTTAGAAAGAAAGAAAAGAGTTTCCTAAACATTCTTCACCATTAAATATAGACATTAAACCACATTGATAGATTTGCTCATTCAGAAAAGCCTTTTTGTGTGCAACCTTACGATAGGTAGAACAAGATATTATTAAACAAGAAATAGCATAACTAAAAAAAAATTATATCAACATTACTTTCACCATCATAGTGATTCACAACTCCATTCACCGTGATTTAAAGATTAGTAAGGAGTTTCGACTGAGCAGCTCTGGCTGATAATTGTATTATGTAATTAAACTGTAGTTTTCAGCAGTAATTGTATTATGTAATTAAACTGTAGTTATGATATGTATTTCAGTAGCAATTGCATACTTTCAGTAGCAGTTGTCCGTTATATTTGCATATAATTAGTAAAAAGTAAAAACATCTTTCATTTTTTTCCTATTTTTTTAATTTTAATTTTCTAAAAAAAACTAAAATTTTCTATTACAACTCATTTTTGTTATTTTTTATTAATTTTTAATTTTTTAATTTCCTTTTGTTTTTTAAATATCTTTCTAAAAACATCTTTTTAAAAAATTTCCCTGTATTATTTTTATTTTTAAAAAAATTTGAAACTGATCGAAACCGAAACCACCAAAACCGCTCCCCCGAGGGATGTACCAAAAGGTTCGAAACCAAAACTTTAAAACTTGGTTGCAACTATAACATCATGAGCTCCAATTATTGCGTAGTTGAAACTAGATCCATTTAATTTGCTAGCATTTCAACTGTGGAATTCCAAAAAAGTTGTTTGGTTCAATGGAGTTGTAGTAGTGGTTGGCAGTGACGAGTGGTGGTTCGTGATTATCGGCGGTGGTGGTCGGCGACAGCAAAAGAGTGGTGGTTGTGATTGATGGGTGGCTAGTTTGACCCTAATCAAAGTGAGGAGTTGGTACTCACCTCACTTTTTGGGCGAGTTACACCACAACATTTTCCAAAGGAGTGAACAATGTCGGGGAAGTTGGAACTCCATCCAAACAATGGGGCTTACCAAAAACACCCCACTATGTGTCATGCTTCTAGTGCTTGTCTTCCTTGTTCCCTTAGCTCATATGTTCCGATTTCTTTGCAAATTTGTTAGGTGCATTCCGTTAGTTTGTAGCCTAGGCTACTAAATTAATCCATCTAGAAGCCTAGAATTCCTAGCGAACTCATCCAAGAGCTTCAAGTTTTCAAAATTCCAGAAATATTATTTAATTCTAGCAAGTACATCTTTTTTGTGATTTTTCACCACAAATCATTATTTCTTTAAAAAGCCTATTGATCCTTATCCTCATAGTATTATACAACAATTTGAAGCCTTTTTAGGGTTTGCAAACCATTTTTATAGTGAATATTCAAATCAAACTTGGATATGAAATCAATTTGGAATTTCTTCAACCCGTTTCTCCACTTTCCTGTGAATTGTGTCTAGGCCTTTCCTTAAATTTGCAATCAATCTGATACCCATCATAGTACTTTACTCCTGCATCAAGTTTTGGTATCAGATCTCTCTTTGATTATTCTATTTGGTATCAGAGCTTCCACTTAGGCATCATGCCCTAAAATAGTAGCAGAGCTAACTCACGAATTAATGTTGAATCCTATTCTCAACCATTGCACATATTTATTCATGCACTTCCCACTATGATCATAATATGATTCGCACTCACCTCTATTATGATTTTTATTCCTAGTCAGAGACGTATTCCTATTTTTGCACATCAATAGATTACTTATCTCTTTTTTTTTAGGGGTATGGATTACTTATCTCCATCTTATTTGTTAACACCTTTCAACCACAATCCTTGAAGAATCATATTATTCATTTTCCATAATAGAGCGAGCATCTATACTATGAGTATCATGAGAACCTTTTTTAAAGTAGCTTTACAATAACAAAAAAAATCAGTCACTTATGAGCAAAATATGAACAAATTATGCTAAATAGTAATGAAAAGGAACGATATATAAGGAACAAATGATCAGGAATAAAGCACATACTTTTAAAAATGCAGGAAATCACCACAATAATAATAAAGAATGATTTAATAATGTGTCAGATTACCTTGATAGCTTTATCAAGAAAAAGCCCTTTTGGAATGAGATTTGTGTAAGTCAGGATCCGCCTTACGTTCTCAATATCACTTTCAATGCTATCTGCAACACCAGGGTACTGTATTTTCATTGCAACCTCCAGACCTTCCTTCATGACAGCCCGGTGAACCTGAACAGAAAAGTAAGAACAGCTATTATAATATTATTACAAGAAACTGAACAATACAATCTCGAGACGAGGGGAAGGCAGCAAGGGGTGTGTTTGTGGGCATATCTTGTGACATTTTTCCGAGATATCCATAAGAATACTTCATATTCATAGAAATACATCTAGGAGAAATAGATACTCATTGGAGTAACATACCTTTTTTTTTGTCAACACTTGGAGTAACATAACAGTAAAATAAAAATACATTATGGTCTAAAGTGAAAAAAACACAGAACAGGGGACACTAAACATGCTTTAACGAAGTCCATGTCAAATATTCATCACCACAGAAGAGATCAGCCAGATTAGTTGAACCTTTGTGCATAAAAATGTGCTAGCAGTCGAAGAGGGTAGCAAGAAGGATGTGACTAAAAGAACTAGGAGAACAACAAAAAAATTAACAAAACAAGAAAAAAAAGGTTATAGGGATGACAGTGATGGTCTTAGTTCAGAAAGAAAAAAAGGCATCATTATTCTTGGAAAATTGGTCATTATAAGTTTGTAAAAGCATTTTTACCTAAACATATAACGTCAAAAAAAAATGTATCATCAAAGAGAACTCAAGGAAGAGTTGGATATGTAGCACATGTAAATGATGATTTGACATGAAAAGTTCTTTCAGTCCATCAATGGCATATCAAATGCATAAATATATCATTAACACCTGGTCACTTCATATTGTTATTCTTGAATTCAAATGGACAATAAATGCTTCCTTTTTTAACACTTATAAGTGCTTGTTATTAGGTAATTATTCCTATTCATTATGGATCATTTAACTAAGAAAGCTTTCATATCTAAGAGATGTTGGCTAAGGTATACACCGTATACTCAATAAGAAAACACTTGTAAGCCAACCTCGTTGATGATGCAATCACAGTTAAAACATATCACAATGGAAAATAAAGTAACATGAAACCAATAAGATGGTAGAGTTGTGAGGAACAATTGAGTGTTCAGTTTTTGTTCACAGGCCGAGCGAAAGCAAATACCAAATGCATGAACAAAAAGGTTAGTAATGTCATAAGTACATAAAGCTCAACTAACCACATAAGAAGCAGTTTGAGAAGTACGGAGTATGCGCCACTTCTTTTAGAGCATATTTGGATCCCATGCAAATAGGG
The DNA here is from genome assembly GCA_947650365.1 of Chamaelirium japonicum. Classification (NCBI taxonomy): domain Eukaryota; kingdom Viridiplantae; phylum Streptophyta; class Magnoliopsida; order Liliales; family Melanthiaceae; genus Chamaelirium; species Chamaelirium japonicum. Next base: position 64,153,154 of record OX393560.1, read on the forward strand.
GTGGGTTTCTATTTGCACATAAACAAACAATTTATATGTTTAGATATGTCATTTTCTGGTGCACAAGTGGATGACAATGCACAAAAATGTTTATAAATCAGGGTCCCCCCTCCCCCCCCCCCCCCCCCCCCCCCCCCAACACCACCACCACCACCCACACAAACAATCACACCCATACACACCCCACACCCATCAGTCGAGCTCGACTACCGATCGTGAGGGAGACTCTTACTCCGGCCTCCGGCGATCATCTCCCCACCAACTACCTCTATCAGATAGTCGGATCTTCTCCCCCCTATAGACAATCATTTCTCAAGCGATTCCGGCACTAGCCTATAGAGATCTCGGAAAAATCTCCCCGAATATCGGCATTGTCCGTCGATTCACGCAATTAAAGATCCTCCACCATCTATGATCTCACCTACTACTTGGCTGGCAACAACCCTATTGCTTTAAGAAAACTTGAAAATTATTGTTACCAATATAGACCTTAGATTTAAATTAATACTAGATAAGTTTTTCAACCCCTTTCCAGTAAATCAGTAACAGTTTTGTGATGGTTTCCATTGCAAACAACCAACGAATACAGGGAACAAGGAATCATTGCCTGAGCCCACATATAGAACTGAAAAGAACAACAGCACCACCATTCGCCTAGATAGAGAATTTGGGGATTGCAATGCACTCTTTGTTCAAATCCATCTAAAAAGGTAGGAAAATCATTCTATGCTACACATGAACAAACTTTCTTCAACAAAATCCATTTTTAAGTAAAACCTGAAAGTGGATTTTGTTTACCATCTATCAATTTGTTATAGCTTTACCTCCATGTTTATCTCCATTGAGTAAGTCATGTCTGATAATAGCAAACCTTGTTGGAGAAAGGCTTGCCGATATTAGCATTCATTTATTTATTACAAAGAATTGATTTGTTTATGATCCGATGATGTACAATTTGAATTGATAAAAAGAGCTCAATCCGTAATATGATGGATGTTTCTTGATAGATGACTTTATGTTAGGGGAAATTGTCTTTGAGGAAAAAATTTGTAGCCTAAAGTTACTGAAATATTGAAGGGTTATGAGTTCAATTGCAGGCACACCAATACGTGAAAAAAGAATATTGTGCGTACAACGATCATGGACGATTTTTCCATCGAAAAGATGATGGAAGAGTGCCTCAAGGGTCAAAAGGGAGGAGGTAGGTTTACCACTACTGCTTGGATAGGGCTTGTCTCAAGTTTCCAAGATAAGTTCCCTCACTGAAGATTGAAAAAAGAGAAAAAGTAGGCTTCAGTTATTTAAGAAATGATACTCAGTCCATAAGGAAATGATGGATCAAAGTGGATTTGGTTGGAATTCAACAGACACAGTAGCAGAACATCGAAAGAACTCTTTAACCATAGGCATTCACAACTATGCAATGTGGTGGAGAGAACATTTGACTTACTAAAAGTATGATTTCCAATTTCACAACACAACAAGGCGTGTTACCCTTTTCAAACACAAATTAAGATTGCCATGACTTGTTATGTGTTACACAACTTCATTACAACACACAATAGGAACGCAAGACAATATGTAAAAGTAGACAATGTCGAAGAGGACGATGAAGTCTTGGTCAATGAGTCTTTCGTAGAGGGTGGCATGGGTAGTTCGTGTTTCCATGATGATTGATGACCTCAAGAAAGAGTAACGGATTAATTATCAACGGATGCCATGATAAATAGATTTTGCAATGAATGTTTTTGAACAAAGATACGTGTAATATCATTTATTAGATTGGTTTCGTGATGGTCTTGCGGGCGAATTACGGATTATTATGTCACTATGATAAAGGCATTGTAACATTCATAGTGGTAAATAATTTGTAATGGTAGGGAAATATGATACCACCAAAATCATGTTCATAGTGTGATCGATGGGCTATGTTGATACAACTCTCCAACTCCAAGACAACAAGAACCATGGACGTTAGTTCCACAAACGACCAAATGATGATGTAAGTTGTATACTAAGAATTATATTTTCACACATTTTAATTATTTTTATAATAATTATACAAAGTCCATAAATTCAACATTAAAGGGGCCAAATTATTTTTAAGTGGGTTGAAAACGACAATAGCAAGACCTCATTCCAAAAATACTAAGATCATGAACTTCAGTTGCGACAGAACGGATAAATAAATAGAAGACATTAAGATGACATTGTTTGTAATAATGGTCATATGTGTTCTTATCATTCTAATATTGACTCTAAAGTCTCTACAAGAGGGACAACTAGAAGTGCTAGATTTATGACAATATTGCATATTTTAAAGTTTGTGGATAGATATACTTTTCGATATTTTTGTACTTTTATATGTAATATTAGGTTTGGGGATAGATCGAATTCCATATTGTCAATTGGTCTTCATGTCTGACAGAATGGACAACTTCTTATAGATATGGTCAGTTCTTAGTAAGAATTGCAATCCATGTCGTTGAATTGTTTATTCATACATTAAATAGGTCAATTGCATAGTTTGAAAGATATTATAATCATATTACCAATAATATTGAACCGGTATACCTCCAACGATCTATATGATGCTTGTGCAAATGAAAACAAATGTTAAAAAGACAAGCAAACAAATCTAGAAACATATGTACAAATATGTACATATGACAGTAATAGCAAAACATGTGCAACTATATACATGTGTTTCTTTAAATATGAATTATTGTACATGCTTCTCTCAGATACGCATATCAAATTTATGTGGCATTTAAACATTATTTGAATTCACAATTAACTCGAAGTGCTTTCTTTAAAGAATTTTGCCTTCCTTAAGATATCATGAATAGTCATTATAGGTTGAGCATGTTTTCAAGGAAATATAGTATAGCAGTAACATTCAAATAAGTTTGATTGATTCTTCATCGGATCATAAAACTTTGCTTTTTGAAGATCACTTCCTTCGTTTTGTGATCGAGCACCAATTGCAACAATTCGATAGATGGCTTATCGGGAAAGATATAGATAAAGAATCCATAACCTTAGAATGTATATGAGGTTTTCTCCTCATACGGATTATATTTGGATGTTGTGTAAATTTGATTTTGAGAAACATATGTACAACAATGCATATGCAAACAAACACATGTACATAGATGCACATATTTAGTTGTAATTGTTATCTTACATATTTGTACATTTTGTTTCTGGATGCATTTGCTTATCTTTGTAACATGCGTTTTCATTTGCACAAGCATCAGATGGATCATTAGATATATAATGGCTCAATATTATCAGTTATATGATTCTAATCGCTTTCAAAATTTGTTATTGACATATCCAATGTATAAATATATAATTTAAAAGCCTAGATTACCATTCTAACTAGTCGTTGACCATATGTATAATAAATTATCCATTATACCATACATAACAGTCAAATAACAATATGAAATTCGATCTATCCCAAAAACTAATATTACATATAGTAGTCCAAAATATCGAAAACATGTCCATCCACATATTTAAAAACATGCAACATTGTCATAAATATAGCACTCTCAGTCTCAGTGGTCGCTTTTATAGAGCCCTCAGAAATAATACTAGGATGATGACAACACATAAAGCAATTATTAAAAACAAAGACATCATAATATCTTCTAGTAATTTATATCTCCTGTCAAAGCAACAGAAGTTCTTGAGCCAGTGCTTCTTGCGCATGCCACAGACGCACTAGTAGTTCCTTGGAATGAGGTGTTGCCATCGTTGTCTTCAACCACTTAAATAATCGCATCCCTATAATGTTTATTAATTATTTGTATAACTATATAGAAATAACTAAAATACATTCAAATAAAATTCTCAATGTATAACTTGTATTATCCTGTGGACGTTATAGAACCAACGTCTAGGGTTCTTTATTATTTTGAAGAGTTGTCTCAAAATAATTCACCGATCACACCGTGGACATGATTTTGGTGGTATCATATTATCCTATCATTACAAATTATACATGACTATGAATGTCACAATGCATTTTATCATTATGACATAATAACAGCATTCAAAAATATCAATGTCTAACAATATTCAAAATTATAAAAATAAGTAGCATAATCCAAAAACATTCAAAATTACAAAACCAACCTAGCTTTGCATTCCTTGATGATTAACCCATAATTCGCCCACAAGGTCATCACGGAACGAGAACTACCCATCTCACCCTATACCAAAGACTCATTTGCTAAGACATCAATGTCTTCTTCAGCATTTTATTCTTCCAAAAATTGCATTACTTTCTTAATGTGTTATTATGAAATTGTATAGCACAAAACAAGCCATTACACTCTTAATTTTGTATTTGATACGACAATGCGCCTTGCTGTATTGCAAAATTAGAATTTATGTCTTCAGTAAGTCAAATGTCCATTCCACCACATTGTGTGGTTGTGAATACTTACAATTGAAGAGTTCTTTCAATGTTCTAATTCTTTGCGTAAAGAGAATCCATTGTGATCCATCATTTTCTTACTGACTGAATGCCTTTTCTTAAAAACCCAAAGCTTACTATGCAGTTTCTCCTTCTTCAATCCTAAGTGAGCAAACTTATCTCAGAAACTTGAGTTTGTCCAAGCAATAGTGGTTGCCCATTTTCTCCATTCCAACCCTTGATGAAAAAATTATCCATGATCGTTGTCCACACAAGATTCTTCTTTTCAAGTGTTGATATGCCCAAAACTGAACTCTTCTGAAAAAAGATGTCGCTATAAAAGATTTCAAAGAAAAAGGCTACAAAATATTTCCTCAAATACTATCTCCCCCAACATAGAATCATCTATTAAAAAACATCCACTACATTTTCATACAACCACAACTCTTTTTATCAAATCAAATTCTATATCATCAATTAGAACATAAATAAATCAATTCTTTATGTAAACAAATCAATTCTACTATCACAAATCTCTCTCTAAACAAGGTCTGCGATTATCAGGTATTACCTGATTAATAGAAATAAACACAAAGATAGAGTTGTAGTGAAGTGATAGATGGTAGACAAAATCCACTTTCAAGCATTACTTAAAAGTGGATTTTGATGGATAAAGTTTATTATTCAAATGTAGCATAAATTAATTTCCCTGCTATTTTAGATGGATTTGAATGGAGAGTACATTACAACCACCAAATTCTCTATCTGAGAGAATGGTGGTGTTACAGTTCTTTTCAGTTCTACGTATGGTCATAAGCAAGGATTCCTTCCTCCCTATATCTGTTATTACTTGCAATGAAAACCAACAGAAACATGCTTATGATTTACCGATTTTTGAGAAAGGGGTTTAAAAATAATCTCTAATATGAATCATGTTATATCTAAGATCTATACGAGAAGCAATAATCCTTGAGATTACTTAAAACAGTATGCTTGTTATCAGCCAAGCAGTTGGATCTGACCCTCATTTACCAACTCATATCAACCATTACTTAGACAAATCGGAACTAGTGTTGAATGTTGGACTCCTAAATTACTCACAAGTCACAACAGTAGGTGTACGGCAGTCCTTAGCTCCAAACATTTCATTGGATCTCATTTTGTATTCCTAAGAGCACAACCACAGAATCCACCTATCAATAGGTGTGACAAGAGTGAGAATTACCTTGGCAACAAGTAAGATCGCGGATGGTGGGGGAACCTTGTCAGAATAAATGAATGACGTCGATATTGGGGGAGATTTTACCTGAAGCATTGTAGGCCGAGAACGAAATCACTTGAGAAATTATTGCTAGTAGGGAGAGGAGAGCTAATCAGTGAATGGGGGTAGTTGGCGGGGAGATGATCGCCAGAGGTCAGAGTAGGAGTCTCTCTCACAATCAGGAGTCAAGCTCGAACAATGCAGGGAGTCAAGGTCACACGAGGGGCTTGAGGGAGAATAAAACCTATGATGTGCAAAGTTGATCGAGTGTTCCAGATGTTGTATGTGTGGGTGGGTGGGTGGTTGGAGGGGGGGTATGTGGGTGGGCAGGTGGGTGGATGTGTGTGTGTGTGTGGGGGGGGGGGGGGGGGGGGGCTGAATTCCCATATGCCCATATTGAACATGCTACCATTTTTTTAGAGAAATATTCTTGTCAATTAACTAATACAGGAAATTACTAAAGTTCATAAACTAGTTCCTTTCTTTAGAATATGTTGCATTGGTATAATATATAGATAAATGGCAATTATAATAGCCCACTTTATTGTTATATTTTTAACCATAAGCTATCAAAAATCTAATATGTAAGGCATGAAGATATAAAAGGTTAGCATGTTTATCATGTCTTACACTAGAATGCATTCTATGTTGATTTGCTCTTGAACTCAATTTAACATGTGAATAATCTTGCTTGTAACACTACTACTTAAACTCAATTTAACATGTGAATAATCTTGCTTGGAACACTACTCATTAGTTTGTTCTCTAAGGAAAAAAACAATACTCCTTAGTTCTTAATTCCTTATCCACGTGCAATGGTTATTCCAGATGAAGGCATTTCCTATATCGAATTTGCCTCGTACCATCTTCGTATAGACTGTTCCTAGTCTAATAGAACCGTTGAGGGTTGCTCCCTAGTTGCATGAGCTTAAAGTGCATGACCAATAAGGATGGCCTCCCTCATGTCTACTTGCCTTCTAGCTTTCTTGACAGGTCCCTTTTATGAAAAGTGCCAAATTTGCCTTGGTCAAATTTTCAGAAGTAATCTTAAGGGTTGACGTTGGTAGATAGACGGTCAGAAAATTCTGGAAGTGATGATGTTGACCACATCTTTTTTTTTATGTAATGCCATCTTTATTAAATTATATGTAATGCCATCTTTATTAAATTTGTATTCCATAGTCGACCACATCTTTTTTTTTATGGAACTTGGATGATGATGTTGATGATGAGTTATGCTAATGTTTTGCAGTTATAGCATTACACTCTGGAAGTGATTGTTAATTATGCAACTAGACATGTTTTATTCCATACAATAGTCACTTATGATATGCATCAGACAATATTTCTATGTAATCATACAGCTGACTTTCTAAATCAATTTAGTGCTCCAATAAAAAGACAAAGCACTTTTACCACATAAAGGGGAAATTGCCTGGAGGTTAATAAAATGCTTTGAGGACATCAGAAATTATCTACAATATTCTCTGCTCGTATATAATTTACACTTGAAATAATGAGGGACAAAGAAAGATTAAAAAAGTGGCCCTAACATGGAAGAAGGTGTCAATTATAGGCATGCATATATGAAAAACATGAGTAGACCCCTAATACAGTTGCTTCAGGCACGTGGTAATTTGGAAAATCTGCCATTTCTATTTTGTTTCGTGCTTTTATTTGCATGGTCAACACAGGGAGGGGGTGGCTTGTAAAGTTCGAAGATAAAAATTTCCAACTTCAACAACTCCTAGAATCAATATCAGGACAAGATAAATTATATAAGAGAAGGGTAAAATGTGGTCCCCAATTAAATATAGCCTCATGAATTACTTCTGTTTATTATCCATCTATAAGGAGGAGAAGAAAACCAATATATGGCTCTAAACAATTGATGTAATCTCCCTGATATTTCCATCCATCTCATCCTTTGTTAAGCAAAAAAACAATGACAAATTAGGTATACATCCTTAACTATTTTGCAATATTAGCCGCAGGACACCATAATTTCCTATATTAGCTAAGGTCCCTACTAGTATACATTCGTCTCCAGGAAGAGTATATATTCGTCTTCAGAAAGAGTATACATTCATTTCAGAAAGAGTATACATTTGTCTTTAGAAAGAGTATATATTCGTCGGGAGCGACTTGAGCTATCACAAATGTATACTCTTTCTGAAACGAATGTATACTCTTTCTGAAGACAAATATACTCTTTCTGAAGATGAATGTTTACTTGTAGGGACCTTAGCTAATATGGCAAATTATGGTATCATGAGGCTAATATTGCAAAATAGTTAAGGATTGGCCCAATATCTAATTTGCCAAAAAAAAATCAAATCAATGATTTGAACTACATTCAATTCTTCGGGAATCAAGTGCGGAACTCACAAGCATTAAGCACAAACAACTTATTTGCTTCAAGCATGCAAAAGAATAGAAAACTAATTAGTGATTGGCTAATTGCTAAAGATTAAAGAAAAGGTCTCCTAGAAGCCGAGATATACCTCATCCCATCTTGGAAATAGCAACAAAAGAAGGTTGATATTGCAAAATTTTGTATCCAAATGATAAGGTGCATGATCTCCAGGTGAGGGCTATGATGTTACAAAAAAAAATATAGGGCAAGTACCACCAAACAGTCTAAATTTAAAACAAACAGTGCAGAAGTGGAAGTGTAGCTCCAACTGAAACAAATGACATAATGCTCCAAAGGGTAAAGAAGCCATCCTTATCCACACCCAGGTAAACCAAATGAGGGTTTTTTTTTATGATTAATGGGATGCCATTTACACGATTTCATTACAAGTTAATTGGATGAGCAAAACACTTGAGCAAACAAAATAATGAGATAAAAATGACCTGCCCAATACTTGCGGCAGCTAATGGCTCATAATCAAAACTCTTTAGCTTAGATGACCAGTCAAGACCTAACTCAGAATCCAAAACATCATTGAGCTGACTCCTTGGCATAACATCTGCGCCTTGACGAACAATATCCAAAGCTGCCAAAATCTGCATAAGGGAGGCCAAAAATGCATAAAAAGCAAGCCACATAACTTGTATACAATTGTACCCAAAATGAATGAAGACAACAGCTAGACAAAGACCCTTGAATCCTGACATTCACTTGCACCCACAGATTGTGCATTGACTTGTAAACCTTCTTAAGATACTTAAAAATATACGGTAATATAGCATTTGATATTCAAAATAAGATAGAAATTCATGATCATGACAGAGTGACGGGCAGTGGGAAAATCATCAAACTATTAATTCTACCAGAGAATTAAATATGACTATGCTCCTCAAAATTGCTTAGTTTTTACAGTCATAGGATTTTGCATGTACCGGCCATGATGGTCCTTGTACTAAATCACTGACCTATGATCCATACCCCTTGCATAAACAATATGATTTAAGTGATACTTCAATAAAAAAAATATCCATAGCAGTCCCTCCAAAGAGGAAAAACTCAGATGCAAAAACCATATCTGCCCTCTAAGATTTCCCAAGATAGATCAGATATAGAAGCCTATCTCAGACCACTTCTCTCCCCCACGGGCGGGCGAGGTCTATATTGGGATATCGAGGATGAAAAACAGGTTCCTGACAAACAATATTCTATAAACAGTTATTTCCTTTCAATTTATTTAGGGTGATTTTGGTTGCATGTATTCACTTCAAAACAAAGTTCATACTCCTACACACGCAAAAGTTGTATATAAATCAATATTCACATATTTGGAGCCATGTAAATCACAACTTGGAAAATGATTTCACATGTTTGGGAAATTATAATCATTATTCGGAAGCTAGGAAGCACCGATACGGATACGACGATATGTGGATTTTTGAAAAACTAGGATACGCGGTACGGCAGGGATACGTTTGTAATTATATATATATAATAGTAATAATTAAATATAATATTTTTTGTGCTAGAATATGGATAGTGAATAGTTCGAAAATTAAATATGATCATACTCGATCATCATTCATTACATGATTTACATCCAATACAACCAAAAAATACAAAGTTAGTGTCACATTCACCATTACAAAAAGTAACGCTAACACCATTATGCAAGTGTCACATTTATCGTCCATAACGCTAGCAAAAAACGAGAACATTCATCATCCATTACAAAATACAAAGTTAATGTCACATGCATCATCCAAAAAACAAAACATATAAATGATATCATTAAGCAAATGGTCATGTATAGAATTTAGACCCATATCTGACGTTTCGGTCGAGTTTCGGTCGGGTTTGGGTCGGATTTTTGGATTTTAGACTACATTACCATCCATACGTATCCCGGCGTATCGGTCTCATATTCCCGGCTATCGGTCCCGTATCCCCGACATATCGGATCTTTTTTTTTTTTTGAAACCCCGATACTTTCTAGCCGTATCGGATACGTATCGTATGGTATCAGGCCGTATCGGAGTATCGAAAAGTATCCGATACGGGTACGGCACCTGTTTCGAAGTATCGGTGTATACCAGGTTGTCATCTTTATCTTGTTGTTTTCTCTTTAAATATGCATGAATGCCTCCATTGTAATGGTATTGATTAAATGATGATGAAAAAAAAATGGCAATCATTTGCTTTGATTCCTGTAAAAGGTTTCGTACTGCGTTCCTGAGAGAGGATTGAAGAGCGAAAGGCTCGTCGGCATGAGGTTGGATTACCGTCGATGCGAGGCCGACAACCCCGTTCGCTCTTCCATCCCCTCCTTTTTGCTTTCGCCACAATCGTCCTGCATCATAGACTTAACCTAACACTCTTGGATAAAAGTCCGGGGTGAAGGGAAAAAGGTATTTCGATCCTTTGCTCACCACCCAAACCCTTACAAGTGCCCTCTATACTTCATTCATCACCCCATCCTTTGACTTGAAACTTCCAAACTGGAATACACCGATACTTCAAAACAGGTGTCGTACCCGTATTGGATACTTCCCGGTAATCCGATACGGCCCGATACCGCGAGATACGTATCCGATACGGCTAGAAAATATCGGGGTTTCAAAAAACAAAAAAAAAAAAGATCTGATATGCCAGGAATACGGGACCGATACACCAGGGATACAGGACCGATACACCGGGATATGTATGGATGGTAATGTAGTCCAAAATCCAAAAATCCAACCCAAACCCGACTAAATCGTCGGATATGGGTCTAAATTCTATACGTGACCATTTGCGTAATGATATCATTTATATGTTTTGCTTTTTGGATGATGCATGTGACATTAACTTTGTATTTTGTAATGGATGATGAATATTAGCAGTTTTTGCTAGCGTTATGGACGATAAATATGACACTTGTGTAATGTTGTTAGCGTTACTTTTTTGTAATGGATGAATGTGACACTAGCTTTGTATTTTTTTGGTCGTATTGGATGTAAATCATGTAATGAATGATGAGTATGGTCATATTTAATTTTTGAACTATTTACTTTCCATATTCTAGCACAAAAAATATTATATTTAATTATTACTATTATATATATATATATATATATATATAATTACAAACGTATTCCTGTCGTACCGCGTATCCTAGTTTTTCAAAAATCCACATATTGTCTTATCCGTATCCCCGTATCCATATTGGTGCTTCCCCATGCTATCAAAATCGGGACTAGTCGGCGACTAGTCCCCGACTAGTCCACAGGCGGCATTTTGCCGACCGATTAATTCTGATTTTGTCATTGCTGGGCGAAATCCCGACTAGTCCCCGACTAGACCCGACTAGCCTGACTAGTCCCCAACTAGCGACTGCCGACTAGTCCCCAGGCAGCATTCTGCAAACAAAATTATTTTTTGCAAGGAGTCTTTGCAAGCAATTTTGTTTGGATTTTTTTACATTAGCTCAAAGTATTGAGTCACAAGACTCACAACTATGGCTCTTCCCTGTAATAATCTGTTGAGTACCTGAGAATCTCAGATAAAAACATAGCAAATAATTATTGTTTATTTATTGATATCCGTATAACCCTATAATCAAAATTGGGGTTGTTCACAGATTAAACATCACCAAACAAATATTGTGATGAATTCTTAGTTTTGAGTCTTCTGACATGGGCATTAAGCCAATACAACTGTGTTCTGTTAGACTATTACTTATGTATTTATACCCATGCTGTGAAGTGTGGAGGTATGTATTGTTATTAACCGACTAATATCATATACTTAGTGACATTTATGCTAGTTCATATATCATATATGTTTAGGGAGGGGGGAGGGGTTAGAATAAGTTTTGGCCGACTAGCCCCGACTAGTCCTAGTCGGCCCTTGGCCGACTAGGGCCGACTACCGACTTTCACTGCATAGGTGCTTCCTAGATGACAACTTATAAAGAGATAAAGATATCTCCTAACAACTTCCTAAAATAAAGAGAGAAATATGATAACCACTGATGAGATAAAGATCTCACCTAATTAATTTCCTAATCCATCATATCCCTATCTTTAAAATTACCCATAAATAAAGATAACTACTTGTGGGCATCGAAATTAGCCCACGGATTAAACCCAGCCCATGCACAACAACCGCATGCAAACTCAGCCCACACACAATGGCCTGCATGCGAAACTTAGTCCACACACAACGGCCCGTATGCGAAACATTGGCCTGCACACAATGACCCGCGCACGAGACTCGGCTTGCACGCATTGGATTGCAAAGAAAAGATCCGGACCCAACTCAAGTGCACCCATGCAAATGGGGCCCACCCGAAATTGGGGCCGCCGGCCCCTGTTTTGAAAACCGAGCCACCCCTCATGAGGAGGTGTGGCCGGCCACAAGGGGAAAGAAAGAACAGAAAAGAAAAAGAAAAAGATAAGAAACGGAAAGAAAGACCGCTTCATACGGGGGGAGATGGCTCGGACGTCTACGCCAATCGTGGATCCGCACCGATCCCTCAATCCGATGGACAAGATAAATCGTCGTGTCGCCATTTATTTGAATGTGCAAAGATGGCTCATATTTCAAAAGATTGAGTCATATCTAGCCCATAACCGCCGCTACAAAAAAGGAAATTGATAAAAGTTGTTTTTCCCAAAAAAAGAAAAATAGATCTCATCAGTTATAGGGAGAGATATTCAAGGAATGCACAAAAAAATCACAGCCATATCTCTCCCATCCTCCCTCCTTCACCTATAAATAGAAGGGCAAGGGGATGGCATCAAAGGTTGAAAAAATAGAAGACAAAGGTCCAGCATAGAAGGAGGCTCGCCCTCGACGACCCAAGGTTTCACAAGGCACGGCAAGCGCTTCCTACGGGAACGTCTTAGCCCACAAAAGTCCTCATCAACGTGAACACCTTGAACAAAAGATCAAAACTTCGACTCCTCGCATGAAAAAGAAAGCTTGGAGAAGAAGGCCCAGAGTCGACATCACCCCGTCGTCTCCAATCATCTTTGTTAGAATTGGTGAGGTCTACAGCTCATAAAAACCTATAGTTTAGCTATGTATGGTTGATAGTATAGGATTGCATATTGGTACGTACCTTAGTACGTGTTCTGATTACAGAACAGAAAGTCATGGCTACATGGTAATCCACTTGAGTGGGAGACTCAAGGGACTGGTCCCATGTAACCTAAATACGTTCGCAGCTCTGATTAGGGTTGGTCGCCCTATCAGGATAAGCTGTTGGGATGACAGAGCGTGGGTGTCTCCACCATGGTCATTACCAGGCACAGTGTCTGTGGCCGAACGGAACCAACAAGGTGCACAGATCGGTGAGCAGACACTGGTGCACTAACCGTGTTTCTGCTTAGGGTAAAACGGTCCTAAACCCTGAGGAACCATGTCTGGTGGACTAACCAATTGTGCGGTGCTTTGGCGCACCAATGTGTGAGGATCCGGATGCAGTGATCCAAAACCACGGTGTACTGGGTTACCCGGCTGGCGTTGCATCAACGTGTCACTCCTGCAGGCTATCCACACCCCTAACGAGAGGTACGTTCCTTGGTCTGACCTACGTCGTATTAAACCCTGGCCAGGTGGTCATCAGTTGGACTGGTGGATCCGGTTGCTCGTCAGAGTAATCGGAGGTACGATGTATGTGGTCAACCTGGAAGGAACCGAGTCATATGAGCACTCGAGTCTGACGGTATTCTCCACCGCTCGAGTTACATCATGGCACCAGATGGAGGGACAACGAGTTTACCATACTAAGCGGAGAGCAGGGGTATGAGGGAGAACATAGTAAGTCCGGGGGAATTGGAGTGCAGCCTGCGTCGCACTCTGGGTGGCCACGCAGGTTAACTAGAAGACATCTCCCGTAACCTTTTGCTGTCCAGAATCTGCACAGAAAATCAGCGTTGTTTCTGCGATTCCGGGAGCTACAAAAGTCCAAACGAGGTAAAACTTGTTTCAAAAGTTGCGTCTCGAAGTTGGATACCTGCAGTCCAAATTTCAGACCAATCGGAGTTCGGAGCAGAAAGTTATGGCCGTCGCACCGAAGCTATGTCGAGCAAATTCGAGCCCGTCTCCATCGACAAAGAAGAAACTTGTTGCGGTGAAAGAATCCGCACGCAGGTATGATCTCTAACATGTAGATCTAGCATAGATAGAACATGCATATATGCTAGATTGTTCTTTCGCGTTAGATCGTCGTTAGGGGTTCGCGTAGTTGCCATGCTAGATTCATACACGCATATGTAGATCGTTTCGATGAAAATTTTGATATGTAACGCACACTGCTCCCGGTCTTCGGACCTTCACTTTGCTTCCGCTGCGGGCCTCTGATAGGGATTTATTTCCAACAATCTTCAACTCCGAAAACACCAAAAGCAAAGGCCGAGGAAGAAGATCGAAGCGGTGCCACACTCGTCGTCTTCAACAAGCATCTACTCCATTCACGAAGAAGAAAGCTTAGAAAAGGATACCCGAAGCGGCGCTACACCCATCGTCTTCAACAATAATCCGCTCTATTCACGAAGAAGAAAGCTTGGAGAAGGATACCCGAAGCGGCGCTACACCCATTACCTTTAACAAAGCCTTCAACTCCGATCACGTCAAATATGCCCGGAGAAGAAGTCGACGCTACAACCGTCACACGGAGATCGATGCTACACCCGCCGTCTTCATTAACAAAAGCCGACGCTACAACCGTCACACAGAGATCGGTGCTACACCCGCCGTCTTCATCAACAAAGTTGACGCTACAACCGTCGCACGGAGATTGGTGCTACACACGCTGTCTTCATCAACAAAAGCTGACGCTACAACCATCGCACGGAGATCGGTACTATACCCGCCGTCTTCATCAACAAAAGCCGATGATACAACTGTCGCATGAAGATTGGTGCTACACCTGTCATCTTCAAAAGAATCCTTCAACTCCGATCACACCAAAGAAGCCCAAAGAAGAAGAGAAGTCAAAGCCGACGCCACAACCGTCGCCTCCAAAATAAAACCGGAAGAATAAAGAAGACTCGAAGACATCGTCATCGTCGTTCGAGGTGAAGATCAAACCAAAGCAAAAGAAAAATCCCAAAGCCAAAGCTAAGCAAGAGCTACACCCGTGCTGAAGCCACACACGTACTAAAGACAAGAACCTACGAAGGATCACGAGCAAAGCAACGCACTTTCTAGCCGATACGACGCGAAGTCCAGAAAAACGAAAGCACCTCTACCCCTTCTACGTTCAAGCGCTAAACGCCAAAGCTGCGCCGACGCCAGAGCCACGCTAAAGTAAAGCTAGAGCCAGACCCAAGAAACTAACGCCAAAACTAAAGCTAAGCCATAAGCCAGAGCAAAAGCCAAAGTTACGCCCGCGTTGAAGCCACGCACATGCTGAAGCTAAGCAACTACGAAGGATCACGAGCAAAGCAACGTACTTTCTAGCCGATACAATGTGAAGTCCAGAAGAACAAAAGCATCGCAAGTCTCTACCCCTTCTACATTCAAGCGTTAAACGCCAAAACTACACCGATGCTAGAGCTACGCTAAAGCAAATCCAGACGCCAAACGCCAAAAGGCAAAGCCGAAGGTAAAAGCAAAATCAACGCCGCGAACCGACGATCAAAAACGTCGAGATTTAGCAAGAGTCGAGGGAGATGCGAAGATTGAGCAAACGACGCCAAAAGCCCCCTAGCCAAGAAAGTGCGAAGCACGGAAGGGACAAAAGCAAAGTCCAAAACCCTCGACCTCTCAAGAAACCCGAAATCTTGTAAAGAAGACTGTCCTGGGCAACCCCTCCAGAGCTCTCGCACGAAGTAACGTGGAGACACGGATCAAAGGGACCCTTCAGAGGATCCAAGGTTTTAAATGTCGTTTTCGGTGTTCATGTCGGTCGGCCAAAAAAGAAAATTTTTCGTTTTTTGGTAATTTGTCGGTGGAAAAAATTGTAAAATGGAAAGACAAATTTCAGTGTCTTTCGATGGAAATGTTTCGTTTTTCAATCAAATTTCAGTGTCTTTCGATGAAAATTTGTCGTTTTTCCAGTCAGATTTCGATTTGTTCGTTTCATATGAAAAAGATCGAATATTTCAGCAAAACTTCTGGATAATCTTTATGTGACATACATATGCATATCTACTTATCTAGGACTTTAGATTCATATTTAAAATTTTAAACCACTTAATGAATTACAAAGTAGAATGCCATACAAAATCTCAAAGCCACTCAAAGTCTGAAACTGAAAGTAGAATCCATAACCATAGAATAAACAATTGTAGAATAGTTATACAAACTACAAAGTACAAAGTACAAATATAGTACTAGAATGCTCAAGTTCCATACAAAATACAAGCATACAACTGCAAACTATTAATACAAGCAAGCATACAATTTATACAATGCTACCAATCCAAAAATTTATATTTTATTCACAAAGAAATAGCAACAGCTGGGAATCCCAGCTTTTCCACCAAAATCCACCGAAAAACAGACAAATAGCCCAACAAATGAAATAATTGTACAGTCACAGGTTCTTTTCGCCGACAGCAACAACAAATCATCGACATTTGTCGACATTCATAGACAATATTGACCGACAAATTCTAATGTCAACAATTCAGACTTTTTTTTTATATCGGAGCCACCAAATACCGACATATGTTAATGATTTCGACTGACATTTATCGAAATTTGATTCCATGAGAGGATCTCCCCCACAATCTCATGATCAAATCGTCATCGCCCCCGGCTCACAACCTCTAACCCCAGGTCTCGGCTTTGTAATCTTCGTGTGCGCAATAAAGACGACTCGCATCTTTTTTTCGCGCATACACTATTGCCAAATTTAAAAGATCTAAATCTATCCAAATCTTTCCTAAAAAATATTTTAAAAACTACCATATTTAATCAATCCGAAAATAACCTATTTTTGGATTAAAATAATAATTTTGAAATAAAATAATTATTTTATTTTGAATTTCATATTTTATTCTAAAAATATTATTTTCAAGAATTATTAAATCTGAAAATAATTATATTATTCTTATTCAAGCCTCGAGATACGTGCAAGCCTCGAAACACGTGCTTGTCGAATCTGCTCACGCATCAAACTCCTCGGCTATGAAAGAACTCGACCTCGAGTTCTGTGAAGTTGTAGTAGCAGGTAACAATATTCGAATCACTAGGATCATCGAAGGACTGTCTCGAAATCCACAACTGGTGATTGAGGCCTAGCTGGTGCAGTTGCTTTGCAATTTAGTCATCTCCTGGGTCCCACGAGAAAGTATGGTTATCGTCGATTGTGGAGCAAGAGTCAGGAAAAAGCCGGTCCATGATGAAGGAGACAACTACTGTGGCTAGCTGACAGGGACGCCCAAAAGAGACGATGCCCAAATATTACCAAGAAAGGGGTGGAGGCACTAGTGGTTGGTCTACTCCGAGAAAGTTCACACACTGAAGAAAGGCCCACTCACTGGAGTCAACTGTAGGTGGCAACTTTGCTGTAGGCGGGGGTTCTATTGACAAGAATGCAAACTCCTCTGCAAGTGGCGCTGGTGATGAAGGTGGAATCAACGGGGCAGGCACCGTAGGTGGTGGCACGAGCAGTGGAGAATACTCCTCTGGTGGTGGTGACTCCATGACAGGCTCTAGTGCAGGTGGAGGCATCGGAGCGGGAGACTCCGTAGGAGACATGGACTTCTTACTGGATAAAGAGTGGAAGAACTCGGTTCGACTCCGACGTCTGACAAGTTCCTCGTTCTGCAATCGTCGTCAGGCTAACTCATTATCTATGTCGTCGAGAACAGAATGTGATTTGATCTTTGTGATCTCTAGTCGCAGGTGCATACGCAAAGCTCTGTCGGTAAATGATTTCTTCGGGAGACCGAAAGAGGTAACTCGTTCTCCAATGAGGGAATGAATGGTGAACTCTAAATTGGATGATGGAGGGCAAAAGTAAACAAGCAGATATTTTTCGAATTGTTGGACAAAGCGCTTGTAGATTCAGTCTCAGTTGCATGAAGAGAATGGAGATACTTATTAGCATGGTTAGATCGAGTATGGCCCGTATGGGGGTATCGTTCATGATGATAGGATGTCATGACGAGGTTCTGATACCAAATCTGATGCAGGACAATCGTGGCGACAACGAAATGGAGAGGATGGAAGGGCGAAGGGGGTTGTCGGCCTTGCACTGACGGTAATCCGACCTCACTCCTCTCACTCTTTGATCCGCTCTTAGAAATACAGTATGAAACCTTTCATATGAATCAAAGTAAATGATTGCTATTTTTTTTATCATCATTCAATCAATACAATTACAATGGAGGCTTTCGTGCATTTTAAAAAGAGAACAAAAAGATAAAGATAACAACTTATAAAGAGATAAAGATCTCTCCCAACAATTTTCTAAAATAAAGATATAAAGATGATAATTACTGATGAGATAAAGATCTCACCTAATTAACTTCCTAATCCATCATATCCCTATCTTTAAAATTACCAATAAATAAAGATAACTACTGCCATATTTAAAAGATCTAAATCTATACAAAACTTTTCTAAAAGATATTTTAAAAACTACCATATTTAATAAATCCGAAAATAACCTATTTTCATAGTAAAATAATAATTTCGGAATAAAATAATTATTTTATTCCGAATTTTAAATTTAATTCCGAAAATACTATTTTTAAAAATTATTAAATCCTAAAATAATTATATTATTCTTATTCAAGCCTCGAGATGCGTGCAAGCCTCGAAACACGTGCTTGGTGAATCTGCTCACGTATTAGTCTAGATCTAGCCTGAAATCGTGCGGGTGATGCAGAAGCGATATAGACCATAATCACCTAGAGGGAGGTGATTAAGTTGAATGACTAAGTATGCCCAATTAAAAATGCACTTCGATGGATTTTATCTTTTCATGCCCTTGTGAGTTTCTAGTGCAAAATCCTACAAATTTCTCAAGTATAAAGCAACAATTAAGAGGCATTCAAAATATGACACGAGAGATTTTTAGGTGGTTCGGGTGAATCGCTGCTCCACCCCTAGCCCTTGCTGGGACTGTGCACTATGTGAGATAAAAGTTTACAAGACTCGACTCACCAACACAACAAGTTTGTAGCCTCACGCAGCCTTGCTAGGATTATGTTGATCTTCTTTGAACTTTTAAACTATTTTATAATTTGGTCAAAATGGGATTTGTAACATGTGTTGGGTCTAATTCTACCACAACCACAATTTTACTAATTGGAGATCAGGACTAAATTTGGGCCATAATTACATGGGTCTAGATGTAAGGGTTCGCTCAAGTCCCTAATAAAGAAGGCAATAGAGTATGGATTACCTGACTCACTTGCATCCACCTTGGTAGATATGCATGCATTGTTATAAGTTCCACATATTCCAGTCCCCACTTATCCGGTTTCATCGTGTGCACCAATATAAGGTAGTCCCACACTAATCTGATTTTAAAATATGGGCTTTGAGCAATATGTCAAAATCTAGATCTAGGAGGCCTCGTAGAATTTACATTTGCAGTTATATGTAGGTTTATGACACCAAGCAACTGATGGCAAAACAGAATCCCTGACAAATTTTACATGCACTCTGAAAATTCTCTCATCATATATCAGCGGATGAAACATCAACATACGCAAGCGATCTCTAGTTACCAAAACAATCCAAAAAGTCAGTAGGAACTGGCCATACTTACGTAAATGATTAAACTATTATTATGTCGTACAAAAGCAGAGCATGCAAAGATTGGAATCATAATATACCGGTGCTGGAACAAGGGTCTCATCCTGGATGCTCAGCATCTGACCCAATTTCAGTGCAGCCCCCCGCATTCTACACAGCGCAAGTGCTAGACGCTCCGCATTCTGCTCAGACAAGAACGGCGAAAGAGCAGTTTGATTGTCTTCCGAGTTGGGCGTGCCAAAAGCCATCCTCCTTGCAGATTCTTGGACCGTACCCCATGCGAGCCCAGCTCCCAGACCAGCAAACCTTATATATTATGTTGAAATGAGCTCAGGACCAAGTCATAGAGTAACTACCAGACAACAAATAACATGTTATATTTCATCAAAAACCATCCAAAAGAAGAGTTATAACAGTTCAACAGGTGTTCAAACTTGGAAGAAGCTTGCAGTTTGAAAAAGTTTCGATTGAAGCAGTTGAGGAAGGACTGAGAAGAAAGATTGGATGTTCTAATAGGAATAAAAATTGGACTTCCAACGGCCAGATGGTTGTCAGGAAGGATTCCACTCACCCTAGGGCTCTGGTAAAAGGCGTCGATGGGACTCTCCTCTCCCGAGGCCGTCTCCGCTTTACCGGAACAACCACGGCGGCACTCCCAGCACCATCGTTCTTCTCCCTCGGATTGATTGAATTTGCATCTTCATGCTCACTGCTTCCGTCCAAACTTTGCAATTGGCTGCCAACTTTGGAATCGTCGGGATTTGACAAGGTGGTAACTTTCTCCTCGGTGTTCTGCACCGGAAGCTCCGAGGTGGAGGCCTCACCGTTCGATCGAAAATCCGGAGCCGGGACCTCTCCGGGATCGCACCTTGAGGTGGCGGCTTCGGGAGGATCCGAGAAGAAGACGACGGATTCTTTGGGCATGGGGCTGGAAATCTCGCGCACCCTTCCGCTCGTCATCCCCGCGAGATCCGTGGCCGAGACGACTGCCTTCTTGAGTGACCTGGAGATTAGGGTTTCGAAGTCTCCGGTTCTCGCGGCCTCTAGGGCCTGCGATCGCTTGGCGGCCTCGCGGACCACGAGGAGGACACCATTGACGAGCCTCCGGAGGTCCTGGTGCGGAGCCATCAGGCGGAAAGAGGTACAGATTAGCGGGGTCAGGCGTCGCGCGCTAACTCGCGCATGCCGAGGCTGTCGAGGGCGGATGATCCGCCGCGCCGCCGCGGGAGGAGAAGAGGAGTGATGGCGTGGCGCTTCGTTTATTGAGACCGGGAGGACTGGACGTGAGTGATTCCTTCGGATTTTCCCGGAAAAAGAAGAGAGAGCGAGAGAGACGTGTGATGACGTGGGTGCCATGTGGAAGCTCTCCGACCAACTTTCCTTTGCAACTTGACGTGGCACCAGATCACAGTGGTCTGTTTCGTTTGTTAGGTCTGAGTGTTACTCACCCGCCGGGCTGAGGGTGACGGACGGAAGTGATTATTCCACGACAAGTTGGAAAAGCAGGTTCGCTGAATAACATCAGATCCATCTGATGGTAGTTAACAGGACAGGTGAATGACAATCACCACTGGTAGGGCTGTGCACGATACAAACCCGTAAGGTACGGTACGGTTTACTTATGGAATCACCACCACTAGGGCTGTGCACGATACAAACCAAACTTATCAATTTTGATCCGTCTGGACAAATCGGATTTGATTGGGTTTTTTAAAAACCAACATGATTAGATTTGTTGATGGATTTATAAATTTAAAACTAACCTAAACCGACATATGCATATACATACTAGATTTTATTAAATATATCATATGTCCTTGTATACCATTGCTATTACCCATAACTTTTGCAATATTGTAGGATGACTCAAAATCAATTAAAAATCTTATTTAGGCCATTCATCCATATCTGGACAACCACCTTCATTGGATAGGGCTCATTGATTTGATAGAGCCTTATTCCGTTCAATCCGATCTCTGTTTCTATATATATATATATATATATATATATATATAGAGAGAGAGAGAGAGAGAGAGAGAGAGAGAGAACGGGATATAGGCTGGCAGCCCATTTCTTGGTTTGGGCTGCCAGCTAACAGCCCTCCGATCCTCATCATCTGCCGTTCGTTTTTTTAAAAAAAAAAAATCTGTTAGCTGTACAGCATTTCTCTCTCTCTCTCTCTCTCTCTCTCTCTCTCTCTCTCTCGAGCTCGAGCTCGAGCTCGAGCTCGCTGGCGCCCCCCGTCCGGCCCCCCGGCACCTCCGTCCACCGGCACCAGCGCGACCACCTCCGGCCCGGCGACTGCTCCGGCTCGCTGGCGCCCCCCGACCGGCGACTGCTCCTTCCTCTCCCGCCCCGGCCAACGCGCCGTCAGCACCCGCCCCGGGCCCGGCGACTGCTCCGGCTCGCTGGCGCCCCCCGACCGGTGACTGCTCCGGCCCGGCAACTGCTCCTTCCTCTCCCGCCCCGGCCAACGCGTCGTCAGCACCCGCCCCGGGCTCGGTGACTGCTCCGGGGTCCGGCGCACAGGCGGGCCAGGCCGGAGATCCGGTGCCGGTGGACGACGTGCAGGGGGCGGCGGGCCAGGCCGGGGGACGGCGGCAGCCCCGATCGGCAGGGAGAGAGAGACAGGCGCAGGGGGCGGCGGCCAGGCCGGTGGACGACGTGCAGGGGGCGGCGGGCCAGGCCGGAGACAGGCGCAGGGGGCGGGGGCCGCCTCGGGAGACGGGCAGCGGGCCGGGCCGGAGACGGGCGCTGCCGGAGGGGGAGCCGATCGGGGGCCGGGCCGAAGGCGGGCGGGTGGCTGCTGCTCGAGATCGAGATCGAGAGAGAGGGAGAGAGGCTGCTGCTGATATTTGTATTTTTAATTTAAAAAATTTGGACGGTGTGATCTCCGCGATCGGACGGCTGCCAACGACAGCCCATTTGAGCAAATGGGCTGTCAGCTCATACCCCGTATTCTCTCTCTCTCTCTCTCTCTCTCTCTCTCTCTATATATATATATATATATATATATATATATATATATATATATATATATATATATATATATATATATATATATATATATATATATAGGCCTCCTCTATTGCACACCTTTGGTGCGATCCGAGCACCATGGGCCGCCCGATTTAATTTGTATGGCTGTGATGCATTGTTTGTTCGGTGCATCCATCACATCTATACATATGTTTGCTCTCTAACACAATACGTTGCGGCGCTCTATTACATGTGTTGTACTGCTTCCAGTGCATATGTTACTGTAGACACACAAATTGTGTCTAACCCGAACCCGACTCGCATGCACTAATTCGGAGGCAAACCCGACTCGCACTCGGACCCGGACCCGACTCGCATGTACCGATCCGGAGGCAAACCCGACACACGATCGAACCCGGACCCGACTCGCATGCACTGATCCGGAGGCAAAACCCGACACGCAACCGGACCTGACCCGCACTAAACAAGAGGCCGGGTGGGCCCAACCCCAAGTGGGGCCTACCCGGCCCCCTTTTAGAAATCCGAACCCCTTAAGGGGTTGCCGGCCATGCAAGAAAAGAAAAGAAAAGAAAGGAAAGAAAAGAAAAGAAAAGAAGAAAAAGAAAGGAACTACCGCCATGCGCGGGGGGAGGTTGCGTATGACGTCTACATAAGCGTAGATCTGTACCGATCCCTCGATCCGACGGACAACAAACGAAGATAGGTCGCCATCGACTTTATGTGCAAGAATCAAATAAATTCAAAAAGGATTGAGCCATAACTACTCCGCCAGAAAAGGAAGGAAAATAAAGGTTTATTCCCCTCTTTAATGGAAGAATAAACCTTGGATAGTTATGGGAGAGATATTAAAGGGATTCAAATAAATCTTCCCATATCTCTCCCCTCCCCCCTTCACCTATAAATAGAGGGGGAGGGGGAAGGCTCAAAGGGTCGAAGGAATCGGAGCTGGAGCTGAAGACAAGGCGAAGGAGCTATGCAGAAGAGGAGACGCGCTCTTCATCGACCCAAGGCTTTACGAGGCACAGGCAAGCCTATCCCTTCGGGACCGACTTAGTCCCTTGAAAGTCCTCATCAATGTGAAGACCCTTGCACAAAAAGATCATCCTTTCGACTTTGTGCACGAAGAAGAAAGCTCGGAGAAAAAAAAACCTTCAACTCCGAAGACGACAGAAGCAAAGGCCGGAGAAGAAGATCGGAGTGGCATCACCCCGTCGTCTCCAACAACCCTTCAACTCCGAAGACGCCAGAAGCAAAGGCCGTAGAAGAAAATCGTAGCGGCATCACCTCGTCGTCTCTAATAAACCTTCGACTCCGATCAAGCCCAAAAGCCCGTAGAAAAAGATTGAAGCGGCATCACCCCATCGTCTTCAACAAGCATCCGCTCCATTCACGAAGAAGAAAGCTTGGAGAAGGATTCCCGAAGCGGCACTACACCCATCGTCTTCAACAAAGCCTTCAATCCGATTACGCCAAATACGCCCGAAGAAGAAGCCGACGCCACAACCGTCGCCCGGTCGAAGGAATCAAAACTGGAGCTGAAGACAAGGCGAAGGTATTGTAGCTCCTGTGTCCTTAGCGTGGATTTTCTGTATTAACATTAATAAAGATGACTTTGGTTATTGCTTTGATTAGAATACTACTCTGGTATATGATAATACTCATATAATAAAAGGACCCTAGGGAACACAGTAGGCCACTGAGACGCATGGAGGATCCATGCTTGGGAGACCCAGTGGACCAGTTCTTTGTAGACCTAGAACTAGTTCACAGCTTTGGTGATGCTAGTCGCTTCACCGAGAATAAGCTGTTGGCGGGTAGAGGATGTGGTGAAGTCTCCACCATGGGAACGTGGGATTCCCATTCACCTGACCAAGCACGATGATCGTGTTGAACAGGAACCAAGATGGTGCACAGTTCAGTGATTCAGACACTGGTGCAGAAACCGTCTTACTACTATAGATAATCTGTCCTTAACCCTGAGGGACCATGCTCACTGGGCCAACCAGTTGTGTGGTGCTTTGATGTGCCAACGTGTATGGACCTTCCATATTCCAATATCACAGTACGTTGGGTTACCCGGCTGGCGCTTGAGTGACATGTAATCCCTACAGGTTATCCGACGTCCAGTGTTGGATGGGTGCGTTTTAATGAGTCAATCTGTCCACATAGTTAACCCAGGCCTGGTGGTTGTCAGTATGACTTACGATGTTCCGGATGCTAGGCATAGCACCGGAAGGTGTGTGGTGTTATAGATGACAAGTCATCAAACCCTAGTCAGATGATCGATCGGGATCTGACGGTGCTCCCCACCGCCCGAGTCGTATCATGGCACCAGTAATAGGAGGGACTAAGGATTATCGGAGTATAGTAGAGAACAGGGTTATGAGGGAGTAACATAAGTTTAGGATCACTAGAGTTCAACTCGTGTCGCATTCTGGGTGGCTACGCGGGCTAATCGGATTAGGGCTGATTAACGGAACTTTCGGTGTGTCACCGGAACAGTTAATCAGGGATCCGGTTGGAGCTAGAGATCTCGAACCCTGTAGGTTCCACCATGTCGTTGCGTATAGGAATTATTCCCCGACCTAGTTGGATACGTTGGATACGAAGTAACGCGATGGAGCGCAAGCCCGGAGTCAAAGAACCTAATTCATATGTGTTACGGGCCGTAGGGGTATTTGAGTAAATACTAAAATATGGCTCAGAACATATTGAATATGAATCTTAGATTGAGCGGAATAATTCCAGGAGCTCACAGGCGCTGACGGAACTCGATTCCGAGTAGCGCACCTCATTCAGTCTTATTTTCAGTTTTCCGCTTTTCGTGAAGGGTGTTTTCGTCCGGACTTCACGATAGACACCCGGAAGACCTAAATCCGATCCCCCCTTGTCCCTATCCACCTAGGGGCCGGCCCTAGGATCCTTGGAGCCATGGGAGACCGGCCCTATAAAGGAAATAGGGGGCAACCTATCATCCCCTCTCCCTCTTTGTGGTTTCGGCCAAGGAAAAGAGAGGAAGAAGAAGGGAGAAGGAAGAGGAAGGAAGGAGAAGGAATAAAGGAGAAAGAGGAGGAGAAAATCTCGCAGCTCGCCATCGTCTTCGCAAGGGATTCCTCCGTCGGCTCGTAATCCCTACACTCAGAGATGGGATTTCGAGGATTCTTCAATTCGCAAAGGACAAGGTGCTATCCGACAGTTTCGCTTGCGATTCAAGTACGGTTCTTCATTGTTCCGTAATCTCTGGATCATAGATCCATAAGGTATGATGAATCTAAACATTTAAGTAGATGCATGCATGTCTTCCGTAGATCATAGTATGCCTCTAGGGTGTCCGCATATATGCTAAGATCATAGATTTACATGTAAATTGTTTTGTATCACGAATTGTAATGAAACATACACCGTATGATCTTCGGATCTTTCTTTTGCTTTCGCTGCGACTTTGATTAGCGGATCCAATTCCAATAATTGGTATCAGAGCACGCTTTGGTGTATGTTTCATGCATGAATTCGTGAAAACATCATGTGAATATATTATGGCATATGTTTTCGTCGGGGTTCGGCATAGATCATGCATATGGATTGTGCTATATATCGTCTTTTTACAGGTGCCGCGCTGAATAGTAATCTGTGATTGCATGCATCCGGGGGGCGGACCCCGGATTTAATTTTGCATTGATTATTATTGTGGATTGTAAGGCTCTAGATGGACGAGGGTGGGGGTTGACCATCCTCGGTTCCCTGGCCATGTTACTAGGATTGTCTTCTTTACTTTCTAGCAAAATTGTACACGAACGAGCACTTGCTCGGAGCATGTTAGTTTTTCGGTCACAGGAAGAAGGAGATGATGCTACATCCACGGTTCGGGCAAGCGGTACCATGGCGTGAAAAGACCTGACGAAAGCGTGCACGTTGGCGATGAAGGGGATCGTCGTCAGAGATCGTGCAGAACGGAAGAGCGGGATATCTTGGCTGTGCTATTCTGGTTCAGGTGTCGGACCCTGGACTTGATTCAGTTTGGATGTTTTTTTGTTGTTTCTCTTTATTCAGTATTTAGAGAACCCCGATGATAATGTGATTATCTTGCTTGTGAGTTTGTCTCTAGATCAGGCTTAGGGTTAGTACTAAGCTTATGGATTCATCGGTGTCTCTAACTGCTTCTAACACATGCGAATCCGGTGGCTAGCTAAAAGGAAAGGTGGTAACCGCCCTCATGGTAGTTCAGGTAGCCAAGTACTGTGCACCGAGATAGACGCAGTGTTAGATTTGTTTAGTGATAATTAACTAATGTCTCCATAAGAAGTATGATAACCCTAGTGGGATGCCCTTTCCCCACGTGGTCCTAGCGACCAAGTTAGGTTAGGATTTCACTGTGTGATACCCGTTTCTAGATGACGTTTGATGGTAGTATGAACTCATCACGATTTGGTTATGCCACCATTAGGTTGAGGTCCGGCGGAGGTTGTCGGATGTCCCTATTTGGCCAGCATCGAAACCTGTAATGAGATGAGGTCTACTATAACATCAGGCATCAAATTGTGAACGAGGCGTCATCGTAGTGGGAGTCCTTTCCACATTGACCTTAGGCTAGGCTCCAGATCTTAGGATTATGGACAAACTAGTGAAGTATCGGGATCCTTGGAATCTATGTAATGTGATCCTTGCAAGAAAGGCGAAAGCTGAGTATTCAAGGTAGGGACTATGATATTTTTCGAGGATACTAATGCTTTGCGGGAAGGTTTGTAATCCTAGTGGGAGCACGGTAGACCAAGGTCTAAGTCTAGGAGGTCGTGACCTTTCTAGATATGCATAAAACCTCATAAAGAAGGGATGTGTAAGAGGTTCCCTCCAATGGGGAGCCTCTGGCCTCCACAATCAACCGGTTAAGGGTCTGGGTGGGAGGTACGCAGTTCGATATTCCTACCGGGTGAGAGCTGTGTTTCCTTCCATTCTGGTTCGTCTAGTGGTTTCCTTCGGGACATGGAGGATGCCGGTGGCAGTGGGTGACGGTTTTATCCTGCACCGCGGGAGCCTATGAACCCCCCTGTCGACACCACCTAGATTTGTGGGAAGCATCCGAAAGCTTGTGTGAAGCCGCTGTTACTGCGCACGCGGGTCACATAAAGCTAGCCAAAAGGAGACTGGAAGGTCTTTCAATTTGTCGTGGATAATTCTGATGAAGACTGGGTCGTAAAAACTCCGTTGGCAGAGGCGGTTGCATGCTCTCATCGAGATGCTGTCTCCAATTCAGGGCCGATAGTCTCAGTGCTCGAGCCCAGGGAATTTAGATTCCTGGATGTCTCCACTTGAGGTGGTGAAGATATAGCGTCTGGAGTAGACATTGTCTATTTCTAAATTCCATGAAATAGATTGTAGTAGACCCTAACTATTGCTTTAAACCATTGTTTACAGAAATCATGACCAAGCTCGACCCCCTTGCCTCCATACTTAATGATAACAAACTTACGGGACCAAACTACGAGGACTGGAAGCGTAACCTAATGCTCGTCCTAAAGGTTGGCAAACACACAATTGCCCTAAGTACCCCTCAACCGGCCATGCCGGGACCAGATGCAACTGAGGCTCAGTTAAAGGAATGGAAAGACTGGTTAGATGCTGATGAGATGTGCAAGTGCTACATTGTGGCATCCTTGCAGACCGTCCTTCAAGAGCAAGTCGAAGACATGGCCTTTGCTTCAGACATGATGCTCTACCTGAAGGAAATGTTCGAGGGTCGTAGTCGGGTAACTTGTTACCTGACCATCAAGAAATTGGTGTCCATGAAGATGGCAGAGGGGACTTTAGTTCAGGATCATATGCTGAAATTGTTTGGCTATGTGAACGAGCTTGGTTCCTTCGATGTCATCTTGGATGCAGAGATCCAGACCGACATTTTCCTCGCGTCTCTGTCAGGAGCGTTTGAGGGCTTCGTTACCAACTTCTGTGGGGGAAAATCTTCGTGCCGACCCGAAGACTCCGCCTCACCAGTCAATTGAAGGTTCGAGTTGAAGATCGTTGTTCGATCTGTTGATTGGAGTTGCTACTTTCGTTATGCAAACAGATAGGAAATGCAATCAGAAAGTTGATGTGAGAGATGTGATCTCGGAGTTCAGCCGAAGTCTACGTCTCCGTGCTATAGGGAGCAACCCGAATTCATTAACACTTGTATTGAAGTGATCTCGACAGGACGAGTATCACTGAAACCCCTTTGATCTCTTTAAAGACAAAAAGAAGATCGAAGAGAGGAAGTGAAAGGATGGAAACTGAAATCCAGAGCTCTGGTTTCTGAAAATCAGATCTCAGAAGTGGAAAACGGATCTTCTTCACATTTGAAGGGCTGCTATTTATAGAATTCTCTGGTGGCAAATGGCAGTTTCTGCTGTTGTATCTGGGGATCCTCCAGGTAAAGCTGATGGGTCCCGCTACCGTCTCCTGGGGGATTCCACAGGCTCTTGGGCCCACCAGGCAGGGTCGGTGGGTCCCGCTGTAGTCTTCGGGGGCCCACCAGGCAGGGCCGGTGGGTCCCGTTGTAGTCCTCGGGGGCCCACCAGGCAGGGCCAGTGGGTCCCGTTGTAGTCTTCGGGGGCCCACCAGGCAGGGCCGGTGGGTCCCGTTGTAGTCTTCGGGGGCCCACCAGGCAGGGCCGGTGGGTCCCGTTGTAGTCTTCGGGGGCCCACCAAGCAGGGCCGGTGGGTCCCGTTGTAGTCTTCGGGGGCCCACCAGGCAGGGCCGGTGGGTCCCGATGTTTGCAGACTTCTTGCCAAAATTTGCACCCACAGTTACCCCCTCCAAGTTAGCTAAGAGGCCACCTTGGCTGGCTTGGATTCGTGGTGCAAAGCTAACGACCCCCTGTCACACATGCAGAGGAGCTTTGTCGAGTGTTAGCGTCGAAATAAGGGTAATTGGTCACGTTCTGACTGATCGATCAAACATGACCGATCGGTCAATTTTGACCGATCGGTCAAGTCTGACCGATCGGTCAAATTCAACCGGTCGAGGTTGGAGTGATCGGTCAGAAAACACAGTTTTCTGACCGATCCAGTAGAAATTCGACCGATCGGTTGAATCTGACTGATCGGTCAAATCTGACCGATCGGTTAATATCAACCGGTCGAGGTTGGTAAGATCGGGCAAAAAAGCCAAGTTTTTTGCCTGATCCAGTAGAAAATCGACCGATCGGATGAATTTGACCGATCGGTCAAGTCTGACCGATCGGTTAAATTCAACTGGTCGAGGTTGGTGGGATCGGGGCAAAAAGCCTAGTTTTATGCCTGATCCAGTAGAAAATCGACCGATCGGATTAATTTGACCGATCGGTCAAGTCTGACCAATCGGTTAAATTCAACCGGTCGAGGTTGGCGGGATCGGGCAAAAAGCCTAGTTTTTTGCCTGATCCAGTAGAAAATCGACCGATCGGATGAATTTGACCGATCAGTCAAGTCTGACCGATTGGTTAAATTTAACCGGTCAAGGTTGGCGGGATCGGGCAAAAAACCAAGTTTTTTGCCTGATCCAGTAGAAAATCGACCGATCGGATGAATTTGACCGATCGGTCAAGTCTGACCGATCGGTTAAATTCAACCGGTCGAGGTTGGCGGGATCGGGCAAAAAGCCAAGTTTTTTGCCTGATCCAGTAGAAAATCGACCGATCGGATGAATTTGACCGATCGGTCAAATCTGACCGATCGGATGAATTTGACCGATCGGTTAAATTCAACCGGTCGAGATTAGCGGGATCGGACAAAAGGCCAAGTTTTTTGCCTGATCCAGTAAAAAATCGACCGATCGGATGAATTTGACCAATCGGTCAAGTCTGACCGATCGGTTAAATTCAACCGGTCGAGGTTGGAGGGATCGGGCAAAAAGCCAAGTTTTTTGCCTGATCCAGTAGAAAATCGACCGATCGGATGAATTTGACCGATCGGTCAAGTCTGACCGATCGGTTAAATTCAACCGATTGAGGTTGGCGGGATCGGGAAAAAAGCCAAGTTTTTTGCCTGATCCAGTAAAAAATCGACCGATCGGATGAATTTGACCGATCGGTCAAGTCTGGCCAATCGGTTAAATTCAACCGGTCGAGGTTGGCGGGATCGGGCAAAAAGCCAAGTTTTTTGCCTGATCCATTAGAAAATTGACCGATCGGATGAATTTGACCGATCGGTCAAGTCTGACCGATTGGTTAAATTAACCCGATCGAGGTTAAGTTTCGAACCTACCGAGTCGAGGTGGCAGAAGAGCCTGTTTTTCTGTGAGGTTTTTGGCAAAGTCTTGAGCGGTGATGGAGTTTGATTTTTTTCTATTTGAATCTTTGGTTTGTCTGGATGGGGAGTCTTTTGAACCGGCGGTCCAGTTGGACTGGTGGTTCGCTTGGACCGGTGGTTTGCTTGGATCGGCGGTTCGCTTGGACCGGCGGTCCAACGCTTCGTCAGTGCCCGAGACCCCCCGGAGTGATGTGCACAAGGAGATAAAGATATACTGTGCGGGGGGCATCTACGCCTGGCCTTCAGAGCGAGTTGGTGCTATTGATAACTTGTTCTTGGAATTGACATGCGGTACTCGATCGTGGAAGCAGTTTTCGAACTGCCCGATCAGGTATGGCAACGCCAATCTCCTTCACCGTTTGCAGGCCCGGTACGAGGATAACGAAGTCTTGTACTCCGATTATGAGGAGGATCCTCAATCGGGCAAGATTGTCAGAAAAATCCTGATGGAGAAGAAGTCATACGGTGCGAGGCGTCGATTGCCCACCGCAGAAGAGAAGCTGGTGGTACGCCGCCAGGGTCAGGCAAAGAAGAGGAAAGTCCTCATCGAGCAGAAGGAAGATGAAGAAGAAAAGAAGAAAGACGAAGAAGAAGAAGGAGAAGAAGAAGAAAAAGAAGAGGAGGATGGAGGCGATGATAGTGGCGGGAACGGCGACGATGACGAAGACACCGAAGGTGATGAAGATGAGGATGGTGGGAACG
Organism: Chamaelirium japonicum; assembly: GCA_947650365.1. Taxonomy (NCBI): domain Eukaryota; kingdom Viridiplantae; phylum Streptophyta; class Magnoliopsida; order Liliales; family Melanthiaceae; genus Chamaelirium; species Chamaelirium japonicum. The sequence goes on from OX393560.1 coordinate 64,184,926, forward strand.
GTGGAGGTGATGAGATCCCACCTACTCCTATTGGAGGAGACGGAGGACATGGGGGTGGAGAGGAAGAAATTCCTCCCACCCCCACTGTTGGTGAAGAAGAGAAAGGGGGTGGTGAGGAAGAAATTCCTCCCACCCCCACTGGTGGTGAAGATTCGCAGCCGATCCCTATCGACGAAGCTAAGGTCCGTCGTATGGAGGAGGTACTGGATGCAGAGGGTGATGGCCGGAAGGTGCAACCCGTTTACCATTTTGAAGATTTGAAGAAGCGCCCTGTGCGCCTGAAGATTAAATTTTCGGGGAGCGGTGGGGTTGGAAGCAACCCCACGCCCCTCGACCAAATACCTCCTGACGTTCCTCGTCTCGAAGGCGCGACTACAAGCGGGGGTTTGGAGGTTGAGCAACCTCCACCCCCGTCGCGCTCTCTAGCTGAAGAAGTGGCTGCCATTATGGCTGGCCTCGAGCAAACGAGCGGGCAACAGGAGGAAGGGGGGGTCTCACCTCCCTGGGGTGTTCCCTCTCCCATACATATGGAGAGAGAGAGAGAGCCGCATGGGCGATGGGGCTCCCCAACCTCAGCCGGAGCCAACCCCCACCAAGGAGAAGTCGACCCCCAAGGGTCCGACCGTGGAAAGGGAAAGACATCTCAAGTCGAAGCCACAGGTATCCTTACTAACTTCTTCTTTTTGATTGCCTTGTCTCTGATGCTTGAAATATCTAACTCTTTGAACTTTTACTTGACTTTGCAGAGACTCCTGCTGGCCCGACTTTGCTTTTGAAGGATTTGGGTGAGGTTGACATCAACCACCCAACTCCAGTCATTCGGAAGCTCTGTAACTTTCCGGAGGCCTCAACGAGGAAGCCTTCCATAGGCTTGAAGTGGTGGTAAGTGCATCAGCTTGTCTTGACTTTTGAATTGAATCTTCTGAAATATTTCTAACACTTCTTGTTTATTCTCTGAACTCAGCGGTTCTGAAGTTTGGCACAAAGCTTTTCAAGAAGGTCGGAGAGCGAGGGGCTTCAACTGAAGTCTCTCGCCTGACGGCTGAATTGGAAGCTGCCCAGGAGGAGAAGGATAAGCTGAGGGAGCTTCTATCTTCCAAGAAGGAGGCCTTGAAGGCTAAGATCGAGGCCCTTCGCAAGGAGAAGCTGGAGAGCAAGGGGTGGCAGGATGGCTATGAGGCTCGGGGTCATGAGCTCGAGTCTTTGAAGAATCGATTCTTCAAGATCGAGACATTGTCCTACGAGCGTGCAATTGAGAATAAAGAGCTGAAGGAGCAACTTGCTGCAAGGGATGCAGCCCTTGCTGCTAAGGAAGCCGCTTTTACTGCCAAAGAGGAGGCTCTCAAAAAGGAGTTAGAGCATATGCGCGCTGAATGCGCGAGTTTCAGGGAGACGGCCGAGAAGGCGGTGGAAGCACTCAGGGTTCATGCTAGCAGTGTCCGATCTTCCAAGGCTTCTGTGGCGAGCAAAGCTCGCGGTGGATCCGAAGGAGAGAAGTTGCGCGCTCCCAGTGTTGCTAAACCCTGATGTATTTCTACCTTCTTTTTTTGTTGTTGTACTTGTAAACTCTTGACATGTAAAAGCTCATTCCTGTACTTGAAATTTTTTAATAGTAAAGATCTTTTTGGTATTAGAAACTGAATGTCTCTTGTTAGATATTTTTGAATGTTGAGTTCTGGATTGTATTGGAATATTTACATACACTTGAATGTAAGGAGCCAAGTCACAACTTGATCACTCAAACTGGTTAAGTAACTTGAAGATTGAACTCGTTTGTATGTGAGGGGTCGAGTCGCAACTCAAACTCCCAAACCTGTTAGACGATATCGATATTGATTGAAATTGAAGTTAATTTAACATTTGTAAGTAAGGGGTAGTGTCGCAATACAAACCCCCAAACTTGTTAAATTGACCAGTAACTTGAAGGTTACTTTGCATGACAATCCGAAACCATTTTAACCTTTGCCTGCATGGGGTTGAGTCGCGACTCAAGCACCCAAACTTGTTAAACGATCTTGTAATTTGAATGTAGATAATTCGAAACTGCCTCAGAACTTGAATTGAAAAAGCTGAGCATTTGAACACTTGAAAGAGAGTTTTATTCATCATGGGATTTACATCATGGATAGAACAATTTGAGGTGCCTAGAATTCCAAGCTCGTGGCAATCTATCCCCTTCTGGTGAGATCAGTCGATAAGATCCTTTGCCTCCTACTGATTCAACGATGTAGGGTCCTTCCCAGTTGGGAGCGAGTTTTCCGCTGCTGTGTTCTTTAGTGTTGTAGAAGACTGTTCTGAGGACTAGGCTGCCAATTGGGAAATGTCTTTTGTAGACCTTTTGATCGTAAGCTTGTTTGATCTTTTATTGATACTTAGCCATACGAAGGGATGCTTGATCCCGTAGTTCTTCAAAAAAGTCCAAATCATCGACTCGAAGCTCTTCATTGATCCCTTCTTCAACTGCTCTGGTCTTCAGAGTACTTGATATGTTTTCTGTTGGGAGTACAACTTCTGATCCATATGTCAGACGAAAGGATGAGAACCCTGTTGATCTTCTTGGAGTTGTGCGATATCCCCAAAGAACTTCAGGCAGGACTTGTTCCCATAATCCTTTCTTATCGTTAAGTTTCTTCTTGAGTATACCAAGAATAGCTCTATTAGAGGCTTCAGCTTGTCCATTGCATTGAGGGTATCTTGGAGTTGAATAAAAGAGCTTGATTCCGTTGTTTAGGCAGAACTCCCAGAACTTGTCGGAGTCGAATTGGGCTCCGTTGTCAGTAATTAAGACTTGTGGGGTACCAAACCTTGAGAAGATATTGTGTCTAATGAATTTGATGACTTCATCATCAGTTTCTCGAAAGAGTGCCACTGCTTCAACCCACTTGGTGAAGTAATCTGTAGCTAGCAACAGATACTTCTTCTTGCTTGGAGTTGGTGGGAAGGGACCTAGGAAGTCCAACCCCCACTGATGGAAAGGCCATGGACTTGATAGTTGATGAAGCTCATCTGCAGGGAGATGGATAGCCCGAGCGTGTCGTTGGCATGGCTCGCATCTTTGAACCACTAGGTGAGCATCCCTTGCCATCGTAGGCCAGTAGTAACCTTGTAGTTTTGTCTTGACTTCAAGAGATCTGTCTCCCGAATAATTCCCGCAGGCCCCAGAATGGATATCAATCAGGATTACCTTTGCTTGTTCAGGGCCGATGCATTTGAGCAGCATCCCATTGTGAGACTTGAAGTATAGATCGTTTCCTTGAATGACATAGAATGGAAGCTTTCTTTGAAGTCTTCGGGCTGGATTCGAGCTTTCTGGTATTTTGCCATGTTTGAGGAAGTCAAAGATTGACTGTCTCCAATCCTCAGACTCACTTGTAGTGGTAAGGTTCAATACCAGTTGATCTCCTCCCCTAGATCTCTCAGTAGTAGCAATGATCTGTTGTTCGGGGGTGATCTTGGGCATCTCTTGATAATCGATTTGTATTTGTCTTCCTCCGAGTGAGTCTCCAAGAACTGAGGCAGCATTGGCTAAGGCATCTGCTTCTCGATTTTCTGCTCTTGGGATCTGAGCGAATTCAATACTAGTAAAGTATTGTTGAAGACGTCGTACTAGGGTCAAATAGAGTTGCATTCTTTCTTCACGAGCTGTGTACTCCCCGTTGATTTGCCTTATAATTAGCTGGGACTCGCTCTTATGATTAGCTGAGAGTCGCTGTAAACAATGATTTGATCTACCCCCAAGGATTCAGCTATTTCGAGCCCGGAGATGAGTGCTTCGTATTCAGCTTCGTTGTTGGTGGCATTGAATCCGAGGAGAGTGGCCTTCTGAAGATGATCGAGTTCGGGGGATATCAAGACTATCCCAGTTCCCGAACCGATCGTACTTGAAGCCCCATCAGTATAGAGCTTCCATGGAAGAGTTGTGACTATATCCTGAAGGCTTGGATCGGCTTTTGTTGCAAGATTGAACGGAGGATCAGTTTCATCTTCAAGGCGCATATCGACATCTTCTTCCCAAGTTATGGGGTCTTCGACTGGAAAGTCAGCTAGAAAATCAGCAATTGCCTGCCCCTTGATTGAGGTGCGAGGTTCGAATTGTATCCCCAGAGCACTCATTTCGATCACCCATTTGGTCATTCGACCCGCTCGACCAGCTTTGTCAACAATGTCTTTTAGTGGGTGTTCTGAAATGACTGTGATCTGATGAGAGACAAAGTAAGGTTGGAGACGACGTGATGCAGTGAGTAAGGCTAGTATGACCTTCTCCATCTTTGAATAACGAGTTTCAGCAGGGAGAAGTGTATGGCTAATGTAGTAGATCGGCTACTCGATGTTTTCCCTTCTGCTGATCAGGACCGCACTGATTGCTTGATTGGTGACGGCGAGATAGAGCCCTAGGTCTTCTTTTGGAAGTGGAGCCGTCAGGATAGGAGATTGCACCAGATATTTCTTGATGTCTTGGAAAGCTTCTTCGCAAATTGGACTCCATCCAGATGTATCCGCCTTTCGTAACTTGTCGAAGAGTGGTTTACACTTGTCGGAAGATTTTGAGATGAATCGGTTAAGAGCTGCCAACCTCCCGGTGAGGCGTTGAACTTTCTTTTGATTTGCAAGTGAGGGCATATCCAGAATAGCTCGAATTTGATCTGGGTTGGCTTCGATGCCCCTCCTGGTCACAAGGTGACCTAGGAATTTGCCCGATTGTACTCCGAATGCACACTTAGCTGGATTGAGCGTCATGTGATACTTTCGGAGGATTTGGAAAGTTTCAGTTAGATCGGATAGATGGTTTCCCCGACTGGAGCTTCTGGTAAGGAGATCGTCGACGTAGACTTCAACGTTGCGTCCAATCTGATCTTCAAACATCTTTGTGACCAGTCGTTGATAGGTAGATCCGGCATTTTTGAGGCCGAAAGGCATTACGTTGTAGCAGTAGAGACCTCGGCTAGTCACGAAACACGTCTTCTCTTGATCGTCTGGATGAAGTGGAATTTGATTGTATCCGGAGTATCCATCCATGAAAGATAACAGCTCATGGCCAGCAGTGGCATCGACGAGTCTATCTATTCTTGGCATGGGGAATGGATCTTTGGGACAAGCTTTGTTGAGGTTGGTAAAGTCGATGCACACTCTGACTTTTCCGTTCTTCTTTGGCACTGCAACTATATTGGAGATCCAAGTAGGATACTCTACTTCACGGATGAAGCCTACTGCGATTAGCTTACTGATCTCTTCTTGAACTGCAACTTGTAGTTCTGGTCGGATTGTGCGTGGCTTTTATTTGACAGGCTTCACTTCTTTCTTGATTGCTAGGCGATGGCAAGCGTCATCTGGATTGATCCCAGGCATATCTTCGAAGCACCATGCGAAGACGTCGATGTTGGACTAAAGGAAGGATACCATGTCTCGCGCTTCTGCGTCGCTGAGACCTGTACCGATGAATGTTTATCGAGAGAGATTTCCACCGCCGATATTGAATGGATGATTTCTTCAATTGAAAGTGAGGCTTCCCATTCGATTGGTGGGGGCTCGATCGGTGGAATCTCCTTTGATTGCTATTTGGAAGAAGGGCCAGCTTCATCTCGTGGTCGCTTTGGAGGAGCAATATTGATCTTGCGATCCGTTTTTGCCGCAGCAGCTTCACAAGATCTCCCGGCTTGTTGATCGCCTCGTATATAGACAATGCCTTCTCCCATTGCAAATTTGAGAAGTTGATGGTGAGAAGAGGAGATGGCATTAATCTGATGGAGGAATGGTCGTCCGAGAATGGCGTTGTAGCTGGACGTTCCTTCGACGATTGCAAACCTTACCGAGACTCGAGTCTCTCGGCTAAGGTCGAGAGTGAATCTCGACTCGCCCATCGTAATACTTTGCTCACCGTTGAATCCTGTGATTACTGTCGGGACGACGTCGAGGCTTGAGTATTTATGTCCCAGTCGTTTGAAACAATCTGAGAACATAATGTCGATGGAGCTTCCAGTGTCGATGAGGATACGATTGACAGTGCTTCCATCAAAGAGGAGTTTTAGGACCAGGGGGTCTCGATGTGGAGTATGAACTCCTTGAAGATCGGTATCATTGAAAACGATGGAGGGCCAAACCAATCCTTCGATAGGCTTCTCGATCCAGGTATCTTCCTTGTTTGCCGCAGAACGCACGTGGAAGATGTGTCGAACTTGCCGATCCACTTCTTTCCCGGTCAGGGCTTGATTGTGCAATGTTCCGTGAATGCCAAAGAAATTTACATTCACGGTGATAGGTGATCGATTGGAGAAGATTTGATGAACCCAACAAACTTCTTTCCCCTTTGCAGAGGTTCGACGTTGATCTTGTCCGCCTTTCTACTTTTTGAAGAAGCCCCTTTCATCTGGTATCTCCTTGGTATGTCAGGTTTTGAAGGTGCTTTTCTGTCGCAGTTGCGACCAAAAGAGGATTGGGAGGACTCGTCGTCGAGGCGATCCCAAACACTCTGCTTCTATGGGACAGCAGAGGGAGTTGGGTCACGACGAATCCTCTCGAGGGCAGCAGTGCCCATTGACCTCTGTTGCTCGGAGTGGATTGACTGTCGTGGAAGATCGACCCTCTCATTTGTAGAGGGGATAGGAAGAGCGATCCCAGCCTCGGAAGCTACCTTCTTGAGAGCATCCCTCTCAGCGATGAGGGTGGTGTTTTGCTTTGCCAATTGGAGCAGTTGAAAGTCGACCGCTGAGATTTGATAAGTCGATGGAGGGTTCTCAGCAGGAGGAGGAGCAGTCTGCCTAATTGATTGATAAAGAGGGACGATCAATTGATCGACTGATCTCCCACTTCCTGAGTAAACCCCCACATCGGGGACAGCAAAGGGCTATCCGAAATTGAGCCTTTGACTCATTGAACGAGTCTCAGGATGAGGTTGTCGAGTGTTACTTCCTTCTGGTTGACCCTGATGCTTCGTTCTCGCCATTTAGTAGAGAGCGAAGGGTGCAACGAGAGCGTCGACGTCTGAACGGTTGTCTGCTCAACCGAAGGGGCGAGGAAGTTTGACTATTTAGATCGGTTGTCTGCTCAACCGATCTAATAGTCGTAGAGAAGACTTGGCTTTTCGTTCGGGTCCCATAGACGGCGCCAAACTGTGAGGGAAAATCTTCGTGCCGACCCGAAAACTCCGCCTCACCAGTCAATTGAAGGTTTGAGTTGAAGATCATTGTTCGATCTGTTGATTGGAGTTGCTACTTTCGTTATGCAAACAGATAGGAGATGCAATCAGAAAGTTGATGCGAGAGATGTGATCTCGGAGTTCAGCCGAAGCCTACGTCTCCGTGCTATAGGGAGCAACCCGAATTCACTAACACTTGTATTGAAGTGATCTCGACAGGCCGAGTATCACTGAAACCCCTTTGATCTCTTCAAAGACAAGAAGAAGATCGAAGAGAGGAAGTGAAAGGATGAAAACTGAAATCCAGAGCTCTGGTTTCTGAAAATCAGATCTCAGAAGTGGAAAACGGATCTTCACATTTGAAGGGCTGCTATTTATAGAATTCTCTGGTGGCAAATGGCGGTTTCTACTGTTGTATCTGGGGATCCTCCAGGTAAAGCAGATGGGTCCCGCTACCGTCTCTTGGGGGATTCCACAGGCTCTTGAGCCGACCAGGCAGGGTCGGTGGGTCCCGCTATAGTCTTCGGGGGCCCACCAGGCAGGGCCGGTGGGTCCCGTTGTAGTCTTCGGGTGCCCACCAGGCAGGGCCGGTGGGTCCCGTTGTAGTCTTCGGGGGCCCACCAGGCAGGGCCGGTGGGTCCCATTGTAGTCTTCGGGGGCCCACCAGGCAAAGCCGGTGGGTCCCGTTGTAGTCTTCGAGGGCCCACCAGGCAGGGCTGGTGGGTCTCGTTGTAGTCTTCGGGGGCCCACCAGGCAGGGCCGGTGGGTCCCGATATTTGCAGACTTCTTGCTAAAATTTGCACCCACAACTTCAACCTTAACCGGTTGGAGATGTCTAATGCAGAGCTCCTAGCGGCGCTCCAGGCAGCAGAGGACGGGATAAAGGCAGGAGCCCAATCCCTGAACATAGAACGGAATTCTTCTCTGAAACCCAAGGGCAAGTTTCAGAAAAGAAAGTCTAAGAAGCCCGTGAAGATGGGCCAGGTGCAGTTGCAGGTTCCCAAGCAGAATGGTCCGGCGAAGCCCAAAGGAAAATGTTTCCATGCGGCAAGAAGGGGCACTGGAAGGGTGACTGCCGCGCGGCTCCCAAGAAGGCTGAGACAGGTATATCTCAAATCCATATAGTGGAATCCCTTGTAGCATCCAGTTGTTCTCCAGCTTCATGGATTGTGGATTCTGGTTCCACTAACTATGCTTGCAATAATTTGCAGGGGTTCAAGGAGACAAGAAAACTGGGTGATGGGGAGATAATCCTAGCATGGGAACTGAGGCAGTGGCAGAGGCTGAAGTAGTTGGAGATGTCATCGTGTAGTTCCTTGATGGAAGAAGTTTATTACTTAGAGACATACTTTATGTACCGTCCTTGAGACGTAATTTATTTTCTGTTTCCTTATTGAATAATAAAGGTTTTTCAGTTTTATTTGATACTTCTGGGGTGTCAATTAAATTGAATGGTTTCTTTGTTTGTAAGGGAAAGATACAGAATGGTCTCTATGTAATTAACTCCAATCATAAGCAGGATAACATAACTGAAGCTTGTGTGATTAATTCATCTAAAAGGAAAAATCCCTCAGATAATCCAACACTCCTTTGGCATCTATGGCTTGAACACATAGCCTCAGACAGGATTCACAGGTTGGTTAAGGTAGGACTCTTAAGTCCAAATGTTTCAGAAAGCCTACCGACATGTGAGTCTTGCCTGGAAGGCAAGATAACTAAAAGGTCTTTCCGAGCCAAAGGTAGCAGATCTAAGGAGATATTGGAGTTGGTACACACTAATGTATGTGGGCCCATAAGTGTCCGTGTTATAAGGGGCTTCGAGTATTTCATCACCTTCACGGATGATCACTCGAGGTTTGGATACATATACCTAATGGGCGGAAGTCTGAATCCTTTGATAAGTTCAAGGAGTTCAGAGCTGAAGCAGAAAAGTAGACGGGAAAAAGTATCAAGTCTCTTCGATCGGATCGAGGAGGCGAATACCTATTGGATGAATTTATTGGGTACCTGCGTGAGCATGGGATCGTATCCTAGTTGACTGCACCAGGGACACCACAACAAAACGGTGTATCTGAGAGGAGAAACCAAACCTTGTTAGACATGGTTCGGACTATGATGAGTTATACAACATTGCCACCTAGTTTTTAGGGATATGCCCTAGAGACGGCAGCATATACTTTGAACTTTGTTCCATCAAAGTCAGTACCCCTAACTCCTTGGGAGCTGTGGTTGAAGCGAAAGCCAAGCCTACAGCACTTTAGGATTTGGGGTTATCCAGCGCATGTGCGAAAGGACAAGTGAGATAAGATGGAGTCAAAAACAAAGGTATGTCTATTCGTTGGATATCCAAAAGGGACAAAGGGTGGTTTATTTTATGATCCAGAGGATAGAAAGGTTGTCGTCTCGACGAACGCCATATTCCTGGAGCAGGATTATTTAATAGACCATAAGCTCACCAGTAAAGTAGTTCTTGAAGAATTACTTGGTACTGATGGGAGTACGCAGACAGAAAACGTAGTGGGAGCCGATACCACTAAGATTAACGGTACTATAGAATCGACTCCTATGGAACCACCGCAGGTTCGTCACAGTGGGAGGACCACAAGTGCTCCTGATAGATACATTGGAGAAGCCTTTATGGTTGATCCAGAGTTTCAGGAGAATGATCCTCTGAACTATGACGAAGCGATGGTATCCACTGACCATGCAGCATGGCAGGAAGCCATGGAGGCAGAACTGACATTGTTGTCCCAAAATTCGGTCTGGACACTTGTAACACCACCTCACAACATTAAACCTGTTGGGTGTAAGTGGATGTACAAAAGGAAAAGAGGCCCGGATGGTACCGTTGAGACTTACAAAGCTAAACTAGTCGCTAAGGGTTATACCCAGCGAGAAGGGATCGACTATGACGAAACCTTTTCGCCAGTGGCTATGCTTAAGTCTATCCGGATCCTCTTGTCCATTGCAGCCCATTATGATTGGGAGATCTGGCAAATGGACGTCAAGACCGCATTCCTCAACGAGGATTTGGAAGAAGACATCTACATGTCTCAGCCTCCAGGCTTTGTCGCAAAAGTTCATGAAGGTCTGGTGTGCAAGTTGCAAAGGTCCATTTATGGACTGAAGCAAGCATCCAGAAGTTGGAACATGCGTTTTGATCAGGCTATCCAGTTTTATGGATTTGAATAGAACGTGGATGAACCATGTGTTTATAAACGGAGCGATAAGACTGCAGTAGTTTTTTTAGTGCTTTACGTGGATGATATCCTGCTCATCGGAAACGATGTTGGAACGTTGTCTACAGTGAAGGTGTGGTTATCCTCTCAATTTGACATGAAAGACCTGGGTGAAGCGAGTTATGTTCTGGGGATCAAGGTAACTCGAGATCGCCAGAACAAGATTCTCTCGCTGTCACAGCCAGCCTACATAGATACTATCTTGGTCAGATTCAGTATGCACAACTCCAAGAAGGGACTGGTTCCATTCAGACATAGAATGAAGTTGTCCAAGGATCAGGGTCCTAAGACTCCTGAGGAGAGGGCAGAGATGCAGAAGATATCTTATGCTTCGGCAGTAGGGAGTCTGATGTATACCATGCAGTGCACGAGACCAGATATATGCTATGCAGTAGGCATGATGGGTAGGTATCAGTCAAATCCGGGTCCAGGGCACTGGACTGCTGTGAAAAGTATACTCAAGTATCTCCGTAGGATGAGAGATTATGAGTTAGTTTACTCTTCACAGGAACTGATGCCGATTGGATATACGGATTCTGACTTTGCGTCAGATTCGAAATCCAGGAGATCGACGTCAGGGTTTGTGTTTTCATTAGGAGGAGGAGCTGTCAGTTGGAAGAGCGTGAAGCAGGGATACATCGCGGATTCGACGACAGAGGCTGAGTACGTTGCGACGTGCGAAGCAGCTAAGGAGGCGGTGTGGCTCAAGAAGTTCCTCACGGACTTAGGATGTGTACCGGGAGCTCAAGATCCTATTGTCCTTTACTGCGACAATAGTGGAGCGGTAGCACAATCCAAGGAGCCAAGATATCACCAGAAGAGTGTGGACGCGGAAAAAAGCGCGGGTCGTCTTTATTGCGAATCACACGAGATTACAAATGTGGCCGGGACCCGGGTTGCTCGGGTGTAGCGAGTCCGGGTTGCGGCGAGTTTTGATCAGGGGATTGTGGGAAAGATCTTCTGGGGGATCCCTTTGATCCGCGTCTCCACGTGGTGTTCGTGCGAGAGCGCTGAAGGGGCTGCCCAGGACAGGGGTTTTACAGGGAGAGGGTTTTGGAGAGGCTAAGGAATGTCCACCGTTGCTTTGTCCCTTCCGTGCTTCGCGCTTTCTCGGCTAGGGGGTTTTCGGCTTCGTTCCTCGGTCTTCGCATCTTCCTCGTTCCTTGCTTGACCTCGGCGTCCTTGATCGTCGGTTCACGGCGTCGATCTAGCTTTTGGCGTTGGCTTTTGGCTTTGGCTTTTTGGCTTTGGCTTTGCTCCGGCGTGGCTCTGGCTTTTGCTTTGCTTCGGCGCTTGCACTTGGACGTAGCTGGGAGAGACTTGCGATGCTTTCGTTCTTCCGGACTTCGCGTCGTATCGGCTAGAACGTGCGGTGCTTTTGCTCGTGGCCGGCGTAGTCGCTTGGCTTTGGCACTTGCGTTGCTTTGGCGCGGGCTTTACTGGGGCTTTGCTTTGGCTTCTTGCGTAGGCTTTAGCTTCAGCGTCAACTCGATCTTCTTCCTCGAACGACGTAGGCTACTTCTCCGGTGCTTCGACGGTTTGCGTGTCGACGGGACTTCTCCTCTTCTCCGGGCTTCTTTGGCGTGATCGGAGTCGAAGAATGCTTTCGAAGATGGTGGGGCTAGCACCGATCTCCGTGCGACGGTTGTAGCGTCGGCTTTTGTTGATGAAGACGACGAGGGTAGCGACGGTCTCCGTGCGACGGTTGTAGCGTCGGCTTTTGTTGATGAAGACGACGGGGGTGGCGACGCTTCAGACGATCTGCTCCAGGCTTTCTTCTTCGTGGATGGCGCAGGCGTCAGTCGAAGACGACGGGGTGATGACGCTTCGCTTCTCTCCTCCGGGCTGTGGGGCTTGATTGGGATCGAGGATTTGTTGGAGCCGACGGGGTGGTGCCGCTCCTCTTCTTCTCCGGGCTTTTGGGCTTGATCGGAGTCGAAGGCTTTGTTGGAGCCGGCGGGGTGGTGCCGCTCCTCTTCTTCTCCGGGCTTTTGGGCTTGATCGGAGTCGAAGGCTTGTTGGAGACGACGGGGTAGTGCCGCTCCTCTTCTTCTCCGGGCTTTTGGGCTTGATCGGAGTCGAAGGCTTGTTGGAGACGACGGGGTAGTGCCGCTCCTCTCCTTCTCCGGGCTTTTGGGCTTGATCGGAGTCGAAGCTTGTTGGAGACGACGGGGTAGTGCCGCTCCTCTTCTTCTCCGGGCTTTTGGGCTTGATCGGAGTCGAAGCTTGTTGGAGACGACGGGGTAGTGCCGCTCCTCTTCTTCTCCGGGCTTTTGGGCTTGATCGGAGTCGAAGCTTGTTGGAGACGACGGGGTAGTGCCGCTCCTCTTCTTCTCCGGGCTTTTGGGCTTGATCGGAGTCGAAGCTTGTTGGAGACGACGGGGTAGTGCCGCTCCTCTTCTTCTCCGGGCTTTTGGGCTTGATCGGAGTCGAAGCTTGTTGGAGACGACGGGGTAGTGCCGCTCCTCTTCTTCTCCGGGCTTTTGGGCTTGATCGGAGTCGAAGCTTGTTGGAGACGACGGGGTAGTGCCGCTCCTCTTCTTCTCCGGGCTTTTGGGCTTGATCGGAGTCGAAGGCTTGTTGGAGACGACGGGGTAGTGCCGCTCCTCTTCTTCTCCGGGCTTTTGGGCTTGATCGGAGTCGAAGGCTTGTTGGAGACGACGGGGTAGTGCCGCTCCTCTTCTTCTCCGGGCTTTTGGGCTTGATCGGAGTCGAAGCTTGTTGGAGACGACGGGGTAGTGCCGCTCCTCTTCTTCTCCGGGCTTTTGGGCTTGATCGGAGTCGAAGCTTGTTGGAGACGACGGGGTAGTGCCGCTCCTCTTCTTCTCCGGCCTTTGCTTCTGACGTCTTCGGAGTCGAAGGGTTCTTCTTCTCCGAGCTTTCTTCTTCGTGCACGGAGTCGAAGGGATGATCTTCGTGTGCAAGGGCCTTCACATTGATGAGGACTTTCAGTAAGCCGATCCCTCGGGACAGGCTTGACTGTGCCTCGTGAAGCCTCGGGTCGATGAAGAAGCGTGCTCTTTTCTGCAGAGCTCTGGCGCTTTGTCTTCAACTTTCCGACCATTTTTTCCTTCCCCCACCCCCTCTATTTATAGGCAAAGAGGTGGGGAGAGAGATATGGGAACTTTTTAATTTTAAATCCCTTTTGTATCTCTCTCATAATTACCCGGATTTTATTCATCCATTGATGAGGGGAATAACATTTAGTTGTTTTCCTTTTCTGGCGGGTGCAATTATGGCTGGATTTTGCGCACGAAATCGATGGCGATCGGGCGCTTCGTCTTGTGCGTCGGATCGAGGGATCGGCGCAGATCTGCGTGTGTGCAGACGTCATACGCTACCTCCCCCCGCGCATGGCGGTATTTTTTTCCTTTTCTTTCTTTTCTTTCCTTTTCTTTTCTTTCCTTTTTCTTTTCTTTCCTTTCTTTTCTTTCCTTTTTCTTTTCTTTCTTTTCTTTTCTTTCTTTTTTCTTCCCTTTCCTTGCAGGGCCGGCCGGCCCCTCCATGGGGTTCGGTCCCCACTAGGGCCGGCCCTATAGGGTTCGGACCCTAGTAGGGGCCGGCCCTTCTTGGGGCGGGGTCCGAGTCCGTGTTGGCGCGCGCGAGTCGGGTCCGCGTGTCGGGTTTGCATCCACGTCGGCGCGAGCGAGTTGGGTCCGCGTGTCGGGTTTGCATCCGCGTCGGCACACGTAAGTCGGGTTCGGGTCCGACGAAATTCGTGTGTCTACAAATGCCCCCTCAAGGACGAGTGCGTCGGTGAGAGCGTGTCGGGTTTGGACACGTAGGAATCGTAGAGCGCTTGTCCTTGATTCCTTTTGTGGGCGGGGTTGGAGGTCTATTTAAGGACCCCTACCCCCCTTCATTCGCCGTTGTGCTTCTTTGCGAAGGTTCTGCCGGCTTCTGGAGACCGCTGTCGGAAGAGAGCTGCCTGGGGCTGCACGCGACTAGCTCCGTCTTCCCGGTGTTGCCTCTTTCGTCTTTTTTTTTTTTTTTTTTTTTTTTTTGAACCACGGGAGCTGCAGCGGCAGTGGCAGGGTCGGTCAGAGCTGCGGCGGCTGGGCACGAGGCCAGCGACTTGCGGCGCGCCGAGCTGGGTGCCGGTGCGAGCGGTTGGCTGTGGCTCTTGCTTGTAGAGAAGACCCTCGCTAGGGTTTCGATCATCTTCCTCGTTGCGGACTTCTTTTGCTCCGAAGTTTGCACGGACGTCGAAGGTGGCCGTTGCACGGAGTTCGAGACTGGCGCGAGGGCGACTGGAGTGCGATGACGGCGACGGTGCATCTCGGCGGAGGACTGTCGCCCCTCCCTCGGTGTGGGAGCGCAATGACGAGGCCGATTGTCGACGGCGACCGTTGCACGATGTCCGAAGGCGACTTAGGAGAGACGGGAGCGTGAAGACGAAGGCAACATGTCTCGACGTAGTCCCATGGCGGCGTGCGGGTGACGAAGGCACGAAGATGAAGGCGATGCACCCCGGCGGAGTTTTGGCGATGGTGACGCACCTCGGCGCGATGAGGAGGAGGTGGAGCCATTGCAAGCGAGGCGAAACTCCCCTTTCCTTTCTCTTTTTTTTTTTTTTTTTTTTTTTTTTTTTTTTTTTGTGCGCGGAGTACAGCAGTAGCGACGGTGGCTAGCTACGGCGCGCGCGAAGGCCGGGGTGCCGCGGCGGTGGTGGCTCGCGGAGGCAGCAGCAGCAGCAGCGGCAGGCGATGGCCGAGCGGAGCGCGGGCTGCGGTGCGGGTGCCAGTGGCTCGCGGACCCTTCTTTTTCTTTCCTTCCTTTTCCTTCTTTTTCTTTCTTTTTTTTTTCTTTCCTTTTCTTTTCTTTCTTTTCTCTTCCTCTTTCTCTGGTTCTTCTGGTTCGCGGAGGCTGCAGCGCGGTAGGCGGAGCAGGCAGCGGCGGCACGGGCGGCGGCGGGCGCGCGGTGGCCGGGGCTGGGTGGCCAGGCGCGGGGGCGGCGCACGGGCGCAGGTGGCAGGCGGGCGCAACGGCAGCAGCGGCTCGGTGCTGCGGTGGCGGCGGCGGCCCGGGCGCAGGTCGGAGGTCGCGGCACGGGCTGCGGCACACGCGGAGGGGCCCTGGCGCGGGGCGCGAGCGGGCGGCGCGTGGGCGAGCGACGGTGGCTGCGGCATGCGCGGAGGGGCCCTGGCGCGGGGCGGCTGGGGCGTCGCGGTGGCGGGCCCGGGCGCGGGTGGTGCGAGGCCAGAGGCCGGGGCGGCGACGGCTTGGTCGGGCGTGACGGCCAACGGAGGTGGCGCGCGGGTGGAGTCGGGCCGGCGTCCCCGAGTCGAGCGGCGAAGGAGGGGGGCTGCAGGCCCCCCCTTTTTCTTTCTTTCCCTCCTTTTTTTTTTTTTTTTTTTTTTCCTTTGGTGTCGGGTGCTGATTGGGGAGGGGGGCGCGGTGCAGGCTGCTGCTGCCCCCTTTTTTTTTTTTTCTTTTTTTTTTTTTTTTTTTTTTTCTTTTTTTTTTCTTTTCCTTTGGTGTCGGGTGCTGATTGGGGAGGGGGGCGCGGTGCAGGCTGCTGCTGCCCTTTTTTTTTTTTTTTTTTTTTTTTTTTTTTTTTTTTTTTTCTGGTCCGCGAAGGCGGCAGGCGGCGCGGCTGTCGGAGCGGGCAGCGGCGGCGACGGCCCACAGCGCTGGCTGCGGTATGCGCGGCGCGGGGGCCGGGAGCGAGTGGCGCGGTCGCAGAAGCAACGAGGGCGGCCGCCGGTGCGACTCTGAGTCAGGCGGGCCCCGATCGGGTCGGAGGTGGAACGCAGTGGCAATGGCGGTGCGACTATGAGTTGGTCGGGCGTGGGGCGCAGCTGCGGCTCAGCGCGCGGGGTTGAGTGCAGGTGACATGGGTACGTGGCGCAGACGACGGGTGTGTGGAGCGGCGCCGGCGCGGCATAGGCGGGCGGTGGCCAGGCTTCAAGCTGCACGAGTGGTGTGCGGCGCTTGAAGACGAAGGCTTCCGTCGGCTTGGAGACGAAGGCTTCTTCGATGCTTGGAGACCGTCGGCGGAAGAGTGCTGCCCGGGGTTGCACGAGACTTGCTCCGTCTTCCCGGTGTCGCCTCTTTCGTCGGCGGCGGCGGCGATGGTGCGCGTCGCTTGAAGACGAAGGCTTCCGTCGGTCTTGGAGACGAAGGCTTCTTCGATGCTTGGAGACCGTCGGCGGAAGAGTGCTGCCTGGGGTTGCACGAGACTTGCTCCGTCTTCCCGGTGTCGCCTCTTTCGTCGACGGCGGCGATGGTGCGCGTCGCTTGAAGACGAAGGCTTCCGTCGGTCTTGGAGACGAAGGCTTCTTCGATGCTTGGAGACCGTCGGCGGAAGAGTGCTGCCTGGGGTTGCACGAGACTTGCTCCGTCTTCCCGGTGTCGCCTCTTTCGTCGACGGCGGCGGCGATGGTCCGCGTCGCTTGAAGACGAAGGCTTCCGTCGGTCTTGGAGACGAAGGCTTCTTCGATGCTTGGAGACCGTCGGCGGAAGAGTGCTGCCCGGGGTTGCACGAGACTTGCTCCGTCTTCCCGGTGTCGCCTCTTTCGTCGACGGCGGCAGCGATGGTGCGCGGCGCTTGAAGACGAAGGCTTCCGTCGGCTTGGAGACGAAGGCTTCTTCGATGCTTGGAGACGAAGACTCGCTTCGCGTCTTGGAGATGAAGGATTCTTCGACGGCTCGCGAGGATGAAAGCTTCTTCGACAACTTGGAGACGAAGGCTCGCTTGGCGGCTTGGAGACGACGCATTCTTCGGCGGCTTGGAGCTGAAGGGTCCTTCAGCGGAGTGTTGTCGTCTTCTTGGTGCGAGGACAAGCCGGAGACTTCGGAGGCCAGGGAAGGTAGCAAAGGATACGGTCGTTTTTTTTTTTTTTTTTTTTTTTTTTTTGGTCGCAAAGGATACGGTCGTTGTCGATATATCCGCCTATCCTTGGGTTACTGCATTTGACTCCAGTGGCAGTCCCAATCCTTTGGGTTTTTGTCTTTGAGGGACTGACGTCCTTCGGATGGGCTCGAGCTTTTGCACGAGCCTGGCGGATTTCAAGGTGGACGACTTTTTGCAGAGTAGACGCACACCTTCTTGGAGGGTGACGAGCTCCATTGATTACGACGGTCTTCGCTGGAGGACGCCTCCTTGGGCTTAGCTGCGACTGAGGGAGAGACGTCGGCTGGAGGGGCTTCACACGCTTGCTACTGCAGACTTGGTTCGGATGCAGAAGAAGGTGGAGGCCGTTCGTGCGTCGCTTCAAAAGTCGGAGTCCCGTTTGGGGGATGCTCGAGCGACTATGAAGGCTTCTGGAGCAGGGTTTGCATAACAGTGAGAAGGGCTGACGAATTGTCGGGAGCTGGTGGAGCTCTCGAGAAGGCTTCCGGAGTGAACCTTGCGAAGCAACGTACATAGCTGGCGACGCGTCGGAAGTTGGCGACTTCTTTACCCCGGGAGTTGCAGCGCGTGTAGGCCGCGGGAGGCGAGCTGCTTCAGCACCTCCAAGACTTTGACCTTCTTGTCATCTTTTGGTTTGTTGACTGGACTTGTGGATTTGCACTCATTCTCTTCTGGGCTGGCCTTCTCTGGACGACGTTGGTGTGTTTCTTTTTATCTCTGGACTGAACCTTTGTAGGTTGCCTACGTACCCTACTGAGAGGGATCAAGTCGCACGTAGTTCGTTTATTCACTTTTTTTCCTTTTTCTTCTTTTTCTTTCTTTTTTTTTTTTTTTTTTTTTTTTTTTTTTTTTTTTTTTGGGCAAGGGGGGTAACCTTGCGTTAGGCAAAGTACCTTTTGAGGGACTTGCCACTGGTAGGCAGAGTCGCCACTGGTTCGCAGCTGTCGCCCACCTTCTTCGCTTCAATATAGTTGGAAGTGA
Organism: Chamaelirium japonicum; assembly: GCA_947650365.1. Lineage (NCBI taxonomy): Eukaryota > Viridiplantae > Streptophyta > Magnoliopsida > Liliales > Melanthiaceae > Chamaelirium > Chamaelirium japonicum. Next base: position 64,203,134 of record OX393560.1, read on the forward strand.
AGATCTTCTTGACTGGAGTTTTGATGATTGCTGGAGTTTGACTGGAGTCGATGCCCCGGCAATTTGGAAGGATTTGTTCGCCGCTTTTGCAGAGACGAGCTTGAGTCTTTGTCAGGCGATGTGGTATTGCAGCTGAGGGTAGTGATCCCATGTGTGCCATGCTTTCTTTGCTGCGGCTGGATTTGAACATTGACTCGGTGGAGTTTTGCCCCCGAGTGTTTTCTGACTTGATTGCAAGTTGCTCAGAGCTGGTGCGCTCAGAAGACTCGGTTGAGCTCGAGATGTGCAACAGACCACGTAACGGTAGTGTCATCTCTTGCAACGTGCTGAAGTTGGCCCCGAAGAATGATAACGCTGGTTCCTTTGCTGGAGGGGAAGGCGATCGTCCTGGTTTGCGAAGCCATTGAGGTACGAGCCGCAGGACTGAAGCAACTTGAGCAGGCAACGGAATGCATCGCATCGAGCTTGATTTGAAGTTGATGTGAATTTTCCGTCTTGGTGCTGGCGCTTCTTTGTCTTTGTGCGCTGTCTGGATGGAGGATGTCACTAGTTTTGCAAGTGGAGAGCTTTTGTCCATCGCAGCTGTTTTGACTTCCTGGACTTGTGGAGCTTTTGCTGGAGGAGCTTCTGCAACGAAGTCTTTGGCCTCGTAAAACTTGGCATCAGCAAGGTGTGCTTTAGCCTTGTTGAACAGCTTGCCGTTGGCGGCGATGCTTCTCCCCATGCTTTCGATGTTAATGCTGCTTTCTTCATCGTCTTTCCGGAGCACTTGGTGAACTTCCATTATGCAGCAGGAGATCTTGAAGTTTTGACCAGCTTCAAGGAAGCCAATAGGAAAGAACTTCTGGAGTGTCACTGGCTCTAGAAAGCTTTGCTGGAGGAGATTTTTCAGATTTGCTGGTGGTACTTTGGACGTCTTTCTTCCTGGAGCTTCATTCTTTTCCTTGAAGGACTTTCTTCTGAGGAGTTTTCTTGTCGCCCGATCTTTCTCATGGTTAGCTAGGCGTGCTATCCTGTAGCTTGATCGTCGTGGCCTTCTCCTTCGAGGCGCCATAGCCCATGTGTTAAGATCTTCCTCGCCAAGGTGAAGAACTGGTGTTGCGACTGAAGGCTCTTCCTTGATCAGAAGGACTTGCACTTCTAGAGACTGTACCGATTCATCTTCTGATCCCCAGCTGGTTGGCTTGATTTCTTCATTTGGAATCGAAGGAGACCTGGAGTAGAGGACATAATAGTCAATTTTGCCCGATGGTTGGCCTAGCAGGTTGACTTCGGGGCTTCTTTGTTCGTCTCTAGCTTTGAGCAGGTGCCGGGACGTAGTTTCGTTTGGAAGAGGGAGTGCTTGCATGAGAGACGGTTGCCCCCAAGACAGTAAGGATTTGGCCCTAGGCACTGAAGAAGTATGTCGTCGTCGTCTTCTTGGACTGCCCCCTTTCTTTGAGTCATCAACGGTGGACTGCCCCCCTTCTGCGAGGACCGACAGGGCATCTTGCAATTCGTCGTCCGAAGTAGAAGTATCACCGTTGTCGGGAGCCGTAATGGAGATATGATTGACGGCAGCCATGGGTGGGTGGGTGGGTATTGCAACGAAGTCCTCGATTGGCATCCCCAAACGATTGAATGCCGACTTCTTCTTTGATTGTTTGACTGGCCCGAGCCTCTCGAACACGGATGTGCGTTTTCGATTCGACCAGTCTTTACCACCTCTGGTTTGCTTCCGGAACAAGGCTTGGCCTCGAACCCGTCGTCGTCTTCTCTTGCTGTCTGGATGGCTGAGGTAGGTAGAGCGTGCATCGGAGATTGTCGATCCTTCAGCTGCTTCATCCACTATCCTTGCCTCGATGTAGTTCGAGGTGAAGGTCTTCTTCGCTGCGGTTCTGATGACCAACGGAGCTTGACTGGAGCCGATGCCTCGGCGGTTCGGGGGAATTTGCTCTCCGTTTTGAAACAGCCGAGTTTGAGTTCTCGTCATCCCATGTGGAGTTGCTGCTGGTGAAAGTATGCCCATGGCGCTTTCCTCGTTGTAGCCGGCTCTGAACAGCAACTTGGCAGCATTTTGCCCCCAACTCCCTTCTGGTTTGAATCCGAGTTGCTCGAGGTCTGCTGACTTGACGGGTCTGCTCGGGTTCGGAGCTTGCGTCAGACTAGGTAGTGGCATCGTCATTCCTTGCAGAGTGATGACATTGGCCTGAGATAGCGTCGGGGCCATCTTCCTCGTCGGAGTAGAAGGCGATCGCTCGGATTTACGGAGCCACTGAGGCGCGAGACGCAGGATAGGCACCGTTTGGATTGGCAACGGGGTATGTTGCGTTGCTCTTGGCTCGAAGCTGATGCGCATCCTTTGCCTAGGTTTCGGCGTTCCTTGGATCTTGAGTCTTGCCTCATTAGAGGGTGGCACCGAATTTGCGGGAAGTGGAGTCTTGTCCTGCTTCACTTCTTCAATCTTTTGAGCTCGAGGAGCTTTAGCTGGAAGAACTTCCGCGACCAGGCCCTTTGCTTGGTAGAATTTAGCGTCGGCCAGGTGTGCCTCGGCCTCATTGAATGGCTTGTCGTCCGCAACTATGCACCTCTCCACGCCTTCTTCGTAGTACTTGAGGCACTGGTGCCAGGTGGATACCACGACGTCGTTCTCGTGCAGCCATGGTCTTCCTAACAGGAGACGATATGATGTCTGGCAGTCGATGATGTGGAAGAGGACCGTTGTATCCAGTGGGCCGATTGACAGCTTCAGGCGAATGATTCCAACGGTGGACTGTCCGCCCTGGTTGAAGCCTTGAATGACCAACTGACTCGGCGAGAGCTGGTCGTTGGTGATGCCGAGTTGGCGCATCGTCTGGATGGGCATGATGTTGACGGCGGAGCCGCAGTCCAACAGGATTCGGTTCACTGGCTTCTCCTTGATGTATCCCGAGACGTAAAGAGGCCGGTTGTGCAATCGCGTCCCGAGTTGCAGGTCCTCGTCCGAAAAGGTTATCGTTGCGTCACACGAGGCTGCAGCCTTGCGCTTCTGGTCGCCCTTCCTCTTCCTGCTGTAGCTATCCGGATCGGCCAAGGCCGCAGCCATTGCCAGGCGAGCCTTCTTCGGGAGATGCAAAGCTTCTACAAGCGGCATGTGCAGTATCGCTTCGTCTTGAGAGGCTGTGCCCCCTTTGTCGGAATCGTCTCCCTCATCGGTGGAGTCGCCTTCTTCAGAAGCTTCGCTTTCATTATTTCCTTCCGTCGCCTCATGGACTTCGACCATGCAACAAGATACCTTGATGTGTTGGTCCGCTAGGAGGAAGTGATCCGGGAAGAACTCTTGCAAAGTTGTCGGCTCTGGAAGACTCTGCTGAAGGATGTCGTCTCGGCTTGCTGGCGGCACTTTGAACGCCTTCCTCCCCGGAGCCTTGCTTTTCTTCTTGTAGGTCTTCCGCTTGGTGAATCCCCTCATCATACGGTCTTGTTTGAGCTTCTTTTCTTGCCATGGCTTTCGTCGCCGCGGTAACATGACCCATGCTTCTTCGTCAGTGGATTCCCCTTCGCTGGGATGATGGTCGACAGCAGCAACTGGTTTCTTTGATGATACTTGTTCTTCCGGAGACTCTACTGGCTCGTCTTCCGATCCCCAGCCGGTGGGCTTGATTTCGTTGATCGAAACGGACGGAGGCCTTGAGTAGAGGACGTAATAGTCGAACTTTCCTGAAGGCTGGCCTAGCAGACCGACTTCCGGATCTCCTTGCTCGTATCTTTCCCGAAGAGCGCGTTGGGACATAGCTTGACTGGAATGGACTTGCTCTTCTCGAGGCTCTACTGGCGTGTCTTCCGATTCCCAACCGGTGGGCTTGATTTTGTTGATCGAAACGGAAGGAGGCCTTGAGTAGAGGACGTAATAGTCGAACTTCCCCGAAGGCTGGCCCAGCAGACCGACTTCCGGATCTCCTTGCTCGTATCTCCTTTGGAGCGCTCGTTGGGATGTATCATTGCTTGGAAGAGGTGCTGGCGTGAGCGATGATTGCCCCCAGGGCAGCGGTGTTTCCTCCTCGGTGAGCGCAGGAGTACGTTGACGTCGCTTCGAGACTTTCGGCCGGGAAGTTGACTTAGCGATTGGAGCTTGCCGGTTGATGCGCAGTTTGGGCATGCTTCGTCGGGCAGCGACGAGTACTGGCGAGAAGGAGCCGAAGGTGATGGACGTCATGTTGGCCGTAGCAACCTCCCCGGAGTCGATCTCTATCTTCCCTTGCTTAGCGAGCGCCATGATTCTTTCCTTGAAGACGAAGCATCTTTCGATGGGATGACTCACCACCCGGTGGTATTTGCAGAAGAGAGGGTCGTCGACACGATGCATCTGCTCGGGCCTCTTCGAAGGAGGGAGCTCTATCATCTTCTCTTGCAGCAGCTGGTCGAACATGGAGGAGACTTCCGAGTCTGGGAAAGGGTATTCTTTGGCTTCGAGCTCCTCGAGAGTCATCCTTTGTCTTGGTGGCGGAGGCGGTGGTATGGCGACTCCTTTCTTCTGATCTGGCTTGCCACCGATCTTGAGCGGCTTGGAGGTTGAAGCGACGTCAGCAACATTGACTTGCTTTAGTTTCGTTGCCGGTGGCTTGTCCTTCTTTTCTATCTTCAAAAAGTCCTTGTTCTTCGAGTCCCCGCGGTTTGCTAGGCTGAGTTCCATGTCATGAGCCCGAGTTGCGAGTTCTTCGAAAGACCGAGGCTTGATACCTTTGAGGATGTAAAGCAGACCCCAGTGCATGCCTTGGGTGCACATCTCGATGGCCGAGTCTTCAGACAAGCGGTCTCGTGAATTCAGCGCGAGGTTCCTCCACCTGTCGATGTAGTCGATCACTGGCTCGTCTTTCCTTTGTTTGACGGCAGTGAGTTCGGTCATGCTGACGGTTCGTCTGGTGCTGTAAAAGCGATTGAGGAACTCCCTTTCCATCTGGTCCCAGCTGTCGATGGTCCCTGCAGGAAGATCAACGTACCAGTCGAACGCGTTGCCTTTGAGGGTGCGGACGAATTGCTTCACCATCTCGTCGCCATACGTGCCGGCATTATTGCAAGTCTCGATGAAGTGGGCAACGTGCTGTCTCGGATTTCCCTTTCCATCGAAGTGCTGAAACTTTGGCGGCTGGAATCCGACTGGGAAGCGTAGCTGCTGGATCCTCGTAGTGTAGGGCTTCGAGTATGCCGCCGTGATCGGAGGAAGGCCACTGCCGTGAGAACGCATCATGTCGGCTATCAACGCTTGGACTTGCTGAGCATTCATCGTTGCCGTTGCTGGAGGTTGAGTGGCCGCCGAGGCTGGCGCCGGGTAGACGACTTCCAATGGGACGGGAGCCGAGGAGAGCGCTGGAGTAACCGCTTGAATCGTCGGAGCGACTTCTGCAGGAGCGGGAGTTGAAGACGGAACTGGAGCGGCTACCGGAGAAGCGACGGGTTGGCTAACTGCTGCAGCGTCCTTTGCGCTTAGCTTCTGGAGCAGAGCGTTGATGTGACGATCCTTCTCCTCCATTAGCCGAGTAATCTGCGCCATGTGCTCGTTCATCTGCATGACTTGGAGCTGAAGAGCGGTCGGAGGGTGGTGACGGAGAACGCCTCGGTGTTGCATGTTCGCATCCTCGCCGTCATCATCTGAGACGTAGTTACGCCGACTTGCTTCTGGCTGATGATTGATGTTTGCCCCCTGCAGAGGAGGTGCAACGTCTGCTGGAGAACCCGAACTGGTTCGGGGTTGGGGCTGGTCCTCCCCAAACTTCTGGACATGGGCTCCAGGATCGAGGCTCGTTTCTTCATGCACCAGGGCCTCGTCGGCGCTTTGGCGAGCATCTTCGGTAGTAGCTTCTGGCACGAAGATGTCCGCAAGAGTCCGTGTACGCCGAGTGTAGACGCGCACCATTGGAGGAGCATCACCCTCCGGATTTACTGGATCACCGTGGCGGAGTAGAGGAGACTCGGCGATTGGTGAGAGGCTTGGAGCAAACACATCGTTGTTCGTTCCGGCCATTGCAAACTTCAAGCAGCTTCTTCAACCGTACGGATGAAAGGAGAAGAGGTCCCACCGGGCGTGCCAGAAATCTGTGGACGCGGAAAAAAGCGCGGGTCGTCTTTATTGTGAATCACACGAGATTACAAATGTGGCCGGGACCCGGGTTGCTCGGGTGTAGCGAGTCCGGGTTGCGGCGAGTTTTGATCAGGGGATTGTGGGAAAGATCTTCTGGGGGATCCCTTTGATCCGCGTCTCCACGTGGTGTTCGTGCGAGAGCGCTGAAGGGGCTGCCCAACACAGGGGTTTTACAGGGAGAGGGTTTTGGAGAGGCTAAGGAATGTCCACCGTTGCTTTGTCCCTTCCGTGCTTCGCGCTTTCTCGGCTAGGGGGTTTTCGGCTTCGTTCCTCGGTCTTCGCATCTTCCTCGTTCCTTGCTTGACCTCGGCGTCCTTGATCGTCGGTTCGCGGCGTCGATCTAGCTTTTGGCGTTGGCTTTGGCTTTGGCTTTTTGGCTTTGGCTTTGCTCCGGCGTGGCTCTGGCTTTTGCTTTGCTTCGGCGCTTGCACTTGGACGTAGCTGGGAGAGACTTGCGATGCTTTCGTTCTTCCGGACTTCGCGTCGTATCGGCTAGAACGTGCGGTGCTTTTGCTCGTGGCCGGCGTAGTCGCTTGGCTTTGGCACTTGCGTTGCTTTGGCGCGGGCTTTACTGGGGCTTTGCTTTGGCTTCTTGCGTAGGCTTTAGCTTCAGCGTCAACTCGATCTTCTTCCTCGAACGACGTAGGCTACTTCTCCGGTGCTTCGACGGTTTGCGTGTCGACGGGACTTCTCCTCTTCTCCGGGCTTCTTTGGCGTGATCGGAGTCGAAGAATGCTTTCGAAGATGGTGGGGCTAGCACCGATCTCCGTGCGACGGTTGTAGCGTCGGCTTTTGTTGATGAAGACGACGAGGGTAGCGACGGTCTCCGTGCGACGGTTGTAGCGTCGGCTTTTGTTGATGAAGACGACGGGGGTGGCGACGCTTCAGACGATCTGCTCCAGGCTTTCTTCTTCGTGGATGGCGCAGGCGTCAGTCGAAGACGACGGGGTGATGACGCTTCGCTTCTCTCCTCCGGGCTGTGGGGCTTGATTGGGATCGAGGATTTGTTGGAGCCGACGGGGTGGTGCCGCTCCTCTTCTTCTCCGGGCTTTTGGGCTTGATCGGAGTCGAAGGCTTTGTTGGAGCCGGCGGGGTGGTGCCGCTCCTCTTCTTCTCCGGGCTTTTGGGCTTGATCGGAGTCGAAGGCTTGTTGGAGACGACGGGGTAGTGCCGCTCCTCTTCTTCTCCGGGCTTTTGGGCTTGATCGGAGTCGAAGGCTTGTTGGAGACGACGGGGTAGTGCCGCTCCTCTCCTTCTCCGGGCTTTTGGGCTTGATCGGAGTCGAAGCTTGTTGGAGACGACGGGGTAGTGCCGCTCCTCTTCTTCTCCGGGCTTTTGGGCTTGATCGGAGTCGAAGCTTGTTGGAGACGACGGGGTAGTGCCGCTCCTCTTCTTCTCCGGGCTTTTGGGCTTGATCGGAGTCGAAGCTTGTTGGAGACGACGGGGTAGTGCCGCTCCTCTTCTTCTCCGGGCTTTTGGGCTTGATCGGAGTCGAAGCTTGTTGGAGACGACGGGGTAGTGCCGCTCCTCTTCTTCTCCGGGCTTTTGGGCTTGATCGGAGTCGAAGCTTGTTGGAGACGACGGGGTAGTGCCGCTCCTCTTCTTCTCCGGGCTTTTGGGCTTGATCGGAGTCGAAGGCTTGTTGGAGACGACGGGGTAGTGCCGCTCCTCTTCTTCTCCGGGCTTTTGGGCTTGATCGGAGTCGAAGGCTTGTTGGAGACGACGGGGTAGTGCCGCTCCTCTTCTTCTCCGGGCTTTTGGGCTTGATCGGAGTCGAAGCTTGTTGGAGACGACGGGGTAGTGCCGCTCCTCTTCTTCTCCGGGCTTTTGGGCTTGATCGGAGTCGAAGCTTGTTGGAGACGACGGGGTAGTGCCGCTCCTCTTCTTCTCCGGCCTTTGCTTCTGGCGTCTTCGGAGTCGAAGGGTTCTTCTTCTCCGAGCTTTCTTCTTCGTGCACGGAGTCGAAGGGATGATCTTCGTGTGCAAGGGCCTTCACATTGATGAGGACTTTCAGTAAGCCGATCCCTCGGGACAGGCTTGACTGTGCCTCGTGAAGCCTCGGGTCGATGAAGAAGCGTGCTCTTTTCTGCAGAGCTCTGGCGCTTTGTCTTCAACTTTCCGACCATTTTTTCCTTCCCCCACCCCCTCTATTTATAGGCAAAGAGGTGGGGAGAGAGATATGGGAACTTTTTAATTTTAAATCCCTTTTGTATCTCTCTCATAATTACCCGGATTTTATTCATCCATTGATGAGGGGAATAACATTTAGTTGTTTTCCTTTTCTGGCGGGTGCAATTATGGCTGGATTTTGCGCACGAAATCGATGGCGATCGGGCGCTTCGTCTTGTGCGTCGGATCGAGGGATCGGCGCAGATCTGCGTGTGTGCAGACGTCATACGCTACCTCCCCCCGCGCATGGCGGTATTTTTTTCCTTTTCTTTCTTTTCTTTCCTTTTCTTTTCTTTCCTTTTTCTTTTCTTTCCTTTCTTTTCTTTCCTTTTTCTTTTCTTTCTTTTTTCTTCCCTTTCCTTGCAGGGCCGGCCGGCCCCTCCATGGGGTTCGGTCCCCACTAGGGCCGGCCCTATAGGGTTCGGACCCTAGTAGGGGCCGGCCCTTCTTGGGGCGGGGTCCGAGTCCGTGTTGGCGCGCGCGAGTCGGGTCCGCGTGTCGGGTTTGCATCCACGTCGGCGCGAGCGAGTTGGGTCCGCGTGTCGGGTTTGCATCCGCGTCGGCACACGTAAGTCGGGTTCGGGTCCGACGAAATTCGTGTGTCTACAAAGAGCAAGCATATCGAGTAGAAATACTATATAATCCGGGACTTGCAGAAGCGAGGGGAGGTAGCAGTGACTCAGGTGGCGTCTGCAGATAACATGGCGGATCCTTTCACAAAGGCGTTACCGACCAAGGCTTTTGAGAAGCACGTGGATGCCATGGGAGTTAAGATTGTTGTTCCCCGCTAGGCCAAGTGGGAGATTGTTGTAGCTCGTGTGTCCTTAGCGTGGATTTTCTGAATTAACATTAATAAAGATGACTTTGGTTATTGCTATGATTAGAATACTACTCTGGTATATGATAATACTCATATAATAAAAGGACCCTATGGAACACAGTAGGCCACTGAGGCGCATAGAGGATCCATGCTTGGGAGACCCAGTGGACCAGTTCTGTGTAGACCTAGAACTAGTTCACAGCTTTGGTAATGCTGGTCGCTTCACCGAGAATAAGCTGTTGGCAGGTAGAGGATGTGGTGAAGTCTCCACCACGGAAACGTGGGATTCCCATTCACCTGACCAAGCACGATGATCGTGTTGAACAGGAACCAAGATGGTGCACAGTTCAGTGATTCAGACACTGGTGCAGAAACCGTCTTACTACTATAGATAATCTATCCTTAACCCTGAGGGACCATGCTCACTGGGCCAACCAGTTGTGTGGTGCTTTGATGTGCTAACGTGTGTGGACCTTCCATAGTCCAATACCACAGTACGTTGGGTTACCCGTGTCACGCCCCAGAAATCTGAACACCGATCCCTGGGGTGTGAGGTGAGAAAAGGAAGAGGGTTCTGGGTATGGTTACTTAACTATGCCAATTTTGGGTTCTCACAGGGCTTCTACGCTCTCTAATATGAAAAACAAGAAGGAGGGAGAAACAAGAAGGGGATCTTTTAAATTTGATTTTTCGAAAAACATTTTTTATTAAAAAGCAAAGAAAGAGAAATTATCAACAGAGAGAAGATATTATCTAGTCAAGCTCAACCTTCAAAAGTCATATCCTCTCAGTATGTGTGACCTGTCGGTGCCACTACATACTGACAGGAGTCTATCTGAGGGAGCACGAGGCTCAAGCCTTCTACGGCTAGCCAAGTCGTTTCACCTACTACATAACACTCAAGTGCACCAGTCTAGGGTTCCTATCTACGAGGTTAATCAATTTAGTCATTTATATGCATTTATATTTTCATCATGATCTATCCTAGGCTTGGGGCCTTGAGGAGAGGCCTACCCAAAAGAATTCAGCTGGAACCATTGCAACTACAACCATAGAATACTAACTAACTAATAAGAACTCTTATTCCAAAACAATTACAATGACTGAAGAGAAAGGACTACAAGACTAACGTACTAAGTCAAAAGGTAAAGCTGCAACTCCAACTCCGCCTCTTGACTCCTATTGCTACTCCTGAGCCTTCGGACCTGCAACTGAGCCTACTCGTGGGAAATAGTAGCCCCCAATAGGAGATTGGGAGATTAGCCAAATTAATGGCTAGTGACATCCTAATAGTCTTTAATAATATGAGACAACTAATCTTAATAAATTAAGATAAGATCAATCAGTTCTAGTAGGATCAATGTTTGCAAAATGATACCTAAACCTATCAGTTGTCTATATTCACATGCAATTCCTACTGTCACTAGGTTATCTAACATAAAGTCCATTCAATATTCTACATCATTAAAGAACAAATTTAAATAAGACGTTCATATAAAGTCACGAGATCATCATGTGAACAGTCATACAATTCTAAATTCATATACAGATAAAACACACACTATCAAAATGTGAACCCCGGATATTTTATTCATCCTGCCCCCGGTCGGGCATTACTATAGGGCCTTTTATTTCGATATAGAGGGTCAACTCTCTCGCCGTGCATCCACCAACTCCATGCACTAGTCACCCAGATGATCATAAGGGATTTCCCGTCTTTCACGGTGGAGCTCTACCGCCCAACTTGCTTTACTATGGGGACTTTAACTCCCCGGGATAGGGCTGCTAGGCCAATCCCTACTCAATGGCACCTCCTATTGGATTTACCACAACCCTTGCCCGTGACCCCTAACCTACTTAACTTCGGTTGTACGCGCAGGGTGGTTCACGGCCCATGCGCGTACGGGGTCCCTACCCTCTAACCAGGTAGATTCACATATAACATCTTTCAACATATACAATGAAACTACAAAAAGTCTATTTAATGCTTAACAATTTCCAACAATTTACCCCTGGTCCCGTACTCCTCTCGCAACCCATACGACATAATAAATAAATAAAGTAAGGCACTCATCCCGGTGACCCGTGTGCTAGGGTTGCCATATTCCTCTCAAGAGGGTGGGCCCCGATAATTATTAGTTATTCAATTTATTATTTAATTTAAGGGAATCCTAATTACGGTGTCCATACAATCAAAAGCAATCATTATTAATATTTTATTAATATTTTAAGCATGCGTCGCCGGACTCGCGACTCCGCATGCAAGGCGGGGTCCACTTGACCACATGCGATGATGCCTAGCGGGGCCCGCATGCAGTTGTTGGAAGTTAATCCAGGTCAGAGGCTCGCAGCGGAAGCGATTTGGTGGTCGAAAGACCATTCATGGTGCACGTTACACGATTTAAACTTTCATCGAAACTAATCTACATATGTGTGCATGTGTATGCACGTGAATCGAAAACCCCTAACGGCAATCTAGCGTAATGATTAACTAGCATGAATGCAAATCATAATGCTCGCTAGATCTACATGTTAGATTACACATACCTTTCGTACGGATCTTTTAACCGCGGAGAATTATCTTCTTTGTCGATGGAGATGGAAGATCGTTCGCGAAGATGCCGATGGTACGAATGGAGATGTTGCCTTCTTGTTCACCCGATCTCACACGATGCACGGAACGTCGCTCTCGGATCTTTGAGTGCCTCCGAAGAATGACCCTTCTCCTTCTTCAGAACTCCACGCGAGGAAGACGAAGTTGCAAGCGGGAAACGGGAGATAAATCGGGAGAGAACTAGAGAGATGAGAGAGGGGGGGGTTCGGTTTTTCTGGACCATAGGGCCGGCGCCCCATAGGCCCTTTTATAGGGCCGGCCAACCCCCTTGGATAAGGATCCAAGGGGATAAAGACCTCCCACAGATATCTCTCCATTATCTCCTTTTTATCTCTCGTTGTATTTATCCGTTTTCCCACTTTTTAGGGCTCAATCTTAACCGTTTTATCGCCCTATCCCTATCTATATGGCCGGCCCTATAGATGAGGGATTCTTATCCCTACATCATAGGGCCGGCCCTAACAAGGTGCCTCACTACTAGGGTCGGCCAACAGTGAGGTCCGGCAGAGTGAGGTTTTTACCAAAACGCCCCGACGCCTCATTTTGACCATTTCTAGCGTGCGATACCTAGCGGCCACTTCTTAAGTGATCTTTACTAGTTACCTACTATTAACTGAGGCCACCGAAGGGTGCCTCTAGCAAAGTCAACTAGTCAACTCGCAACATACCCCGGTGCATCGCACCTATGCAGCGAAGTTCACTTATGGCTAGGGATTACTACATGCGACTCTGCACTAGTCTCGGGCTCAACCCTTAGTACTCGTATGTAGTTACGCATCTACCGTGCTCTAGTGCCAAGCACACACGGAGCGTATACTTCTTTCTTCCTTATGCTTATGGTGTTCCGAGGAGACGGTTCAAGAACCGTACATAATGTTGATAAGGTGGAACCATCAGGGACCGGGGTTCATGGCTTCCAACTCAAGCTCGATCGACACACTACCCGAGTGTACCATCGATCCTCTGAGCTCGAGTTAACCTGCGTAGCCACCCAGAGTGCGACGCAGGCTGCACTCCAATTCACCCAGACTTACTATGTTCTCCATCATACCCCTGCCCTCCGTTTAGTAGTGGTAAACCCGTTGTCCCTCCACTTGATGCCATGATTCACTTCGAGCGGTGGAGACTACCGTCAGACTCGAATGATCATATGACTTGGTTCCTTCCAGGTTGACCTATACATCGTACCTCTGATTACCCCGTCGAGTAATCGAACCCGGTCAACAGTTAAACTGGTGACCACCAGGCCTGGGTTTGGTACAGTGTAAGTCACACCAAGGAACGCACCTCCCTTCAGGGGTGTGGATGGCCTGCAGGAGTAACACTCTAATACAACGCCAGCCGGGTAACCCAGTACACTGTGGTTTTGGATCACTGTATATGGATCCTCACACATTGGTGCGCCAAAGCACCACGCAACTGGTTAGTCCATCAGACGTGGTTCCTCAGGGTTTAGGACCATTTTACCCTAAGCAGAAACATGGCTTAGTGTACCAGTGTCTGCTCACTGATCTGTACACCGTGTTAGTTCCGTTCAGCCACAGACACTGTGCCTGGTGATGACCATGGTGAAGACTTCCCATGAACTGTCATCGCCAATAGCTTAACATGATGAGGTGACCAACCTGATCATAGCTGCGAACTAATTTAGATTATATGGGACCAATCCACTCAGTCTTCAACTCAGTGGACTACCATATAACCATGGCTCTCTGTTCTAAAAAGAACACGTAACTATGTTACGCACCTATATGCATCTCATATAATAATAACTATCAATCTTTATTAGACCAAAAACATAAAGTTTTACAAGCTTAGAACACATCAATCCTAACAATCTCCCACTTGATCTAGCGAAGCAAAACGGTTTTGACTCCCATCGCGTCCACATCTCGCTCGAATGTCTTGGTAGGTATTGCCTTTGTGAAAGGATCAGCAACATTATCTGTAGATGCAATCTGTGTCACCGCTACTCACCCTTGCTTTTGAAACTACCGAATCAAGTGGAACTTGCGCTCGATGTGCTTCCCCTTTTGGTGATATCTTGGCTCCTTAGCTTGTGCTACCGCCCCACTATTGTCGCAGTAAAGCATAATAGATAACTGGGCCTCTGGTACGCACCCCAAATCCGTAAGGAATTTCTTGAGCCATACCGCCTCTTTGGCTGCCTCGCACGTTGCAACGTACTCAGCCTCTGTGGTAGAGTCTGCGATGCATTTCTGCTTCACACTTTGCCAACTAACCGTTGCTCCTCCTAACATAAACACAAAACCTGATGTCGATTTTCTGGATTCCAAATCTGACATAAAGTCAGAATCTGTGTATCCAATCGGCGTCAGTTCTTGTGCAGTGTAAACCAACTCATAGTCCCTTGTTCTACGAAGGTACTTGAGTATACACTTCACTGCAGTCCAGTGATCTGGACCCGGATTCGACTGAAACCGACCCATCATGCCTACTGCGAAACAGATATCTGGCCTTGTACAATGCATAGCATACATTAGACTACCTAATGCCGAGGCATAAGGTATCTTCTGCATTTCTGCTCTCTCCTCAGGTGTCTTAGGACATTGATCCTTAGACAGTTTTACGCCATGTCTAAATTGCACAAAACCCTTCTTGGAGTCTTGCATGTCAAACCTAGCCATAACCTTATCTATATACGCGGCCTGTGACAGCGAGAGAATCCTGTTCTGGCGATCACGTGTTACCTTGATCCCCAAAACATAACTCGCTTCACCTAGGTCTTTCATATCGAACTGTGTTGACAACCAGACTTTTACCGTTGACAATGTTCCAACATCATTCCCAATGAGTAGAATATCGTCTACGTAAAGTATCAAATATACCACTGTAGTCTTATCACTCCTCTTATATACACATGGCTCATCCTCGTTTTGAGTAAATCCATATGACTGGATTGCCTGATCAAAACGGATGTTCCAACTTCTAGATGCTTGCTTAAGTCCATAAATGGACTTCTGCAACTTGCAAACTAGATGTTCCTGACCCTCTGACTCAAAACCTGGTGGCTGTATCATATATATGTCTTCTTCCAAATTCCCGTTGAGGAATGTTGTCTTGACATCCATTTGCCAGATCTCCCAGTTATAATAGGCTGCAATGGATAGGAGGATCCGAATAGACTTTATCATAGCTACCGGCGAGAAGGTTTCGTCAAAGTCGATTCCTTCTCTCTGGGTATAACCCTTGGCAACTAATCTAGCTTTATAAGTCTCGATTGTACCATCGGATCCTCTCTTCGTCTTATACACCCACTTACACCCAATAGGTTTAATAATGGATGATGGTGTAACAAGAGTCCAGACTGCGTTATGGGACATTGATGCAATTTCTGCCTCCATAGCTTTTTGCCAGTCAGAGCTGTCAGAAGCTCCCACTGCCTCATCGTAGCTCAGTGGGTCATCCTCCTGACCCTCTGGATCAACCAATAAGGTCTCTCCATAGTATCTGTCAGGAGCTCTGATGCTTCTCCCACTGCGACGAGGTGGTGGTGGTGTTACAGGATGAATAGGTTCTACAGTTTCTGGTATATTAGTGTGTAATGTCAGCTCCCATTATGCTTTCGGATGCGCTCTCTGATCTAGTACCCAGTAGCTCATCCAGAACTACCTTACTAGCAGGCTTGTGGTCCATAATATAATCATGTTCTAGGAAAATGGCATTCGTTGAAATGATTACCTTCTTTTCCACATGATCATAAAATAGTCCACCTTTAGTCTCTTTGGGATATCCTACAAACAGACATGCTTTGGACTTTGGCTCCATCTTTTCCCTCTTGTCTACCCGCACATGTGCAAGACATCTCCATATTCTGAAATGCTGTAGTGTTGGCTTTTGCCTTGACCACAGTTCTCTAGGGGTCTGAGGCACTGATTTAGACGGAACGTGGTTCAGAACATATGCTGCTGTCTGAAGGGCATATCCCCAAAAGGTCGTTGGTAAACAGGCATAACTCATCATGCTTCGAACCATGTCCAACAAGCTTCGATTCCTTCTCTCAGAGACTCCATTCTGTTGTGGGGTACCTGGAGCAGTTAACTGGGATGTTATCCCATGCTCCACCAAATATCCAAGGAACTCGTCAGATAGGTATTCACCTCCTCGATCAGATCGAAGGGTTTTTATACATTTACCTGTCTGCTTTTCTACTTCAGCCCTGAACTCTTTGAACATATCAAAGGATTCCGACTTCCGATGCATAAGGTAAACGTAACCATATCTTGAGTAATCATCAGTAAAAGTGATGAAGTACTCATGGCCTCCTATCGCCTTGACGCTCATGGGTCCACATACATCTGAATGGATTAATTCCAATATCTTAGTAGCTCTCACTCCTTTGCCTTTAAAGGCCCTCTTGGTTATCTTACCTTCCAGGCAGGATTCACAGGTGGAAAGGATCTTCATAGGATCTGTTTCCAGAAGCCCGGCCTTTACCAACCTATGGATCCTGTCCAAGGCAATATGCCCAAGCCGTAAGTGCCACAATTGGGTTAAATTCTCTGAAGGATTCTTACGCTTAGATGAATTAACATTAAATGCTGAAGTTATTACGTTATCTTTTTCAAATTTAGGACTGAGAATATAGAGATTTTTCTGAAACATTCCTCTTATTATAAAAGTTCCATTCAGTTTAATCAACACACCAGAAGCATCAAAATAAACTGAATAACCTTTATTAACCAAAGAAGAAATAGAAATTAAGTTACGTCTCAAGGACGGTACATAAAAGACATCTCTAAGAGTCAAAGTCTTATTATTCGAAAAACTAAGATTAACGTCTCCAATAGCTTCAGCAGCAGCCACGGTCTCAGTTCTCATGCTCAAGGTCACGTCTCCATCAAGCAACCTTCTACTTTCCCGAAACCCCTGAAGAGAGTTACAGGCATGGTTAGTGGATCCTAAATCCACAATCCAACTAGCAAAAGAACTATTACTTGAAAGAAATGATTCAACAACTAAGAGTTGTGGATTACCTTCACCAGCATTCTGAGGCTTCTTGCAGTCCTTTTTCCAATGACCCTTCTGGCCACACCGAAAACACTTCGTGCCCGGCTTCTTTGATTCTCCAGACCCAGAGGCCCCAGCAGAGTCCTGCACAGGCTCAGACTTAGGTTTCTTCTTATGTCTCTTGCCTCGAGGTTTACTAGACTTCTTGAAGGATCTGCGTTGCACATGAAGTGCTTCGCCCTTCTGCTTGAAGCCATCCTCAGCTGCTTGGAGAGCTCCCAGAAGCTTTGCATTTGTCATAGCCAACTTGTTTAAGTTAAATTTGGTGACAAAGTCTTCAAAGGCTCCAGACAGTGACGAGAGGAAGATGTCTGTCATCACCTCGCCTTCTAGCACAATGTCCATGGTAGCTAGTTCGTTCTGGAACCCAAACATTTTCATCATGTGTTCCCGAACTAGCGTCCCATTGGACATCTTAGTGCCGACGAGTTTCTTGATGGTAAGGTATCGCGTAACGCGATTGTGACCTTCAAACATCTCCTTCAAGTACAACATCATGTCAGAAGCGTCGGGCATCTCCTCGACTTGCTTCTGCAGAGTTGTTTGCAAGGATGCTATGTGGCATCCTTGCATATTTCATTAGATTCCTTCCAGTCGGTAAAACCCTTTAACTGTGCCTCTGTGGTATTGGGTCCTGGCAAATCCGGCTCAGGGTCATTGAAGGCTGTCATGTGTTTACCAATTCTTAAGACCAGATATAGGTTGCGCTTCCAGTCCTCATAGTTGGGACCGGTAAGTTTGTGGTCATTTAGGATAGCGGACAGGGGGTCTAACTTGGTCATCTGAAAATAAAAGACTGAATTATGAGAATGCATGAAAACTTATTTTATGGATTTTTTAAAACAAGCTAATTATATCCACATGACAACGCTACCCTCAAGCGAAGCCATCTCTATGGATTAATTAACCATGTATGTAAGATCTCGGAGTAGGCTACACCTGTCCGAGGGGGCAGTGTGCAGGTCTTCCGCTTACACGGGTCTTTCCCTTGACCCTATCCAAATCTGCCAACTACGGGCTTTGATGGACCATGGTTATCTTTTGGTCAGTACCACGTGATCACCGTTGTCTTCGCAATGAATACCTCACGTGTATTTAGGATGCTTACCCACAAGCTTAGGCAATTACGGCACGGGAATTCTAACGGCCCCCACGAGGGTGAGTAAAACCTGAACACTTGGCACCGTAACTGTCATATCCCGAAGGAGATCACTAAGTAGCTTGGCATAGAAAAAACACAGCTCTCACCCGAGGGGGTTGTTGAGTTATGCCCTTCCACCCGAGTACGAAGTGATTAGCCGTAGAGGCTAGAGGATCTTCAAAATCCTCTATTACATCCCTTATATATATGAGGGTTATTTGCGAGTATGAATTTATGCAAATGCAAAGGTAGCGACCTCCTATATACTAGACCCTGGTCACACCATGCTCCCACTAGCGTTCAAGCCCTTCGCCTAGCATTAATCACTCTCGGAATATCATAGTCCCTGCCTCAAGTGGATTTCTCCATTCAAGGGTCACATTACATATTCCAAGAATATCGATGCTTTGCAAAATTGGTTATCACGCTAATGCTCTGGAGCTAATCCTAGAGTCAGACTCACTGGAAAGGACTCCCACTAGTCATGGCGCCTTGATTATAGATTTGACAATTGATGTTCAATGGATCTCCATCTCATCTTTGATTTCGATGCTGGCCAAATAGGCACACCCGACTAATCGGGTGTTGACCTAATGGTGGCATAACCATATGTGATGGGATCCCACTAACATCAAAAGTCAACTAAATAATAGGCGTCATCTAGCGGGATCCAAACCTCAAACAGTCGCATGGACCAGAGGGGAAAGGCATCCCTCTGAAAACTGATAATTACATTATCTCATCGGGGTTCGATATGAAGCATAAAGAACTAATTAAAGAAAGCAACCATTAAAACTGAATTAAGTTCAGGGTCCGACCCCTGAACCTAATTAGCACAGCGCAGGCCTCTAGCTTTCTTCGCAAGGTTCCTCGATTCGGCTCCTTCGTCGCGCTCGCGAACACTTTGCCGGATCGTCTTCATCCTCCAGGGTTCCGCTTCCGCTCCCGATGGTGGATTTCTTTGGCACATTTTTCTTCTCGATCTGTAACTGAAAAAGTCTAGTACGCTTCGAACAAGTGCTCGCTCGTACACAATTTCCTAGAAAGAAAAGAAAACACACCTAGGAAAAGGCCATGGGAAACCGAGGATGGTCAACCCCCATCACTCGCCCAATCTAAGGCTCAATTACAAATCCACACATAGAAAGCAAATCCAGACAATTGCTAACTCGGGGTCCGACCCCCGGTAGCAAGCACAAAGCATAGATCTAGATTTTTTGTAGCGGCGCCCTGCAAGAATGATTAATAGAACAAGCACAATCTATACATATGCATGATCTAAGCGTAAGAACCACGATGAATTCACGCATTCATCATGCGCACACATGTTGGTTTCATGAAAATACGTGAAACGCACACCACTAATGCGGCTCTGATACCAATTGTTGGAAGTTAATCCGGGTCAGAGGCTCGCAGCGGAAGTGATTTGGTGGTCGAAAGACCATTCATGGTGCACGTTACACGATTTAAACTTTCATCGAAACTAATCTACATATGTGTGCATGTGTATGCACGTGAATCGAAAACCCCTAACGGCAATCTAGCGTAATGATTAACTAGCATGAATGCAAATCATAATGCTCGCTAGATCTACATGTTAGATTACACATACCTTTCGTACGGATCTTTTAACCGTGGAGAATTGTCTTCTTTGTCGATGGAGACGGAAGATCGTTTGCGAAGATGTCGATGGTACGAATGGAGATGTTGCCTTCTTATTCACCCGATCTCACACGATGCACGGAATGTCGCTCTCAGATCTCTGAGTGCCTCCGAAGAAGGACCCTTCTCCTTCTTCAGAACTCCACGCGAGGAAGACAAAGTTGCAAGCAGGAAACGGGAGATAAATCGGGAGAGAACTAGAGAGATGAGAGAGGGGGGATTCGGTTTTTCTGGACCATAGGGCCGGCGCCCCATAGGCCCTTTTATAGGGCCGTCCAACCCCCTTGGATAAGGATCCAAGGGGATAAAGACCTCCCACAGATATCTCTCCATTATCTCCTTTTTATCTCTCGTTGTATTTATCCGTTTTCCCACTTTTTAGGGCTCGATCTTAACCGTTTTATCGCCCTATCCCTATCTATATGGCCGGCCCTATAGATGAGGGATTCTTATCCCTACATCATAGGGCCGGCCCTAGCAAGGTGCCTCACTACTAGGGTCGGCCAACAGTGAGGTCCGGCATAGTGAGGTTTTTACCAAAACGCCCCGAAGCCTCATTTTGACCATTTCTAGCGTGCGATACCTAGCGGCCACTTCTTAAGTGATCTTTACTAGTTACCTACTATTAACTGAGGCCACCGGAGGGTGCCTCTAGCAAAGTCAACTAGTCAACTCGCAACATACCCCGGTGCATCGCACCTATGCAGCGAAGTTCACTTATGGCTAGGGATTACTACATGCGACTCTGCACTAGTCTCGGGCTCAACCCTTAGTACTCGTATGTAGTTACGCATCTACCGTGCTCTAGTGCCAAGCACACACAGAGCGTATACTTCTTTCTTCCTTATGCTTATGGTGTTCCGAGGAGACGGTTCAAGAACCGTACATAATGTTGATAAGGTGGAACCATCAGGGACCGGGGTTCATGGCTTCCAACTCAAGCTCGATCGACACACTACCCGAGTGTACCATCGATCCTCTGAGCTCGAGTTAACCTGCGTAGCCACCCAGAGTGCGACGCAGGCTGCACTCCAATTCACCCAGACTTACTATGTTCTCCATCATACCCCTGCTCTCCGCTTAGTAGTGGTAAACCCACTGTCCCTCCACTTGATGCCATGATTCACTTCGAGCGGTGGAGACTACCGTCAGACTCGAATGATCATATGACTTGGTTCCTTCCAGGTTGACCTATACATCGTACCTCTGATTACCCCGTCGAGTAATCGAACCCGGTCAACAGTTAAACTAGTGACCACCAGGCCTGGGTTTGGTACAGTGTAAGTCACACCAAGGAACGCACCTCCCTTCAGGGGTGTGGATGGCCTGCAGGAGTAACAAGCTAATGCAACACCAGCCGGGTAACCCAGTACACCATGGTTTTGGATCACTGTATATGGATCCTCACACATTGGTGCGCCAAAGCACCACGCAACTGGTTAGTCCATCAGACGTGGTTCCTCAGGGTTTAGGACCGTTTTACCCTAAGCAGAAACACGGCTTAGTGTACCAGTGTCTGCTCACTGATCTGTACACCGTGTTAGTTCCGTTCAGCCACAGACACTGTGCTTGGTGATGACCATAGTGAAGACTTCCCATGAACTGTCATCGCCAACAGCTTAACATGATGAGGCGACCAACCTGATCATAGCTGCGAACTAATTTAGATTATATGGGACCAATCCACTCAGTCTTCAACTCAGTGGACTACCATATAACCATGGCTCTCTGTTCTAAAAAGAACACGTAACTATGTTACGCACCTATATGCATCTCATATAATAATAACTATCAATCTTTATTAGACCAAAAACATAAAGTTTTACAAGCTTAGAACACATCAATCCTAACAGCAGTGTCATGGACACCTACCCTTAGTCATTCTCATTTCCCACTATTAAAGACCACGCAAGGGTAGTAGATGTCACCTGGTTGTCGATCGCACACGACTCCGGCTTGCTAGTTGCTTCTGATCCGTCTCCGCTGGATCACCACGATCAAGGTCTGATAATAACCACAGCTCCGCATCACAACTTTATCGATTAAAACAAAAGAATCTACGATAAGGGTTCTATGCCAAGGATAATCGGGCACCCTCGATAGGGGACCAACATTGAGTCGACAGTACGCAAATCCGTGTGACTGAAGAACTCGAACCTAAACAATACTAGGCCAATCAAGTAAACAGAAGCTAAACCTACTCATCGAATCGTGCTCGAAGAACCCTTTCCGATGGTTCCAGTTTCGCTGGAATCTGACTTCGGTCGAATAGTTTCGGGTCAAACCATGTAGAACCGGTGAAACCGATCGCATGGTTGGTTCACTAGGGTAGAAGAGGTTCTAGGGTTATATTCTGGGTTTAATAGGTAGGACTCAAAGTTCTGAGCACGATGCCGCCGGTTTTGTCCGAATCCGAGTTCGAACGATGAAACAGCGGTCAAACCATGGTACCACGATAATATCGGTTCAAAGGATAAAACAGGGGATTAAACAGTATAATTACTATGATAAACTATGGCCAACAGGTAGTATTTTCTGAGCCGGTCGAAATGGCACTGGTTTCATCCAATTCCGAGTTCGGACGGAGAAATGGCAGTGGAACCAAAATTGACTGGTTCATGGGTCTGGTTCAGGTGAACCAGACCGGTTCACTGCGTGGGTCGGGTCAGGTCTGCTAGGTCGGGTTCAGGGCTAAACGGGTCGGGTCTGGGGTGCAATGCAAAGTCGGGTCGGGTTCAGGGTTAAATAATAACCTAGAAATTACAGATCTACCCCCCCCCCATGATCATCTTCTCTACGAGTCCGAGACGTACCAGCGGCGGGCTGGTTCTTGCGCGCCGGCGGCCGACGGGAGGGGTGGCCTGGAGCGCCGGCGAGTGCTCGGCCGGCCTCTCCCGCACCACCCCCACAGAGGAGGCGCGGTGGGAGGCGGCCGGAGCGGCCGTCGAAGCCCAAGAGCTCGACCGGAGGGGTTCGCATGGGGGCTTGGTCGGAGGTCGGAGGTCGCCGGGGAGGGGCTCGGTTGTGGCGGCGATCACTGCCCGTGTGGGCCGTGGCAAGGGAGGAGGAAGGGGGGTCGCGGGGTTGGGTCACGGAGGAGGATGGGAGGAGGAGGGTGGCTGACCTGGGGTCTCGGCGTGCTCGCCGCTGCTCCGGCGAGGGACGGGTCGGCTGCTCCAATCTCCCTCGATCTCTTCTCCTTCCCCATCTCTGTCTCGCGTTCTCTCTCTTCTTCTCCCGTTCTCTCTCTCTCTCTCCTCTTGTTCTCTCTCTATCTCGTTCTCTCCCGTTCCTCTCTCTCTCTATTTATAGATAAAGGGGGAGGCTGTGGTGGCTGTGATAAGAAGGGACGGGGGATAGGGTTGGTTAAAACCTTCCTAAAAAGGGGGAGGGGATAAAGGTATGAAAGATTGGGATATATCATCCCAAATCCTGTCCGATTATTCCCATCCGAATTTCGGATTTTAAATAAATGGGGAGGGAGGTCAAGAGACCTTAAACTATGCTAGAAGACCGGGAGGCAGGCTCCAGGGCTGGTCGGGCTCGGTCCCGAGCCCTGAACCGGGCTCGGTTGGAATCCGGGTGCGATTCGTCCATCAACCGGATTAAAAAGAATAATAAGTCGTAACTATCAAACTGGAAGTCGGAATAGATCCCGAGAGGATTCATTGGAAAGGTCTCGTCAACTCAAACGCGTTAGTGCTTGGTACATAATTTTCTGACTTCTGGATCTCCCGAAAAGAAGAAAAGACTCCAAAACTCAAAATAGCAATAACTATTCACCCGGGTGTCGGATCGACCCTAACTCAGACTCATTAGAAGGCTCTCTCAGAGCCCCATCTAACGTATTCTGTTTCGTTACGATCCGATCACCCAATCTCTTGCAAGAAATAAAACAGCTACAACTATCGACCAATTATCGTTTTTCTAGGGTTTATCTGCCGGACTGCGAAAACTGGCTGCGCATACACCTGATCGTTGCACGGAACGCACCATCGTGACATGCTTGAAGTTACGGAGAATGTGAACGTAAAACATCCCATTGGTTTACGATCCATTTATTGGGAAAAAGTCCAAAGAAAAAGTCTGGCTGTAAAAAGACGAAACTAGCCATTGAGGATTTCTATTATTCTCAAATCTAACACCACAGGTGTTACAACCCGGCTGGCGCTTGAGTGACATGTAATCCCTATAGGTTATCCGACGTCCAGTATTGGATGGGTGCGTTTTGATGAGTCAATATGTCCACACAGTTAACCCAGGCCTGGTGGTTGTCAGTATGACTGATGATGTTTCGGATGCTAGGCATAGCACCGGAAGGTGTGTGGTGTTATAGATGACAAGTCATCAAACCCTAGTCAGATGATCGATCGGGATCTGACGGTGCTCCCCACCGCCCGAGTCGTATCATGGCACCAGTAATAGGAGGGACTAAGGATTATCGGAGTATAGTAGAGAACAGGGTTATGAGGGAGTAATATAAGTTTAGGATCACTAGAGTTCAACTCGCGTCGCACTCTAGGTGGCTACGTGGGTTAATCGGATTAGGGCTAATTAACGGAACTTTCGGTGTGTCACCGGAACAGTTAATCAAGGATCCGGTTGGAGCTAGAGATCCCGAACCCTGAAGGTTCCACCCTGTCGTTGCGTATAGGAATTGTTCCCCGACCTAGTTGGATACGTTAGATGCGAAGTAGCGCGATGGAGCGCAAGCCCAGAGCCAAAGAACCTAATTCACATGTGTTACGGGCCGTAGGGGTATTTTGGTAAATACTGAAATATGGCTCAGAACATATTGAATATGGATCTTAGATTGAGCGGAATAATTCCAGGAGCTTACAGGCGCTGACGGAACTCGATTCCGAGTAGCGCACCTCACTCAGTCTCACTTTCAGTTTTCCGCTTTTCGTGAAGGGTATTTTCGTCCGGACTTCACGATAGACACCCGGAAGACCTAAATCCGATCCCCCCTTGTCCCTATCCACCTAGGGGCCGGTCCTAGGCTCCTTGGAGCTATGGGAGACCGGCCCTATAAAGGAAATAGGGGGGAGGGTCGGCCCCAAGTGCCTCCCTCTCCTTTGTGGCCGAACCTATCATCCCCTCTCCCTCTTTGTGGTTTCGGCCAAGGAAAAGAGAGGAAGAAGAAGGGAGAAGGAAGAGGAAGGAAGGAGAAGGAAGAAAGGAGAAAGAGGAGGAGAAAATCTCGCGGCTCGCCATCGTCTTCGTAACGGATTTCTCCGTCGGCTCGTAATCCCTGCACTCAGAGACGGGATTTCGAGGATTCTTCAATTCGCAAAGGACAATGTGCTATCCGACAGTTTCCCTTGTGATTCAAGTACGGTTCTTCATCATTCCGTAATCTTCGGATCATAGATCCATAAGGTATGATGAATCTAAACATCTAAGTAGATGCATGCATATCTTCCGTAGATCGTAGTATGCCTCTAGGGTGTCCACACATATGCTAAGATCATAGATTTGCATGTAGATTGTTTTGTATCACGAATTGTAATGAAACATACACCGTATGATCTTCGGATCTTTCTTTTGCTTCCGCTGCGACTCTGATTAGCGGATCCAATTCCAACAGAAGGAGCTCTGCAGAAGAGGAGACACGCTCTTCATCGACCCAAGGCTTCACGAGGCACAGGCAAGCCTATCCCTTCGGGACCGGCCTTAGTCCATTGAAAGTCCTCATCAACGTGAAGATCCTTGCATAAGAAAATCATCCCTTCGACTCCGTGCACGAAGAAGAAAACTCAGAGAAAAAGAAACCTTCAACTTCGAAGACGCCAGAAGCAAAGGTCAGAGAAGAAGATCGGAGCGGCATCACCCCGTCATCTCCAACAACCCTTCAACTCCGAAGACGCCAGAAGCAAAGGCCGGAGAAGAAGATCGGAGCAGCATCACCCCGTCATCTCCAACAAACCTTCGACTCCGATCAAGCCTAAAAGCCTGGAGAAGAAGATTGAAGCGGCATCACCCCATCATCTTCAACAAGCATCTGCTCCATTCACAAAGAAGAAAGCTTAGAGAATGATACCCTAAACAGTGCTACACCCGTCGTCTTCAACAAAGCCTTCAACTCCGATTACGCCAAATACGCCCGGAGAAGAAACCGATGCCACAACCATCACCAGGTCAAAGGAGTCAGAGCTGGAGCTGAAGATAATGCGAAGGAGGTCTGCAGAAGAGGAGACGCGCTCTTCATCGACCCAAGGCTTCACGAGGCACAGGCAAGACTATCCCTTCAGGACCGGCTTAGTCCATTGAAATCTCTTATAAAAGTGAAGACCCTTGCACAAGAAGATCAAGCCTTCGACTCCGTGCATGAAAAAGAAAGCTCAGAGAAGAAGAACCCTTCGACTCCGAAGACGCCAGAAGCAAAGGCCGGAGAAGAAGATCGGAGCGGCCAACAAGCCTTCGACTCCGATCAAGCCCAAAAGCCCGGAGAAGAAGACCGAAGCGTCATCACCCTGTCGCCTTCGACAAACACCCGCTCCATCCACGAAGGAGAAAGCTTGGAGAGAAACACCCGAAGTTTCGCTACACCCGTCATCTTCAAAGCAAAGTCGATGCTATAATCGTCGCACGGAGATCAGTGCTACCCCCGCCGTCTTCGAAGGAACCCTTCAGCTCCGATCACGCAAAAGAAGCTCGGAGAAGAAGAGAAGCAAAGTCATCGCTATACCTATCGTCTTCAAAGCAAAGCCGACGCTACAACCGTTGCACGGAGATCGGTGTCGCCCTTGTCGTCTTGAAAGGAACCCTTTGACTCCGATCATGCCAAAGAAGCCCGGAGAAGAAGAGAAGCAAAGTCAGCGCTACACACGTCGTCTTCAAAACCTTCGACTCCGATCACGCCAAAGAAGCCCGGAGAAAAAGAGAAGTCGAGCTGACGCCTAAACAGTCAAGGAAGCCTGAAGCCTTGAAGAAGTAGCCACCGCCGTTCGAGAAGAAGATCGAGTCAATGCCGAAGTAAAAGCAACGTAAGAAGCCAAAGCAAAAGCCCCGGTAAAGCCCGCACCAGAGCAACGCAAGTGCCAAATCCAAGCAACTACGCCGGTCATAAGCAAAGCACCCACGTTCTAGTCGATACGACATGAAGTCCGAAAGAACTAAAGCACCGCAAGCCTCTACCCATCTACGTTCGAGCGCAAGCGCTAAAGCAAAGAAAAAGCCAGAGCCACGCCAAAACAAAGCCAAAAGCCGAAAACCAAAGCCAAAGCCGATGCCAAAAGCACGATCGACGCCACGAACCACGATCAAGGACGCCGAGGTCAAGCAAGCATCGAGAAAGACACGAAGACCGAGGAACGAGGCCAAAAACCCCCTAGCTAAGAAAGCGCGAAGCACGGAATGGACAAAAGCAACGGCGCATATGTTAGAATTGGTGAGGTCTATAGCTCGTAAAAACCTAGTATTTAGCTATGTATGGTTGATAGTATAGGAATGTATATTGGTACGTATTATAGTACGTGTTCTGATTACAGAACAGAGAGCCATAGCTACATGGTAATCCACTTGAGTGGGAGACTCAAGGGATTGGTCCCATGTAACCTAAATACGTTCGCAGCTCTGATTAGGGTTGCTCGCCCTATCAGGATAAGCTGTTGGGATGACAGAGCGTGGGTGTCTCCACCACGGTCATTACCAGGCATAGTATCTATGGCCGAACGGAACCAACACAGTGCACAGATCGATGAGCAGACATCGGTGCACTAAACCATGTTTCTGCTTAGGGTAAAACGGTCCTAAACCCTGAGGAACCATGTCTGGTGGACTAACCAGTTGTGTGGTGCTTTGGCGCACCAATATGTGAGGATCCGGATGCAGTGATCCAAAACCACGGTGTACTGGGTTACCCGGCTGGCGTTGCATCAGCATGTCACTCCTGCAGGCTATCCACACCCCTAACGGGAGGTGCGTTCCTTGGTCTGACCTACGTCGTATTAAACCCTGGCCAGGTGGTCAACAGTTGGACTGGTGACGGATCCGGTTGCTCGAAAGAGTAATCGGAGATACGATGTATGTGGTCAACCTGGAAGGAACCGAGTCATATGAGCACTCGAGTCTGACGGTATTTTCCACCGCTCGAGTTGCATCATGGCACCAGTGGAGGGACATCGGGTTTACCATACTAAGCGGAGAGCAGGGGTATGAGGGAGAACATAGTAAGTCCAGGGGAATTGGAGTGCAGCCTGCGTCGCACTCTGTGTGGCTATGCAGGTTAACTCGGACTCAAGGATCGATGGTACACTCGGGTAGTTTGTCGATCGAGTCTGAGTTGGAAGCCATGAACCCTGGTCCCTGAAGGTTCCACCTTATCGACATTATGTATGGTTCTTATACCATCTCGTCGAAACACAGAACGTAATTAGAGGAAGCGAGAAGTCCAAGCCTATGCTCCGTGAGTGCTTCGTACTAGTGCACGGTAGATGCGTAGCTACGTGTGTGCACTAAGGGGAAACCCTAGGTTAGTGCAGAGACGCATGTAGCAATTCCTTGTCATAAGTGGACTTTGCCATATGGGTGCGATGCACCGGGATATGTTGCGAGTTGACTAGTTGACTTCACTAGGGGTACCCTACGGGAACCTCAAAGAATAGTGAAATCACGGGTGCACTTCACTTATGTGTGCCTTGCAAAGTCTCGTACAAGAGGAACGGTCAACTAGTGACATAAGGGCGTTTTGGTCATACTATGCGCCACTATGCACTAAGGGGGCCGGCCCTGAGTGGTGAGAGACTGGTCAAGGCCGGCCCTATTAGTTTCAGGAGGTTGTTGCCTCCGATGAAAGGGTCGGTCAAGAGGCGCAGAAAACGGGCTGGTTTTGACCGTTTTCGAAAACAAGGAAAAGATAGAGATAAAATAAGAGATATATAGGGAGAGGTTTGAATCAGTCAATCCTATCTGCTAGGCTTATCCAAGGCCGGCCCTATATAAGGCATAGGGAGAGAGGGGGGGACGAAATTAATGAGCCATGCAAGCCCTAGGGCCGGCCCAAGCCATGGGGGAAACCCTAGCCACCCCCTCTCCTCTCTTCGCATCTCCTCTCTCGTCTCTCTCTCCCTCGCTTGCGCCATTGGATGGCGACTCGTCTTCCTCATGTGGTGTTTCGTAGAAAGAGAAGGCTTGTCGTATGGAGGCACTCAGAGATCCATCGACGAGGTACCGTGCATCGTGTGAGATCGGGTGAACTAGAAGGCGTCTCCCGCAACCTTTTGCTGTCCAGAATCTGCACAGAAAATCAGTGTTGTTTCTATGATTTCGGGAGTTACAGAAGTCCAAACGATGTGAAACTTGTTGTAAAAGTTGCGTCTCGAAGTTGTCTACCTGCAGTCCAAATTTCAGACCAATCGGAGTTCGGAGCAAAAAGTTATGGCCATCACACCGAAGCTATGTCGAGCAGATCTGTAGCCCGTCTCCAATAACAAAGAAGAAATTTGTCGCGGTGAAAGATTCCGCACGCAGGTATGATCTCTAACAAGTAGATCTAACATAATTAGAATATGCATACATGCTAGATTGTTCTTTCGTGTTAGATCATCGTTAGGGGTTCGCGTAGTTGCCATGCTAGATTCATACACGCATATGTAGATCGTTTCGATGAAAATATTGATATGTAACGCACACCGCTCACGGTCCTCGGACCTTCACTTTGCTTCCGCTGCGGGCCTCTACCATGGATTTATTTCCAATAATTGGTACCAGAGCACGCTAGTGGTGTGTGTTTCATTTTTTTCATGAAACTGTCATGTGTGCGCATGAATAGTATGTGCCGCCATCGGGGTTCTAGGAGTAGATCATCCATAGTATATATTTTGTATGTTCTATGAATCGTTCTTGCAGGGCGCCGCTTCTAAAATTATTCTGAAAATATGATTGCTTGCTACCGGGGGTCGGACCCGGTGTTAGCGATTTTGTCTGGATGTTTTTTCTTCTGTGTGTGGATAGATTTTAGAGCCATAGTCGGGCAAGAGGTGAAGATTTACCACCCTTGATTCCCAGGCTTTTTGCTAGGTTTGTTTTCCTTTTCGTTCTAGGAAATTGTGTACGAGCGAGCACTTGCTCGAAGCGTACTAGAGCTTTTTCGGTTACAGATTAAAGAGGAGGACTTGCTATGGAAATCCACCACCGGAAGGACGAGCGGAACCTTGGAGGACGATGACGATCCGGCGAAGCATACACGATGACGGCAAAGGGCAGAAAGCGTCAGGAGATCGTATATAGAGGCTTGCACTGGATCGAGGAGCCTTGCAAAGGAGACAGAGAGCCTTCGCTGTGCCAGTCAGGTTCAGGGATCAGACCCTGAACTTGATTCAGTTGTGTGCTTGTTTCTTTCAGTAGTTCTTTATATTTCTATAGAGAACCCCGATGCGATAATTTAATTATCTATGTTAGAGGGATGCCCTTTCCCCTCGGGTCCTAGCGACCTTATTAGGATAGGATTCCACTAGTGACGCCTATTATTTAATTGACCCTTGATGATAGTAAGAATTCCTCACATTTGGTTATGCCACCATTAGGTCAACACCCGATTAGTCGGGTGTGCCTATTTGGCCAGCATCGAAACCTAAAATGAGTTGGAATTCTACTATGACATCATTCGTCAAATTTATAAACGAGGCGCCATGGTAGTGGAAGTCCTTTCCAGTCAGTCTGACTTTAGGTTAGGCTCCAGGGCATTAGCGTAATAGCCAAGTTTGCAAAGCATCGATGTTCTTGGGATATGTAATGTGACCCTTGAGTGGAGAAATCCACTCGAGGCAGGGACTATGATATTCCGAGATCGATTAATGCTTCGCAAAAGGCTTGAAACGCTAGTGGGAGCACGATATGACCAGGGTCTAGTGTATAGGTTGTCGTGACCTTAGTGTACACTCATACTTGCATTAAATAACCCTAAAATTTAATAAGGGATGTAAGAGAGGACTTTTAGAGATCCTCTGGCCTCCATGGCCAATCACTTCGTGCTCGGGTGGTAGGGCATAACTCAATAACCCCCTCAGGTGAGAGCTGTGTTTTTCCATGCCAAGCTACTTAGTGATCTCCCTCGGGATATGGCGGTTACGGTGCCAAGGGTTCAGGCTTTACTCACCCTCGTGGGGGCCGTTAGAACTTCCGTTCCGTAATTGCCTAGGCTCGTGGTTAAGTATCCGAAGTACACGTGAGGTATTCGTTGCGAAGACAATGGTGATCATGTGGTACTGGCCAAAAGATAACCATGGTTCATCAAAGCCCTTAGTTGGTAGATTTGGATAGGGTCAAGGGAAAGATCCGTGTAAGCGGATGACCTGCACACTGCCCCCTCGGACAGGTGTAGCCTATTCCGAGATCTTACATACATGGTTAATTAATCCATAGAGGTGTCTTCGCTGTGAGGGTAGCGCTGACATTTGGATATAATTAGCTTATTTTAAAATTCCATAAAATAAGTTATTTTGCATTCGTTTTCATTCAACCATATAATTCCCCTATCCGTTATCCCATAAGAGAACCAGTTATCGGGTCTCTAACTACGTAGAGCGAAAGCGCTATCTCTAGCTTATGCTTAGGGTAGTAAACGTACATTGGCTTCCAATCTAAATATCCATGTACTAGATCTAACGGGTCCAGATATCACTAGGGCACTAACTATGGCATATGACAACTAGCAAGAGTCTAAGGAGATGTGCAAGTGCTATGTTATAGCAGACTTGCGGACAACTCTTTAGAAGTGAGTCAGAGATATGCTGGGTCTTCTCTAATAAAGTTTTACTTGCATAAGATGTCTGCTAGGCGAAGTCGGTAGACTCATCGCTTATCCACCAAGATATTTGTCGGTACCGAGATGTCTGAGGGTATGTTTGTTCGGGAACACATACTTGAGTTCCAGATCGAACTAGATTCCAAAGACATAGTACCAGATGACGAGGTGGTGGAAGACGTCTGTCTTGCATCCTTGTCTGGAACCTCGAAGGCGTTGTCAGAGACTTTAGCTTTAACAAGCTAGAGATAACAAACGCAGAACTTCTAAGGAGATTTCTAAGAGACAAAGGATGGGATCAAGATTAAAGGCAAAGCCTTTAGTGCTTAACCTAGGTCTTCTTTAGAAGAACCTAAGGGAGTAACTTATAAGAGATCGAAAACTATTCTAGTGCAGAAACTAGTGTGGACTCCTAAGTATGGTAACGCTAAGGACGGAAGAGTTTCTGTTTTAGCAAGTATAGGGGGTATTTGAAGATTGAGTATGGCCTCAGGATGTTAGGATTTGAGTCGCTATCTAGTAGCAGTTCTTATGCTTCTTAGAATGTAAACTTCGGGTCTATAGAGATTCAAGGAAAGCAGAAGGCTACTTTATAGTGAAGTAATCCTAACATAGGTACTGATGCCATAAGCCGCTGCGGAAGCTGTTAGATATGAATATCTTAGTTTTTCCGAAATACAGATTTTGTTTTTTAGAGATGTAGTTCTGTTTCCTCCTTAGTAAATAAAGTTTTTTAGTTTTAGACAGCACCGTATGTGTGTATCTTAAACTGAAAAGATAGCTTCAGTACTAGAGGAATAGATCAGAATAATCTCTTTAAATTTAATCTTAATTCGGAAATAGATTTCATGACAGCTGCAGCGTCAAATTTAAATTCATCTAAATCCTTCGGAGAATCTATCCCATTTGTGATCCCTCTGATTTAGATATTTTGCCTCAGATAAATTCAGAGGTGACAGAAGGCCGAGTTTCTATTCACAGAATCATCGGAGATCCTTCTAACCTATGAGTGTAATCTGGAAGGCAGAATAACTAAAAGGGCTATGAAGGTATGGGAGTTAGTTAATTTTGACGTCTATGGTTCCAAGAGCGTCCGGACGATAGGAGTCTCTTCGATTTAATCGAGGGAATGAGAACCTATCGGATGGGTTCCATAGGATCCTGAAGGAGCATGGGATTATCTCCCAATTAAATGCTCCTAGGATGAAACGTCAGAATGAAGTCTCCGAGAGAAGGAATCGGACCCTGTTTGACATGGTCCGTAGTATGATGAATATTGCCAAATGTACTACCCACCCTTTGGTGGGGTTGTACCTTAAAACAGTAGCTTATATCTGAAACTCTCTCTCATCTAGATCAGTGCCTCAGACCTATAGAGAGCTATGGTCTAAGCGAAAGCTGACACTATAGAGTCTCGAGATATAGGGTTGTCCTGCACTTGTGCAAAAGGACAAGAGGGATGAGATAGAGATGTAGTTCCACGTATATCTGTTTGTAGGTTACCCTTAGGAGGCATAAGGTGGACTGTTCTATGATCTTGAGGTTTGGAAGGTAATCGTTTCTACGAATATCATCTACCTAGACCAGAATTATATTATAGACCATAAGTTTATCGGTAAGGTAGTTCTGGGTGAACTACTGGGTACTGGTAGAGAATGCGCATCTGAAAACGTAATGGGAGTAGATGATACAAGAAACTAGTATACCAGACACTGTAGAAACAATTCACTTTTGTACCACCACCACTTCGTCGTTGTGGGACCATCAGTGCTCCTGAAAGATACTATGGAGAAACTTCGATAGTTAATTCAGAGTTTCAGGAGGATAATCCCTAGAGCTACGAAGAAGTAGTGGGAGCTTCCTTTGTACCACCACCACCTCGTCGTTGTGGGACCATCAGAGCTCCTGAAAGATACTATGGAGAAACTTTGATAGTTAATCCAGAGTTTCAGGAGGATGATCCCTAGAGCTACGAAGAAGTAGTGGGAGCTTCCGACAGCTCTGACTGACAAAAGACCATGAAGGCAAGCTTGCATCAATGTCCCTTGGAACAGTCTTGACACTTATAGCACTATCACCCTTCAGGGTGTAGGAGGTGTATAAGAAGAGCACCCGGTTAAGACTTAAGTAGCTATATTAGTTACCAAAGGAGAAGGGATTGACTATGTCAAAATCATCTCACTGGTAGCTATGCCTAAGTCTATAAGGGATCCTCTTAATCCATCACAGCCCATTATAGTTGGGAGATCTGGTTGATGGATGTCAAGACAGTTATTCTCTAACGGGAATTTGAAAATGACATATGGATGATGTAGCCTCAGGCTTTGTGTCAGTAGGTTAGGAAGATATGGAATGCAAGTTGCAACGGTCTATTTATGGACTGATGCAAGCATCCAGGATGGAATGTCTATTTTGATCAAGGGAATCCGCTCACACGGATTTGATCAGAATAAGAATAAACCAAGTTGGTACAAGAAAAGTGAAATAGCTATATGGGTGTACTTAGTATTTTACGTTAATAATATTCTACTGATTGAAAATGATGTAAGAATATTATTTACGGTAAAGGTTTGTAGTCATCACAATTCGATGTGAAAGACCCTAGTGAGGTGAGTTATGCTCTGGGAATCAAGGTAACTCGAGATAACCAGAGCAAGGTTCTCTTGCTGTCACAGGCTACGCATGAAGATAAGATTCTAGCCAGATTCGTTTTACGAGGCTAGATATCTATTGCGCAGCAGGATACATGGGTCGGTTTCAGTCGAACCCGGGTCCAAATCACTGGACCGATGTGAAGGGGATATACTCAGGAATCCTCATTAAGTAAGGATTATGAGTTAGCTTGCACTTCACAGGTCCTGATATCGATTGGACGCACAAGGTCTGACTTTGGTGTCAGATATGTGTTCCAGAGAATCGATTTCAGGGATTATTTTTATCTTGGGATTAGAAGCGGTAATTAGTAGAGTGTGAAGCAAGAGTGAATCACAAACTCTACCACAGAGGCTTAGCACGTTGTTGCGTGCGAGGTAGTATATCAGGTGGTAAGGCTTAGGAAGTTCTTAGAGAACTTGGGACGCGTACCAGAGGCTCAGTTATCTGTTGTTACAACAAAAGAGCGGTAAGCAAGGTCCAAGGAGACTAGGCACCGCCGTGAGGGAAAACCCATCAAGTACAAACTCTACTTGATCTGACAGTTATAGGAGGAAATACAAGTAGCGGTACTGAGGTGGAATCTACAGACAATGTTGCCAATTCCTTTAGGGAATTCCTGCAAAGGCTTTTGGGCAGCATGTAGAAGCTACAGAGCTCAACACCGTTATTCCTCATTAGACCTAGTGGGAGATTGTTAGAATTGGTGAGGTCTATAGCTCGTAAAAACCTAGTATTTAGCTATGTATGGTTGATAGTATAGGAATGTATATTGGTACGTATTATAGTACGTGTTCTGATTACAGAACAGAGAGCCATGGCTACATGGTAATCCACTTGAGTGGGAGACTCAAGGGACTGGTCCCATGTAACCTAAATACATTCGCAGCTCTGATTAGGGTTGGTCGCCCTATCAGGATAAGCTGTTGGGATGACAGAGCGTGGGTGTCTCCACCACGGTCATTACCAGGCACAGTATCTGTGGCCGAACGGAACCAACACGGTGCACAGATCGATGAGCAGACATCGGTGCACTAAACCGTGTTTCTGCTTAGGGTAAAACGGTCCTAAACCCTGAGGAACCATGTCTGGTGGACTAACCAGTTGTGTGGTGCTTTGGCGCACCAATGTGTGAGGATCCGGATGCAGTGATCCAAAACCACGGTGTACTGGGTTACCCGGCTGGTGTTGCATCAGCATGTCACTCCTGCAGGCTATCCACACCCCTAACGGGAGGTGCGTTCCTTGGTCTGACCTACGTCGTATTAAACCCTGGCCAGGTGGTCATCAATTGGACTGGTGACGGATCCGATTGCTCGAAAGAGTAATCGGAGATATGATGTATGTGGTCAACCTGGAAGGAACCGAGTCATATGAGCACTCGAGTCTGACGGTATTCTCCACCGCTCAAGTTGCATCATGGCACCAGTGGAGGGACATCGGGTTTACCATACTAAGCGGAGAGCAGGGGTATGAGGGAGAATATAGTAAGTCTGGGGGAATTGGAGTGCAGCCTGCGTCGCACTCTGGGTGGCTACGCAGGTTAACTCGGACTCAAGGATCGATGGTACACTCGGGTAGTGTGTCGATCGAGTCTGAGTTGGAATTTATGAACCCTGGTCCCTGAAGGTTCCACCTTATCGATATTATGTATGGTTCTTATACCATCTCGTCGAAACACAGAACGTAGTTAGAGGAAGCGAGAAGTCCAAGCCTACGCTCCGTGAGTGCTTCGCACTAGTGCATGGTAGATGCGTAGCTATGTCTGTGCACTAAGGGGAAACCCTAGGTTAGTGCAGAGACGCATGTAGCAATTCCTTGTCATAAGTGGACTTTGCCACATGGGTGCGATGCATCGGGATATGTTACGAGTTGACTAGTTGACTTCACTAGGGGCACCCTACGGGAACCTCAGAGAATAGTGAAATCACTGGTGCACTTCACTTATGTGTGCCTTGCAAAGTCTCGTACACGAGGAACGGCCAACTAGTGACATAAGGGCGTTTTGGTCATACTATGTGCCACTATGCACTAAGGGGGCCGGCCCTGAGTGGTGAGA
Organism: Chamaelirium japonicum; assembly: GCA_947650365.1. Lineage (NCBI taxonomy): Eukaryota > Viridiplantae > Streptophyta > Magnoliopsida > Liliales > Melanthiaceae > Chamaelirium > Chamaelirium japonicum. Next base: position 64,239,128 of record OX393560.1, read on the forward strand.
GACTGGTCAAGGCCGGCCCTATTAGTTTCAGGAGGTTGTTGCCTCCGATGAAAGGGTCGGTCAAGAGGCGCAGAAAACGGGCTGGTTTTGACCGTTTTCGAAAACAAGGAAAAGATAGAGATAAAAGAAGAGATATATATGGAGAGGTTTGAATCAGTCAATCCTATCCGCTAGGCTTATTCCTAAGGATAAGGCCGGCCCTATATAAGGCATAGGGAGAGAGGGGGGGACGAAATTAATGAGCCATGCAAGCCCTAGGGCTGGCCCAAGCCATGGGGGAAACCCTAGCCACCCCCTCTCCTCTCTTCGCATCTCCTCTCTCGTCTCTCTCTCCCTCGCTTGCGCCATTGGATGGCGACTCGTCTTCCTCACGTAGTGTTTCGTAGAAGGAGAAGGCTCGTTATATGGAGGCACTCAGAGATCCATCGATGAGGTGCCGTGCATCGTGTGAGATCGGGTGAACTAGAAGGCGTCTCCCGCAACCTTTTGCTGTCCAGAATCTGCACAGAAAATTAGCGTTATTTCTATGATTTCGGGAGCTACAGAAGTCTAAACAATGTGAAACTTGTTGCAAAAGTTGCGTCTCAAAGTTGGCTACCTGAAGTCCAAATTTCAGCCCAATCGGAGTTTGTAGCAAAACGTTATGGCTGTCACACCGAAGCTATATCGAGCAGATCCGTAGCCCGTCTCCATCAACAAAGAAGAAATTTGTCGCGGTGAAAAATTCCGCACGCAGGTATGATCTCTAACAAGTAGATCTAATATAATTAGAACATGCATACATGCTAGATTGTTCTTTCGTGTTAGATCGTCGTTAGGGGTTCGCGTAGTTGCCATGCTAGATTCATACACGCATATGTAGATCGTTTCGATGAAAATTTTGATATGTAACGCACACCGCTCACGGTCCTCGGACCTTCACTTTGCTTCCGCTGCGGGCCTCTACCATGGATTTATTTCCAACAGGATACTCCTTAACCTCTCAAGAAACCCTCACCATGTAAAGACCTCTGTTCTGGGCAACCCTTTCAGAGCTCTCGCACGAATACCACGAGGAGACGTGGATCAAAGGGACCCTCAAGAGGATCTCTCCCACAATCTCCTGATCAATATTCGTCGCACCTGGCTCACCAACCCCGAGTCCCCGGGTCCCGACATCTGTAATCTCGTTTTGTGCAATAAAAACAACCCGGATCTTTTTCTGCGCATACAGATTTTTGGCACGCCCAGTGGGACATCCTCTTCTTTTCATCCGTACATCTGAAGGAGTTGCTTCAAGTTCACTATGGCCGGGACAAACAACGATGCGTTTGCTCCAAGTCTTTCGTCCATCGTCGAGTCTCCTCTACTCCGACACAGTGATCAAGTAAACCCAGAGGGCGATGCTCCCCCGATGGTACGCGTCTATACTCGGTGTACTCGAACCCTTGCGGATGTCTTCATGCCAGAAACTGCTACCGAAGATGCTCGCCAAAGCGCCGATGAGGCCTTGGTGCATGAAGACATGAGTGTCGACCCTGGAATCCATGTCCAGAAGTTTGGGGAGGACCAGCCCCAACCCCAAGCCCATTCAAGTTCTCCAGCAGACATTGCACCTCCTCTGCAGGGGGCAAACATTCGTCATCAAGCAGAAGCAAGTCGGCACAACTACGTCTCCGATGATGACGGCAAGGATGCAAGCAGGCAACATCGAGACGCCCTCTGTCCTTATCCTCCGTTCGCCATTCAGCTCCAAGTCATGCAAATGGGTGAACAAATGGCACAAATTGCTCGGCTGATGGAGGAGAAGGACCGTCACATCAACACCTTGCTTCAGAGGCTAAGTATGAGGGATGCTACAGCGTTCAGTCAACCTCCTGATTCTCCAATAGTCGTTCCAGCTCCGTCTTCAACTCTCGCTCCTACAGAGGTTGTTCTGACAGTTCTAGCGACTACTCCAACGCTATCCTCAGTTCCCATCCCGACGGAAGTCGTCTCTCCAATGCCAGCCTCGGTGGCCACCCAACCTCCAGCGACAGCAACAATGAATGCCCAACAAATACAAGCATTGGTGGCTGACATGATGCGGTCCCACGATGGCAGTCTTCCTCCGACCACGGCGGCATACTCGAAGCCTTATACTGCAAGGATCCAGTAGCTATGCTTCCCCACCGGGTTCCAGCCACCAAAGTTTCAGTACTTTGACGGGAAGGGAAACCCATGGCAGCACGTAGCCCATTTCATCGAAACCTGTAACAATACCGGCACATACAATGACGAGATAGTGACGCAGTTCATTCGCACCCTCAAAGGTAACACGTTCGACTGGTATATTGATCTTCCTTCGGAATCTATTGACAGCTGGGATCAATTGGAGAGGGAGTTCCTCAATTACTTCTACAGCACCAGACACATCGTCAGTATGACTGAGCTTACAGCCGTCAAGCAAAGGAAGGACAAACCGGTGATCGACTACATCGATCGATGGAGGAACCTCACGCTAAATTCACGAGACCGCTTGTCTGAAGACTCGGCTATCGAGATGTGCACCCAAGGCATGCATTGGGGCCTGCTCTATATCCTCAAAGGAATCAAGCCTCGATCCTTCGAAGAACTCGTAACTCGGGCTCACGATATGGAGCTCAGCCTAGCAAATCACGGAGACTCGAAGAGCAAGGACTTCCTGAAGGTGGAGAAAGAAGGATAAGCCGCCGGCACCGAAACCAAAGCAAGTTAATGTTGCTGATATTGCTTCAACCTCCAAGCCGCTCATGATCAGTGGCAAGCTGGATCAAGAAAAAGGAGCCGCCATATCGCCGCCTCTGCCATAAAGACAAAGGATGACTCTCGAGGAGCTCGAAGCAAAGGAGTACCCCTTCCCAGACTCGGAAGTCTCCTCCATGTTTGACCAGTTGCTGCAAGAGAAGATGATATAGCTTCCTCCGTAAAAGAGGCCCGAGCAAATGCATCACGTCGATGACCCTCTCTTTTGCAAATACCACTGAGTGGTTAGTTATCCTATCGAGAAGTGCTTCGTTTTCAAAGAAAGAATCATGGCGCTCGCAAAGCAAGGAAAGATAAAGATTGACTCCGGGGAGGTCGCTATAGTGAACATGACATCCATCACCTCGATTCTTTCCCGCCGGTACTCGTTGCTACACGACAAGGAACGCCCAAGTTGCATGTCAATCGTCAAAGGCCAACTGCAAAGTCAGCTTCCTAACTGAAGGTTTCGAGGCGACGACAACATACTCCTGTGCTCGTTGAGAAGGAAACGTCATTGCCCCGGGGGCAACCATCGCTCACATCAGCACCTCTCCCAAACAAAGCCACGTCTCAACGTACTCTCCAACAAAGGTATGAGCAAGGAGATCCAGAAGTCAGTCTGTTGGGCCAACCTTCGGGCAAATTTGACTATTGCGTCCTCTTCTCAAAGCCTCCATCCGTATCGATCGAAGAAATCAAGCCCACCGGCTGAGGATCGGAAGACGAGCCAGCAGAGCCTCCTATATTTGCATGTCTGCTTTTCCACTTCAGTCCTGAATTCTTTGAACATGTCAAAGGATTCCGACTTTCGATGCATCAGATAAATGTAACCATATCTTGAGTAATCATCAGTAAAAGTGATAAAGTACTCATGGCCTCCTATTGCCTTGACGCTCATGAGTCCATATACATCTGTATGGATTAATTCCAATACCTTAGTGGCTCTTATTCCTTTACCTATAAATGCCCTCTTGGTCATTTTGTCTTCTAAGCAGGATTCACAGGTGGAAAAGGGTCTCTGAGGGATCTGTTTCCAGAAGCCCGGCCTTCTCCATTCTATAGATTTTGTCTAGGGCAATATGTACAAGACGTAAGTGCCATAATTGGGTTAAATTTTTCGAATGGTCTTACGCTTAGATGAATTAACATAAAATATTGAAGTCATTGTAATTTCTCTTTCAAAAATAAGATTAATAACATAGAGATTATTCTGAACCATTCATCTTAATATTAAAGTTCTATTCAGCTTAAACGATACACCAGAAGCATCAAAATAAACTGAATAACCTTTATTAACCAAAAAGGAAACAGAAATCAAGTTTCGTCTCAAAGACGTCACATAAAAAAACATCTCTAAGTATCATAATCTTATTATTTGAAAAACTAAGAATAACATCTCCAATGGCTTCAACAGTTGTCATAACTTCAGTTCCATGCTCAATGTCACATCTCCATCAAGCAACCTTCTGCTTTCCCGAAACCCCTGAAGAGAGTTACAGGCATGATTCGTGGATCCAGAATCTACAATCCAACTAGCAAAAGAACTGTTACTTGAAAAAAATAATTAACAATGAAAAGTTGTGATTTCCCTTCTCCAGTATTCTAAGGTTTCTTACAGTCCTTCTTCCAATGGCCCTTCTCGCCACACCGAAAGCACTTAGTGCCCAGCTTCTTTGAATCACCAGATCCAAAGGTCCCCACAAAGTTCTACACAAGTGTTGACTTAAGTTTCTTCTTGTGTTTCTTGCTCTGAGGCTTCTTACCTGACTTCTTGAAGGATCTGCGTTGCACCTGAAGTGCTTCGCACTTCTGCTTGAAGCCATCCTCAGCTGCCTAGAAAGATCCCAGAAGTTCCATATTTGTCATTGTCAATATGTTCAAATTAAAGTTGGTGACAAAGCCTCCAAAGGCTCTAGACAGATATAAGAGGTAGATGTTCGTCATCACCTCGCCTTCTAGCATAATGTCCATAGATGCTAGTTCATTTTGAAACCCAAACATTTTTAGCATGTGTTTCCGAACCAGTGTCCCCTTGGACATCTTAGTACTGACGAGTTTCTTGATGGTGAGGTATCACGTAACGCGATTATGCCCCTCAAACATCTCCTTCAGGTACAACATCATATCAGAAGCATTGAGCATATCCTCGACTTGTTTCTGCAGAGTTGTCTGTAAGGATGCTATTATGTAGCACTTACATATTTTATTAGATTCCTTTCAGTTAGTGAACACCTTCAACTGTGTCTCCATGGTATTGGGTCCCGGTAAGTTTGGCTCAGGATCATTAAGGTCTACCATATACTTACTAATCCTTAAGACCAGGTAAAGGTTATGCTTCCAGTCCTTATAATTGGGACTGATAGGTTTGTGGTCATTTAGAATAGTGGACAGGGGGTCTAATTTGGTCATCTGAAAACAAAGGATTAAATGATGAGAATGCATGAAAACTTATTTTATAGATGTTTAAAACAAGCTAATTATATCCAAATGTCAGCGCTACCCTCAAGTGAAGACTTTACTATGGATTAATTAACCATGTGTGTAATATCACGAAATCGGATACACCCACCCTAAGGGGCATCGTGCAGCATCATCCACTTACACGGGTCTTTTCCTTGACCCAATCCAAATCTGCCAACTAAGAGCTTCGATGGACCATGGTTATCCTTTTGACCAATGCTATGTGATCTCCATGCGAAGCAACAGAAGCCTCACATGCACTTTGGATGCTTACCCATGGGCCCAAGTATTTACGACATAGGAGTTCATGCAACCTCCACTAGGGTGGGATAAAAAGCCCTTCTCTTCTTACCCTATAATCACCATATCCGAAGGGAAATCACTAAGTGATTTGGCATAAAATGACATAACCCCCACCCTAGGGATGTTGAGTTACGCCTTTCCATCCAAACACAAGGTGATTGGCCGTGGAGGCCAGGGGATCTCTTAGAGTCCTCTCTTGCATTCCTTATTGAAATTGAGGGTTATTTTGCAAGTATATGCTAATGCAAAGGTAGCGACCTCCTATATACTAGACCCTGGTCACACCATACTCCTACTAACGCTTCAAGCCTTTTATCTAGCACTAATCGATCTCGGAATATCATAGTCCCTGCCTCAAGTGGATTTCTGCACTCAAAGGTCACATTACATATCCCAAGAACATCGATGCTCTGCAAACTTGGCTATCACACTAATACCCTAGAGCCAAGCCTAAGGTCAGAAACACAGGAAAGGACTCCCACTAAGCATGGTGCCTCTCTTATAAATTTGACAATTGATGTCTAATGGATCTCCATTTCATCTTAGGTTTCGATGCTGGCCAAATAGGCACACCCGACTAATCAAGTGTTGACCTAATAGTGACATAACCATATATGATAGGATCCCATTATCATCAAAAGTCAATTAAATAATAGGTGTCATATAGCGGGATCCTATCCTAATATGGTAGTTTGGACCGGAGAGGAAAGGCCTCCCTCTGAAGACAGATAATAAGATTATCTCATCGGGGTTCGATATGAAACATAAAGAATAAACAAAGGAAATAACCAAACAACTGGATCAAGTTCAGGGTCCGACCCCTGAACCTGACTAGCACAGCATAGGCTCTTCAATTTTCTTCGCAAGGTTCCTCGGTCCGACTCCTTCGTCACACTCGCGAGCACTTCACCGGATTATCTTCGTCCTCCAAAGTTTTACTTACGCTTCCGATGGTGGATCTTCATGGCATGTCTTCCTTCTCGATCTGTAACCGAAAAAGTTCTAGTACGCTACAACAAAGTGCTCAGTCATACACAATATCCTAGAAAGAAAAAAAAATAAACCTAGCTATGGCCTTGGGAACCGAGCATGGTCAACCCCTATCACTCGCCTATCTATGGCTCTAAAAATACATCCACACAACAAAAGGAGCATGCCCAGATAAAGGCTAACTCGGGGTTCGACCCCCGATAGCACACAATCACAATCCAAACAATTCTTATAGTGGCACCCTGCAAGCACGATTCATAGAATAAACACTATACATATAACATGATCTAAGCATAGGAACCCCGATGAAATCTCGCGCTCATCATGCGCACACATAATAGTTTCATGAAACATCATGAAACATACACCACTAGTATGGCTCTGATACCAACTGTTGGAAAAATCCTATGGTGGAGGCCCGCAATGGAAGCGATTTGCAAGTCAAAAGACCGTGCGTGGTGCAGTTACACGATAAAACTTTTACGAAACTTAATATGTGTGCACATATGTGAACGTGAGACGAACGCCCTAAGGTCAATCTAGCGAATCGAATATCTAGTATGCATGTAATTCGAAACTACACTAGATTATAAGTTAGAACGATGCATACCTTCGTGCGGATCTTTTAACCGTGGAGGACTTTCTTTTTTGTCGATAGAGACGGAATAATTTTCACAAAGAAGAACGAGGATATGCAAGATTATGAAGCCTTCGATGTTTATCGGATCTCATCCATTGCACGAAACGTCGCTCCCAGATCTCTGAGTGCCTCCGATGAACGATTCTTCTTCGACTTCGATTCACTATGCAAGGATGAAGTCCGATGTCTCGTACATGGAGGAGGAGACGAGAGAGAGCTTGAGGGGGGTGTTCGACCAAGGCTCTCTACTAGAGAGGCCAACCCCCTCCCTCCTTGTTTTCATATAGAGGCTGACCCCTAACAAAACCTAGAAGCTAGGGTCGGCCTCCTATCTTCTCTTTTTCTTTCCATATGAAGCCCGGCCCCCATGTGGCCGGCCATGCCTTGGTCAAACCCCCTATACCCGCCCCCCCCTTCTCTTACAAGTTTGCAAGTGCAAACCTTAGAAACTAGAGGGGCCGGCCATGTCTTTGTCTTTATATGGGGGTGGCCACCCTAGTGTGTGGTGGTGCCCTTGGTTTCCCAAGGCACCCCCACACCTTTAGTTGGTTGCCTCTCGCATCGGGAATACGCATGACACGCCCAAGTGACTTATGATAATTGTTTTCACTATCACTGGGGGTGCCCTCGATGAAAACTTAGGGTGCCCCTAGTAAAGTCAACTAGTCAAATCGCAACACGTACCGGTGCATCGCACCCAAATAGCAAACTTCACTAAGGTTGGGATTGACCATATGTGTCTCCATACTACCCCGGATCTACATCCTAGTGCCCACACATGTATACGTATCTACCGTGCACTAGTGTGAAGCACACATGGAGCATATTAGACTTGGACTGTTTACTTCCTCTTATGCTTCTCATGAATCGAGGAGATGATTCAAGAACCGTACAAAGTGTGGATAAGATGGAACCTTCAGGGACCAGGGTTCATAGCTTCCAACTTGAACTTGGTCGACACACTATCCAAGTATACCATCGACCCTCTGAGTCCAAGTTAACATGCGTAGCCACCCAGAGTGCGATGCAGGTAGTTCTCTCGTATATCCCTGCTCTCTGCTCAGTAGTGGTAAACTCGTTGTCCCTCCACTTAGTGCCATGAGTCAAATCGAGCGGTGGAGAACACTTTTAGACTCGAGTGCTCATATGACTTGGTTCCTTCCATGTTGCACATAGATCGTACCATTGATTACCCCGTAAAGTAATCAAACCTGGTCAACAATCTAACTGATGACCACCAGGCCTGAATTTGGTACGACATAAGTCACACTAGGAAACACACCTCCTGTTAGGGGTATGGATAGCCTGCAGGAATAGCATGTTGATTCAATGCCAGCCGGGTAACCCAGTACACCGTGGTTTTGGATTACGTAACTAGATCCTCACACATTAGTGCGCCAAAGCACCACACAGTTGGTTAGCCCACCAGACCTGGTTCCTTAAGGTTTAGGACCATTTGACCCTAAGCAAAAATATGTCTTAGTACACTAGTGTCTGCTTACTGATTTGTGCACCGTGTTGATTCTGTTCAGCCACAGACACTGTGCCTGGTGATGACCATGGTGAAGAGTTCCCATGAACTGTCATCCCCAACAGCTTATCACGATGAGGCAACCAGCCTAATCATAGTTGTGAACTGATTTAGGTTATATAGTACCTATCCACTTAGTCTTCGACTCAGTGAATTACCATGTAGCCATGGCTCTCTATTCCTATAGGAACACGTAATTGTATTACGTACTAACATGCTAATAACATTTATCCTTTATTATTAGATCAAAACTCAAAGTTTTACATACTTAGAACACACCAATTCCAACACTCTCGACTTGCCAGTTCAACAAAAAGAGACAAAGGTCTCATAGCTGGTTCTACCTCCAATGCTTCAGTAAGTTCCCGCAATAGTCTCGGATGCCAGTAAGAAATTGGACGTCATCGTGCTGCCTGATGTCGACTCCCCAACATGCAAGACGAGAGCAAATCCTTGATGCAACCACCGGACAAGGCACTGACACATTGTCGCTATGGTGAAAGGGCAAACACAAACTCGGCCGCAGCATCTTTGACAAGATGTCTTCATCGGTAAAGAACTTTTTCGCCAAGTTTCGTCGATCGGCAGCAACCGTCCACCGTCTTCCTAGATCCCCTCTTGGATAAGCACTAGCAAAGAAGACAGAGTGCCATTCTCCCGAGAAGTGTGATGATGATAGACACGAGTCAACGGGAATTTTAAGTACCAACACTCACGATAAACATCCTCGATGATCCAGCCAGCCTCCGGAAGACCCTCAAAGGTTGGGACCTAAAAGAAGGCAGAAGAAAGAAGACAAGTCCATAATTAGATCAAAACCAGAAAGGAGTCAAGTCCAAGACCAAGTCAAAAGGATGTCAAGGCAAGAAGACTCAAAAAAAAAAAAAAGGGGGAATGCAACCCCAAATGGATGGGGGCCACAACCCCTTAATATAAAAAGAAAAAAAGAGAGGGAGCTGCAGAAAAAACATCAGCCTCCCCTCTTCTTCGAAAGCTCACAGCCCCCTAAGGGGTTATTGTGTGGATGTTGACAAACTCATTCCCAAAGGATCTGGATCTGACTTATCCTCATATGTGCATGGACCTTGAGATGCTAGCCACATGTTAAAATGGGGCACCTCCAGTATGTGGTATTAATTCTAGAGTTAGAAGAGTAATATTATTCAACCTGAAGGTTTGTCCTAAATTTGACGATCCGAAGGATGTGGTAGCGTGCAACTGGTGCTGTTAAAGATTTTAAAATCGATAGTGGGTTTCAGCCACCAATTGTATACTGCCACATCCTTCGGGCCGCCGAATTCGAGGCAAACCTTCGGGCTGAATAGTATTACTCGAGTTAGAAACGTTGGCCCAAGCAGTGAACGACCCGCGCCCTAGTGGAGCCCGTACCCCTTTGAAAACCCAAAACTGGAGAGGGGGGCCTCCAACCCCCCCCCCCCCCCCCTCCCCTCTCTCCATTACAAGCCCACAGCCCCATAGGGGGCTGGGTCGTGAGCCCAACTGTGACCCCGCCTGTGCGTTGGAGCCCGATTCTCGAGCCGGCTACCTAGCCCACCTGCGTCGGCCAACCCCTCGCACCATGCCCGTGTCGGGCCCACCTGCAACTAACCCCGTGCCTACCTGCGTGCGCCGCAGCCCGCTTGCGTCCCTCGCCTTGCCACCGCTTGCATGCGTTGCTCAACGCCGCCTACCTGCGCCACTTTGCTTGCCCTCGAAACTCCGCCGCCGCCGCTGACCCTACAGACCCGATAGCAGAGAAGACAGAGGAGAGGAAAAAGAAAGAAGAAAAAAAAAAAAAAAAGAAAGAAAAGAAGGAGAAAGAAGAAGGAAGAGCCGTTGTACCTGACCCGCAATGACTCTGCCTCCTCTTGTCGTGCCATCGTCATCTCCTATTGGCTCCATCGGTGTCTCTATATGCTTCTAACACATACGAATCCAGTAGCTAGCTAAAAGGAAAGGTGGTAACCGCCCTCGTGGTAGTTCAGGTAGCCAAGTACTGTGCACCGAGATAGACGCAGTGTTAGATTTGTTTAGAGATAATTAACTAATGTCTCCATAAGAAGTATGATAACCCTAGTGGGATGCCCGTTCCTCACGTGGTCCTAGCGACCAAGTTAGGTTAGGATTTCACTGTGTGATACCCGTTTCTAGATGACGTTTGATGGTAGTATGAACTCATCACGATTTAGTTATGCCACCATTAGGTTGAGGTCCAGCGGAGGTTGTCGGATGTCCCTATTTGGCCAGCATCGAAACCTGTAATGAGATGAGGTCTACTATAACATCAGGCATCAAATTGTGAACGAGGCGTCATCGTAGTGGGAGTCCTTTCCACATTGACCTTAGGCTAGGCTCCAGATCTTAGGATTATGGACAAACTAGTGAAGTATCGGGATCCTTGGAATCTATGTAATGTGATCCTTGCAAGAAAGGCGAAAGCTGAGTATTCAAGGTAGGGACTATGATATTTTCCGAGGAAACTAATGCTTTGCGGAAAGGTTTGTAATCCTAGTGGGAGCACGGTAGACCAAGGTCTAAGTCTAGGAGGTCGTGACCTTTCTAGATATGCATAAAACCTCATAAAGAAGGGATGTGTAAGAGGTTCCCTCCAAAGGGGAGCCCCTGGCCTCCACAATCAATCGGTTAAGGGTCTAGGTAGGAGGTACGCAGTTCGATATTCCTACCGGGTAAGAGCTGTGTTTCCTTCCATTCTGGTTCACCTAGTGGTTTTCTTCGGGACATGGAGGATGCCGGTGGCAGTGGGTGACGATTTTATCCTGCACCGCGGGAGCCTATGAACCCCCCTGTCGACACCACCTAGATTTGTGGGAAGCATCCGAAAGCTTGTGTGAAGCCGTTGTTGCTGCGCACGCGGGTCACATAAAGCTAGCCAAAAGGAGACTGGGAGGTCTTTTAGTTTATCGTGGGTAATTCTGATGAAGACTGGGTCGTAAAAACCCCGTTGGCAGACGCGGTTGCATGCTCTCACCGAGATGCTGTCTCCAATTCAGGGCCGATAGTCTCAGTGCTCGAGCCCAGGGAATTTAGATTCCTGGATGTCTCCACTTGAGGTGGTGAAGACATAGCGGCTGGAGTAGACATTATCTATTTCTAAATTCCATGAAATAGATTGTAGTAGACCCTAACTATTGCTTTAAACCATTGTTTACAGAAATCATGACCAAGCTCGACCCCCTTGCCTCCATACTTAATGATAACAAACTTACGGGACCAAACTACGAGGACTGGAAGCGTAACCTAATGCTCGTCCTAAGGGTTGGCAAACACACAATTGCCCTAAGTACCCCTCAACCGGCCATGCCGGGACCAGATGCAACTGAGGCTCAGTTAAAGGAATGGAAAGACTGGTTAGATGCTGATGAGATGTGCAAGTGCTACATTGTGGCATCCTTGCAGACCGTCCTTCAAGAGCAAGTCGAAGACATGGCCTTTGCTTCAGACATGATGCTCTACCTGAAGGAAATGTTCGAGGGTCGTAGTCGGGTAACTCGTTACCTGACCATCAAGAAATTGGTGTCCACGAAGATAGCAGAGGGGACTTTAGTTCGGGATCATATGCTGAAGTTGTTTGGCTATGTGAACGAGCTTGGTTCCTTCGATGTCATCTTGGATGCAGAGATCCAGACCAACATTTTCCTCGCGTCTCTGTCAGGAGCGTTTGAGGGCTTCGTTACCAACTTCAACCTTAACCTGTTGGAGATGTCTAACACAGAGCTCCTAGCGGCGCTCCAGGCGGTAGAGGACGGGATGAAGGCAGGAGCCCAATCCCTAAACGTGGAGCGGAATTCTTCTCTGAAAGCCAAGGGCAAGTTTTAGAAAAGAAAGTCTAAGAAGCCCGTGAAGATGGGCCAGGTGCAGTTGCAGGTTCCCAAGCAGAATGGTCAGGCGAAGCCCAAAGGAAAATATTTCTGATGCGGCAAGAAGGGGCACTGGAAGGGCGACTGCCGTGCGGCTCCCAAGAAGGCTGAGATAGGTATATCTCAAATCCACATAGTGGAATCCCTTGTAGCATCCAGTTGTTCTCCAGTTTCATGGATTGTGGATTCTGATTCCACTAACCATGCTTGCAATAATTTGCAGGGGTTCAAGGAGACAAGAAAACTGGGTGATGGGGAGATAATCCTAAGCATGGGAACTGAGGCCGTGGCAGAGGCTGAAGCAGTTGGAGATGTCATCTTGCAGTTCATTGATGGAAGAAGTTTATTACTTAGAGACATACTTTATGTATCGTCCTTGAAATGTAATTTAATTTCTGTTTCCTTATTTGAATAATGAAGGTTTTTCAGTTTTATTTGATACTTCTGGTGTGTCAATTAAATTGAATGGTTTCTTTGTTTGTAAGGGAAAGATACAAAATGGTCTCTATGTAATTAACTCCAATCATAAGCAGGATAACATAACTGAAGCTTGTGTGATTAATTCATCTAAAAGGAAAAATCCCTTAGATAATTCAACACTCTTTTGGCATCTAAGGCTTGGACACATAGCCTCGGACAGGATTCACAGGTTGGTTAAGGTAGGACTCTTAAGTCCAAATGTTTCAGAAAGCCTACCGACGTGTGAGTCTTGCCTGGAAGGCAAGATAACTAAAAGGTCTTTCCGAGCCAAAGGTAGCAGATCTAAGGAGGTATTGGAGTTGGTACACACTGATGTATGTGGGCCCATAAGTGTCCGTGCTATAGGGGGGTTCGAGTATTTCATTACCTTCACGGATAATCACTCGAGGTTTGGATACATATACCTAATGCGGCGGAAGTCTAAATCCTTTGATAAGTTCAAGGAGTTCAGAGCTGAATCAGACAAATAGACGGGTAAAAGTATCAAGTCTCTTCGATCGGATCGAGGAGGCGAATACCTATCAGATGAATTTATTGGGTACCTGCGTGAGTATGGGATCGTATCTCAGTTGACTGCACCAGGGACACCACAACAAAACGGTGTATATGAGAGGAGAAACTGAACCTTGTTAGACATGGTTCGAACTATGATGAGTTATGCAACATTGCCACCTAGTTTTTGGGGATATGCCCTAGAGACGGCAGCATATCCTTTGAACGTTGTTCCATCAAAGTCAGTACCCCTAACTCCTTGGGAGCTGTGGGTGAAGCGAAAGTCAAGCCTACAGCACTTTAGGATTTGGGGTTTTCCAGCACATGTGCGAAAGGACAAGCGAGATAAGATAGAGTCAAAAACTAAGGTATGTCTGTTCGTTGGGTATCCAAAAGGGACAAAGGGTGATTTATTTTATGATCCTGAGGATAGAAAGGTTGTCATTTCGACGAACGTTGTATTCCTGGAGCAGGATTATTTAATAGACCATAAGCCCACCAGTAAAGTAGTTCTTGAAGAATGCTTGGTACTGATGGGAGTACGCAGACAGAAAACGTAGTGGGAGCCGATACCACTAAGATTAACGGTACTGTAGAATCGACTCCTATGGAACCACCACAGGTTCGTCGCAATGGGAGGACCACAAGTGCTCCTGATATATACATTGGAGAAGCCTTTATGGTTGATCCAGAGTTTCAGGAGAATGATCCTCTGAACTATGATGAAGCGATGGTATCCACTGACCATGCAGCATAGCAGGAAGCCATGGAGGCAGAACTGACATCGATGTCCCAAAATTCGGTCTGGACACTTGTAACACCACCTCACAACATTAAACATGTTGGGTGTAAGTGGGTGTACAAAAGAAAAAGAGGTCCGGATGGTACCATTGAGACTTACAAAGCTAAACTAGTTGCTAAGGGTTATACCCAGCGAGAAGGGATCGACTATGACAAAAGGTCAGGAAGGTCTGGTGTGCAAGTTGCAAAGGTCCATTTATGGACTGAAACAAGCATCCAGAAGTTGGAACATGCGTTTTGATCAGGCTATCCAGTCTTATGGATTTGAACAGAACGTGGATGAACCATGTGTTTATAAAAGGAGCGATAAGACTGCAGTAGTTATTCTAGTGCTTTACGTGGACGATATCCTGCTCATCGGAAACGATGTTGGAACGTTGTCTACAGTGAAGGTGTGGTTATTCTCTCAATTTGACATGAAAGACCTGGGTGAAGCGAGTTATGTTCTGGGGATCAAGGTAACTCGAGATCGCCAGAACAAGATTCTCTCGCTATCACAGTCAGCCTACATAGATACTATCTTGGTCAGATTCAGTATGCACAACTCCAAGAAGGGACTGGTTCCATTCAGACATGGAATGAAGTTGTCCAAGGATCAGGGTCTTAAGACTCCTGAGGAGAGGGCAGAGATGCAGAAGATACCTTATGCTTCGGCAGTAGGGAGTCTGATGTATGCCATGCAGTGCACAAGACCAGATATATGCTATGCAGTAGGCATAATGGGCAGGTATCAGTCAAATCCGGATCCAGGGCACTGGACTGCTGTGAAAAGTATACTCAAGTATCTCCGTAGGACGAGAGATTATGAGTTAGTTTACTCTTCACAGGAACTGATGCCGATTGGATATACGGATTCTGACTTTACGTCAGATCCAGAATCCAGGAGATCGACTTCAGGGTTTGTGTTTTCATTAGGAGGAGGAGCTGTCAGTTGGAGGAGCATGAAGCAGGGATGCATCGCGGATTCGACGACAGAGGCTGAGTACGTTGCGGCGTGCGAAGCAGCTAAGGAGGCGGTGTAGCTCAAGAAGTTCCTCACAGACTTAGGATGTGTACCGGGAGCTCAAGATCCTATTGTCCTTTACTGCGACAATAGTGGAGCGATAGCACAATCCAAGGAGCCAAGATATCACCAGAAGAGCAAGCATATCGAGCGGAAATACTATATAATCCGGGACTTGCAGAAGCAAGGGGAGGTTGCAATGACTCAGGTGGCGTCTACAGATAACATGGCGGACCCTTTTACAAAGGCGTTACCGACGAAGGCTTTTGAGAAGCACGTGGATGCCATGGGAGTTAAGACTGTTGTTCCCCGCTAGGACAAGTGGGAGATTGTTGTAGCTCGTGTGTCCTTAGCGTGGATTTTCTGTATTAACATTAATAAAGATGACTTTGGTTATTGCTTTAATTAGAATACTACTCTGGTATATGATAATACTCATATAATAAAAGGACCCTAGGGAGCACAGTAGGCTGTTGAGTAAGATATGGTCTAGGGCTTGTAAAAACCATGGTTGATTAATAAATGAGTTGATATTTATATTAGAATAGCTTAATTGGTGCGTATTATACGTGTTCTATATACTGAACTGAAAAGAGCCATGGTTATATAGTGGTTCATCTGAGTGGGAGACTCAGTTGATTAGTACTATTAGCCTAAATTGTTCGCAGTTCTGATTAGGGTTGGTCGCCCTATCAGGTTAAGCTGTTGGAATGACAAAGCATGGGTTTCTCCACCATGGTCATTGCCAAGCACAGTGTCTGTGGCTGAACAGAACCAACACGGTGCACAGATCAGTGAGCAGACACCGGTGCACATAGCCGTGTTTCTGCTTAGGGTAATAGGTCCTAAACCCTGAGGAACCATGACCGGTGGACTAACCAGTTTGGGTAACTTTGGTTCACCAACATGTGAGGGATCTAACCACGACCCAATACCACGGTGCGCTGGGTTGCTGGGCTGGCATTGCATCGGCATGCCACTCCTGTAGGGTATTCGCATCCTCATTGGGAGGTGCGTTCCTTGGTCTGACATACACCGTACTAAAACCAGGCCTGGTGGTTAACAGTTGAGCTGTTAGACCGAATCCGGTTGTTTGGCCAAAATGATCGAAGGTACGATGTGTTAATCAACCTGGAAGGAACCTAGTCATATGGTCACTTGAGTCTGACGGTGCTCTCCGCCGCTCAAATTGACACATGGCACCGAGTGAAGGGATATCGAATTACCAAACTAAGCGGAGAGCAGGGGTATACGAGAGAGCTTAGTAAGTCTGGGAGAATTGGAGTGCAGCCTGCGTCGCACTCTGGGTGGCCACGCAGGTTAACCGGGACCTAGAGGATTGACAGAGATACTTGGATAGTGTGTCGATCGGGTCCGATTGGAAGCATAAATCCTAGTCCCTGAAGGTTCCACCTTATCCATGATCGTTACGGATCATAACTTTCTCCTTGTCTCACTATACAATATGAGTTGAAGAAATAATGTCTTAATCGTCCTGTTTTCCATGAGTGCATTGCACTAGGGCATGGTGGTTGCACAGGACTAAGTGTGTTCACTAGGGGGCAACCCCAGAGTAGTGTAGGGACACACGATGTTGCCAAAATGCCATAAGGAGTTCATTCCGTGTGTGCGTGTGCACTAGAGCACGGTCTATGTGTTTAGTGATTTTTACTATAGGGGCACCCCATGTTTTACTGAGGGCACCCCAATAAATAGTAAAAATACTATTCATAACTCTATGGTATGTTAAATAGGTATGGATGAGGTACCCTAAGTGTTAGAGTACTTTATCATGCACTGAGATGGAGCATATATGCTCCGGTATGAGGTGGATGGCCACTAGATGCATGAGGGGCATTTTGGTCATTTCAAAATGTCCCGCATGCCCTAATGGCCGCCCCCCCCCCATTAGGAAAAATATGCATGGCCATCAAATCCATATTTAAAGGGTTTAATTCAGATTTGAAATGATTTGAATATATTCCCTTTAATTGCAAAACCAAATATGGCAACTATACAATAGTGGGCATTTATTTTTGAGGATTATGAGAGAGAGAGAAGGGGGACCGGTTCATATGGACAAGGGGAGAGAGGGGCACGGTTTTCAAGACATATTAGGCAAGGAAAACCGAGCCTCATTCAGATTTTGAAGAGAAAGACCGATCCCTCTCTCCCTTGTGTTCGGTTTTGGCCTCCCTCTCTCTCTTGGGCACTCATCTCTATCACTCTTTGGTTTTGACCTAAGTTGTGAAGAGAAAATCATCTTCATCTCATCTTCTTCTCCTCATAGAGTGTGTGTGAAAAAGAAGAAGAGAAAGCTTGCACTCCGAAGCACTCAGAGATTGGAGTACAAGGATCCGGGTCGATTCGCGAGATCGGGTGTACCCGAAGAAGAACGAGGCTTCTCCCACGCATGTGGATACTTCCGTCACCATCAACTTGGAAGATTAACATCGCGGTGTTAAATCCCGCACGGAGGTATAATAAACAAAACCCTAGATCTATTGAATTGCATGCATAACATTTATGGTGTGTTTCGATAGATGACCATAGGGGTTCGTTTGCATTTCATTTTAATCTTGCGCATATGATTGTTTCTTAAGAAAATTTTAAAAATATATTGCACACCGTATCGATCCTAAGATCGAGTCCGGCTTCCGTTGCGCCTCTGATTTGTTTCCAACATAGGCCACTGAGGCGCATGGAGGATCCATGCTTGGGAGACCCAATGGACCAGTTCTGTGTAGACCTAGAACTAGTTCATAGCTATGGTGATGCTGGTCGCTTCACCGAGAATAAGCTGTTGGTAGGTAGAGGATGTGGTGAAGTCTCCACCACGGGAACGTGGGATTCCCATTCACCTGACCAAGCACGATGATCGTGTTGAATAGGAACCAAGACGGTGCACAGTTCAGTGATTCAGACACTGGTGCAGAAACCGTCTTACTACTATAGATAATCTGTCCTTAACCCTGAGGGACCATGTTCACTGGGCCAACCAGTTGTGTGGTGCTCTGATGTGCCAACGTGTGCGGACCTTCCATAGTCCAATACCACGGTACGTTGGGTTACCCGGCTGGCGCTTAAGTGACATGTAATCCCTACAGGTTATCCGACGTCCAGTGTTGGATGGGTGCGTTTTGATGAGTCAATCTGTCCACACAGTTAACCCAGGCCTGGTGGTTGTCAGTATGACTGACGATGTTCCGGATGCTAGGCATAGCACCGGAAGGTGTGTGGTGTTATAGATGACAAGTCATCAAACCCTAGTCAGATGATCGATCAGGATCTGACGGTGCTCCCCACCGCCCGAGTCGTATCATGGCACCAGTAATAGGAGGGACTAAGGATTATCGGAGTATAGTAGAAAACAGGGTTACGAGGGAGTAACATAAGTTTAGGATCACTAGAGTTCAACTCGCGTCGCACTCTGGGTGGCTACGCGGGTTAATCGGATTATGGCTGATTAACGGAACTTTCGGTGTGTTACCGGAACAGTTAATCAGGGATCCGGTTGGAGCTAGAGATCCCGAACCCTGAAGGTTCCACCCTGTCGTTGCGTATAGGAATTATTTCCCGACCTAGTTGGATACGTTGGATGCGAAGTAGCGCGATGGAGCGCAAGCCCGAAGCCAAAGAACCTAATTCACATGTGTTACGGGCCATAGGGGTATTTTGGTAAATACTAAAATATAACTTAGAACATATTGAATATGGATCTTAGATTGAGCGGAATAATTCCAGGAGCTCACAGGCGCTGACGGAACTCGATTCCGAGTAGCGCACCTCACTCAGTCTCACTTTCAGTTTTCCGCTTTTCGTGAAGGGCGTTTTCGTCCGGACTTCACGATAGACACCCGGAAGACCTAAATCCGACCCCCCCTCATCCCTATCCACCTAAGGGCCGGCCCTAGGCTCCTTGGAGCCATGGGAGACCGGCCCTATAAAGGAAATAGGGAGGGGAGGGCCGGCCCTAATGCTTCTACTCCCTCCCCTCCAAAAATCCGACCCCTAGTCTCCTCCATTGTGGTTTCGGCCAAGGAAAAGAGAGGAAGAATAAGGGAGAAGGAAGAGGAAGGAAGGAGAAGGAAGAAAGGAGAAAGAGAATGAGAAAATCTCGAGGCTCACCATCGTCTTCGCAATGGATTCTTCCGTCGGCTCGTAATCCCTGCACTCAGAGACGGGATTTCGAGGATTCTTCAATTCGCAAAGGACAAGGTGCTATCCGATAGTTTCCCTTGCGATTCAAGTGCGGTTTTTCATTGTTCCGTAATCTCCGGATCATAGATCCATAAGGTATGATGAATCTAAACATCTAAGTAGATACATGCATGTCTTCCGTAGATCGTAGTATGCCTCTAGGGTGTCCGCACATATGCTAAGATCATAGATTTGCATGTAGATTGTTTTGTATCACGAAATTGTAATGAAACATACACCGTATGATCTTCGGATCTTTCATTTGCTTCCGCTGCGACTCTGATACGTGGAACCCAATTCCAACAGGTGATCCCCAAGAGCGGTTGCGTAGGCCCCAGGCGGCCTTGCACGTTTCCTCGAGGTCGGATCGCACCTTCGCTATGGCGATGTTCGGAGATGACGTCCCGGCGTCTGCTACGTTGCTTCACCGGTAGTTGCCTCGGCGCAGAGAAATGTCTGTGTGAGGTCATCACCTCGCGGGTCTCCACACGGGGTAACACTTCCACAGTGGGTTCCTTCTTACACTGATGGCGCGGGTTACGGTCTCTCCCACGAGACCTTGCCTCAGGCTCCTCGAACCCCGCACTTCAGGTTCGCCAACGAGGGGGGGCCGAAGGCAGAGTTAGCTCATTGCTGGAACGCGGGGTGACAAGTCACTGAAGTCGCCCGAGAGCCGACTCTCTTGTCTTACGTGCCACTGTGTCTTCCACAGGGGGCTCTTGCTAGGATGCTCACCGTGTGGGTGCCAACACGGGTTGATGTGACATTGGGACTAGGGGAGGTCGCGCAGGGGGAGCGGTCCCCGCCGACACTACCGGACTCCGGGGTTGAATCGCTAATCCTTCCCTCCATAGGTCGAGCCCGGGGGAGAGATCAGTTCTTCTGTTCGTCGATGGAACCTGGCGCAGTCGCGTCAGTTCATTCATTATGGCCCGCTGAGTAGCCAACATCTCCAAAAGGAGCTGGTCACCGAGCGGGATAAGGGGTTGGGAGGCTTGAGCGAGCGGCTCGCTTCGCGCAGACCCGGCACGGGCTTTCGCCCGTCTCTGTCCCCACGTGGCTGGAGCCATCAGAGTATCCTCTGGAGGCATGGCTTTCAACCACGTGGTCATGGGCGTTCTCGCAGGAACCAATCAAAAGATCCCACAGACGACACCAGATATTGGGGGATAATTTTTGTTGGCTCATGCGGTCATCCTGCAAGATAGAAAACGTAAGAACGGCTGGTTCCCTTAGGAGCGCAGACCCTCCGACACTCAAGTCAGTGAAGGTTTTTGCAAGGGAGAGCGATAGTAGTTAGAAGTGGTAGGGTTTTGGGTTTCAAACCTGTACTTTGGAGCCAGGGGTTATACCTTTATAGACTTTCTGCAGACCGTCAAAGTTTGACACATGGTGGCTTCTTCCCGCACCTTCTACGCCCCCATGTGCCAGCCCACATGGGTCTCTAATGGACTTTGTCGTTTAGCCTGCCAAGCGGTGGTAAAAGGGGGGGATGTACTGGTCTTATTTTTGCCAGTTGGAGATTCTGGAAAACTCTAGTCTGGGATGTCCTAGACCAACTCGGGCCGACTTCCGTGGTCCGCAGTCGTCCACGTAGCTTCATAGGGGTGGCGACACCTACTAGCTCGATATCGCCTTACTATAGGCGATTCGGCAAGACGGGGAGCGAGCTCCTGGTCGTCGTACGATCGGGCGAGCTACGCGGAGACCCCATTGGTGCCGTTGCTCCGCCTAGTTCTTCCTATTGTTAATAGGTGAGATCTATGGTGGTTGCATGATTGGACGAGCTCCTAAGCAAGCTGTGGGTGTTGGGCCTTTCAAAAATGTTCTTTGGATTCTGCCAAAAGCGATCTCTTCCGCGAGCGAGTCGATCGCGTGCGGATAGAGCGAGCTTCCTGGCGAGCTATGTCAAGAACTTTGACTCGCAGTACCTCATGAATGAGGCCTAGAGGAAGATGTTTCTCTATCCAAGGGACGCAACGATCTGCTACTAAGCTTCGGGCGAGCTACAAGCACCAGCCGCGGGGCAACCTCTTCCGCGTGCGAGCTGGTCGAATGCGGCCAGGGTCAGCCCCGGACGGGCTGTGAGCCACGAACCGCTACTGTAAGCTCCGGGCTGGTTACGAGCACCAGCCGCGGGGCGACCTCTTCCGCGTGCGAGTTGATCGCATGCGACCAGGGTCAACCCCGGGCGGGCTGTGAGCCACAAACCGCTACTGTAAACTCCGGGCAGGCTACGAGCACCAACCGTGGGGCGACCTCTTCCATGTGCAAGCTAGTCGTATGCTGCCAGGGTCAGCCCCGGGTGGGCTGTGAGCCACGAACCGCTACTGTAAACTCCGAGCGGGCTTCGAGCACCAGTCGCGGGGCGACCTCTTCCGCGTGCAAGCTGGTTGCATGCGGCCAGAGTCAGCCCCGAGCGGGTCGTGAGCCACAAACCGCTACTATAAGATCCGGGAGGCTACGAGCACCAGCCGCGGGGCGACCTCTTCCGCTTGTGAGTTAGTCGCATGCGGCCAGGGTCAGCCTCGGGCGAGCTGTGAGCCAAAACCGCTACTGTAAGCTCTGGTCGGGCTACGAGCACCAGCCGCGGGGTGACCTCTTCTGCTTGTGAGCTGGTTGCATGTGGCCAGGGTCAACCTCGGGCGGGCTGTAAGCCACAAACTGCTACTGTAAGCTCCGGGTGGGCTACGAGCACCAGCCGCGGGGCTACCTCTTCCGCGTGCGAGCTGGTCGCATGCGGCCAGGGTCAGCTCCGGGCGGACTGTGAGCACCAGCCACAGGCATCCTCTTCTACTGGCGATCTGGTTGCGGTGGCTAGGGCAAGCTACCTAGAAGTGTTCTTTGAATTCCAAGACCTATCTTGATCATAAGGCTACCTGTTCAAAAATCGCGGTTAACCTTAAGCCTCGAACCCACCCCCGGGGGCTTCCTGCTCCGATCACCCAAGGTCGCTCTGGGCACGCCCCAAGACAGGGGCGACCTCCCTGCGGACGTCCGCTGTCTCGTTGTGTTATTTTTCCTGCTATTGTCACTTGGACGACGAGCCGGTGACATGTTTAGCACCATCAACCTCCATTGGATAGGGGTCATTGATAGAGCCTTATCCCGTCCAATTCAATCTCTATTTTTCTATATATATATATATATATATATATATATATATATGAATACCCATCATATTTGGGTAAGGTTTTCTAAACAAGGCCGTATAATTTGACAACAATTATTATTTTTTTAAGTTAAAACTAAGCGCTAATAGAAGGGGAAAAAATCAATAAGAACATGGGTCAAAGCCCAAACCGACCATCCAATCCAATCCAAACCGACTTTAATTGGATTGGATTGGATTCTAATCTCAGTTCGGCTTGGATCGGATTGAAAATTCTCAAAACCGACCAAGGTTGGATCGGTTTGGGTTTTGCCTAAATAGGTTGATTTCGAACCGATGCACACCCCTAATCACCACACTTTCTGGAAGTGACTAATCACCACACTTTCTGGAAGTGAAATAATCAAACTAAGGAATATCCGTCCAATGGTAGGTAACCCAACAGGTCAGTGACACTCAACCCAAACCAATGACTGTAGATGAATTCACTTTGTGTCCCGGTTTTCACTTTTCACTTCCCAAAAAAAGGGATAAATTACACTCTGCCCCCTGAAGTTTAGCTCAAAAACACTTATGTGATTAACCCTCTTATAGTTTTAAAACTACATTTTGTCCCCCTTAAATTCAATTTTGATCAGATAAATATTAGGTGTGGGCAAGAGATCGGTTTAAGAGGAAAGACATCCAACAAGATGGTGTTGCACCGCTCCCTGACAAGAGCTTGGTTTAAGCGGAAGGATAGCCAACACCATAGTGCTGTGCCAGATCCCTCATAAAAAGGATGCAGCTAGGCAAGTCCCACATGTGACTTTTATCCCTTTTTAATGATCAAACTATCCCTTAGAGCATGCCCCTCCATCTTTGTCACTACATTACTCAATCCACAGAATTGCTACAGTGATTTCATTGTAGCTTTTATTTTTATACGATTTCATGGAAAAATAAATTGCTACGGTGATTTTACTGTAGCAAAAGAGTAACAATATGTGTATATTGTTACTCTACAAGGATTGTTACTCAATCTGCAAAGATTGTTACGCTTTTACTATAGTGATTTCACTCAAGCAAAAAAAAAAATCCCAATAAGATTTCTCAAAAGTAATAATAAATTTGCTACAGTGATTTCACTGTAGCAAAAGAGTAACAATTTGCTCAGATTGTTACTCAACAAAGATTGTTACTCAATCTATACATATTATTTTAAAAAAACCTTTTTTCGCTAGAATTTCACAAAAAAAAAAAAGCTACGGTGATTTCACTGTAGCAAAAGAGTAACAATTTTCAAAAATTGTTACTCTTTTTGCTACAGTACATATGTCAAGCTCGGACTGGGGCCACATGTATAGCTGCACGTAGGGATCATGCTTAGACCTGTGCTCACATATACATCTGCACGGAAGGTAATTTAGATATTTACCAATCGGGAGGACCTACCACCAATAACCGATGATGACCGACTTTCTCTCTATACCAGCTGTTAGAAGGACCCATCACCAATAACCCCCAAAACTTACCAAATGAGGAAATTATGTAGTTGATAAAAGGGGATATTGTGCTAACATTTCGATCTTTAGGGAGCGATTTGGAACAAAATAAACTACAAGGGGGTTAAGTGTTTTTGAGCTGAACTTCAAGGGGGTAAAGTATAATTTACCCAAAAAAAAAAAAGAACTAAAGTGATTATAATTAGGATATTTTAAAATAATATGTAAAAAATAAATATTTAATCCAATAGTGAGAGGCCCCTGATAAGAGATCACTTTAAGGGTAAGGACACTCAAAAAGATGGTGTTGCAACAAGTCCCTCCTGAAAAGAATCCAGTTAGAGCAAGTCCCACATGTGACTTTTATCCCTTTTTAATAACCAAATTGTCCCTTAGTGCATGCCCCTTCGTCCCTTGCCTCTATAGGACTCCAACCCGCGGATTTGTTACAATGATGTCACTGTAGCAAAAAAAAATTGGGACACGATTTCACAGAAAAAATATATTGCTACAATAATTTTACTGTAGCTAAAAAGTAACAATATACGCAAATTGTCACTCTACAAAGATTGTTACTCAATCTGCAAAGATTGGAACTCTTTTGCTACATTGATTTAATTGTAGTAATTTTGAAATCACTGTAGAAAATTTTATCCCCAACAAGATTTCTTTAAAAAAAATTACGACAGTGATTTCACTATGGCAAAAGTAACAATTTGTACAAATTGTTACTCAATCTGCACAAATTGTTACTGTTTTGCTAATGTGATTTCACTATAGCAAAAAATAATTGGTAAGATTTAACAAAACAAAATTTGCTACATTGATTTCACTGTATCAAAAGTGTAACAATTTCCAAAAATTGTTACTATTTTTGCTACAGGACCAGTGCCCACATGTACAGGTGCACATAGGGTCCTGCTCACGAGTACAGCTGGTTGCAAGGGTAAAAATATCACTTTTCTATCGAGACTTAACGCTAATTAACAATGTTGCTTTATCACTAAATTTGATCTATTAGAGGGATCTGTCACACATTATCCCATTTTTAGGGTATTTCTAAATAATATTTAAATATATATTTATTTGTTTCAATAATATTATTTTAGAAAAAAAATAGTTAGTAGGCCTATCAATGGGGATCTAAATCAAACTCTACTTATATAAATCCCGTCCAAGATTGAAGACCATCGGAGTATATCCAGCTTCGATGATTCGGTTTTGGACTGTCGTTTCATATCGGGTCTGGGATGAAAGCACATCCACCAAATAGTGTTTTTTCAGATCGGATCTGAACCAGGATCTGATCCATTTGACAGGCCTAGTAGTAAGAATAAATTGTCACCCACAAAATTGCCAGGAGGCAGACGAGAAGAGATGCATGTTTTGCATCCTATAACTGCAGTACCTTCACACACACAAAAAAAAAAAATGTTTGAGAGAGAGAGAGAGAGAGAGAGGGGGGGGGGGGAGTTATTTGGCTTCAATGTTCTCAGATTGTCAAAAGTCTTGTCAAGGTTGCGAGTTTACAACAAACTGCATCTGGCTCAGGTCTAACATCTTTAACTCACTTGAACTATTTTCTCTTCTTCCCACCAGGCTTTGCTTTTTTGCTTGCTGTTTCCTTTGTTGGCTTGTCAGGTGTTTCCTGATTTTATGTGGTAACAAAAATTCATAGGATAAGTATCAGGGTAAGGAACACAAATGATCCTCACACAAATTGTGAAGAAATAAATGCAGCTACTATGCACATATACAATCAAGCTAAATCAATCTTAATTCAGCAGAAATTAAGGTTAAATACGCATGCACAATACAACATGCAAAGCGGAAAAAAAAAATTTGATGGCTGGTGATTCCAGCAAAGCCATTATCATAACTACACAACATCGTCGACATGCATGTCTAGTTCTATAACAATATTAAATTTTGCAAAATAAAAGACTTAGGGGTTTCATAGGATGAGGATCGGGTTGAATGCTAAATTAGAATTATAGAGGAAAAAGTTTGGAAGATGCGAGCTAAAATCATAACTACACCACATCACACAACCAAAAATGTGAAACTTATTCACAGCTCCACCCCAAAAGAGGCTAGCCTGCCTGCTTCTGTGAAGATCGCCTCAACCGGTCGTTGTTGGTACATGAACAGCCTAACGTTCCTCTCAAGCTAGATAGACCGGTATACATCCCTGAACTTCCACAAGCGATGTGGGACAAAAATAAAGCCTAACCTGACTTGCGCAACAAGTCTTATATTTTCCTACATTAATAATTAATAACATAATCATTAAGATAACTTGGCCACCGTCAGATATGGGCCGAGCGCATCTGGGCTGCACTGGAAATCTGCTCCACATCACATATTCAAAAGTCCGAAACCTCTTTCTAAATATTTTCACCACTCTTAAAATTTTGCATGACAATTCAAAAAGACAAACAATGCCAACAACTTGTTCCTCTTTCAAAACATGGCATTAGTGCATACAGCAATTATAAACCTTAATGGCAAATAAGCTTAAAGATAAATGAAAACCAGTTAAACTGTATGTGAAAAGATATTGATGATAACGAGCACAAGTTCATGTAAACTTCTTTTTTGAAAAAGGAGAAAATGATCTCAAGATGAGTTTGAAAAACCGAGACAAAGCAAGTTTTCATCATCATGGCTGGTGCATGAACCTCAATAAGAAGATCAAGATTATTACTACATAAAGGAAATATCTAGAAAGTGGATCGCAGTAGATGCCAGAACTTTAAAAAAAAGTAGATGCCAGAAATTAACCCAATTCATGATGAATGAGAATGAACTCCCATCAATTTTTTTTACGATCTCTCTCAAAGTTCTGCAGGGCTCACTTTATGTGCTGAAGGCCCTAACAGTAGCCCCGTGGCATCGAATTTCCAGCCCTGGAACTGGTAGTCTGGAGCTGCCAACTTCTTTAGAGCTGGACACACAGACTTGAAGAGTGAACATCTCAGACTTGGCTAGCCAGGGAGCGCCAAGCATGCGTCTGTTTTGCTGTTACCCAGGTATCACATAAAGCATGGAAAAGAATCAGATCATGTCTGAGCAAGTTTCTAGCAATGTTTTCTGTTCTAATTTCTTTATTCCCAAGAACAGAAAAGCTCCAATATAGGATAAATTGTGTCAATGAAATGGTAGGGCAACTTTGTTTGATCAAATTAATCTATTAAAGACTCGTAGTAGGTTGTGATAGAAATATATACACATCTACTAGTTGTGATAGAAACATAAAGATATCTTGATTATACTTTATATATTTTTATTTTGTAGAATCATACAATCCTTGATCTGATTCTACAATAGGATTCAACCACCACTACCGCCGATCCTTGATGGGATCTCGATCCGGACAACCTTGCCATTGTCGCCCCCAACCCCTCTCCATGTACACTACAAGCACTACAACTTCGTTATGCTTCTTTCTAGAAATATTCTCCAATCTCCATATACTTTATGATTTCCTTTATTCAGGGAGTAACATAGGGGCATACTCTTGAATTAGACTTGAAGCCCAAGCCAAGTGTTTCTTGTGTCGGGTAATTGGGTCACTGGTGACCAAAGCACACAACTCATTATAGGAAACTTTTTGGTTGGACTCACAATACACATACTTTCAAACTGGATCCTTGGACTTATCGGGTTTTTGGAGCACAAGAGGCTTTGTTGGCAGAAGAAATGAAGATTATGGTTGTATCTGATTATAAACACAAAACAAAGAAAAAAAATATGGGTGAGAAATACTAGATTAGGTAAGTTGGCACACCTTTGATCACATTGCTTCGATACGCGACACATGTTTGTCACTTGGACGATGTTAAGAGAGCGGGAGGAGGTCGAGAGCAAGAAAGAGTGATTAAGTGAGATTAGGGAGCTTAGGAAGAGGTGTGGGAGAGAGTTAGTAGAGGGCATAAGGAGAGTCCATAGAACTTAGGGAAGGGTTAGAGAGATGACCATGCTAGTGCATATGCAGTTAGAGCTTGTGTGGTTTGGGCCATTGGGGTCACATATGGAACAAAATTTGGCAAAATGAGTTAAATTGTAAACTTAGCAAAGTTAGCATCAACGATTAATGTGAAGGAATTATCTTCTAACAAAAGAAAGAATAAAGAGGTTGTTAGGTATTCAAGTTTAACTAGAAGTCTAGAAGGTACATGTCAAAAAAGCATGCCTTGTAAGTTGAATAACTTGAATGGTACAAAGACAAGTGCCATAAGACTCTCTTCCTCAAGTATGATTTTTCTTTTGTTGTCACCTAGAAAATCCTTACACATACCAAAAGGTCTACTACCTAGGAAACTTTGGTTTCCCTACCCTTCTCAAAATGTGGAAAATAAAAATAATTGTCCGTTGTTGATAAAACCATATGCTTTAATAATAAAAGATCATCATCAAAGTCCTATCCCTTCAAATGGGATTGAAGTCATTAAACAAAGTGAATGAACTAGCCAGGAATCAAACCATGATCCGTTTATAGACAAAAATTGTAGGATCAAGAAGATGATTCACCCACCAAGGTTCATGAAACAATTTATGGACCCACGAAACCATAAGTTCATCACATCAAGGGTGTAACAGTAAAACAATATCCCTTCAATTCAGAATAAGTTTTTGCCCTAAGAAAATATTAGAAGACAAGTTGTCACACGCTACCATTTTCTAGGGTCACGCTCATATTTTTGGTTTGAAATGGTTGGATGTTGTTTCTTTCACCCAAATCACTCCAAGGCTATTTTAAGATCTGAACTACCAACTGAATGCGGAAAAGTTTGTTGAAAGGCACATCAACACAAGATTCAGCAAGTATGAATGGCTTCAGGTAATAAAAACATATGAGTTCTGATAGTAACCCATTGGTTTCTTATAGTTTTTAACACAAGATTTAAGATTTTTATTTGTTGATACACATTTGGCAATTATAATTTAAGTCCATAGTTTATGTGTATACCCCCCAATGTAATTATCATTTGTTGAAATTTACAACAGTCAAAACATGTCCATAATGTGCTTAGAATGCTAAACTTGTAAGTGCATGTTTCTGAAGTTCAAGCTCGTGTTTTTGGTTCAGATAGTTGAGTGCTTTTTCCCTTGCTCAATCGCCCTCCAACATAACTTTCAAATATGATCTATTGATCAAATGCGCAACATTTCCTCGAAAGGCGGATCAAAACAAGATCCAACAAGTTGAGATGGATCCAGGTAGAAATATAGGGGTCCTTAAATTAATTAGGGGTTTCTGATAGTTCTTAAATTAAGATTTAAGATTTTTATTTAGCGATGTATTTAACATTAATTATAATGCACAGTTATATAGACATCCTTAATGTAGTTACTATGTTGGACCTGATTCTCAACATTCACAACATGTTCTTACTGTGTTTAGGATGCTAGACTGGTATAGATGGGTCAAATCCCAAGAAAAAATGTTCAAAATATGTCTAATCACCATTTTAAACAAGTACAAGTAGCACACACATCATAAAATGGTTTAATCTAGTCGTCGAAAAATACTTGTCTCTTTCAGCATTGTAACTTGTAATGTGTACTCAAATGACATTCCATGCAGCCATCACTAGTTTTAAAGTGAAGAGAAGGGTGTTGAATCCTTTCCTATCAGTGTATATGAAAATACAGAGAGAGAGAAATAATAGATAGATATCTCTATCAATAAAGAAATTTAAGACACTAATGCATAAAGCAAGAAAAGAGGTGCGAGCAAGAGGAAGTGCAAAACACTTGAAGCCATACCTTCCGTTTAATGGGCGCAGATCCACTTACTACTGGTTTGAAAAACGACTCCAGTCTGTAAGGACCCAGAATTGTATCATAGAGCCATAAAAATAAATTTCCTTGAAAGAGTGATGTAACAATGCTTACCGTCCTTGGGAAGATTTATTCTTGGCTGCTTTAATCTTTTCTATAGCCTGTTATCACAATAATAATAGGTAATATGAAGATTTTGAAGGAAAAGGTTTAATAGACAAAGCTGTTAAGATTTTGTTTCGATCAGGTAAACACATGCCTTTGTCACTCGATCACTGTTGAACCCATTTTCATTCACCAGAAAGTTCACGATACCCTAAAGAATAAAAAAAAAAATATTCTTCATAGAAGTCAAATGCATATACATGATAAAGAGCTAGCTTGAATGTCAGCTACTTACCTCCTCATCTGGAGCAGTCCACTTGAGCTCTTGTGGTTCTTTAGACACGAGAGGTTCCTTGAACAGGCGTCGAGCTTCTTGGTATGGCCAATCCTCAGGTATTTGATACCTTTATTGGAAAAATTAATCCATTATTGCATTAAATGAATTTTTTTTGGAAAGATAATATAGCCATAAATAATATCTTCTACAATGTTCACTTGTACATAACACTGTTTGGATGAACCACCATAGGAGGTCTAATTTCATCATCAAAAGGACCGAGAGTGAAAAAGACCCACTGCACCCAAGTTATTCCCAAGTATCCATGAGTTAGCTTCTATATTATGTGTGTGAATATAAGAGAGTGGTCGCATGCAGCAGTTGAGGTGAAGGCAACAACAATTACAAGTCATTGGAAAGTTCTATATATTTTTAAAATTGATATGAAAAATAAAGAGCAAATTTACAATCTCAATATTCATTTGATGCAAAAATGTACGGTATGCAGTTTGAACATACCATAGATAGTGTACCCTCAAATTTTAGTAAATTCTAAAACCTTAGGGCCATCAAATGCTATAAGTTTTTTCGACCGTCAATTTCAACCGTTGATTTGAAGAGCACATTTGATGCATCTAGAGGTTTTAGAATGTGCTGATTTTTTGTGAGGATGATCAACATACCATAAATAGCACTTCTACAAAAAATCAGCACATTCTGAAACCCGAATCCAACGATTATGATGATGGGTCAAATATGGGTCAACCAATCCTGACCCTATATATATACTAGTAATGCCCGTGCCCAAGGGCACGCAAAAGATTTCAAGGGTGACCGAAAATATTTCAAGGGCGAAGATAATATTCCGAGAAAGGTGACATTATTTCAAAGGTGAGAACAAAACATTTCGAAAGCGGCAACAATATTTCAAAGGAGGTATTAATATTTCGAGGGAGATAACAATATTTCGAGGAAGGTGATAATATTTTGAAAGAGGTGACAGTATTTCGTGAGCAGTGATATTACTCATGTCTATCGACACTCGAACAGGGTGGCAAAATTTGTACGGCGGCACCCACATTCGACTGGGGAGCCAACAATCAACAAAAACAGCCTAATTCGTAGACAACGCTCACATTCAGAAGTAGTGCCCACATTCGAAACTGCAACGACTGCATTCGACAGTAAAACACTACACATTCGATTTGGGCAACAAAAAATCAGCATGGTGTCCACATTTGGTTAAGCTGCCCACATTTAGTGGTGAAAATCTCTCTCCTATGCAACTCTTATACGTACAAAAGCATTGACAAAATTCACAAAGCTATAGATATGCAGTGGTCATGAACTTTTATCAGCATTAGTTGACAAAACTGTAGCCATCCAAATCAGACGAAATCTATTATTTCAATCCTTGAGAAAGAAACAAATATAAGAGAACACGAGGAAAACTATAGCCATCAAGTCCTTTGATAGTTTGATTTAGTACAATAAAAGGATATTTGTTGCTCAAAGTTGTTCATAAATCAAATGGCAAACAAAAAAAAAAATGTACGATGACAAACAAATTGAATAATTGACTATACATATATTTAAATTACTAAAAATGGTTATTAAATACAAGATTGAATTTTTGACTATACATATATTTAAATTACTAAAAATGGCAAACCATATGACACTTAAAACATTGATTTCAGTAGTAAGTTCAAACCTATCATTACATGGCATAAATTACAACGTCAAATATTTCAACTTCTCCCTCATTAACGAGTTATACATGGCATGAATTACATGTCAACAAAATAGTGACTACATCAACAAAATTCAATGTTAAGCAGTAAAAAAAAGGAAATTTGGTGGCTTATATAGAATTTACGGCTCAAGCCTCCCATGAAATAATTAATAAACAATCTAACAACATAAAATCCATTACATCCTGAGTAAAACAACTCACTTCCTTTTTTTTCATACTCATAGTATACAAACAACTATGAAAGATATCAATACTAATAACATGACACCAAAGGCCCCAATATGTAATAACATGACACTAAATCCAAATTTCTCCACAGGATGAATTCAATGGGTTCAAAGATGTTACAAAATCAGAAGCGATCGAATCAATCACTAGTTGAAATAATATAAGCAATTAGTGCAGCAAATGGACCATATGAGAATACAATACAGATTGGAGCAAGTTCTCAGTCCTCTTCTTGTTCTTCAGCTTTCTGAAGGCACATGATTTAATTTGTCGAATCCTCTCACTACTCAAACTCATCGACTCCCCGATCTTTTTTTTTTTTTTTTTTGGTGCCAAATTTAACTATTTCAAAACTAACAACATTACAGCAACAAAGCACAAAAAAAAAAACCAAAATTACCCCTCAAGTCTTGACAGGATGGCCGCCCTCGATCATACACAAAGCACGGAAAAACAGCCAAAACTCCCCAATCTGTTATTGATGTTGTAGCTTTACTACGCAGGCCCCGCTACCAGGGCATGGGTCTTGTTTGTCCCCCAGGTGGCGGGCCCATGGCTTTGTGCATCAACATTCGCACTAAGTGGGCCCCTGCTACCAGGGCATGGGTCTGATTTGTCCAAGTTTTTATCGATAGAGATTGTTCAAATAACATCTCTTAAAAAAAGTCTTAGCCTAAAGTGGGGAAAATTTTCAGCACATCCTGCGTACACTACAATCGCTACCCAAAGCCAATCAGCACGCTCTGAGTGCTGGGGGCCACTGCCCCCATGTGCAGGGGCCTCCTTACCCATGACTCTTGAATCGCAGTGAGCCCCGCGGTTGTAGCATACGCAAGATGTGCTAAAAAAATTTCCCCTAAAGTGATAATGTGGGCCCTTCATGATACTTTATGGAGTAGTAGACTTACAGATTTAAGTGGGCATAGTCCAATCATTGATTGCCATATCAGTTGTTGGATCTCGTTGCCTGTTGGAGCCTTTGTTCCTCATAACACTTACTTTTCCTTGGATTGACACCACCACACCCCCTTGGCCCCTTTACCCACTCTCTTGACTTAAACCAGCATTTTTGCAGTCCGATTTATTTTATGCACTTGCTTACGTCCCAATTGTTGGCAGCCACATTGTCCATTGGAAAGGGGGAAAAATTTCAGCACATCCTGCGTACGCTACAGCCGTTGCCCAGAGCCTATCAACATGCTCTAAGTGTTGGGGGCCACTACCCCCAGGTGCTGGGCTTGCTACCTCATCTCTTGAATCACAGTGGGCTCCACGGTTGTAGAAATGTGCTGAAAATTTTCCCAAGGAAAGGGCATAATGGGCAAGTAAAGTACGACAGCAAATGTTATACCCATTATGCCCTTTCTTTTAGGCGATGTGGCAGCCCACGATTGGGACGTAACCTAGTGCAGCAAATTAATCGCGTATCAAAATTGCTCTGAGTACCCGACTCAACCCACCCCTTTACCCGAGAGAGAGAGAGAGAGAGAGAGAGAGAGAGAGAGAGATGGAGGGGAAGGCAGAGACCCTGCACCGCCATTTGTCATTGATGACTCCAACCCCACAAGCCGGCATAACCCTGAAAATTAAGAGAAAAAAAAACAAGTTAAAACCCCAAGAACAGGGGGGAGAGAGAGAGAGAGAGAGAGAGATTTTGCACCAGCTCCTGCAGTTTGTCGGCGATGACGCAACCACTCCGGCAACGATGGAGATGGCCTCTTTCTCC
The DNA here is from genome assembly GCA_947650365.1 of Chamaelirium japonicum. Classification (NCBI taxonomy): domain Eukaryota; kingdom Viridiplantae; phylum Streptophyta; class Magnoliopsida; order Liliales; family Melanthiaceae; genus Chamaelirium; species Chamaelirium japonicum. The sequence continues at coordinate 64,273,126 of OX393560.1, forward strand.
TCTCTCCGGTGGGGACGTGCCCTGGAATCAGAAAATATGAGAGAGAGAAAGAGAAAGAGATGGAGGTATAGACCGCGCTGCTCCTATTGTTGGTCATTGACGACTCCAACCCCGTGCCGGCATGACCCAGGAAATCAAGAGGAAAAAAACCATGTTAAAAAACCCTAGAACAGAGGAGAGGAGAGAGAAGAGAGATAAAGAGAGGGATGGAGATTGCACCAGCTCCTGCAGTTCGTCAGGGACGACACGACCCCTCCGGCGACGATGGTGATGGCCTCCTGCTCTATGCTATCAAAGTCGGGACTAGTCGGCGACTAGTCCCCGACTAGTCCCTGGGCGGCATTTTGCCGACCGATTAATTTCGATTCTGTCATTACTGGGCGGAGTCCCGACTAGACCCGACTAGTCCCCGACTAACGACTGCCGACTAGTCCCCAGGCAGCATTCTGCAAGCAAATTTTTTTTTGAAATGAGTCTTTGCAAGCAATTTTGTTTGGAATTTTTTACATTGGCTCAAAGTCTTGAGTCGCAAGACTCACAACTATGGCTCTTCCCTGTAATCATCTGTTGAGCACTTGAGAATCTCAGATAAAAACATAGACAAATAATTAGTTTATTTGTTGATATCCATATAACCCTATAATCAAAATTGGGTTGTTCACTAATTAAACATTATCAAACAAATATTGTGACGAATTCTTAGTTCTGAGTCTTTTGACATGGGCATGAAGCCAATACAATTGTGTTATGTTAGATTGTTACTTATGTATTTATACCCATGCTGTGAAGTGTGAAGGTATGTATTGTTATTAACCGACTAATATCATATACTTATTGACATTTATGCTAATTCATATATCATATATGTTTAGGGAGGGGGGGAGGGGTTAGAATAAGTTTTGGCCGACTAGTCCCGAATTAGTCCCGACTAGTCCTAGTCGGCCCTTGGCCGACTAGGGCCGACTACCGACTTTGACTGCATAGCTCCTGCTCCTCTCTCCAGTGGCGACATGCCCTGGAATCAGAAAACATAAGAGAGAGAGGGGAGGCAGAGACCACTGCTCTTGCCGTTCGTCATTGACGACTCCGACCCCGCGGGCCGGCATGACCTTGAAATCAAGAGAGAGAAAAAACAGGTTAAAAAACCCTAGAATAGAGGAGAGAGCGGGATTGCACCGGATCCCGTAGTTTGTCGGCAATGACTCTAACCCCGCCGACGACGATGTCCTCTTTCTCTCTTCCTCTTTTCCTTTATCTGCTATACTCCCTCTCAATTTTAAAGGAGGGGGGATGGGGTTCCAAGGAGATGAGGAGGGGTGGGCAGCTGAGGGGATGGATCGGGAAGGAAGGGAGGGGAGCAGACGGCTGGAGGACACGCGGCGGCGCTCTTCACCACCACCCTCGACCCCTCTCGCCTCCTTTGGGAGACCCACCTCCCCACCGCCGACGCCGAGGTCGTCACTGTCTTTCGCCTCCACCACTCCCTCGGTGACGACACCTCCCTCATGTCCCTCCTCACCTATACCCGCAAGTCCTCTGACCCTAACTCCCTCCCCACCATGCCAGACGCCCACCCCCGAGCCTCCACCAATCCCCGCTGCTGCGGGCCTGGGCCGTGCTGGTGGTGGCGTGGCACACCTTGGTGGACTTGCTACTCTTCGTAGCGACTGCCACCTTCCTGCGGACACGATGATGCCGGTCAAGGGGGCGGACCGGGTGGAGTTCTGCCAGAAACGGTTCGTGCATGGGGCGCTAAACCTCAACGACGTCAAGGCCATCAAGATCGCCATGGGCTACATGAGCTCTTTCTCCTCCCTTACCCCCCCTTGATCCATCTAATCAATATCAAGATCGCCACCTCAAATGAGGAAGGTCGACTTGAGAGGGAGGGGGGGAGAGGCTTCAGAGGGGTTGAGAGGAGGGGGGTAGGGCTGCTGAGGGGACGTGGAGGGGGGTAGGACTGCTGAGGCTTGAGAGGGGAGGGGGGTAGGACTGCTGAGGCTTGAGAGGGGAGGGGGGTAGGACTGATGAGGGGGTGGAGAGGGGGGTAGAACAGTTGTAACCCTCTCACCCTCTCTCTTTGCTAATAATGTAGTGCATCGTGTGGTTGTGTGGTGGTTGTGATGTTGTGATGCAGTGCAGTGCAACGTGTGGCTTTGATGCTGCATAGTGCGAACAGCTGTAACCTCTCCCTCTCCCTCTCTCTCTTTGTTGATGATGGAGTGCATCGTGTGGCTGTGATGCAGTGCAATGCAACCTGTGGCTGTGATGCAGTGCAGTGCATAGTGTGATGCAGTGCAGTGCATAGTGTGATGCAGTGCACAGCGCTCAAGAAACAAATTTGAATTCAAAATTGAGAGGAAAGAGGGGAAATGTTTTTTTTTTTAATTCAAATTTATAAGGAAGAGGAAAATAGGAGGATGAATCCTAACCCTTGGCATCTTTATCCCCCCATCCAAATCAATCCAGGTCGTAAACAAGCTACCAACCCTCCCATGTTATAGTATATATATATATATATGGGGGCGGGGAGCCTGCACCCGAGGTGCAGCAACAACGCTGCACCGCTCGCTTGGTTACCTACCTAGAAGTTTTGGAATTTGATGAAATTTGGTGAGAGTGTTGTCTAGGGTAAGATGATCATCCTCACCAATTTTCATCAAATTCCAAAAATTCTAGGGGGGTCAAATGGTCGAAACAAAATCTGCAGATTTTAACGGTGACTTCGGACTGCTTATTTTGCTTCGACCATTTGACCCCCCTAAAAGTTTTGGAATTTGATGAAAATTGGTGAGGATGATCATCTTACCCTAGACAACACCCTCACCAAATTTCATCAAATTCCAAAACTTCTACGATGGTCAAACAATGCCTGAGGTGCAGCAACGACGCTGCACCTCAGGTCCAGCATCCCTTTTCCCTATATATATATATATATATATATATATATATATATATATATATATATATATATATATATATATATATATATATATATATATATATATATATATATATATATATAGTAATGATCAAGTACTCACCCTTATGATGCACACCACATACACACTTAGTAGACCTACCTAGAGGTTTCAGAATGTGCTATTTTTTTTGTGGATGTCTTATCAATGCCATAGATAAGACATCAATAAAAAATCAGTCATTTCTATAGCTTCTATCATGGTAAAACATTATGTGCATTATCGGCCATTCAACTTAACCGTTAATTTAAGGATCACATTTTGATGCACCTAGAAGTCATAGAAATGTTTGATTTTTTGTGGATGTCTTATCTATGGCATATATAAGACATCCACAAAAAATTAGCCCATTATGAAACCTCTTGGTTGGTCTACTAAGTTGGTGTGTACGAGATGTGCGCCATAAGGGTGAGTACTTGATCATTATTGTGTGTGTGTGCGTGTGTGTGTGTGTATATATATATATATATAGAGAGAGAGAGAGAGAGGAATGATAGGCTGCGGCGTGCGGTGCCCGCCTATAGATGCGGTGGCAAAATCTGGCCGTCGGATCGCGCGGATCCGCTGCGGATCGCGCGCAAATCCCCCGCCCGCCCGCCCCTGCCCGTCTGATCAGCCGTCCTGACCGTCCGATCCCGTATAAATCCAGTTGTCCGGTGTGTTTCTATGATGATTTGATTCCCATCCGTTCGATCGAGGTGATCGAACGGACTAAAAGAATTTTGCTGTTACTGTAGCGGCTACAGTAACAACGAAATTCAGTTTAGTCCGTTGGATTCCCATCGATCCAACGGATGGGAATCAACAGTAACAGCGAAATTCTTTTAGTCCGTTCGATCACCTCGATCGAACGGATGGGAATCAAATCATCATAGAAACACACCGGACAACTGGATTTATACGGGATCGGACGGTCAGGACGGCTGATCAGACGGGCGGGGGTTTGTGGGGGGTTTGCGCGCGGTTTGCAGCCGATCCGCAACGATCGAACGGCCAAAAACTACCACCGCATCTATAGCCCGGGCAGCGCACGCCGCAACCTATCATTCCTCTATATATATATATATATATATATATATAGCCATGATACCAACTTTACAAGGCCTCACTCCTAACAGCATGTGTTGCTTATAGACACTGGTGGACAGTAAATGCATAACAAGTGAACTTCCCCTCTCTGAAATGATGTCATCTATTCCCCCCAATAGAAGTGGAGATATATAAAAGTGTATAATTAATACAATAGGGAGCATATTTAAAATCATGAAATATAATTATCTCAATAAAAAAGTGGTCATGTTTGTGAATTACAGTTGTATGAAATAGAGTTATTCGACCATCCCCTTATTATTATGTATTGGCGATAAACTCCTAACCTTTTCATAAAATACTTTTGAGTGATGGTAAAAAGGACATGTATATAACCCATATCACAACTTTAAATCCTCCACATATTTGCGGATGTGCATATGATGCAAGACAACATGTTCAAGCTCATGATGCTTTTAAGAGAACAACAATATATTCGCATTAGCAAAGCAAAATACAAATTTAATGTAACCCGATTTCAACTACCAAGAGTCTAACGTAAAAGGCCACGTTATTCTCAAGACCAAGCACGAGCACATGATGCTAAGAAATGACCGTTTGGAGGTCAAGAAACTTTCATTGGCTAGGATAAGCTTCACAATTAACTAAGGATTGAATCACCCTATAAGGGTTTCAATGGGTTTAGGTTCATATATTGTTGAATTTGATAAACAAGCACTTACAACTCCTTTGATGACAATTTGAATTAAGCAAATTGATTCCAATTTGAGTGCTTCCAAAGTTGTGGGCAAATCCAGCGAAGCACGAGCAAAACCCCAAGCACCATCTGACATGGTGGTGGCAATTAGTAGCTAGAAAGTTGTTAGGCGCGGGGAAGAAGAGCGGAGTGATGGTGGTAGTGTTGTATGGGGTGGCTCAGGCGTCGAGTGTTACACGAACCCGGGAAGAACTCGAAGAACCTCGGTCTAATATCGGTAGCCCTCCGACCTCTCGCCGGAGATGAGCCCTCGCTCTCATACCTCTCACAAGGGAGGTTGGCAAATAAGCAGAATTTGACTCTTCATTAATGAAAGTAGAGCTTTGGAGGGCTTTTTATAAGTCACAAAGCAATACAAAACCATGGTTTTAACGACGGGCGTCATGACGCGCCCAAACACCCATAACGTCATAAAAAGTATAGATATTACGGGTGCCCATTTTTTAGGCGTTAGAAACCGTCGTGACGTCCACGACAACCATTACGGTATGACGGCCATGACGGCTAAATAACACTTATATTATTGTTTTCTCTCCATTCTTCATTATATTTTATATGATGAAAATGAATAATAAAGGATAAATTAGTAAAAAAAATTAGGGGGACTTAGTGAGCCGTCCCTAACAAAGAGATCGATTTAGCCTAAGGACTTTGACATGCTATGGACAAAAATGCTCTCCACAGTATTTCAAATTTTCTTTTGCCATGCCACCAAACCAGTGAACCCGCTGGCCTCGAGGAGCCCACCGGAGCTGCTCGCTGCCACCGAACCGAACACCGAATGCCGCCGCCGGAGCTACTCGTCGCCGCTATCGAACCGAACCTAACCTAGAGATATACAAGCCATGGGATGAACCCTAGACCTAGGATCCTCAACCGAACCGAACGACGTCTCCGGAGTTGCTCGAAACCACCTCTGCTGCTCACCGTTGTTGCCGTAGCTGCTCGCCGCTACTGCCGGAGCTGCTCGCCGCTACCCCCGCCGCCGCCGCCGCCAGAGATGCTCGGGAGAGACGGGAAAAGAAATCGAGGATAGTTTCGGGTTTACCAAAAAAAGCAGGGACCTTAGGCTAAATGAAACTTTAAAGTGTCCAAGTCACAGGATGGATCTGTTGTCAGGGACCTCTCACACATTAACCCAAAAAATTATCATTTATAGTCTAACTTCTTGCTAATATAATTTTTAACATATCAAATGCTATTGTTAACCAATTTTAATTTTTGTTTTTTCATTTCTATCCTTTTCTTTTCATTAATATCTATATCCTATTTCTTACTATAAATACCCCCACACTCCCTTTATTTACTTCACACCTGAACTCATCTTCCTCTCATTTTCCTCACACCCTCCTCTCATTATTTAAAATAATCAAAATTTTATATTTTATTAAACAAATTCTTTATATATCATTAAAAAAATTAAGCACCGTTATTTTGCCTGTTGAAGCGTCGTGACCAAGGATCAAAATATCGAAATAAATCACGCAATATCGCAAAATATCTCGGTTTAGCCAAACCTCGATACGAAATCTCATATACTATATCGAACGACATGGGATTCACGGGAATATCGCGATATTTCGCACAATATATTCGTCGGCGTGAAATATCGCGATTTATCGTGCCAAAAGACAGTGAGACAGAAATTTCGCGAAATTTCATGAAATTTCAATAAATTTTGGATTTTTGGCACTGAAATTTTGTGACTGACTGGTTATAAAAGGGACTGGGGGCCTAGTTCTTAGCAAACGACATTTACTTTAATTTATTATATGTAAATAAGTAAATACCCCCCATTTGATTTCAATAAAAATATCAAAAAAAAAAAACCAAGTGAAACAAAAAGTATACTTTCAGTTTTAGTAGGAGAAAATAGTTTTTTCGGTTTTCTCATAAAATTTGTATGTCGAGAAAAGTGGTTAAATCAACTCCTTTTTAGCTCGAAAAATTCCACAAGATGTAAAATTACAAGTACATCTAGAAAACCATGGTCCGTCAAAGGAAATTTTGAATGAATAAAAACTTTTCTTTATAAAAACTCTTTTTTCCAAACTTCGTAAAAAAAGTGTTTCACATTTCAGTATAATTTTTGCACGATTTCAAGCTTGCACAACTTTCTTGTTTTAAGTACGTTTTCAAAATCGTTTGAAGCATTATTTTAACAATCAACCAATCTTTATTTTGAAAACATATTTATCCACAAAAAAGATTAAAAATCATTTGAAAAACATAGATCAAAACATGACCAAACAAGACTGCACAAGACTCACGAACTCAAATACATAATACATGCTTTGTGAAGCTTTACACCCCTAAATAGGGTACAAATATTATCTGAGTGTTCCAAATGGGGTATATATACTTGGTTTATGACTATCCAGATATTCACTGAAAAATTCCATTAAAAAATCAATATTTCCACCATTTCTATAAAATCATAATATTTCCACACTTTCGAAATATTTCCATATCCATTGTGTCAAAATATTGACCGAAATGGAAATTTCGAACCTTGGTCGTGACACTCCCATTATGACGTCCGTTAAACAAAGTAATAACATGAATATAAAACTTTTAATTCTTTTTTTATTAATTTTAAAAAACCATCATAAAGATCGTCATGCCGTCACGACGTCCGTCATGACAGTCCAGAGACAACCCGTTATGGACCGAAATAACGTCATTTAAAACCTTGTACAAAACCCATTAAGATTGCTATTCTTAATGTACAATGAGCTAGGGCTCCTAAATAATAAACGAAGCCCTTATAATGTGGGTTGACACATGCAGAACTTAATGCAAATAAAAAGACAAAAACAAAGGTAATAAAAATAAGATGACAATGCCCCTAAACAATGGGCTTTTCCTCATCGGCCATTCCCTATCCAAAGAGACACAGGGTGGCCTAATTGTAGGCGCTGTGCGTGTAGATGTGTGTCAAGGGCGGCAAGTTATGGTTTCTTCACTAGCATCTCATGTGTCGTTGCTTAACTTGTTTGCGTTTGGACATACGTCATACGTGTGAACGAGTGTATGTGTGCACGTGTGTGAGTGTGTTTGCAAAGCTCTCCACACATTCAGCATGCAATGCAATTGGCAATCAATAAGAGGAACATTAGTATTCTTATGCATCATCCTAAATTGTTGATAAACATAAAGTATCACTAGATCACACTAATACAAAAAAAAGATATATTTCACACATTATGTAATTAATCTCATCTCAAGTCCTTAATCCCTCCAATATACATTATGGAGCTACTCACATTTGTGATTACTCTCATGTCTGCATGCTCTACATCTATAATTACTTATAAGTTTGATGCTATGTGCTACGTGCCAGCCTTCACATTTCTCTCTCGCTCTCAGCAGGATTCATTGCATCAACCGACACAACAGTCGTTTGTACAATGCAAGGGATTAGTACTAGTTGTTCATCTTATGTTCTTGAACTCCATTAAGCGACACCACAGTCGTTCGTGCAATGCACGGGATTAGTACTAGTTGTTCATCTTATGTCCTTGAACCCTCTTTGTTGCCCAACATTCCAAGACATGAAATATTGCGAACCATTTTATTGTATAACCCAATTGTCCTTAAATCTCAATGGCATGTGTAGATCACATGGCACCCTAAAACTCAAAGTACGGTTCGAAATCATGGTATCCGTCACGATATCGGTCGGTCCTAGACCGGTACGTACCGGTACCTGTTGGAGATTTTAAGATTTTCAAATTTTTAATATATATATTTAGTTTGTTCATTGTTGGGAGACTAACAACAAAGAGGTTGTGGCTCCTTGGTTACTGGGTGACTAACAAGGAGAGGTATGGGATCAAATCCTTGAGGGAGCTATTTTAGGCCTTTATTTGGAGATACGAGCCTACGCGGCGAGGTGCATCGCACCGAGCGCAAGGTGTTGTGCATATGTGATTGGGTGATGCGGTGCGTGTGTAATTGGGCGTTTAGAGGTGCACTTTGCACTTCGCAAGACGCAACGGTTGGGCTTGGCAGTTGGAATCCAAGGGGTGCTTCCTGGCACCCGCTGGCAGCCTGGCCTGCAAACCAGTGCATCCCCTTAGGGATTAAGGGGTGCCTCAATTCCTATAAATCAAGGCCCATACTAGCCCTGAAAACTACTCCGAAACAAAGTCCATTACTCTCTCTTCTCCTACAAAGTACTAAGTATGTCCAAGTTCCAAAAGTGGTGTCTTCGATTTTGTTGAGCGTTGAACCACGAAGGCCATATCCCGGGAGAGATTCGTAGGTAACCCTACAGTAGTCTCACTTTGTGAGGGGGCGAATAACGCTTTAAAGAAAGCGTATCTGATATGTGCTTCAAGCCTCAATCCTTTTTGTTCATCTATTCTATAGTCTCCAACAAATTGTCCAACAGTACCGACTTGTAGGATTGTGGTAACAAACACTAAAAAATAAATAACTAACTAAATAAATAATTTGATCCATACATGTTGGTATCGACTCGTACCGATTGATCGAACTAGGACCGACCGATAGGGACCAAGTATCGGGTTCGGGGGCTGTACCGATCTCGGTTCAAACAAAACCAGTACGTATTGGTTGGTACATACCAGTATTGGTCGGTAACCATGACTGAAAGTGCATACTTCATTTGGCCAGCTTTGTACATCTCTGGACTCTAATAATATATCCAAGAAACATAAAAGCATGATATCTCTTGGCTATCAATTTGGTTGAGGCTTCCTTATTATTTCTATTTTCATTGAAATTGCATATATTGTCTTAATTTGTTGATTCTTAGACCCTTATCTTACAAACTGCTCCTCCACAAAGCATTCAGCCCATCCACGTCTCATCAATTATGCAAACTGCATTCACCGGTACAGATAGTTGACCCTTTGTGAAGATGTGATTGACATTTCAATTATCTCATCACAACACTTAAAACATTTCTCATTATCCCTTTATAGATGTCCCTATTAATTTTAATTTATCTTTCAAGAAGATCTTTCTTTCTTAATGCTCACCAAATTATCTCTCGCAGTAGCTATCATAATGTTTCCCTAAGCAATAAAAACCATGTATCGATATTTTCTTCTCTCCAAGTATTTTCTATCAGTTGTATAAGCAAGAAATTCTCTATTGTAATTTCTCTTAATCGTTGTACCATTATTCTCTTATGTAACTTTTTCGCGTGCCTCATAAGTATAATTACATGATATTCGGACTATTTTGCGCCTCACTTTTATCGTTACAAATAAGTGCCGCAAAGCTTCTCAATCATTTGGTGTTTCCTTCTTTCCAACACCTCACAAAATATGCTAGTTAATCCCTTTTTTGTCAAAAAATTTCATATGCCAACTGACATCTCATCCGGCTATTGAATGTTATAGAAAGCCGTCTAAATTGTATTTATTCTAATCAAACAATAGTATAAATGGTAACTCACCATTGTAGTTCTTACAAATAAATTATTTTAACAGAATTCTCATTTAATAGTGTTTAAAAATAGCCTTTCCATCTTTTTACCCTCACAATCTAACCATCTTTCACCAGCATCCTCAGTCTGAATGCACCTAATTTGATTTATACTCTCATTTTCTTATCTTTCACCCTAGCTAATTTATATACTTCTTTTCGCGTCCTTCCTCCTAAACCCAGCATATCATATAATTCATCCTAAGCTAAAATCTAGGCTCAATAGATTTTTACCATACATAAATACCTTTTTCTTATCTTTCAAAACCATCCATGTCATCTATGGTTTGTCATCCCATGAAGCTATATCTCTTTTTTCTAAATAAGTGAGCAACCAGAAGCGCAAACGAGAAGGGAAAAAAGTTGTAAAAAGGTGAAAAAAGTGCTGCTAATAAACAATGGATACATCGGATAGTGAAAAGATTAGAGTTAGAGTAATATAATATTGTTGTAAACAAAAAATAACTAAATATACGTACAAAGCACTGAGAAGGCGGTAGAACCAAATATCTCTATGTTTGGCATAGCAATGGATACTGTTAACGGATAGTCCCACATCGGTAAGGGAGGCACCCATCACCCGCTTAATATACCCCCTGTGGACCTCCCCTTACAAGCCGGTTTTGTGAGGTGCGAGGGTTCCTAACATGGTATCAGAGCTAGCCTGTCTCCTGCTCCTGCTCCGGGTGCTCCCCACCGATCGTGCCTTGCCATGCGTGCTCCGCATGGGAGGATCCTTGCCACGCGTGCTCCGCGTGAGGGGGAGTGTTGACGGATAGTCCCACATCGGTAAGGGAGGCACCCATCACCCGCTTAATATACCCCCTGTGGACCTCCCCTTACAAGCCGGTTTTGTGAGGTGCGAGGGTTCCTAACATGGTATCAGAGCTAGCCAGTCTCCTGCTCCTGCTCCGGGTGCTCCCCACCGATCGTGCCTTGCCATGCGTGCTCCGCATGGGAGGATCCTTGCCACGCGTGCTCCGCGTGAGGGGGAGTGTTAACGGATAGTCCCACATCGGTAAGGGAGGCACCCATCACCCGCTTAATATACCCCCTGTGGACCTCCCCTTACAAGCCGGTTTTGTGAGGTGCGAGGGTTCCTAACATGGTATCAGAGCTAGCCTGTCTCCTGCTCCTGCTCCGGGTGCTCCCCACCGATCGTGCCTTGCCATGCGTGCTCCGCATGGGAGGATCCTTGCCACGCGTGCTCCGCGTGAGGGGGAGTGTTAACGGATAGTCCCACATCGGTAAGGGAGGCACCCATCACCCGCTAAATATACCCCCTGTGGACCTCCCCTTACAAGCCGGTTTTGTGAGGTGCGAGGGTTCCTAACAGATACCAATAAAAAAATGTTATTTGACTCCTTTGATGTATAGGCTACTGAGGTAAAGTTCAAGAAAGAAAAATTGATCATAAAACATCCTCCAACCATATGGGTTGCAAGAAGAAAGAAAAGAATTGTACAAAAGGCATTATTTGTATTAACTAAATAATGCACCCCTTTCAATTCATCGTTAGCAAGTTTGCAAGCCATATTCCTTGAACTATACAGTAGTCAGTAGATATGTAGATGTATTATGAATAATCCAAGAAACCAGATCATTGAGTTCAGTCGGTAAATACCAGATTTTTCAAGATGTATTACCACCCAAAAAGCCACATGATCCTGTTCAGGAATCACCTTCAATGATAATTTTAATTAAAGTGTATTTCGCTAATAAAAGACTGTTCATCAATGGATAAGCCTACGCTTCACCATTTTTTTAGCTTCCGATGAATCAAGCTAAAGCAAGCCAACTGCCAATTGCCATTTTCAATGACCTTCCTTAAAGGTCCCCAATTACAAATGTGACTCCCATCAACGTTAGAGATTCAACACTGATCAGCTTTCCTAGGATAATAATTGGCTACCCTCTTCGAATCATTCCTCAAATGACATTAAGAAACTTAACTTCCTTGATTACTAAACATAAAGCTTGTGAAATTATGATAGGTGTTATTAACAAGCTGTCAGCATCAAAAAACTCCTGAAGAAGTTGAAAACATGACCTTATAAAAAAAGGCAATACAGAATCATACAAAAAATAGTGCTTGACAAGTAGATAAGGGGTAGCAACAAGTGCTTGATAAAATGATTTATCCAATGTTTGAGCAGGATATGGTCAAAGAGAAAAAGACTTTAGAAGGTCAATGATAGGAGGTAAGATAGGTCAATTGATGTCCATCAACAGGGTGAAGATTGCAACAAAACACCAACGTACAAAAGAGATCAGAACCATACTTTAGATAACATGCCCTTCCCAAAGAAATACAAACCTTGAGTCAGAATTGTGTTTTATATTTCAAAAGTGCATGTCATTACTCATGTAGCCAAACTACAGGGGACACTAAGTAGAAGGTAGGAGTAGAGTTTGATTTAAAAGAATTCATTGGACACTACAACAAAAGTTGGCAAGATCTTTTACCTAATAATGAACTTGTTAGCTTGCTTAAGGCTGTGGACAAACTTACGGAAGTTTCCAAGGAACATGCAAAATGATAGACTTTGCATGCTGTGGTGCGCCAAAGAGGACCTTGACCTCAAAGAACAGTACATAAGGAAAACACATTTGTCCTAAAGAAATCATATGTTTCTTCAACAAGTTGAAGTTCGAGTAATTTCATAGGCTTCAACCCTCTTTTTGCAGAGAAACAATCTTACAGATTGGAAATTTGGAATGTATGTGTTAACAAAAGAGAACCAGTAGAGAGAACAGATATAACAAAAGACATGGTTTTTATAGGTCAGTCGCATATGGCCATGTACATCAGTGAAGATAATCCAAGAAATCTTTACTAGATATCAATGTGAGCACAGCCACTATATAATCTGCTTCAAAGAGCAAGTCTGCAAGCGCATGACACAATTATCAAATTGCCGTGTAGAAAACCAAATGGGGGAAGAATCTTCCTCATTTGATCGATAAACATATACCATAGTTGCAAGATTATTTTCTTATTTATATTTCAATAATAGATAGTCTTTCTTACAACTTTGTTCTAAAATTTTAGATCAATAAAGTACTTGTAGTTTTCTATCATAAAGGAAATATATCGAGATTTGCGCTAAGGAAACTATTATGAACCAAGTCTTCAGCATATATCTAACTTAGTAGTCTAGTATATTATATATCTCAATTCACAGCTTCACATATTAGAATCTCAAAGTAAATTAAAGCACAAATGTTTACAAACATAGAATTCTTCAGGTACATCATTATTTGCACCTTTCCTTGTTTATGTTCTCCAACATATGCTCTATGGCACCATGCTGACGGATAAGCTTCAATGCTGTTTGTGCCCCGATACCTATTTCAAAGGGAGACATCAGCAGCATTGGATTACAAGTTTTCATGAGCTACAAAACAAATGTAGAAACAATATGAACAGATAATATGCATACCAATTAATGAAAAACCAAATCATTAGGTTCTCTAGTTACTACTGAAGCATGATAATAGAGGGGAGGCATAGAATTTCGATGACAGGGTAGGTAATGATTTATTAGTGAATCAAAATAAGAAGCAATAAAACTAACACAGTCCAATAAATTGACCGACTTCCACAAATTACTTACACATGGTGTACAATACAATAGAATACAAGGCGCAAGCAAGTGTTATTAAGATCTGATTAGATTCAACTAAGGAGCAATAATCCAACCAAGAAGGGTCTACAAAAGGATTCAGTAGAGTTTTGAAACCATAGGCCGACCAAATATCACCCCACCCCCAATATATCGGGCCAGCGCTCATTATCTGCAGTAATAAAACTTAGCAAGAGGCAGCAATATGAATAGCCTTCCTCTTATTATTTATACCTAATAAAGAATAATCGTTTACTACTCTCCCTTGCTGCTAGTTACTCTTTGCCTCTTCATCAACTTGATATCAAGAACGCATTTCTTTATGGTCATCTAGCTAAGGAGATTTATATGGATCCCCCTCCAAGGTACCGCCTTCAGGGGGAGTATTCAGGCAAAGTTTGTCGCTTGATCAAGTCTTTACGGCTTGAAGATGTCTCCCCGATCTTGATTTGAGCGTTTTAGTACTGTGATTCTTCATATCGGCTTCACTCGATGTCATATTGACCCGACTTGCTTCATTAAGACCACTGTAGAGGGTCGACGTGCTATTGTTCTGGTCTATGTTGATGATATCATTCTTACAGGGGATGATGCAACTGGGATCGTTGTAGTCAAGACTACTCTTCAGGCAGCCTTTGAAGTAAAGGACCTTAGTCCTCTTTGTTATTTTATGGGGAATGAGATAGCTCGCTCTCGACAGGATATGTCCATCTCTCAGTGTATAGAACATCTTTGCTCCAGCTTTAGGGGGAGTATTGGAGACTTTGTCCTTATTATTAATTAGTGTAAAGCCTCAGGGATTATTTGTAATTCTTGCTTTTTATATTAATAAAAAAGAGATTAGGGCTCTCAATTGAATCCTAATCTTTCCAGCTCATTCTACTTATGGAAGTACCTAGAAATTCTAGTTACCGGTAAACAATCAGTGTAATTAGTTGCCCAGTCACTAACAAGAATAAAGAAGGGTGTTGGGCTTTGAAAAGGCACTTCTTTTGGAGTAAACAAATAGCTAGATAGGGCCATAGCTTCATTCTTTTTTCTGGACTTCCTGGCTAAAGTAGGATGCGCACTAATCAGATTTATAATAAGATCTAACACTAGGGATTCCAATCAAATTCTAGAATCAACCATAAATCCCCTCTTTTCTTATCATCTATAACCAAATCCTTTTACCTCATTAATTAAAAATCCATTTTTTCTTTCCCAAAACAACCTTCTCCATTTATTTAAAACTATCTGCATTAATTCCATATTTGAAATCCATATTAGGTCACTATCGTGCTTTCTTTATATACTACGTCTTTTCTTTGTCCTTTCGTACCATCTACTCTTTTTTTCCTGTTAATCACATCCAAAGATGAAGATAGAGCTGATCCCATATCTCATCAAAAACCTCAGACATCCCTTTATTTCCTTCCGCCAACCAATTCTATGACCAACTAACCTTCATTGCCTTCAATTGTTGGAACTGTAATGCTTAAAATCAAAATATTTCATCTTTAGTCTAAACTTTGGTCTTATGCTCAAATCTATTCCAAGATAATCTTGGCATAGAAAACGTCCGGTTCCCCTTTTTCCATAAATCGTGCATAATGTAGGCACGCACAAGAATTTGCTACAGCTGAACTGTTTTGGGCTTCCCCATGAAGATTCATGAGCCCGATCGGCAATCCGTTTGCACCATTAGTGCATTCTCTGTTGGGTGCCCCCCTTAGGTTGTGGCTTCATAGGTGTACATACATTATTGGCTTCATGCCGTATTGATATTTCACAATATTTGTTGTTTCCTTGTGTGCTCATTTTTTACTAACTATAACTTCTTTTTATAGAAAAAGAAACAAAGAAGGTCAAGAATAGAATCATAGAACACTATAAAAAAGAATGCAATTCTATCGATGAAAACCAAAGTTATGATTCAATATTTGTATAAAACATATCTTCTCAAAAGCCAAGATACCTTTGATACTATCACAGTAGTCACACCCACAAAGAATGCACAAGTCAATGAATTGATCCATGGTGAGTTCTAACTCTTCCAAGACCTAAAGCATAAGAATAATGAGAACAATGGATTAAAGATGAAGTAATCAACATCAAGCTGTCTACAAATACAATTAAGGTAAACTTTTCCCTCTTCTCAGATAGGTGGGAACTGATCACCTGATATTGTAGACATAAAACAGGCGAAACAACACAGATGCACGATAGAACAAAAACCAATCCCCAACCCAAACTCAAAAGCTTGTCCCAAGGAGGAAAAAATGAACACATGAAGAGAAGCAAAAGGGGGAAGAGAAAAATCAAATGCTAACTCAATTAAAATGACCTCAACCATAAAAGGGGAAAAGGAAAGAAGAGGGATTGCACAGATAAAACTTAAGGCCAGATTTGCCAACAGCCCAAAATTTTGATACATTGTTTTTTATCTCAAAATACATTGGTTACAATTGAATGCACCTTTGACACTTCAAATTCCATAACAGGAATTTTTCTGGAGCTAGGATCCATTAAATGGCGAAGAAACCTCGGGGCTCCAAATGTTAATGAATCCATATCTTCTGAGGCCACAGCATATACCTAAACATTAAAATAATTATAAAATCTAAAATGTTGAAAATAATAAACCAAAGGAAAAAAAAACAGTAGCAAACACATTTGTTTTCATGCCTGATCATTTTTGCAAAGTGCTGCGCACTCCGCCTCTGCTTCAGAAGGTGCCTGTAGAACTTAGAAGGAAAGTCAAGAATTTGTTTGGAACACAGGTAATTATGTATTGAGCATATATACGGTAGGAAGGGTATGTTTACTGTCTCCAGGATGGAATTCCAACAAGGATCGATCTCTTTCTGTATAAAGGTACGATTTAACAGTCTTAAGAACTATAAGGCAAATCCGAATTCTCCATGAAGTAGATGGACACTCTTACGGTTGAGAAAAGTCGTATGTAACAAAATGAGTGAAGTCTCCACATGGGTAAAAACAACCTTATTCTCGTAGCATCCTATTATGGCATATTGATTTATGCATAGCATCATGTAGATAAGTCCAATACCATCAGTAATGTCCTAAGTCATTCATGTCACCTCAATTACAGGCACGCCCATCAGTCTTAGTAGTCGCTTGCAGTCTTCATTATGTTGTTTTGTGACCTGTCAAAACGGAAGAATTAAAGCAAAACAAAAAAAAAGTACCTCAACAGCTGAACTTTCAACCAAGGTGGGGTTTTAATGTCATACAAAAAAACTTTAAAAAGTTCAATAAAAAGAAGAGAGATTACTACAGAATACAATGCAACATGGAACAAAATAGTGCAGACATACCATAAAATGGCATACAATCCATGGAATAAAAGAATAGCAGGTTGTACTATTATATGCAATTCAACCAGCAATGTGATCAGAACCTATTCATACAACAATCCAAGAACCACCACAAGAGTCATGCTGAAAAAAAAATATTAGAGATTAAAGGTAAACCATCTCCACAAATATAAGCATACAAACATGCATACTGAAAACATGAAACAGATTGGTAATATTTGCAGAATTCACATTCCAAAATCTATGTGTTCTTCAAATATGGGATCTTCATTGAATAGCGTAGAGTATAGTGATAACACCCAAAGATATGTCTTTTCAAAATATGACATAATCACATAATATAAAATGCTTGCAAAAGCAAAAAGTTGATGGCTAGAGACAGAGAGAGAGAGAAATAGACGCAAAAGCAGGAAACATAGCCCAAATTATGGAGAAACAAAGTTACATATGAATCCCCGGATAAACTAAAATACAAAGGTCTAATGATAAGGTCAAAGGAGATAGATTTTCAATATTCAACTGTCACATAAATTTCCTTTGTGGTTCTTATTAAAATGTGAACCGTTATAGAAAAGTAGGAAGTAGATTCATGATTCATCCATCACACCATCATAAAATAACAAGCTATGGCATTAAATGGATATAATTCAGGTTAAACCCTGGACAAGTCTGACCTAAGATCAGATAAAATTCTAGGAACTAAGATCGAGACCTTGATTAGTTAGAACTACGGCCTGATAAAACTTGGGTGTCATTGATCATGTTAATAAGTCCTAAATCCCTATAGCTCAAAGGAAAGGTTAATGTACATGCAGCTCTCATTAAACTTCCAGATATGGATATTTCCATGAATTGACCTCTAATTGCCGTTAAGAGTCCACATTCCATATCAGTTGTGGCCACTCCTAAATCCTTCTCAGCTGACAATATTCATGGAGGGTGGATAAATGCTATGCTAGAAGAGGAAAGCATTTTCAATCCTAAATCCTTTCCAGAAGACGATTTTCATGGAGGGTGGATAAATGCTGCGCTAGAAGGGTGGATCGATGAAAGTTTGTTCCTATTCACGTAGGAAAGCATGTGGTAAGACATAAATAAATCAATATCAAACATCAATCTAATGACAGTGCATAGAGGTTGTTGGGGGATATTTTTCGCTGGTCCGAGCGGTCTCCCTGCAAGACAAAGAAAACGTAAGAACGGCTGTCTCCCTTAGGAGCGCAGACCCTCCGACGCTCAAGTCAGAACAGGTACAAACAGGGGAGAGCTGTTGTAGTTGAAAATGGTAGGGATGAGGGTTTCCAACCTGTACTTTGGAGCCAGGGGGTGTACCTTTATAGCCTTCTGCGGCCTATCGGGGGGTAACACGTGGCCGCTCTTTCTGGCACCTTCCAGGCCCCATGTGCCGGCCCACATGGGCCTCTGACAGGCTTTTGTCACATGGGCCTCTGACATTTTTCGTCGTTTAGCTCGCCAGGTAATGGAGAGGGGGCAAGTATCTGTCTTGTCTCGGCAAGATGCCATCTCTGGAAAGTTTAAGTCTGGAAGACTCCAGACCGACTTTGGCGGGCTTCTGTGGGTTACAATCATCCACGTAGCTCCAGAGGGGTGTTGACACCTGGCGGTCTTTGTGTCTCCTTACTGCGGGCGACCTTAGGGTGGAAACAAAGGCGAGCTCACCCCTCATTGCTCCACCTTCCCCTCCATGTACCAAGGGTCGGGTTTTACAAGGGCGACCTCTTCGATAAACGAGGAGGGCCTTCGGCGATCTTCTGTGTGAGCCGTTGATCCGCCACCTTCTTCCTATCACCAGGAATCGGGCTCTCGGGAGGGCGACCTCCTCGACAACAAGCGCGGCCTGGCGAGCTCCTGAGCGCACTACTGGTGTTTGTTGATACCCTTCTAAGTTTTCTCTTTAGCCAGAGTTCCTTTGGTCGCCGAGCGGGTTGTGAGCTCTTGTGCGAGCTGTGAGTGTTCGTTGTAGTGCCTTCTTCTTACTACTTGTCAAGAGTCGGGCTCTTGGGAGGGCGACCTCTTCGACAATGGGTACGGGTGATCCGCCACCTTCTCCCTCTTATCAAGAGTTGGACTCTGCGGGAGGGAGGGCAACCTCTTCGACAATGGGTACGGCTTGGTGGATCTTGGCGGATAAACATCTAAGTTGTCTATTAACAAAAAAGGGGCGACCTTGGTTGGAAAAGATAGGCGAGCTCCTGTGCGAGTTGTTGCGAGCTCCTGTGCGAGCTGTGGGCAAGCGTTGCTCCGCCTACTCCATCCTATTGCCTAAAGTCAGGCTCTGCAGAGACGCGACCTCTCCGACAGTGGGCGTGGTGTGGCGAGCTTAGAAGCAAGCTAGGGGCGAGCTCATATGCGAGCTGGGGCGAGCTCCTGCCCGAGCTTGGAGCGAGCTCCTGTGCGAGCTGGTGGGTATAGCCGACTCCGAATCATGCACTTTCTTCTTCAATCTGTTGCGAGGTGCTGGCGCTTTTGTATGTATGACTATCTAACTCCCGCTGCCACTACAGGCGTTGAGCGAGCTTCCTGGAAGTGTTCTTTAAACTCAAAGACTTGCCCGGGCCATCAAACTACTTTCCCATAATTCGAGTGCAGCTTCGAGGCGAGGGATCGGGCCGAGGGCAGGCTGCTACACCTGGCGAGCTCTAGTGTGAGCTCCAACTCCTTGAAATGTACCTGATATCAATGTCTGTTTTGACAAAGATATCGATGCTTCAACTACCCCCATCATTACCCCCTCTTGAGGGAGTGGCCAAGGAAACGTGCCGCTTGCTCAGGAGTCCGGTAGAAAAGGGGTTCCATTCCGCCTCGAGTGCGGATTTCATTTGCATGGCGTTCTAGCTTCAGCTGTGACGAACTGGAGGTGCGCTCCCACCCACAACAGGGGCGCCCTGAGCATGCTGTAACTGGCGTGGCTGCCACCTTCTCACCGCTCTCGCTATTGATGCTCGTGATGCGGGCTCTGATACTGTCGCTATGTATTGTGGATGGGACATCAAGTTACCCATAATTTGGGTAACTTCGTGGCGAGGGATCGGACTGAGGGTGGGCTCCAACACCTAAACGGGCTCCAGCTCCCTGAAATGTGCCTGATATCAATGTCTGTTTTGATAACTCAAGGATAGCTTCGATGTTCAAAAAGCAGGCTCCGGCTCGGCGTTTTCTTTAGTGAGACCTCGAGAAAGATGTTGCATCAATCACTGGGCGGGCCAGGAGCATCAGCCGCGAGCGATCTCCTTCCGGTGTGAGCTTGCCCCACGCGGCTAGGGTCTGCATCGGGCGAGCTGCGGGAACCTGCCGCAGGCGACCTCGTGGCGCGGGCTCTGGCTCGGTGTCTCCTTAATGAGACCTCGAGAACAATGCTATTGCACCAATCACTGGGCGGGCCAGGAGCATCAGCCGCGAGCGATCTCCTTCCGGTGTGAGCTTGCCACACGCGGCTAGGGTCTGCATCGGGCGAGCTGCGGGAACCTGCCGCAGGTGACCTCGTGGCGCGGGCTCTGGTTTTGTGGTTTCGCGCCAAATCTCCGACGGTCGTATCATCTTAAATGCGACGCGAGACTCGAGACCCGAAACTGATACAACGAATCTCATCATGAGATCCCAATCAGCGTGGGACACGTGTCTCTTTCTCATTCGTCCTCGCCTTTGACAGAAAAGACGTTGCTGATGTCGGCGCAGCTTTTTCCACGCGTGGCCCACATGTCATTTTGTGACTGGAAAGAAACGAGCTGTCGCTTCCACCGCCATCGCGCCGCCTCGTCTGGCGCGCTCGAGCATTTACTGCGGTTCGTTTCATCTGCCGCTCACTTGCCTATAAATAGGGGGTAGGGGGAAATTTCTAACCTCTGCGTGAAAACAGCTCTCCTTTGCTTCCTTCTCTTTCTGATCGCTCTTAACCTTTTCGCTCATGGCTTCCGCTGCTGCTGCTGCTTCCACTGCTGCTGCCGCCGCGTCCTCCCAAGAGGAGCCTCTTAACGCCATCCCCATCTCGGTGCGCGCTCCCGGCACCGAGGAAGAGGCTCCTCAGAGGGAGCCCGCCGTCATCTGGCTCCATGATGTCGGGGGCACGCCCGTTCCCGAGAGCCTGCGCTCAGCGGCGAGCATCCCTCAAGAGCTCGCCATTCTTCCCCTTCCACGCTCGGGGAGGCCGCCCTCCGGGACTGCGGTCTCGGTGGGGCTGCTATGGTCAGGGCTCCGGGTCCCTTTGACCCGCGTGGCCAGCGAGTTACTGGAGTTGGCGGGCTTATGCCCTCTGCCAAGCTCACTAGTAACTCGTGGGGGGTCCTCTACGGGCTTCTCGAATCGAGGAAGCCCTTAAAGTGACGATCCCCCTAGCCTACCTTCTAAAGAAGTGGTTTCTGAAAGCGGGCCCCGTCTTCAGCGAGGTAGGCTGCGGCCTGTTTTACCTCACGGGCCGCTCTGGCGAGGTGCTCCCTTTTTCGACCGTGGAGAACAAGGACAGGTACTGGAAAGAGTACCCATTCGTCGTGGAAGGGGAATGGCGAGGTCCCCGTGCGAGCATCCCGGCCCACCCTGGAAGACCGCCCGTCTCCACCTTCAAAGCGATCGCCGAGTACCGCACCGGGTCAAAGAAGTGCATCACTGAAGCTTGGGAGAAATCCCTGGACTCGGCGATCTTGGACTTTCTTGGGGGGCGAACTCCGGAGAAGGTCCTCGCTCCGGACTTTTCGTTCCTGTGGAAGGATCTCCGGACCGGCGGCATTACCACCCGACAGAAGGTAATGCGCAAGAAGGTCGCGGTCTCCCACCGTGCCGGGGCAACCACAACGCCGGCTCCTCCGATCTCCGCAGCTGGTACTTCTGGGGCAAAGAAGGGGAAGAAGCGGGCTTCTCCGATCAGGGTTGCTGATGAAGACACCCTGGACATGCTCCGCGAGGAGGACATTCCATCTCCGCCGCCTCCAACCAGCACTACCACCCCAGGTCAGGCGAACCTTCCCTTAGCCTCCACTTTTTCCATAAGGGGCCCAGTCCCGGAGCCCCGGCGACGTCACATCATCATGGTCGACCCCGAGGATCCGCGCGTCGAGCTCCTTCTCAGTATGGCGGAAGTGGAGTCCCCAATGGCTGGAGTGTTGATGCGCGGATTCCCAGGCGACCTTTCTAAACCATTGTTTATTGCGGTGATGACCCCAGAGATGGAAGGCGATATCCTCAAGAAGAAGAAGAAGAAGACACCCTCTGCCCGCCCAATGGGAGAGGATGATATCGTTCGCCAAGCTCGCGAAGCTTTCGAACGAGTAGTCGAAGAGCGGAGGAAGGCCGCTCTGGACGAAGCGGGCTTGGGATCGGGCGATGATTCCAGCTCGGAAGAGGAGGAACAGCAGGCTCATGCGGATGAGCCCGCCCCTACAATGGCGACACCTCCTCCGCCCTTCGAGGGGCCAGCTCCCAGTCCTCCGAGCGCGCCCGCTCCTAGCATTCTTCCGCCCCAGCTCGAGCCAACTCCGCCATGCTCGGCTACTCCAAACGCTCCGGGCACCACCACCTTGATCGCGCCCGCCAGCGTCCAAGCGGCCTCGCCACCTGCCACACCGCCCGTCGCTCCTCCTCTGTCCTTTGAGGGGTCAACTCCCACTCCTCCAAATGCACCCGTCAGCGCCCCTGCGGCCTCGCCAACGGCCACATCAACCATCGCTCCAGCGATTGCTGCCCCCGCGAAGGCATCGGGCGGGCTGGTCTACAAGGTCCCGGACCTGGGGACCATCCTGGAGGAGTTTTCGAGCTCAAGCTCGGAGGCCTCTGACCCCAATACGCCCGGCGAGGGGGAGGCTATCGAGCCACCCGCCGCCGGCGAAGGGGGCACCGTGGCACCTGCTGCTGGACTTGCCCCAGGCGCAGTTTCTTCGGCGTCTGAACCCACCATCGTCACCGCTCCTCCCTCAGCTGCTCCGGTCGAGGTGGTTCAAGCGGCCTCCTCATCGGGCGATACAGAGCGCGCCCTCCACTACATGCGCGAGATCTTTGGGCGTAATATTTTCACCCGATATCCCTATATCGTCCTTTTCGACCGGCTCGCCGAGGTAAAAACCCTTAACCTCCTTTAGTGAAAATTATCTTCTCTTTCTACTTTTCTAACTGCTATTTGTTCGTGGCAAGTGGAAAGGATCAGTCGGGCTCTAGCCGACGAAGTTGCCGGCGTCGCTGGGGATATGGTCACTCTCTACGACGATTCCCTTTTGGGGTCGGAAAGAAGAGTGGACGAACATATCCACCGGCTCCGGCAGGCGGATCAGTCGGGCGAGTTGCGTGCTGAAGTGGCACTTCTGCGCCAGCAGGTCGCTTCCTCCAGCTCAGAGGTCGACCAGCTGCGCCAGCAGGTGGCCACTTCGGCCACAGCGCTAGCTTTGGCCGAGGACGCTCGCACCCGCACCCGCACCCTCGCTGAACTGCAGGAGGCTTTTCAAGCAAAAGAGGCCGCCCAGAAGGAAGTGGCCGAGCTCCGAAACTAGGTGGCGGCCACTAGAGATGAGATCGTGGCTCTAAAAGAGGCGCATCTCCGTGACATCCGCGCTCAACAAGACCGCCTCCAAGCGCAACTTGACGAGCTCCTCCGGAAAGGCGCGCTTGATGCCATCGAGAAGTATAAGACCGAAAGGTCAAAAAAGAGGAAGCGAGACGACGAAGGTGGAGCTGGTGCTAGCAAGTCTTCAGCCCGCCTTCTTGTCAAATGTAACTTTCTTGATGATAAATATAACAATCTTTTTAAGCTCGCCTCTGTGTTGCTTTCCTTCTCCGTGTTTGTTTTTCTTTTTATGCTCGTGAGTCCGCTTTAGAACCTTTGTAGCGATCTCGAGGGTCGTACCCCGGGCGAGGCAGCTAATTCGATGCAACGCAAGCTTCGATTTAAAACATATGCAAACGAAAAACTCGGCATGCTCGCTAAATCTCAATACAGTCTCTGAGCCCGGAAAAAGATAAAAGTAAACCAAATAACTTGAAAATTCCCTATACTCAGAGATTAAATCATTTTTATTTTTAGAGAAAACTACAGTGCTAGCTGCCCCCTGCCCGGTTAACTACCCCCTGGGATCCTAATTACTGGACATGCCCTCAGCTCGTTTTAGCGACCTTGCATTTGCTTGCAATTTAGTCCAGTTCCAGCTTCGAGGGGTTACCAAGGGATGTTTGGGCCACATGAGAAAGTGGTCACTCTTTCAGGTTTTCCTAGATCACCCCAAGATGCTCCCGTTCATGGCAGGTGAACGCGAAGGACCCCGGTTAGGCTTAGAGTCCTCTCAACAGCGGACTACCCCAGAAATCTCAAGGTCGCTTATTGGCGGCCTCTGAGGAATCCGGTCCTGCTTTAAGTCCGCACAGCGGCGGACTGCCCCGGGAATCTCAAGGTTGCTTGCTGGCGGCCTCTGAGGAGCCCGATTTTGCTTTAAGTACGTAGATTTTTCGAACTTCAAATACTTTGATAGACCGAAAACGTTGCTCATTTATTACTTCTCCAAAGGATATTTTACAAAAGATCGCCGGAGTCTTAGGCATAGAACTTCCTGAGATGTAGAGCGTTCCAAGGTCGTTCCAGAAGGTCGCCCTCAGCAGTCATCAACCGGTAAGCCCCAGATTCTCGTGCTTCGTGCACTATGTAGGGGCCTTCCCAGTTCGCCGCGAGCTTCCCGGTGTTGAGTTCCTGTGTGTTTGCGAATGCTTTCCTCATTACCATGTCACTAGGTTTGAATGCTCGATGGCGAACTTTCTTATCGTAGGCGCGCTTCATCTCTTGCCTGTATCCGGCGACGTGTAGATTGGCGCGCTCCCGTCGCTCTTCGAGCTGATCGAGAGAGTCAGCGAGTAGATCTTCGTTGACAACTTCGTCTGCTGCGAACCTTCTCTCGGTAAGCAGCTCGGCCTCCACAGGTAGTACAGCTTCGCACCCATAGGTGAGGCTGAAAGGTGACTCATTAGTTGAGCGACGCGGAGTGGTTCGATAGGCCCACAGCATGCCGTCAAGATCCTGCTCCCACAGACTCTTCTTTCCTTCCAACCTTTTCTTGAGGTGGTCCAGGATTACCCGATTTGTGGCTTCAGCCTGGCCATTACTTTGAGGATACCTCGGAGAGGAAAACCTTAGGTCGACCCCATATTCCACACAAAAACTTCTGATCAAGCGATTGTCGAACTGGCGACCATTATCTGTGATAAGTACTCGGGGCAGACCGAACCTGCAGAAAATATTCTTCCAAAGGAAGTCTTTTACCTGCTTCTCGCCTATCTTAGCTAGCGGGATCGCTTCCACCCATTTGGTGAAGTAGTCCGTGGCTACCAAGATGAATTTCTTCTGCCGAACTGATATGGGGAAAGGTCCCACAATGTCGAGCTCCCATTGCTGAAAAGGCCAGGGGCTTACCAGAGGGTGTAGCTCTTCTGCGGGCATATGGTTTGTTGTGGCGTGCTTCTGGCATTGAATGCATTTTTGGGCGACCTTCAAAGCATCTTGCTCAAGGGTGGGCCACCAATATCCTTGCCTCCTTACCTTCCCAGCCAGAGACCGCCCACCAGCGTGGTTCCCTAGCTCGCCAGAATGAATGTATTTCAACACTTCTTCAGTCTCGGGGCTCTCAATGCAGCGAAGATTCGGCCCGCCAAAGGATTTTCGAAAGAGGCGATCCCAGCGAATGAGATAGCGGCCAGCGCACTTCTCCATCCGCTGAGCTTCTTCCCTATCCTCCGGGAGCTCGCCTTTCTAGAGAAAACGAAGAATGGGCGCAGTCCATCCGCCAGGTGATTCGTCGGCAGAGATTTAATTAACGGCAGGTTCTATCTGTTGGAGCCGAGACCGACTCTGGACCTCGATGAATATCTGGCGAGCTTCTGATCCTCCTAGCAGGGAGGCGGCATTCGCCAAAGCATCAGCCCGCTTATTATCGGACCGCGGAATTTGCTCGAAGGAAGTTTTTTCGAATTTCGCGGCCTCGCCCTTCACTAGATCCACGTAGCCCACCATTCGCGTATCTCGAGTGGCGTAGTCTCCGTTGACCTGATGAATGATTAGCTGGGAGTCGCTGAAGACCTTCAATTGCTTGGCGCCTACCTCTTGGGCGAGCTCTAGCCCGGCTAACAACGCCTCATATTCTGCTTCATTGTTGGTGGCTACGAAATCCAGCCGGATGGATTTCTCAAGGAGTACCGCCCGGGCGATCAGTGCGACCCCGATACCTGCTCCCGAGGCATTAGAGGAGCCGTCGACGAATAGCTCCCATTCTATCATGTCGGGATGTCTTGTTCGAGGAAGTTCCCCAAGGTCGCCTAAGAAACTTGCCTTCCCAGGGTGTGCCTCAGTTGGCTCATCCTCCTAGTACTGGACCGGTTCTTCTATGGGAAAGTCCACCAAGAAATCAAAAAGAAATCAGCAAGAGCCTGACCCTTTATAGCAACTCGAGGGACATACTCCAAACCGTAGGCAGCCAGCTCGGCAGACCACCGATAAAGTCTTCCGGCCACCGAGGGCCTAGAAAGCGCGATCTTCAAAGGATGTTCCGTAATGACCTTAACGATGTGTGCCAACTGCCAAGAAGTAGGGATGGAGTTTTCTCGCAGTAAGGACCAAAGCCAATGCGACCTTCTCGATTGGTCGATACCAGAGCTCGGCAGGGAGCATTGTATGGCTCACGAAGTAAACAGGTCGCTCTACCCTCTCTTCTTCCACTACGAGGACCCCGCTTACCGCATTTTTGGTAACCACGAGATACACGCCCAGCTCGGCGCCATCCTTGGGAGCAGCCAGAATTGGCGAGCTCGCCAAATAGTTTTTGATTTTCTGAAAAGCGAGCTCACAGTTGTCGTTCCCGCAAATGCTCGCTCCTTTTCGAAGCAGCTCAGAAAGAGGTCGGCAATTGTCTGAAGATTTGGAGATGAACCGATTCAACACGGCAATTCGTCCACTCAATCTCTGAACCTCCTGCCGTGTTCTTGGTGCGGGCATCTCGACGAGTGCTCGGATTTGCCCAGGGTCGGCCTCGATCCCCCTATGGGTGACCAGGTACCCTAGGAATTTTCTGGAGGTCACCCCGAATGCGCACTTAGCCGGGTTTAGCCTCATTTGAAATTTTCTCAAAACCTCAAAGACTTCGCGGAGGTCGGCAATATGACCCTCTTGCTCTCGACTTTTTACCAGGAGGTCGTCTACATAAACCTCGACATTTCTGCCGATCTGATTTTTAAACATATGAGTGACTAACCTTTGGTAGGTCGCTCCAGCGTTTTTGAGTCCAAATGGCATAACCCGATAACAGAAAAGCTTCTGGTACCCCGCTCCAGAATAGAAAGCGGTCTTCTCCTGATTGTCAATGTGGAGAGGTATCTGATTGTATCCAGAATACCCATCCATAAATGACAGGGCCTGGAATCCGACAGCCGCATCAACCAGAGCGTCTATTCGTGGAAGAGGAAATCCGTCCTTCGGGCACGCCTTGTTGAGGTCGGAGAAATCGATACACACTCTGACCGCCCCACTCTTCTTTGGCACTGCCACGATGTTGGAGATCCATTCGAGAAAGTGCGCTTCGCGAATAAATCCAGCTCGCTCTAGCTTCTATTTCTGCTGCCACTGCGGCGGACTTTGCAACTGGTATGTGCCGAGCTTTTTGCTTAACTGGTGGGAAGTCTGGCAAAGTATGCAGATGATGACAGGCGACCTCTGGGTCGATCCCTGGCATGTCTGCGAAACCCCAAGCGAAAACATCGCGGTACTCCTTGAGTAGGCTAGTTAAGGTTAGAACCTCGCCCTTGGTTAGCGAGGTCCCAAGGTGAACAATCTTTTGCCTCTCCTCGCCATCAATGTCAATTTCCTGTAGTGGCTCGGCAACGGGGAATCTTCCTCTATCGAAGCCCGCTAAGCGACCTTCCCCATCCTGCTTTGGATCCACGTCGTTCCCACCCGGGGGTGGAGTAGGGGATTCAAGCGAGGAAGTTGCTCCTGGACTGCGAGGGAGCTCGCTCGTGGTGGGTGCTAATTGCTAGGAGGGCGCCGGCCTTTTGGTCTCAGCAACCTCTATATCCATGAGGTGAAGAACGTCCTGTTCGCATCTAATAGCAGCGACTTGATCACCCCGAATCACCACGATCCCACTTGCAGTGGGGAATTTGAGGGCCTGATGATTGGGTGACGACACCGCGTTCATTTGCCTCAACCAAGGTCGCCCCAGGATGGCATTGAACGCGGACTGTCCGTCCACCACTGCAAAGCGGGCTTGGCGGACCTCGGGGCCCGTTGTTACGGTGAGGGTTATCTCCCCTACAACCCTTGCGACCTCGCCGGTGAAACCGCTGAGGGAGCCCGTCGAGGGAGACAAATCTACTTGTCTCAACCCCATTCGTTGGAAGGCCGACAAGAAAAGGATATCCACGGCATTCCCCGAATCCAACAAAACTCGTTTTATCTCAATGTTTGCCATCATGAAGCGTATGACGAGGGGATCATTGTGGGGGGTAACGACCCCTGCCATGTCGTCCAACGAGAACCAGAGAAAATCGTGGGCTTCTACCCTCGGTGTTTGGAGTAAAACAGGAGTTAGGGAGATGGAATGTACCTTCTGAGCTCGCTCCATCTCCCTAACTTGCCAGCGAACTTCATTGTTGGATCTCGGGCTGCTCAGGCGCCCGCTGATGGTGTGGCAGACCGCCGGTCCACCTAGGGGAGGTGGGGGCAAAGCGGGCTCGGTAGGCCCTGGGCGATCTCCTTCTCGAGGGGCCCTTGCCGGACCACCTCGACTCGCCTTGGGGGCGAAATGAATTGGTCCAGGTGCCCCAGTGCGACCAAATCCTTCAGGTGGTTCTTCAGGGCCCGGCATCTATTGGTGTGATGCCCGGGGCCCCGATGGAACACGCACTGGCGGGTATTGTCGGTTGAGCCGGGCTCTCCAACCTGCAGGGGCGGAGGGTACTGTATGAAAGGCTCATTCCGGACCTGGTGCAAAACTTATCCCGGGGAGTGGGTTAACACCGTGAAATCCCGCTCTCCAGGCCCTGGAGGTAGGCGCCAGTTCGCCGGTCTTCCAGCGGCCACTGCTGGGACTTCCGCAATCTGCACGGCAGGAGCTGCAGGTGGACCGGGCAATGGTACCACCGGGGGTATCTCCCGTCTTTCAACAGCTTTGACGACGAGAGGTCGTAAAGCCGAAGGAGGTCGCTGCTCAATCGCCTTCCCCTTTCGGTCGAGCACCGCATCTTCGAGCTTGATGTGCTGCTGGACGAGGGCGAAGAGCTCGACCATCGTGCGAGGGTCTTTTATAACCAACGCATCATAGAGCTTGCTCCCCTCGGGAAGGGCGCTCCTGAAAGCGCTCACCGTCGTGCGGTCTTGGCCAGCCGCGTCCTCCAGAGCGAGGTAGGCGCTTCGAAACCGCGTGGCAAAGCATCGAAGTGTTTCTCGGGCTCCCATGGCGAGGGTGAATAATGATTCAATCCTCTTAGGGGGCTGCCTGTTACAGCGATACTGCTCTAGAAACAACCTAGAGAGAGTAGGAAAATCTGGGATCGTTCCGGGCGGCAGCTTGTGGAACCAGTTCAAAGCTGAACCAGCCAAACTGCTGGGGAACGCCCGACACAAAACATGGTCTTGGTCCCGGAAAAATAACAGCTTCCGGTAAGCCAAGAGATGGTCGACGGGATCTTGCGATCCGTCGAACAATACAAACTTGGGCGGAGTCCGGTGATGAGGAAAACCTCCTCGGTGCACCTCTCTCGTGAAGGGCGAACTCCCTCCGTGGGCGGCGAGATCCTCCAGCAGATCCACCGGCGCACTAGGTCGCTGCCAGTGCCCGGGGAAAACTCCCAGTGGCGGCTGCGCAGGTCCTATGCGATCATGCACGCTCCCTCGCGGCAAGCTCGGACCCACATCGCGGCGACATGAATGTGCTCCCTCTTGGGGGAATTCACGCCGTCCGCCTGTGGGCTGCTTTGACATGATGGTAGGTCGATGAGAGGCTGTTACCTCCCGAGGTAACGCCTCCGCGGGCTCCTTCTCTCGTCGTCGATGGCGCGGGTCGCGGTCCCTCTCCAGAGATCTCGCCTCTAACTCGTCGGAATCAGCACTCCTGCTACGTCGGCGAGGGAGGGTCGCCCGCGAGGTCGCCTTGTTGCTAGACCGCTGGGTCACTAGCTTCTGCAACCTCGCCAGCGGGGTTTCCTGCACTCCGCGCACGGCCGTTCTCTCAGCTGGGGGCTCTTGATTGGAAACCTGCCGAGTTGGTACGGCCGTGGGCAGATGTGATGCAGAAACAGGGGGCTGCACGGGGGAGGCTATCCTCGGCAGCCCTGACCGCCTACTTGCCGTCGGGACCTGACGCAGTCGCGTCAATTCTTCCATCATAGCCCGCTGGGTAGCCAACATCTCCAGAAGGAGTTGGTCACTCAGCGGGACTGGGGGCTGAGGAATCTCAGCAGGGGGCCCACTGCGCGCAGACCCCGCACGGGTCCTCGTTCGCCTGCGTCCCCTCGTGGCCGGAGCCATTTTTGAGTTTCTTCTAAAGGAGAACGGCTTTCAGCTTTGTGGCCGTGGGCGTTCTCACAGGAACCAGTCGAAAGATCCCACAGACGGCGCCAAATGTTAGGGGATATTTTTCGCTGGTCCGAGCGGTCTCCCTGCAAGACAAAGAAAACGTAAGAACGGCTGGCTCCCTTAGGAGCGCAGACCCTCCGACGCTCAAGTCAGAACAGGTACAAACAGGGAAGAGCTGTTGTAGTTGAAAATGGTAGGGATGAGGGTTTCCAACCTGTACTTTGGAGCCAGGGGGTGTACCTTTATAGCCTTCTGCGGCCTATCGGGGGGTAACACGTGGCCGCTCTTTCTGGCACCTTCCAGGCCCCATGTGCCGGCCCACATGGGCCTCTGACGGGCTTTTGTCACATGGACCTCTGACATTTTTCGTCGTTTAGCTCGCCAGGTAGTGGAGAGGGGAAAAGTACATGTCTTTGTCTCGGCCAGATGGCGTCTCTGGAAAGTTTAAGTCTGGAAGACTCCAGACCGACTTTGGCGGGCTTCTGTGGGTTACAATCATCCACGTAGCTCCAGAGGGGTGTTGACACCTGGCGGTCTTTGTGTCTCCTTACTGCGGGCGACCTTAGGGTGGAAACAAAGGCGAGCTCACCCCTCATTGCTCCACCTTCCCCTCCATGTACCAAGAGTCGGGTTTTACAAGGGCGACCTCTTCGATAAACGGGGAGGGCCTTCGGCGAGCTTCTGTGTGAGCCGTTGATCCACCACCTTCTTCCTATCGCCAGGAATCGGGCTCTCGGGAGGGCGACCTCCTCGACAATAGGCGCGGCCTGGCGAGCTCCTGAGCGCACTACTGGTGTTTGTTGATACCCTTCTAAGTTTTCTCTTTAGCCATAGTTCCTTTGGTCGCCGAGCGGGTTGTGAGCTCTTGTGCGAGCTGTGAGTGTTCGTTGTCCTGCCTTCTTCTTACTACTTGTCAAGAGTCGGGCTCTTGGGAGGGCGACCTCTTCGACAATGGGTACGGGTGATCCGTCACCTTCTCCCTTTTATCAAGACTTGGACTCTGCGGGAGGGAGGGCGACCTCTTCGACAATGGGTACGGCTTGGTGGATCTTGGCGGATACCCATCTAAGTTGTCTATTAACAAAAAAGGGGCGACCTTGGTTGGGAAAGATAGGCGAGCTCCTGTGCGAGCTGTTACGAGCTCCTGTGCGAGCTGTGGGCAAGCGTTGCTCCGCCTACTCCATCCTATTGCCTAAAGTCAGGCTCTGCAGAGACGCGACCTCTCCGACAGCGGGCGTGGTGTGGCGAGCTTAGGAGCAAGCTAGGGGCGAGCTCATGTGCGAGCTGGGGCGAGCTCCTGTGCGAGCTTGGAGCGAGCTCCTGTGCGAGCTGGTGGGTATAGCCGACTCCGAATCATGCACTTTCTTCTTCAATCTGTGGCGAGGTGCTGGCGCTTTTGTATGTATGACTATCTAACTCCCGCTGCCACTACAGGCGTTGAGCGGGCTTCCTGGAAGTGTTCTTTAAACTCCAAGACCTGCCCGGGCCATCAAGCTACTTTCCCATAATTCGAGTGCAGCTTCGAGGCGGGGGATCGGGCTGAGGGCAGGCTGCTACACCTGGCGAGCTCTAGTGTGAGCTCTAACTCCTTAAAATGTACCTAATATCAATGTCTATTTTGACAAGGATATCGATGCTTCAACTACCCCCATCAGAGGTTATAAGCAAATACTCTGACTTTTTCAACTATCATTGCAAAGTTTAAGTGGCTATTGAACCAACCCGATGCAAAGAACAGATTTCTACACGATAACCTATTGGACTAAGTTTACCTAAACAATCTACTACTTATGTATTGTGTGCACTGGGGGAGGGGGGATACAGTACTTTTTCAAGTATCAAGTCCAACAATGTGTGTTATCATATATCATTCCTAAGTTTAAGTGGCTATTGGACCGATCAGGTGTAAAAGTAAAGAACAATTTCCACATGATGACCTATTGATGGGAACATAGCTCAGCCTGCACGACTTCCACGACCCAAGTCAGCAAACAGGCACTCGAGTTTTTATTAAAATAATTTTGAATTTAATAATTCCTAAAATAATAATTTTCAAAATAAAATATTAAATTCGGCATAAAATAATTATATTATAACGAATTTATTATTTTAATTTGAAAATACCTTATTTTCGGATTTATTAAATAGAAAGTTTTAAAGATATCATCTAGGGTAGATTTAGATCTTTTAAATAATGGAAAGCCTTATCTTTTATTTTTGGTAGTTAATCTTATGGTTTCTTGGAGACCAAGCAATGTAGGCCTATTTATAGGCCCCTCTTTGATGAACGAATGAATAAAAATTTTGCATTTTTCCAACAATATCTTGGATTGGATTCGACTAAGAGGAGGATTCCTCAAATTCGGTGAATTCCAAATCTTCTCCCTCCTCTTCTCTTTCTCCCTATAAACCCTAATTATGAGTTGGGATCATCAACGACGGCTTCTTCAAGGCATTGCGCATCAGTTTGGTATCATAGCCCGTCTTGATGAGTTCCATCTCGTCAAGCGGTCCTCACGCAACATTGATGCCGTCATTCATCACCTCCATCTTCGTCGCTCGTTGTCAAATCAAGGAATCCTCGCTTCGCTGTCGTGCTGCCACCCAGATCCCACCAGCCTTGCCCTCGTACGATCCCAGGTCGTATTCCCCCTTTCTGTTGAGATCTGATCAAAAATATATATCAAATATGTTATTAAAAAAACAAATAATCCGGCAAGATCTAAACCTGCATGGCTCACCCTAGCCTTGCCATCAGCACCCGTCGTTGATCTGACCCCGACGAGGCACCCGACTGCCTCCCCGCGTGCCAGAACGAAGCCCCACCACCCCCAGTCGCGGCCCGATCCCCTGCCAACCTTGCTCCAGCTCCACCCGAGTCCTTCCGGTTACACATGAACCGACCGGCTGCCTGCCGCAATTCCCATTGCTCCCCGGCATCACCTCGCCTCCTCACGAGCATCAACAGCCCCTCCCGACCTCCCTTCACTCCCCGGCAGCCCCTCGACGCCCTAGCGACTTCCTTACGAGCATCAGTAGCCCCTCCAGGCCTCCTTTTGCTCCCCGACAGTCCCTCGGCACCCTCCGATCGCATCAGCAACCCTTCCGCGTCTTTCGATCATCTTTGATGAGCCATCGACCCTCAAAAAGTGCTCTAACCCCATCAGCAAGGATAACTATGTCCTACCATCGGACCGCCATCTATGCACGACTCCTAAATTGGATGAACACTTCTGGTCCTACTCGTCTACCTTTACTGAAATCTTGTATATTGATCGCATCAAAGGTCAAGCCCGAGAACCGACGTTATCAGTTGAAACATTCGTACAATGGTTCTTACACCAAGAAAACTCAGTTGAAATACGATTCGATGACGTAATGCAGTTATTGAGCAAAATTGAGCAAGAGGTATTCGAATCGTCATCGGTTGCGCCTCCTGCACCGATAGCACCACCTGCGGTGCCTACACCGTCGATCCTACCTCCACCTCCAGTGGAGCTGCTTCCCGCTACAGCACCTTCAGTGGGCCCTCACCAGAGCATGTTGTTGAGCATTCGATGTCACCAGCGGTCCCACTAGAACTTGTACCTCCAGAGGAGTTCTCACTTCTAGTTATTGATTTCGATGTGCATTCCCTTCAGTCCATGGACTTTCTCGAAGTAGAACCGTATGCAGGTCCGTCATTTCCTCAGCAATATGTCCACATCGTCACTCCTGGACATCACTGTCAACCTGCCACAGGGGATGTCTTCTTCAGTATGTGTCAGTTCTTTTCGGACTCTTGGTTCCTGATTACCAATAGTCACGCCTTCTTATGAGATCCAGGAGATGACTACAGCACAGCACGACCCCACTAGCTAGGCCTCCATCACCAGTTACGAACTTCGAGACGATTCTTCGACGACCCTGGTGATGCGACTCCGTTACCGGGCCCTGCTACGGCTCCACAGAACTCGCGTAGACGAGTTCTTTATGACGTGGGATAAATGATGGTAACAGGGCCCAACCTACACGACTTCCATGACCCGAGTCAACAGATACACACTCGAGGTTTTATTAAAATAATTTTGGATTTAATAATTCCTAAAATAGTAATTTTCAAAATAAAATATTAAATTAGGAATAAAATAATTATTTCATTTTAAAATTATTATTTTAATCCGAAAATACCTTATTTTTGGATTTATTAAATATGAAAGTTTACAAGATATCATTTAGTATAGATTTAGATCTTTTTAATTATGGAAAGCCTTATCTTTTATTTTTGGTAGTTAATTTTATGGTTTCTTGGAGACCAAGAATGTAAGCCTATTTATAGGCCCCCCCTTTTTATGAATAAATAATGCTATGAATGAATGAATAAAAAATTTATGTTTTTGCAATGGAATCTTTGATTGGATTCGACTAAGAGGAGGATTCCTCGAATTCGATGGATTCCGAATCTTCTCCCTCCTCTTCTCTTTTTTCCTTTAAACCCTAATTCTGAGTTGTGATCATCAATGATAGCTTCTTCAAGGTGTTCCGCATCATCTATTGAACGAAGTTTAGCTAAGCAATCTACTAGTTATGTTCGTGTGCATTGGGGGGAGGGAGGATAAAATCTAGCACTCTTATAACGGATTTCTATGTAATAACCTACTTGTCGAAGTTTATTAAAGCAATGTATTATAATTGTGTCGTGCATGAGTGTGCGCGCACCGGAGAGGAGAGGCTGAAGTCTCAAAAGTTGATAATCCAACAAAGTTCTCTCAAGTGTTCTTACATTAACTTTATTCAGTATCATGCATAAATCAACAATCAAGCCTTAGCCCATCACAAAAGATGCTCGGAGCGTCGCTCTCCCCCCTTTTCCATTTTCCCCTGTTTTAGGGTTTCGGGCGAGCGCTTTCTTGGCCTCATCGGCGGCGCCGGGGAGGCCAAGACTTCGGTCAATCAGCTCTTCGGGGTCGGATCTGGGCCCCCGTCCCTCCCCTTCTCCATATTGGGGCCTCTTCCTTCTCCTTTCCGATAGGTTTTATTCGGTCGGATCGACCGACGACGGCAGTAGCGGTCGTTTTGCGATCTCACCTCCAGGGCGCGCACAAGCTCTCCTGCTCAGATCTATGGCCACGAGTCGACTTCGGGTAGCGGCTCCTGCAGGTGCCGGCGAAGTGGCCGATCTGGACCCCAACCCGCCTAGGGCGGAAGTTCCAACAACGGGTACCTAGATCCCCTATGTTCGGCTCGGTTGGGATGGGTCTGGAGTTCAATGCGACAGCTACAGGATCGACAACAGATCGAGAGCGAGATGCAACCTGCACTGTTTGTTGCCACTGCTGCTGTTGGTTTGTTTTGCTGTTTTTTTTTTCTTTTTTGTGATGGTTTGTTTGTATCCCCGCCGGTGTGATGGTCGGTGGTTTTGTTCTGCCGGGTGGCGGTGCTTTTCATTGCCGGTGGAGGTGATGTTTGTTGTGTGGGGAGCTTGTTCCCTTGTCAAGTTTTGTCGTCAGGATGGGTTAATACGCCGAGGTGGCGGTGATGTTCGCCGAAGTGGCGTTGTGTTTGGTGTCTTTGTGCTTTCGTCGGGCTGTGGCGACGTCTGGGGGTCTACTGGTGACCTCCCGCTTCTATGAACCAAAAAAAAAAAGGCCTTACCCCATCACATAGGGTTGGTTATGGAGCACAGCTCTAAGGTTGAGAGTGTTCTGTAAGGAGATTGTGCAGAAATTTTTTAATAGGGTGTTAGTCTAACGACTCTTAACTCAACCCTCTGAAATTTGCAACAAGGGTCCTAGTAAATGTCAGTTGGCAGACAAAGAAGGGCATCGAGAAAAGAATGAAAGAGGAAAAAGGAAACTGAATATCACACATCTAGTCATGTTATCCCTATAATGTATGTGACCTCGGCAAACTGAAGTAATTTCTTTGGATGAAGTTATCTTGTCTAAAGAAACAATAAATGTGGAAGAGGCTATAGTGATTGATCTTCTGAAATAAGTCAGATTGATTTATTCTAGGAATATACTCTCGGTCTATCTTTAGATTCAATCCATCAAAGACCCTGCTCTCCTCAACTTTAATGAATTTTCTGGTTTACCTATTGTTTGCTCATCCGTCCTATTTTTGATGATCTGTAAGTTATCTTTCTACCTACCACTAGCATAAAATTTACGAACGAACTATATTTAACAAGGATGCAGGTAGAAAGGTTATGCATTAAAATAGAAGCAAATATACATGAGTGAGATTCCATGATACAAACACGATTGTCAACCTGAATGCTATAGACCATTTTATAAAAGCAGCCTTTCCTTTTCAAGTTTTCCTTTTAACCTTTGCATTCCCCTTAAGGTCCATTGGTGATCTCTTATTCAATTATCCAAGAATGTCACCGGAACCTATTTAGTAGACTTCCAAGATAAGCCGTTCTTCATCAATGTGGATACCAAATTACCAATAAGCTATGTGAACCATCATTTAAATAATGAAAAACAATATCTAATTATTCTATTGTTGGTGACCTATATAAAACTCTATGTCCGGACAACAATTTCTATGAAAGAGTAATTAATGTGCTTTTTTAATTCATATATATTCAATTGAGGGTAAAAAGGCAGATCTTTAAAGGAGGGAAGCTTTAAGATTTCCAATATGGAAAATACACCGGTAGATCATTACAAGTTATCTTCCTTTGAAATTCAAAATGGGGATGAAAGGCGACGAGGAACTACCTTTACAGTCCTTTTGCTGAACTTTTCGATTGCTTCTTTATCTCCAGACTGCAATATTAACAATAAACTTTTAAAATACCCAAAAAATAATTGAATAGGACCATATTGGAACAAGAATAATTAAACAAAAATAAAAGGAAAACATAATAACGGAGCAGTTAACCTCTATCGCTGTATTCAGATCATTGGTGGCATCCTCCCTTTTTGAGAACCTGAAAATTGCAATAGCTTGTTGAACATCAAACATGCACACGAGAAGTAGTCAGAGATAAATAAAGATAATGTGACGAGAAATACCTTTTTGCGAGCTCTTGTTTCTTCAAATCAGGTGGCTGCCCATCAAATACATACCTGGCATGAAGGTATACAAAAAAAAATTCATAAAAATGTAACCTTTAAAGAACAAGAGTCATGGGTAAAGAAAGGGGTAAGGCGAGTTACGCTGGCTTCATTCCTGCCTCCAGCAATCTTATCGTTCGAGTGAACATCCCTTGCAAATGACTGCCAATTGAAAAGAAATTAGGTAAACAAATGCTTCTCAATCCAAATGAAAAGGAATTGTTTCCTCAACCTTGTGACTTCACCGGCCTCGTTGGTTAGTGTCTCCATCCCGGTCCTCCCCACAACAATCTACACAAAAAAGAGAAGGTCCCGAGCATGAAATTCCCGTAATTGAAATGGTTATAACGTCCAAAACCGTAATAAGGAGAGGGGCGGAGGGGGTGCAGTACAGACGAGGAACTGGTAGATGCTCATGCTGGCGTCGATCGCGATCTTCCGGCCGAAATAGCTCTCGAACTTCTGCTCCTTCATGGCCTTGGGGGCGTTGTCCGCCAGGAGCTTCGTTAAACCCTAGCAGGACGAGTTGGCAGAGCATCAGCGGGGCAGAGAGATCCGAGTCTGGTGAGCTACCAGAGAGAGAGAGAGAGTGAGTGATGGACTAACCTTTATACCCATGGCGGCGGAGAAGAGACGGGAGGGCGGCGGAGCTTGAAGAGGGTAGTTTGGATATGGGAGTGGAGGTCACAGATGGAGGGCTTCGGGACCCAAACTTTCCCGCCTTCTATGTATAGGAGTGTAAGATCCGGTAAAAAAAAAGGAAATTTTATTCATACCCCAAAAATCTGTAACTAGCCCCCGCTCGCATCCGTTTCACAGTAACTTCCACAAAAATTTAGAATATCATTTATACCCTTATCTTATACCCCACATCCAACAAACCTAAAACATAACTATTTGGGCATCGACTCCAATTGAAAAAAAATTACAATCAAGATTCCCCCGATCGGATTCCTCCAAGCATGATCTAACTCCTCTAGCAATGAAGAAAGAAGATCTCTCTCTCTCTCTCTCTCTCTCTCTCTCTCTCTCTCTCCTCATGGGTTTCAACATCGGAAAGAAATGAGGTATGATCAAGATGGGACGGGCCATTTAACTGAGGTGTATTCAAGGTGGGGTGTAAGAGGAAAGGGTATTTTTAGGATAAAAATGGGGTATGATCAAAGAAAACGGAGTGTGTTTAAGTTTGTTGGAAATGGGGGCTAATTACATATTTTCGGGGTATGAATAAAATTTTCCAAAAAAAAACGACAATTAGGTCCAGGTCCTTGACTATTTTGCAATTATAGCTGCAGGACACCATAATTTGTTACATTAACTAAGATCTTTATATTTCTTCTTCAGAAAGAGTGTGCATTGTCGGATTACTGCAATGATTTTCCTGTACTATATTTTTCTTCAGAAAAGAATATACATTCACCAAGTTACTACAGTGATTGTGCTGCATGTACTATGTAAACGGGCGAATATATACTTTTTTCTAAAAATTAATGTATACTCTTTGCTAGAGAGACAATTTTGTCATTGAGGGGATAAAAGAAGGGTGTGGTACTTGCTATATCACGTGCTATTTCAGGAGGAACTTGAGCTATATACGAAATTAACGTGTTCTACAACTAAGAGTCATATCTCAAAAATGACTTGTGCCAAACTTCCCCCAAACAAAAAGGGATAAATTATACTTTGCTCCCAAGAAGTTTAGCTAAAAAACACTTAACCCAGTTTATTTTGTTCCAAATCACTCCCTAAAGTTTGAAATGTTAGCACAATACCCCCTCTTGTCAACTACTCAATTTCCCCATTTAGTAATTTTTATCTGATCAAAACTGCATTGAAAGGGGCAAAATATAGTTTTTAAAATATAGGGGGTTAAGTGTTTTTTAACTAAACTTCAGGAGGGGCAAAGTGTAATCTACCTAAAAAATAGTTTGATCGATCGGCCAAGCAGTCAAAGGGCTTGCTGCTAAAGCATGGGCTCAAAGAGCTCCAAAGATAAAAATGGAGGAAGGCAGTATAACTACTATTTTATTAAATTTTATAATCCCATGACATCAATAGTTAGGATTGTCAGGCGCAAACACGACAACAACGGTCTTGAGGAAAAGTTCACTCTACAATGTCGATACCGGGAGTCGAACAAGGGGACCTCTCCAGTCTCCAACAAGGGAGAGAGGAAGTAGGACCCACCAGCGGATGTTGTAGGTCCCCCCTCCCCCCCCCCCCCCCCTTCTCTCTCTCTCTCAAGTTACCTAGGTACAGGGAAACTTCTGAGTGGTCGGTGCGTATTTCCAGAGGGGTTAGTCCGAGCCCAAAGTGGGTCCATTGCCTCAAGGGTTTCGGGACACCCGTCGATCTTTAAAAAAAAAATACCACTCGGAGCCCAATGTTAAATTATATTTATTTTAATTGACATTAGAGAAACTATAGATTGCCATAATGTGCTCATCTAACTACCCCCATGGTATTAGTGTTAACACCCTAAAATTTTAATCACTAAACTATCCACATCCTTAACCTCCAACCAACCAGACCCCTTCAACGCCGACCCAACCCCTCCGTCGTCCTCCTCCTTCCTCTGGTGCCCTCCTTCTCCTGCTTCCCCCTACCCCTCCTCCTCTTCCCTGTCTAAACCTTAACCGACAGGGAAGATGAAGGAGGGGGAAGTAGGGATGAAAAGTTGGAAGAACAAGGGAGGAGGAGGGCAATAGAATGGTTAGGGTTCAGACGAGGATGAGAAGGAGGAGGGAGGAGGGCGACAAGATGGGTTAGGGTTCAAACGAGGAGGAAAGAAGGGGTGTGGCGATGATGCG
Source organism: Chamaelirium japonicum (assembly GCA_947650365.1). Classification (NCBI taxonomy): domain Eukaryota; kingdom Viridiplantae; phylum Streptophyta; class Magnoliopsida; order Liliales; family Melanthiaceae; genus Chamaelirium; species Chamaelirium japonicum. Next base: position 64,313,725 of record OX393560.1, read on the forward strand.
ATAGGTTAGAGTTCATACAAGGAGGAAAGAGGAGGGTGGTGGGCTGAGTTAGGGTTCAAACAAGAAGGAGGAGGGAGGAGGCTGGTGATAGTTAAATGGCAAGGACAACGTGGATAGGTAGGATGGAGGTGAGGGATGGGGATGTTTTGGAATTATTAGGGGTGCTATTATAAACCTATCTCAATGGGTTGGGTACCAAGACAATCCGGGTGCCAATACTAAAATAATGGGTGCATTTAGGTGGACTATATTTTGTAATAGTGATGGTTATAAATTGTTTTGAGAAGTGACCCTTTGACAACCCTATGGAGAGCGCCATGTAGGGGTGCAACTTGAGTCGAGTAAAACTGAGAACAAATCAAACCAACCTGAATGGGTTGGATCAATTCGATTATTTTGACCAAATAGGTTGACTTGGTTCTAAGTTTTGTGGACTCGACTCACTCAGACTTAGTTATGTTCTCTTGCATACTTTGCTTGCTTAGTATGGTTAGTGCGTTGTCCCTCCACTTAGGTCATGATCCACTCGAGTGGTGGAGAACACTGTCAAACTTGAGTGATCACATGACTAGTTTCCATCCAAGTTGACTTAAAGTGCATCACCCCTTATGATTGTCAAGCAACCAGATTAGGTCAACAGGTCAACTATCGACCACCTGTCTAGGTTTCTGTATGACGCAAGTCAAACTATGGACCCCGTTAAGGATGTGGATGTCCTGCAAGAGTGGCATGCTGATGCAACGGCAGCCAAATAACCCAGTACACTATGGTTTTGGGCAGTATAATTGTCCCTCATATGTTGGTGCACCAAAGCACTATGCAACTCATTAATCCACCAGTCATGGTTCCTCATAGTTGAGGACTGACTAGCATAAGCATTAGCGCAGTTAATGTACTGATATCTGCTCATCGCTCTGTACATTGTGTTGGTTCGGTTCGACCCCAGCTCAATTTTGCCTGGTTGATAACCATGGTAAAGACCCATGCTCTATCATCTCCTAATAGCTTATCATGAATAGGAGACCATCCTAATCATATATGTGAACCAATTTAGGTTAAGTGTGATCAATCCCTTGAGTCTTCATATCAAGTGGAACGTAACCTAACTTAGGATATTTTGGTTCTTACCTAAGAAACTGAAGATTTATTCATGCCAAGAATACAAAACTAAATTAACTATGAACTTTTTCATTGATAAATAACGATGTTTTAGAAGTTATGAACATATCAAATCCATCAATCTCCCAATTGGTCTTAACTACGGAAAATGGTTTTGACTTCCATTGCTTTCACATGCTTCTCGAACACCTTCCCAGCAACATTCTCCACATATGCAATCCGGGTCACCACTACTTTCCTATCCTTCTGTAGCTCTTGGATCAAGTGTTGAATATGATTTCCCTTGGAATGGTATTTGGGCTCCTTTGCTAGTGCTACTGCCCCACTGTTGTCGCAATGAAGCACAACATGATAATGGTCCTCTAGTATACACCCCAAGCCCATCAGAACTTTCAGAGTCAAACCACTTTCTTGGTTGCCTCACACGCTGCAACATACTCAGCCTCCGTCGTAAAGTCAGCGATGTATTTTTGCTTCTAACTCTGCCAACTCACTACCCCTCCATGCAGGGTGAACACGAAACTCGAGTTGATCTCCTAGCTTCCAGGCTCAACATAAAATTCAGAGTCTGAATAGCCAATCGGCACCAAATCCTTTGATGTATACACTAACCCATAGTCCCTCGTATAACGGAGGTATTTTAGTATATTCTTCATAATTGTCCAGTGAGTTGGACCCAGGTCTGACTGAAACCGATGTATCATGCTGACTGTAAAACAAATGCATGGTCTATTGCAATGCATGGCATATACTAGACTACCCATTGCTAAAGTATAAGGTATCTTTTGCATCTCTGCCTTCTCCTTGGGTATTTTTGGATTGTGGTCCTGAAACAATTTCAAATCATGTCGAAATGGTAAAAAATCCTTCTTGGAGTTCTGCATGCTGAACCTAGCCATGACCTTATCAATGTATGCAGCCTGTAACAATGAGAGACTCATGTTCTAGCGATCTCAAGTTACCTTCATCCCCAGAACATAACATGCTTCACCTAGGTCTTTTAAGTCAAACTGACTAACCAACCAGACCTTTACCGTGGATAACATCCCTATATCGTATCCAATCAATAGGATATCGTCCACATAAAGCATCAGATATATCACTGAGGTCTCATCACTCCTCTTGTATACACAAAGCTCATCCTGGTTCTGATTGAATCTATAAGAATGGACTATCTTATTAAACTAGATATTTCCAGCTCCCAAATGTCTGCTTAAGTCCATAAATGAACCTATAAATCTTGCAAACTAGGTGCTTCTGACCTACCGACTCAAAACTAGGAGGTTACATCATACAAATGTCCCAATCTAAATTCTCGTTGAGGAAAGCTGTCTTGACATCCATATGCCAAATCTTCCAATCAAAATGGGCTGCAATGGATAAGAGGATCCGGATAAAATTAAGCATAGCCACCGGAGAGAAGGTATTGTCAAATTTGATTCCCTCTCTCTGGGTATAACCCTTGGCCACTAATCTAGCTTTATAAGTCTCAACGGTACTATCCGATTATTTTTCTTCTTGAACACCCATTGTGGACGTGAAAAAGATTTGGTCATCTTTATTGCACTCACGAGATTACAATCGCTCTTAGGTCTTGGGGGTGTGAGTCGGGATGGTAAAGATGTTATCAGAAGATTGTTGGAGAGATCCTCTAAAGGGTTCATTTGATCCGTGTCTCCACGGTTCTTCATGCAAGACTCTAGAGGGTTACCTAGGACAGAGGTGTCGGGTTTCTAAAAAGGCTAAGGAATCTTTGATGTTGCTTTTTGTCCCTTCCGGGCTTCGAGCTTTCGTTGGCTAAAAACCTTTTAGCGTTGTTCCTTTGTCTTCGCATCCTTAATTGCCGGTTTGCAGTATTGATCTTGCTTTTGGCATCGGCTTTGGCTTTGGCTTTTACTTTAGCTTTGCTTTGGCATGGCTCTAGCTTTGACGCTTGCGCTTAAACATAGATGGAGAGACTTGTAGTACTTTAGTTCTTCTGGGCTTTGTTACGTGTTGGAGAAAACGTGCATAGCTTTGCTCTTGATTCGTCGTAATCCATTGGCTTTGGCACGTACGTTGCTTTGGCTCGGGTTTTTGCTTTGCTTTGGGCTTTTACTTCGACTTTTGCTTCATCTTTGGCGTGATCTTCACTTCGAGCGATGATGGCGACGCTTTCGAGTCATTTTCTTTATTTAGCCTCCTCCTTTTGGGGATGGATCTTTGGCAACGACGGTTGTGGCGTTGAATTTAATCCTCTTCTCTTGGTTTTTTTGGTGTAGGCAGAGTTGAAGACTTCATTGGAGATGATAGGTACGTGTAGCGCCCAATCCTATCTTCTACTCCGGGCTTCTTTGGCGTAGTCGAAGTTAAAGGTTTCTTCCCCGAACTTTCTTCTTCGTGCATGGAGTCGAAGTTTTAATCTTCTTGTGCAAGAGTCTTCATGTTGATGAGGACTTGCCATGAACTAAGTTGTTCCCATAGGATGGCCTTGCTTGTGCTTCTGAAGCCTTGGGTCATCGAGCATAAGCATCCTTCTTTGTAGAGCCTCCATGTTCCTTCATCTTCGTCTTCGACTTTTGACTGACCTCCTTAGTCTTCGCCCTACCCTTTTATTTATAGGCGAAGGGGGGTGGGAGAGATGTGAGAAGATTTATCTGAATCCCTTGAATATCTCTCCCCATAACTACTTGGGATTTATCACTTCCGTTATTGGGGGAATTAATCCTTTTTTTTCCTTTTGTTTATTTCAGGTACTTAGGGCTAGATTAAGCTATATTTTTAGTATTTGAGCTATCTTCGCACGTTTGATCGATGACGACCCGATATTTTATCTTGTCCATCAGATCAAGGGATTAACGTATATCTACGTTTGTGTAGACGTCTACACAACCTCCCTCGTGCATGGGTTTTTTTTTATTATTTTCCTTCTTGTTACGGAATATGTGGCTGCCCACTTTGGTGGGACACCTCTAACCCTAATCCCTATCTCTCTATATATATGTGATGAATAAACAAGAGACACTAACGTTTTCGTGAGAGCGTAGCCGTTATCCTGAGTGCAACCATCCCTTCTTCCCTTCTCTCTCGTAACACGTTATCAGCACGAGCTTTACAGCCCGGCCGATCACACAACAAAAGAGAAACAAGAGAGAAGAGAGATCGGAGAGTGACAGAGCATCACATTGACGAGTTTCACGATGGTGAATCTCGTGGCGACAAACGGTACGACAAAGAACCTCGCAGCACGGCAAACCTTGCAACTACACGACGATTAGACGAACCAAGCGGCATCGATCCACTCCAGGTACGCCAAAGATCGCTCTTCGACTCTGGCGAGAATGAATCTTATTGGAGATTTGCATGCTGCTAGCTTCTGTTTCTGCCTGTCGCAATCCACTCTAGCTCGTACCACCGTGAGCCATCCTCATGGCCAATCGGTGGCCGGAACCTCCGGACTGGCGAGCATGATGCCAACAGACTGCCGCTCCATGCCACACAGATCCACCGGGCGGCTGCTCCATGCCGCACAGATCCACCAGCATCGCCCGACTGCTCCCTACGATGGGACCGGCATCGTCTGGCGCTGATCCCGGCCGGTTGCTCCCTACGAAGGGACCGGTGTTGTCCGGTGCTGATCCCGGGTGGCTGCTCCATGCGACGGGACCGGCGGCGTCTGGCGCTGATCCCAAGCGGTTGCTCCCTGCAACGTAGCCGGTGTCATCCGGCGCTGATCCCGGGCGGCCACCACCTGCGCGTGACCGGCAATGCCCGGTGAGGCGGTGAAATCTTCGATCGGTTAGGTTTTCCCCGATGAAATCGGGGAAGATAATGATAGGCCGGATTAACTGTTTTGGATTTTTAAAACCCCAACCACAATTAACCCTAACCCGTCCGACCAAAATTAACCCGACCCGACCCGAACATGGATATAGACCCGAACTCGAGTCTGAATCCAGACCCAAGCCCGAGCCAAGATCCAGACCCGAGCCCGAGTCTGAATACCTATTTACTGTCTATTTTATCTGATCCATTCATTTTATTTTTATAATTATGAGCCCGATCTGGGGCCAATCTGTTCGATCCATTTATGGATCTTAGCCTATTGGATCATTCCAGACGCATCGGTACGGTCCGATTTTTAAATTTTAGATTATTTAATCCATATTATTTTTATGGACCATTATTTTTAGTTAACATGACCTAATCTAAATGATCCGAATATATACCTTGACTATTTAGACTATTCCGAACGCATCGAAATAACTCGATTTCACAAACTCATATTGCTTTACATGATATAATTGTTTATGGACATATTTAATACCGAATATTATTTGTTTATGGACATATGACGACTAGTTACAATAATTACTCTTTAACCTCATCCATAGCCTACGTGTGAGCTTGGCCTTTATCAGCCGAGACAGTACAATATAACTATGAATACATCTTAACTAGTTTTTCCACTATGTAGAGGACCCATAGTTCCATAACGGTTAGGATTTCGATGTTCCTAGAATCCGATAGTCTTTAATCCATCAATTGACTAGGCTCCTATTTCGTCCTCAGATGTCTAACCTTACAAAGTAGGAGTTCACTTAATGTCAACATCAAAAATTATTTAGCATGGAGGCTAGATGCTAAGGTCCATCTACAATCAATCAAACTGGGTAAGGCGATTGTAAAGCTTACAAGCACAGAAAGCCTTAGTCCTGAAGACAAGGTTAAAGCGATAATCTTTCTGCGTCGTCACCTACATGTAGACCTGAAGAATGAATACCTAACCGTTGAAGACCTCTTAGTTCTGTGGGAATCCTTACGGGATAGATATGATCATCAAAGAGCTGTTATCCTTTCAACAGCGAGGAATGAATAGATAAACCTGCGCTACCAAGATTTTAGATCGGCCGCATAGTATAATTCTGCAATATTTAACATCGTGTCCCGACTTGAGCTATGTGAAGAGCCAGTCACCCAGGGACAGATGATCGATAAGACTCTATCCACCTTCCATGCAAGGAATGTTCTACTGTAACAATAATACCGGGAGCGAAACTTCTAGAAGATATCAGATCTAATTTTGGTACTCCTAGTTGCAGAGGAGAACAATATAGTCCTTATGAAGATTCACAACTCCAGACCTATTGGAGCATTGACATTCCCTGAAGCGCATGCCAGTGAAGGATACCACAGAGGTAGAAGCAGAGGAAGGTTTGGAAGCGGTGGTCGCCATAACCACTCCGGCAGAAGTGGCAAGGGCGACAAAGGTGGCAACCCTAGCAGAGGAGGCTGCCGAGGTAGAGGCATGCGTGGCTACCCCAGCAAAGGTGGACTCAACCCATGTCAAAGTATAAATTTCAAGAAGCAGAATAACAAGCCCTAGTACGCAGAACAAGTGAAAGAAGAGCCTCCTTCTAATAAATAGCCTACAGACACTTACTTCAAGTATGGGCGTGAAGGCCATTGGTCTTGCAATTATCGTGCATCTAAGAAAGAGGTAGCAAACTTTCAAGCAATACAGAGAGCAGAGGGTAACACAATATTTGACCTTGACAATGATGACCTCCTTGGAGATGAACTCAATGAGATGCAAAATAAAACCAAGCTCACAACTTCTGATTTCTACAATGATAACTAGGGGGGACATGAGGCTTTTAGTGATAGACTGCCATCGTTTATGTTTATCATAATAGCTATTTGATTTCTAGTAGTTAATATTTCGTTTGCTTGGTAGACTGTCATATCATTTATTTTTATCAGAACAGTTGTTTGCTTTATTATAGTTGATATTTCGTTTGTTTAGTATAATATCTTTTAGATCTTCCTTATTAATATAAATGTTTCTCATTTCCTATATATTTGAGTTGCTAGAACCTTATATCAAATAGTATTTTATTTCTTTGTTAGGAAATGAAATCCATGGGAGATATGAATAGTGATAACATTTGCCTGATAGACAGTGCCACTACTCATACGATACTTTGGGACCAGAAATACTTCTCAAGTATTAACTTTGGTTCAAATAAAATATCGACCATAGCTAGCCCCGCTCAGATAATAGAAGACTCCGGCAGAGCACACCTAGTGTTACCTAATGGAACTCATATCTTTATACAATCTATCTTATACTCTATTAACTCTAAAAGAAACTTACTCAGTTTCAGAGATATAAGAGCAAATGAGTATCACATAGAAACTCTGAGCGAGGGGAACAATAAATTCTTATATATAACTTCTAGTGTTGGAAACCATAAGTTTACTCTAGAGAAATTCTTCAATCTATCTTTAGGGATATACTTCACTCATATTGGGATTGTTGAGTCACATGCAAACATGAGCCAGCTGCTTAGTACTAATCCAAGACAAATAATAAGCCAAAAGCTTCATAATCCTATGATTTTTAATATCTGACATGATCATCTAGGACATCTTGGGACAACAATGATGAAAAAGATCGTAGAAAACTTTTATGGTCATCCTTTAGTACATTATCACATACCTAGTGAATTAGTTTGTATCCCATGCTTCTACGGTAAGCTTATTACCAGACCATCTTTTCTAAAAATTGAGTCTGAATTACCTTCTTTTCTTTATAGAATTCAGGGAGATATATATGGACCAATTCACCTCTCTAGTGGACTTTTCAGATACTTTATGGTCTTAATAGATGCCTCAACTAGATGGTTCCATGTGTGCCTTTTATCGACTAGAAACCTTGCAATTGCCAAATTACTAGCACAAATAATAAAGTTGAAAGTATATTTTTCTGACCAGATCATCAAATCTATTAGGCTGGATAATACAGCAGAATTTACTTCTCAAGCTTTTGATGATTTTTGTCTATCACTAGGAATAGAGATTGAGCATCATGTACCTCATGTTCATACCCAGAATGGTTTAGCAGAATCCCTGATCAAACGACTTCAAATGATTGCTAGACCCCTCCTAATGCATTCAAAATTACGTATTAGTGTTTGGGGCCACGCAATTCTTCATGCTGTATCTTTAATCAAAGTTAGACCAACTTCGTACCATAAGTTCTCTCTTGCACAATTAGTATCTTTGAATCAACCAAATATTTCTCATCGTTAAAAATTTGGATATGCAATTTATGTTCCTATTCCCCCACCAAAGAGAACTAAAATGGGTCCCCAACGTAGATTGAGAATTTATGTAGGGCTTGAGTCTCTTTCGATTCTCAAATATTTAGAACCCATAACAGGTGACATTTTTACTGCAAGGTTTGTGGATTTTCACTTCAATGAGACAGTTTTCCTGCCGTTAGGGGGAGATAAGAAAGATAATGAACGTCCACTACAAAAAAAACAGTTATTACCGACGGACAATATCCGTCGGTAATATTAAAATTCCGTCGGTAATGTTCTATAGCGACGGAAGATATTTCCGTCGCTGGCTGTCGGGAAAGAAGGCGTCGGGGATAACAATACGACGGACCAAATATTACCGTCGGTAATAATAATTAATACCGACGGTAATATTAACGCCATCGGTAATATTTAATCAATTAAAAATTAATATAATATATTATTACTGGCGACACTTAAGAATCCGTCGGTAATACATAAGCATTTTACCGACGGTTATGGTCTATACTGTCGGTAATACTATATATATTACCGACGCATATATATATTACCGTCGGTAATAATATATATATTACCGACGGATATTATATATCCGTCGGTAATACTATATATATTACCGACGCATATATATTGCCCGTCGGTAATACTATATGTTCGGGGGATTTTTCGCTGGTCCGTGCGGGCTGCCTGCAAGACAAAGAAAAGAGAACGTGAGAACGGCTGGCTCCCTTAGGAGCGCAGACCCTCCGACGCTCAAGTCAGTCACGGTGGCACAACGGCGAGCTGTTGTATACCAAAGTGGTAGGGAAAAGGATTTCGAACCTATACTATGGAGCCTGGGGGTGAGCATTTATAGCAATCGGCAGCCTACCGTGGCCCGACACGTGGAGATTCTTCCAGGGCCTTCTAGACCCCCACGTTCTGGCTCGCGTGGGTCTGACAGTCCTTGGTACTCGCGCCCTGACATTCTGTCGTCAAGCCTGCCAGGCGGTTTGAGTGGGGGAGAGCATCTTTCTTGTTGCTTCCAGCTGGCTGTTCTGGAATATTCAAGTCTGGGCGGTCTCGGGGAGGAAGCAAAGGCAAGCTCGCCCAGCACTGCTCTGTCCTTTCGTCCATATTTATCAAGAGTCAGACCTCGCGGGGGCAACCTCTTCGATAAACAGGGGTCGGGGCGAGCTTGGGCGAGCTCCTGAGCGAGTTGGGCGGACTCCTGAGAGAGCTTAGGCGAGCTCCTGAACGAGCTTAGGCGAGCTCCTGGATGAGCTCGACGAGCTCCTGAGCGAGTTGGGCGGACTCCTGAGAGAGCTTGGGCGAGTTCCCCACCCCTTGGAATCCTGGGGTCTATGAGATCCACAGGCATGGGCGAACTTGGGCGAGCTCCTGCATGACGAGCTTAGGCGAGCTCCGGGGCGAGCTGGGCGAGCTCCCGAGCGAGCTTAGGCGGGCTCCTGGGTGAGCTCAGGCGAGCTCCCGAGCGAGCTTAGGTGGGCTCCTGGGCGAGCTCAGGCGGGCTCCTGGGCGAGCTCAGGCGAGCTCCAGCGAGCCTGGGCGAGCTCCAGCGAGCCTGGGCGAGCTCCTATGGGCGCCTGTGGCCTAGGCCCCTTCAGCCCAATGTGGATCTCGCTCCCTGTTAAGGTGATTTGGTGTGCACGGGGGGGGGGGGGGGGGGGGGGGGGGGGCGAACTCCAAGGCAGATTTCAGCTACCCCCAACATTACCCCCTCCTGAGGGAGCGACCAAGGAGACTGGCGCTTGCTCAGGAGTCTCATTGCACAAGCCGGTCGGATTGGAAGTACCAGTCATTGGCGACCTCAACCTGATGGGCTGTGGGCACACGCCGTGGGCGATCTGCGTCGAGAACTTTGACTGTCAGTATATCCAAAACGCGGGGCGGGCCGGGAGCGCCAGCCACGAGCGATCTCCTTCCGGTGCGAGCTTGCCGCGCGCGGTCAGGGTCTGCGTCGGGCGAGCTGCGGGCTCCAGCCGTGGGCGATCTGCGTCGAGAGTTTTGACTCTCAGTACTTTCTCAAACGCTGGGCGGGCCGGGAGCGTCAGCCACGAGCGATCTCCTTCCGATGCGAGCTTGTCACATGCGGTCAGGGTCTGCCTCGAGCGAGCTGCGGGCACCTGCCGCGAGCGGTCTGCGTCGAGAGTTTTGACTCCCAGTATTTCTCAAACGCTGGGCGGGCCGAGAGCGTCACCACGAGCGATCTCCTTTCGATGCGAGCTTGTCACATGCGGTCAGGGTCTGCCTCGGGCGAGCTGCGGGCACCTGCCGCGAGCGGTCTTGTGACTTGGGTATCGCACCAAATCTCCAACGGTCGCTTCACCTTAAATGCGGTGCGAGGCTCAATGCTGATACAGCGAATCTCATCATGAGATCCCGATCGGCGCGAGACATGTGTCTCCTCCTCATTCGCCCTTCTTTTGTCAGTAAATGACAGTGTCGGCGCCGGCGCAGCCTTTTCCACGCGTGGCCCACGTGGCGCTTGACGATTGGAGAGAAACAAGCTGTCGCTTCGATCGCCGTTACGTCGCCTCGCCGCGCGCGCTTGGGCATTAACTACGGATTGATTCACATGTCTCTCACTTGCCTATAAATAGGGGACGGGGGGCGATTTTTACCGCTGCGTGAAAAACAGCTCTCCCTTCCTTCTTTGCCTTCTACTCGCAGCTCGCTAGCGCCCTCCCGCTCATGGCTTCCTCTGCCGCTGCTGCTTCTTCAGCTGCTGCTGCTGCTGCGTCCTCTCGAGAGGGCCCTCTAAATGTCGCCCCCATCTCGGTGCGGGCTCTGGGCTCAGGGGAAGAGGCAACTCCGAAGGAGCCCGCCGTCGTTCGGTTCCATGTCATCGGGGGTGCGCCCATCCCCGATAGCCTGCGAACCGCGGTGGGCATTCCCCAAGAGCTCGCCATTCTTCCTCTTCCGAGCTCCGGGAGGCCGCTCTCGGGGACCGTGGTCTCCGTGGGGCATTTATGGTCAGGGCTCCGGCTGCCCTTGAACCATCTGGCCAGCGAGCTCCTGGAACTGGCGGGCTTATGCCCCGCCCAGCTTCCGGGAAACTCGTGGGGGATCCTCTATGGGCTTGCTCGCATCGAGGAAGCCCTAAACGTGAGGATCCCTTTAGCCTACCTTCTGAAGAAGTGGTTCCTCAAACCGGGGCCCTTCTTCGGCGAGGTAGACTGTGGACAGTTCTACCTCACGGGCCGCTCCGGCGAGGTGCTTCCGTTCACCGCCGTCGAGAACAAAGACCGGTACTGGAAAGCGTACCCGTTCATGATCGACGGCGAGTGGCGAGGTCCTCGAGCCGGTGTCCCCTCTCTTCCCGGCAGACCGCCTCTCCCTGTCTTCAAGGAGATCGCGGAGTACCGGGCAAAGGGGAAGAAGTGCATCGTCGCAGCCCGCGAAAGATCGCTCGACGAGGCGATTCTGGACTTCCTCGGGGGTCGAACCCTCGAGAAGGTCCTCCCACCGGACTTCTCCTTCCTCTGGAAGGATCTACGGACCGGAACCATCACCACCTGGCAGAAGGTGATGCGGAAGAAGGTCGCGGTCTCCCGGCCTGCTGCCGTGACCTCCGCTGCGGGGACCTCGGCGAAGAAGGGGAAGAAGCGGGCTTCCCCCATCCAGGTCGCCGACAAGGACACCCTCGAGATGCTCCACGAGGAGGATGTCGCGCCACCGCCGCCACCAACCCGCGAAGCAGCCCCAGGTCAGGCGACCTCTCTTTCTGTCATTTCTCCGAGGGCCCCAGTCCCGGAGCCTCGGTGACGTCGCATTTCCTTCGTCGAGCCCGAGGATCCGCGCGTCGAGCTTCTTCTCAGCATGGCGGAAGTAGAGTCCCCAATGGCTGAAGTTCTGATGCACAAGTTCCCGGGCGATCTGACTAAAACTTTGTTTGTTGCGGTGATGAATCCAGAGGAGGGTGCCTCGCGGAAGAAGACGAAGAAGAAGACTCCTTCGGCCCGCCCGTCGGGAGAGGACAACTCTGTTCGGGAGGCTCGCGAAGCCTTCCAACAGGCCCTCGAGGAGTGGAGGAAGGCCGCCCTCGCGGAGGCGGGCTTGGGATCAGACGATGATCTCAGTGCGACCTCCAGCTCTGAGGATGAGGAGCGGGCTTCGGGCGATGAGCCCGTACCGGCATCTGCGGGGCTTCCCCCGCCCTTCGAGGGAACAGCGCCGCCGACCTCGGCCTCTCCTGCACCCGCTCCGAGCAAAACCCCGGCCCTGGCGGTGCCTTCTCCCAGCGCGCTCGCGCCCGAGCCCGCGACCGTCGCTTCCAACGCGATCGAGCCCGCGGCTGCTGCTGATGCGATCTAAACTAATCCTAAATTAAGGGTTTAATTTGATCTAAATTATAACTCGCAAGTGCACGAATCGCTTGTAGGAGCGGTACGTATTACGAGGTCGATCCCACAGGGATTGCTAATGAGGGAACTATCTAATCTAAGGTTATTAATCTATCTACCTAAGTTACTTAATGAGCAATGTTGTTGATTTTGTTCTATGAGATTATGAAAAAGTAAACTAATCAAGATTAAAGCATGCAGATTAACTAATTAAGGTAATGCGGTGCAGTGTGGAAGTTCAGATATGGATGCGATATTCTAAGCCCTAGAATCCGCACAAGTAGCGATCTAAACTATACTTTTATATGATTTCCAGGATTCTCACGGAGATTCGAAGTCAATCTTTCTCCGCGGAAGGTATTCAATAAGAAGCACAATTATGATAAACTAATGTAGCGATCTTTCTCGCTTCATAGGAATAAGATAAAGCAATCCTCCATAAAATTCGTAGTGATAACAAAAGCCAAGACTATGTAATAATTCCCCGTAAAACTTTCCGTAATAACGAGAAATAAAACTATGAAATCGACCTCTGTAAAACCCTGATAATAACGGAGCATAAATCAGACTTATTGCATGCAATTCCTATCAAGCTTTCATGAGGTAAATAAGATCACATTATTTCATTGAACGAATAAAAATATGGAAATGACACATAAAAACAGAGTTTAGATCTGACTACAGGGCTTCATCCAGGTCTTAGAATAGGGTGGTTAGCCTCGGATGGCCATGTGAGCGCTGATGATGGATGCTTCTTTCTTGAAGACGACGAACCCGGCGAGGACGGCGACGTGCAGCTTCGTGGATGGAGCTCGGCTTGGAGACGGTTGCGTGAAGATGGTGATGAGAGATGCGGGTTCGGATATGTGGTACCAAGAGCTCCCCCTTTTTTGTGTTTCGGACCCCCCCTTATATAGGGTAGAGAGAGAGAGAATTTGACGCATGGACGGTTGTGATTAGATCCAAAATAGGAAGGAGTTAGAGAGAGAGACGTTCGGTGGGTGAGATAGAGACGCACGAGAGATAGAGAGAGTAAATCCCGAGGCTTGGGTCGCGGAAGAGTTAGGGAGGAGAGAGAAAAGTCCGGTTGATGGCTGCATGAAGTTTTAGAGAGGGAATCTCGGGTGGAGAGAGAGAAAACCGGATGAGAGATATGCTCGGGCTGTTTAAGGAAAGAGAGGGAGAAACGATCGGTTGGGTTAGAGAGAAGATCCCGGAGAGAGAGAGAGTTTCGGTGTGACTCATGAGACGTGCATGCCCCTCTGCGTTCCGGTTTTAAAGGAAGAGGTTGGGTGATGGGCTGCATGCCTTAGGTGGGATCGGACGGCTGTGATCGGGTATAGGGGCTGCATGCATGAGGTTTGGATATAACGCAAGGAGATCCGGAGGGGATCGGACGGTGCTGGGCGCGCCGGGCAAAGAGAACAGCCGTGCATCAGGTGGCACGCATGGCTTAGGTTCGGTTTTCTTTTCTTTTGGATGGAATCCGGACGGTGGGTGATTAGGTGGGAAGGAGAGGGTCCAAAGCTCTGATGGGCTGTATGCCATCAGGTTCGGTTTTGCACATGCACATGCATGCATGGCTGTTGGGAATAGTAAGGGACGGCTGTGATGTGTGGCTGCAAATCAGATTTTAGAGATAGGGAAGATCAAGAGGATGCATGGATTTTTGATCGGATGGTTGGGGTTTGATGGAATGAACGTGCATGGGTAATGTTCCGTGGCTAAGGGGTTGGGTGCAACACTGAGCCGGGTTTGACACTTAAAGACCTATGGGAATGTGCGACTTTGATTTAGAAGGAAGAGAAGAGGTCATGAGAGCGAATCGGGTTTGTGAGATTCGATCAAAGTCTTGGCCATGACGGGTTTATGGGCGACTCGGGTTGGATAATGGGTTCAAGCGCAATGGGGTCACGTGGGAAGCTCGGTCACCATCATCCAAATTCATCATCAAATCCATCGTCGCTCCTTCGTATTCATGCATTCATCTTCTGGTTCGAGTCCGGCACTGCAACAGCTTGTTGAATTCTTCCCTCGTCCGAATCATCGCAGTTATCCGTTTTCCAACGTTGTTCTTCAGATAGGCCTCCAAACTAGATGTACAGTCTCCATCAGATCGCTGTGAGAATATCCATGGCTTCAGTATGATGCCCTTGAACTGACTGCATCGCGAACCGGGTCAAATCCCTGAAAAACACACATGGAATGACGTCAATAAGGTTCCAATGCGATTATTGATAAAAGGATAATTTAGATTATCGGGCTCCGTATTTTTTATGCATGCAATGTATGAGAGCGAACCAATATGCCGTTGGGTTCGTATGAAAATCTACTATGCAGTGGTGCAAAGATAATCATGCAGTTTACGTGTAGTATGAAAGTTTTACGTAGCAAACTGATGATATATGCTTGAGAATAATAGGATAATTAGCACAAATTGGCCGCTCAACAGCTGCTTCCAGTGCGCCCGCACCCGAGCCCGTGGCGGCTGCTTCCAGCGCGCCCGCGCCCGAGCCTGCGACCGCCATTTCCAACGCGCCCGAGCCCGCGGCTGCTGCTCCCAGCGCGCCTGCGCCCGCGGCTGCTGCTTCCAGTGCACCCGCACCCAAGCCCGCGGTTGCTGCTTCCAGCGCGCCCGAGCCCGCGGCTGCTGCTCCCAGCACGCCTATACCCGAGCCCGCGCCGGCCGCCTCCAGCACGCCTGCGCCCGAGCCCGCGCCTACTGCCCCCGGCGCGCCTGCGCCCTCTGCTGCCAGCGCGCCCGCGCCCATACCCGAGCCTGCGCCGGCCGCCTCCAGCACGCCTGCGCCCGAGCCCGCGCCTACTGCCCCCGGCGCGCCTGCGCCCTCTGCTGCCAGCGCGCCCGCGCCCATACCCGAGCCCGCCCCGGCCGCCTCCAGTGTGTCCGCGCCCACACCTGCGCCCGCGCCTGCTGCTGCCAGCGCGCTCTCTGCCCTCGAGGTTCCTATCCTCCCGGAGCTGGACGGGTTGGTCTACTGGTCTCCGGACCTGGGGGCCATCCTGGACGACCTTCCGAGCTCCAGCTCGGAAGCCTCGGACCCAGACTTGCCCGGGCGAGGTCGAGCCGCCGTGCCTCCCCCTATCAATGAAGGGGTTGCCGGTGCTCAAGGGGCTGAGCCCGCCGCTGCTGTCATCAGTGCGCCCCCTCCAGCTGCTCCCACCGAGGCGAGCCTGGCAGGCTCCTCCTCTGGCGACCCCGAGCGCGCCCCTTTTTTCATGCGGGAGATCCTGGGACGCAACATCTTCGCCCGGACTCCCTACATCGCTCTCATCAACCGACTCCTCGAGGTAAGATTACCTTCATACTTCTTTGTCCCAAACCCCTGTTCTAACTTCTAACTCTTAACTGTTTTCCCTTTCCGTAGGTAGAGCGGGTCAGCCGGGCTCTCGCTGACGAGGTCGCGGGCGTCGCGGGGGACACTGTCGCCCTTTACGATGACACTCTCCATG
Source organism: Chamaelirium japonicum (assembly GCA_947650365.1). Classification (NCBI taxonomy): domain Eukaryota; kingdom Viridiplantae; phylum Streptophyta; class Magnoliopsida; order Liliales; family Melanthiaceae; genus Chamaelirium; species Chamaelirium japonicum. The sequence goes on from OX393560.1 coordinate 64,329,749, forward strand.
ACTCGGAGAGGAGAGTAGACGAGCACATCCACCGTATTCGCCAAATGGACCGATCGGGCGAGCCGCGGGCTGAAATGGACCGGCTGCACCAGCAGGTCGCCTCCTCTAACACGGAGGTTGACGAACTGCACCAGCGGGCCGCCACCTTTACCACCATGCTAGCTTCGGCTGAGGACGCCCGCGACCGCGCCCTATCCGATGTGCAAGGGGCCCGTCGAGCTGAAGAGGTCGCCCGTCGAGCTGAAGAGGCCGCCCAAAAGGAAATCTCCGAGCTTCGACGTCAGTTGGCGGCTTCTAGGGATGAGATCGCGTCTCTAAGGGAAACGCATCTCCAAGACCTCCACTCTCAGTAAAGCCGCCTCCAGGCGCAGCTCGTCGAGCTCCTGCGGAAAGGCGCGCTCGATGCCATCGAGAAGTATAAGGCCGAAAGGTCGAAAAAGAGGAAGCGCGGCAATGACGACGGTGCGGGTGCTGGCCCAGCCTAGGGTCTCTTTTGTAACCCTGTTGTAATTTTTAACAATGAATGAAATGTTCTCTTTGAGCTCGCCTCTATGTTTCTTTCTTTCTCTGTGCCACTTATGAGTCCGCTCTAGGAGTTCGCAGCGATCTCGAGAGTGATACCCAGGGCGAGGCAGCTAATTTGACTCAACCTTTTTATTTTAAAGTATATGCAAACGAAAAACTCGGCATGCTCGCAAAAACTCAATAGTCTCTGAGCCCGGAAAACGTTTAAGCGAACCAAAAGACTTCAAAAACTTCCCTACACTCAGAGACTTAAACCATTTTTATTTTTAAAGGAAACTAATAAGTGCTAGCTGCCCCCTGCCCGGTTAATTTCTCTCGATGATCCTGTTCGGCGGGCTCGCCCTTCGAGGGGTATGCCAACGCCAGGATGCTTCCGTTCATGGCAGGTGAACGCGAAGGATCCTGGTTAGGTTTAGAGTCCACTAGGCAGCGGACTTCCCCGGGAAGCTCAAGGGCGCCCACTGGCTGCCTCTGAGGATCCCGGTCTTGCTTTAAGTCCGCACAACGGTGGACTGCCCCGGGAAGCTCAAGGTCGCCCACTGGCTGCCTCTGAGGATCCCGGTCTTGCTTTAAGTCCGCACAACGACGGACTGCCCCGGGAAGCTCAAGGTCGCCCACTGGCTGCCTCTGAGGATCCCGGTCTTGCTTTTAGTCCGCACAACGGCGGACTGCCCCGGGAAGCTCAGGGTTGCCCACTGGCTGCCTCTGAGGATCCCGGTCTTGTTTTTAGTCCGCACAACGGCGGACTGCCCCGGGAAGCTCAAGGTTGCCCACTGGCTGCCTCTAAGGATCCCGTTCTTGTTTTTAGTCCGCACAACGACGGACTGCACACTATAGATCATGCGGGCTCTGTCTGCGCCGAGCTTCCTAGTTAAATTGTTGAAACCTCCATCGTTCATTCATAACTTCAGAAGATGATTTACAAAAATTCCCTTAGGCATAAAACTTGCGAAGGTGCAGAGCGTTCCAAGGTCGCTCTAACAGGTCGCCTCCAGCGGTCATCAACCGGTAAGCCCCCGAGCTTCCTGCTCCGTGTATTATGTAGGGGCCTTCCCAGTTCGCCGCGAGCTTTCCTGCATTAGGCTCTTGTGTGTTTGCGAACACCTTTCTCATCACCAGATCGCCGGCCTTGAATGCCCGATGGCGGACTCTTTTGTCATAGGCACGCTTCATTTCTTGTCTGTATCCGGCGAGGTGTAGATTGGCGCGCTCTCGTCTTTCTTCGAGCTGATCGAGGGAGTCAGCGAGTAGAGCGTCATTATCGACCTCCTCTGCAGCGAGCCTTCTTTCAGTGGGCAGCTCGACTTCGATGGGTAGCACAGCTTCGCACCCGTAAGTTAGGCTGAAAGGGGACTCGTTAGTTGAGCGACGTGGAGTAGTGCGATAAGCCCACAAGACTCCATCGAGCTCCTGCTCCCACAATCCTTTTTTTTCCTTCCAGCCTTTTCTTGAGGTTATCGAGGATCACGCGATTTGTTGCTTCGGCCTGCCCATTGCTCTGAGGGTACCTTGGGGAAGAGAACCTTAGGTCGACTCCATATTCAACACAAAAGCTTTTGATCAAGCGATTGTCGAACTGGCGACCATTGTCGGTGATAAGTACCCGAGGCAGACCGAACCGGCAGAAAATATTCTTCCAAAGGAAGTCCTTCACTTGCTTTTTGCCTATCTTAGCTAGCGGGACCGCTTCCACCCATTTGGTGAAGTAGTCCGTGGCCACTAAGATGAATTTCTTTTGCCGGGTTGATACGGGGAATGGTCCCACAATATCTAACCCCCACTGTTGAAACGGCCAGGGGCTCGCCAGAGGATGCAGTTCCTCTGCGGGCATATGATTCGTGGTGGCGTGCTTCTGGCATTGGATGCACCTCTGGGCGACCTTCAAGGCATCTTGCTCCAGAGTGGGCCACCAGTATCCTTGCCTTCGTACTTTCGCAGCTAGAGACCGCCCACCAGCGTGGTTTCCCAGCTCGCCAGAGTGGATGCAATTCAATACTTCTTCAGTCTCCGGGCTCTCGACGCAACGGAGATTTGGCCCGCCGAAAGATCTTCGAAAAAGGCGATCCCAGCGAATGAGGTAGCGCCCAGTGCATTTCTCCACTCACCGGGCTTCCTCTCTATCCTCTGGAAGCTCGCCCTTCTGGAGAAAACGAAGAATGGGGGCGGTCCACCCGTTGGTTGGTACGTCGGCAGAGACTTGGTTAACAGCGGGCTCCATCAGTTGGAGCCGAGACTGATTTTGGACCTCGATGAGAATCTAGCGAGCCTCTGATGTTCCCAGCAGAAAGGCGGCGTTTGCCAAAGCATCAGCTCGCCTATTATCGGCTCGCGGAATTTGCTCGAAGGAGATCTTTTCGAACTCCGCGGCCTTGCGCTTCACCAGATCCACATAGCCCGCCATTCGTGCATCCCGGGAGGCGTACTCCCCATTGATTTGGCAAATAATTAGCTGGGAATCACTAAAGACCTTCAAGCGTTTGGCGCCTACCTCTTGAGCGAGCTCCAGACCAGCCAGCAGCGCCTCATATTCCGCCTCATTGTTGGTAGTGGCAAAATCCAGTCGGACTGATTTCTCCAGAAGTACCGACTGGGCGATCAGTGCGACCCCGATCCCAGCCCCCAAAGCGTTGGAGGATCCATCGACGAATAATTCCCAGCCCGCCTCCTCTGAACTCTTAGTTGGAGGAAGCTCGCCTTGGTTGTCCAAGAACCTCGCCTTCCCAGGGTGTGCCTCAGTTGGCTCATCCTCCTGGTACTGGACCGGTTCTTCTATGGGGAAGTCCGCCAAGAAATCGGCGAGCGCCTGTCCTTTGACAGCAACTCGAGGGACATACTCCAAACCATAGGCGGCGAGCTCGGCGGACCAACGGTAGAGCCTGCCGGCTACCGAGGGTCTGGAGAGCGCGCTCTTTAGAGGGTGCTCTGTGATGACCTTGACAGGGTGCGCCGAGAAGTAGGGGTGGAGCTTTCTCGCGGTAAGGACCAAGGCCAATGCGACCTTCTCGATTGGTCGATACCGGAGCTCGGCGGGAAGCATTGTGTGGCTTACAAAGTAGACAGGCCGCTCCACCTTTGCTTCTTCCACAACAAGGACCCCGCTCACCGCATTCTCAGTGACCGCGAGGTATACGCCGAGCTCGGCGCCCTCTTTGGGTGCCACTAAGATCGGCGGGCTCGCCAGGTAGTCCTTGATCTTCTGAAAGGCATGCTCGCACTTTTCATCCCAACAAATGCTCGCTCCTTTTCGTAGCAGCTCGAAAAGAGGTCGGCAATTGTCTGAGGATTTGGAGATGAACCGATTGAGCGCGGCGATTCGCCCGCTCAACCTCTGGACTTCCTGCCGGGTTCTTGGTGCAGGCATTTCGACAAGTGCTCGGATTTGCCCAGGGTCGGCCTCGATCCCCCTGTGGGTGACCAGGTACCCGAGGAATTTCCCAGAAGTCACCTCGAATGCGCACTTCACCGGGTTTAGTCTCATTTGGTACTTCCTCAGTATTTCGAAGGTTTCGCGGAGATCGACAACATGCCCTTCTCGCTCCCGACTCTTCACCAGGAGGTCGTCTACATAAACTTCGACATTCCTGCTGATCTGGCCCTTAAACATCTGAGTGACTAACCTTTGGTAGGTCGCTCCAGCGTTCTTAAGTCCAAAAGGCATCACTCGATAGCAGTATAGCTTCTGGTAGCCCGCTCCAGAGTAGAAGGCGGTCTTCTCCTGATCGTCGACATGGAGAGGTATCTGGTTATACCCAGAATATCCATCCATGAAGGACAGGGCCTGGAACCCGACAGCTGCGTCGACCAGCGTGCCTATTCTCGGAAGAGGAAAACCGTCCTTCGGGCATGCCTTATTGAGGTCGGAGAAGTCAATGCACACTCTGACCGCTCCGCTCTTCTTGGGCACCACCACGATATTGGAGATCCACTCGGGGAAGTGCGCCTCGCGGATGAAGCCAGCTCGCTCTAGCTTGTCTATCTCCGCCGCTACTGCAACGGACTTCGCAGCAGATATGTGCCGAGCTTTCTGCTTGACCGGCGGGAACTCTTTCGTGGTGTGCAGACGATGACAGGCGACCTCCGGGTCAATCCCTGGCATGTCCGCGAAGCTCCAGGCGAATACGTCACGGTATTCCCTGAGCAAGTTGGTTATGGCCAGGACCTCGCCCTTGGTTAGCGAGGTCCCGAGACTAACAACTCTTGGCCCTTCTCTGCTGCCAATGTCGACCTCTTGGAGTGGCTCGGCAACTGGAAAACTTTCTCTCTTGGGGGTTGTCGGGCGACCTTCCTCCTCCAACTTAAGATCCACACCGCTCCCACCCGGGGGTAGAGTAGGGGACTTAAGTGAGGAGGCCCCCAGCGGGCTCCCCCGTAGCTCGCTCGTAGTGGGCGGTAATTGCTAGGAGGGTGCGGGCCTCTTGGCCTCGGCGACCTTCATGCCCATGAGGTGAAGAACATCTTGCTCGCATCTGGTAGCGGTTACCTGATCACCCCGAATAACTACGACCCCGTTCGTGGTTGGGAATTTGAGGGCCTGATAGTTGGGTGAAGATACCGCGTTCATTTGCCTTAGCCAATGTCGCCCAAGGATGGCATTAAATGCGGAACTTCCATCCACTACCGCGAAGCGGACTTGGCGAGCCTCCGGGCCCGCGGTCACAGTAACGGTTATCTCTCCTGCCACTTTGGCGACCTCGCCGGTGAATCCACTGAGGGAGCTCGTCGAGGGAGACAGGTCAGCAGGTCTCAACCCCATTCGCAGGTAGGCCGACAGAAAAAGAATGTCAACGGCGCTCCCCGAATCAACCAGAGCTCGCCTCACTTCGATGTTAGCCATCATCAGGCGTATGACGAGGGGGTCATTGTGGGGCGTAACGACCCCAGTCATGTCATCTTCCGAAAACCAGAGAAAATCGCGGGCTTCCACCCTCGGTGCTTGAAGTAAAGTAGGAGTTAGTGAGACAGAAAATACCTTCTGTGCCCGCTCCATCTCCCTAACTCGTCGACGGGCTTCGTTACTGGATCTCGGGCCGCTCAGCCGCCCGCTAATGGTATGGCAGATCGCCGGTCCTCCCGGGGGAGGCGGAGGTAAGGCGGGCTCCGCGAGTCCTGGGCGATCTCCCTCCCGAGGGGCTCGTTCTAGTACCACCTCGAATCTCCTCGGGGGCGAGATGAACTGGCTCAAGTGTCCCAAAGTGACCAAATCCTCCAAGTGGTTCTTCAGAGCCCGGCATCTGTTAGTGTGATGCCCCGGGCTTCGATGAAAAGCACACCGCCGCGAGTTGTCGGTAGAGTCGGGCTCTCCGACCTGCAGGGGTGGCGGGTACTGGAAGAAAGGTTCATTCCGAATCTGATGAAAGATTTGCCCTAGGGAATGGGTTAGCACGGTGAAGTCCCGCTCCCCGGGTCCCGGAGGCAGGCGCCAGTTCGCCGGCCTTCCAGCGACCGCCGCGGGGGCTTCAGCGAGCTGTACAGCAGGAGCTGCGGGCGGTCCGGGCAAAGGCACTGCCAGTGGTACCTCCCTCCTCTCCACGGCCTTAACGACAAGTGGTCGCAGGGCTGGAGGAGGTCGCTGCTCGACTGCCTTTCCCTTCCGGTCTAACACAGCGTCTTCGAGCTTGATGTGTTGCTGGACCAGGGTAAATAGTTCAACCATCGTGCGAGGATCTTTGATCACTAGAGCGTCATGAAGCTTGCCCCCCTCGGGGAGGACGCTTCTGAAAGCACTCACCACGGTACGATCTTGGCCCGCCGCGTCTTCCAGAGCGAGGTAGGCGCTTCGGAATCGCGTTGCGAAGCACCGGAGCGTCTCGCGAGCTCCCATGGCTAAGGTAAACAGAGACTCGATTCTCTTCGAGGGCTGCCTATTGCAGCGATACTGCTCCAGGAATAGCCTAGAGAGAGTTGGAAAATCGGGGATCATGCCGGGCGGCAACTTGTGGAACCAGTTCAATGCCGAGCCGGTCAAACTGCTCGGTAATGCTCGGCACAAGATGTGGTCTTGGTCTCGGAAAAACAGAAGCTTTCTGTAGGCCAAGAGATGGTCAACGGGATCCTGCGACCCGTCAAACAATACAAACTTTGGGGGGGGGGTCCAGTGGTGCGGAAAACCCCCTTGGTGTACCTCGCTGGTGAAAGGCGAGCTACCTCCGTGGGCGGCGAGGTCTTCCAGTAAATCTACTGGCGCACTAGATCGCTGCCAGTGCCCGGGGAGAACTCCCAGAGGCGGCTGCGCAGGTCCTAGGCGGTCTCGTACGCTCCCTCGTGGCAAGGTCGGACCCACCGCGCGGTGACCCTCGGGGGCTACCGCTCGGCGGCCTCCTTGCTGTCCGCCCGCGGATTCCTTCAGCGCGTCTGTTGGTCGGTGGGAGGCCGTTGCCTCGCGAGCTTCGGAAGGTATAGCCACCGCGGGCTCTTTCCCTCATCGCCGATGGCGCGGGTCACGATCCCGCTCTAGAGACCTTGCCTCCGACCCGTCAGAATCGACGCTCCGGCTACGGCGACAAGGGATGGTCGCGCGCGAGGTCGCTTGGTTGCTAGACCGCTGGGTTACTAGCTTCTGCAACCTCGTGAGCGGGGTTTCCGGTACCCCGCGCACGGCCGCTCTCCCGACTGGGGGTTCCGGACGGGAAACCTGCCGCGCCGGAGCGACCGTGGGCGGGCGCGATGTTGACGCCGGCGGTCGCACCGGAGACGCCGTCTTCGCCGGCCCAGACCGTCGGCTGGCCGCCGGAGCCTGACGCAATCGCGTCAGTTCCTCCATCATGGCCCGCTGGGTGGCCAACATTTCCAACAAGAGTTGGTCACTGAGCGGGACCTGGGGCTGAGGGGTCTCAACAGGAGGCTCGCTGCGCGCAGATCTCGCACGGGTCCTCGGTCGCCTGCGTCCCCTTATCGCCGGAGCCATCTTTGGGGTTACGAGAGCCAACGGCGCTCAACCGCGTGGTCGTGGGTGTTCTCGCAGGAACCAGTCGAAGATTCCACAGACGGCGCCAAATGTTCGGGGGATTTTTCGCTGGTCCGTGCGGGCTGCCTGCAAGACAAAGAAAAGAGAACGTGAGAACGGCTGGCTCCCTTAGGAGCGCAGACCCTCCGACGCTCAAGTCAGTCACGGTGGCACAACGACGAGCTGTTGTATACCAAAGTGGTAAGGAAAAGGATTTCGAACCTGTACTATGGAGCCTGGGGGTGAGCATTTATAGCAATCGGCAGCCTACCGTGGCCCGACACGCGGAGATTCTTCCAGGGCCTTCTAGACCCCCACGTTCTGGCTCGCGTGGGTCTGACAGTCCTTGGTACTCGCGCCCTGACATTCTGTCGTCAAGCCTGCCAGGCGGTTTGAGTGGGGGAGAGCATCTTTCTTGTTGCTGCCAGCTGGCTGTTCTGGAATGTTCAAGTCTGGGCGGTCTCGGGGAGGAAGCAAAGGCAAGCTCGCCCGGCACTGCTCCGTCCTTTCGTCCATATTTATCAAGAGTCGGACCTCGCGGGGGCAACCTCTTCGATAAACAGGGGTCGGGGCGAGCTTGGGCGAGCTCCTGAGCGAGTTGGGCGGACTCCTGAGAGAGCTTAGGCGAGCTCCTGAACGAGCTTAGGCGAGCTCCTGGACGAGCTCGACGAGCTCCTGAGCGAGTTGGGCGGACTCCTGAGAGAGCTTGGGCGAGTTCCCCACCCCTTGGAATCCTGGGGTCTATGAGATCCACAGGCATGGGCGAACTTGGGCGAGCTCCTGCATGACGAGCCTAGGCGAGCTCCGGGGCGAGCTGGGCGAGCTCCCGACCGAGCTTAGGCGGGCTCCTGGGCGAGCTCAGGCGAGCTCCCGAGCGAGCTTAGGCGGGCTCCTGGCCGAGCTCAGGCGGGCTCCTGGGCGAGCTCAGGCGAGCTCCAGCGAGCCTGGGCGAGCTCCTATGGGCGCCTGTGGCCTAGGCCCCTTCAGCCCAATGTGGATCTCGCTCCCTGTTAAGGTGATTTGGTGTGCACGGGGGGGGGGGGGGGGGGGGGGCGAACTCCAAGGCAAATTTCAGCTACCCCCAACACTATATATATTACCGACGCATATATATTGCCCGTCGGTAATAATATATATATTACCTACGGATATTATATGCCGTCGGCAAATTATTTATAATTTTAAAAAAATAAAAACTTATTACCGACGGAATAATTAATTGCTGTCGGTAATAAGTATGTTTTTTTTTTTTAATAAATTTACCTAAATAATGTTATTTAATTCATGTGATTTACAACAATACCACAATATATTACCACAATTTATCAAATAATACCACAATTTATAAAATATTACCGCAAATTTTAAAATATTACCTAAATTGATAAAAAATTATCAAATATTACCTAAATTGATAAAAATTTATCAAATATTACCACAGTACCCGGCCGACAATTATAGATAAGAACAAAAAATAACCACATATTACAAAATAATATTTACACAATCCAGAACTGAGAGATGATACATGCCCTATCTCAACCACCCCCGCCCGCCACCAACGCTGGTGCTCTTATCGATCCCCTGACGTCGCCCTATCTCAACCATGCCCGCCCACCACCAACGCTGGTGCTCTCATCGATCCCTTGATGCCGCCCTGCTCCTGCAATTAACATGTATTTGTTAAAAAAATGGTTTATATCTATAACTGAGTCTAAGCGTTAAAAAATGATAAGTTAGCGTGTTTCGGTTTTGAAATAGGTTTGGATTCGATCGGATCGGCATCCGATAATTCGAAGTTGGAATTATTCCGTATTTCGGACTTGCGAGCGGGTTCTAATTGGATATTTGACCAATTTACGCTCCGATTCACCGATTTAGTGTCTAAGTGTTGGAAAATCATAACTTAGCGTGTTTTGGATATGAAATAGGTTTGGATTCGATCCGGTCGTCATCGGATCGGCATCCGATAATTCAAACTTGGAATTATTCCGTATTTCGGACTTGCGAGCGGGTTCTAATTGGATATTTGACCAATTTACGCTCCGATTCATCGATTTAGAGTCTAAGTGTTGGAAAATCATAAGTTAGTGTGTTTCGGATATGAAATAGGTTTGGATTCGATCCGATCGTCATCGGATCGGCATCCGATAATTTAAACTTGGAATTATTCCGTATTTCGGACTTGTGAGCGGGTTCTAATTGGATATTTGACCAATTTACGCTCCGATTCACCGATTTAGAGTCTAAGTGTTGGAAAATCATAACTTAGCGTGTTTTGGATATGAAATAGGTTTGGATTCGATCCGATCGTCATCGGATCGGCATCCGATAATTCAAACTTGGAATTATTCCGTATTTAGGACTTGCGAGTGGGTTCTAATTGGATATTTGACCAATTTACGCTCTGATTCACCGATTTATAGTCTAAGTGTTGGAAAATCATAAGTTAGCGTGTTTCGGATATGAAATAGGTTTGGATTCGATCCGATCGTCATCGGATCGGCATCTGATAATTCGAACTTGGAATTATTCCGTATTTCGGACTTGCGAGCAAGTTCTAATTAGATATTTTACCAATTTACGCTCCGATTCACCGATTTAGAGTCTAAGTGTTGGAAAATCATAACTTAGCGTGTTTCGGATATGAAATAGGTTTGGATTCAATCCGATCGTCATCGGATCGGCATCCGATAATTCGAAGTTGGAATAATTCCGTATTTCGGACTTGCGAGCGGGTTCTAATTGGATATTTGACCAATTTACGCTCTGATTCACCGATTTAGAGTCTAAGTGTTGGAAAATCATAAGTTAGCGTGTTTCGGATATGAAATAGCTAGGTTTGGATTCGATCGGATCGTCATCAGATCGGCATCCGATAATTCGAACTTGGAATTATTCCGTATTTTGGACTTGCGAGCAAGTTCTAATTGGATATTTGACCAATTTACGCTTTGATTCACCGATTTAGAGTCTACGTGTTGGAAAATCATAAATTAGCGTGTTTCGGATATGAAATAGGTTTGGATTCGATCCGATCGTCATCGGATCGGCATCCGATAATTCGAACTTGGAATTATTCCGTATTTCGGACTTGCGAGCGGGTTCTAATTGGATATTTGACCAATTTACGCTCCGATTCACCGATTTAGAGTCTAAGTGTTGGAAAATCATAAGTTAGCGTGTTTCGGATATGAAATAGGCTTGGATTCGATCCGATCGTCATCGGATCGGCATCCGATAATTCGAAGTTGGAATTATTCTGTATTTCGGACTTGCGAGCGGGTTCTAATTGGATATTTGACCAATTTACGCTCCGATTCACCGATTTAGAGTCTAAGTGTTGGAAAATCATAACTTAGCGTGTTTCGGATATGAAATAGCTAGGTTTGGATTCGATCGGATCGTCATCGGATCGGCATCCGATAATTCGAACTTGGAATTATTCCGTATTTTGGACTTGCGAGCAAGTTCTAATTGGATATTTGACCAATTTACGCTCCGATTCACCGATTTAGAGTCTAAGTGTTGGAAAATCATAACTTAGCGTGTTTCGGATATGAAATAGGTTTGGATTCGATCCGATCGTCATTGGATCGGCATCCGATAATTCGAACTTGGAATTATTCCGTATTTCAGACTTGCGAGCGGGTTCTAATTGGATATTTGACCAATTTACGCTCTGATTCACCGATTTAGAGTCTAAGTGTTGGAAAATCATAAGTTAGCGTGTTTCGGATATGAAATAGGCTTGGATTCGATCCGATCGTCATCGGATCGGCATCCGATAATTCGAAGTTGGAATTATTCCGTATTTCGGACTTACGAGCGTGTTCTAATTGGATATTTGACCAATTTACGCTCCGATTCACCGATTTAGAGTCTAAGTGTTGGAAAATCATAACTTAGCGTGTTTCGGATATGAAATAGCTAGGTTTGGATTCGATCGGATCGTCATCGGATCGGCATCCGATAATTCGAACTTGGAATTATTCCGTATTTTGGACTTGCGAGCAAGTTCTAATTGGATATTTGACCAATTTACGCTCCGATTCACCGATTTAGAGTCTAAGTGTTGGAAAATCATAACTTAGCGTGTTTCGGATATGAAATAGGTTTGGATTCGATCCGATCGTCATCGGATCGGCATCCGATAATTCGAAGTTGGAATAATTCCGTATTTCGGACTTGCGAGCGGGTTCTAATTGGATATTTGACCAATTTACGCTCCGATTCACCGATTTAGAGTCTAAGTGTTGGAAAATCATAAGTTAGCGTGTTTCGGATATGAAATAGCTAGGTTTGGATTCGATCGGATCGTCATCGGATCGGCATCCGATAATTCGAACTTGGAATTATTCCGTATTTTGGACTTGCGAGCAAGTTCTAATTGGATATTTGACCAATTTACGCTCCGATTCACCGATTTAGAGTCTAAGTGTTGGAAAATCATAAGTTAGCGTGTTTCGGATATGAAATAGGTTTGGATTCGATCCGATCGACATCGGATCGGCATCCGATAATTCCAACTTGGAATTATTCCGTATTTTGGACTTGCGAGCAAGTTCTAATTGGATATTTGACCAATTTACGATCCGATTCACCGATTTAGAGTCTAGGTGTTGGAAAATCATAACTTAGCGTGTTTCGGATATGAAATAGGTTTGGATTCGATCCGATCGTCATCGGATCGGCATCCGATAATTCGAAGTTGGAATAATTCCGTATTTCGGACTTGCGAGCGGGTTCTAATTGGATATTTGACCAATTTACGCTCCGATTCACCGATTTAGAGTCTAAGTGTTGGAAAATCATAAGTTAGCGTGTTTCGGATATGAAATAGCTAGGTTTGGATTCGATCGGATCGTCATCGGATCGACATCCGATAATTCGAACTTGGAATTATTCCGTATTTTAGACTTGCGAGCAAGTTCTAATTGGATATTTGACCAATTTACGCTCCGATTCACCGATTTAGAGTCTAAGTGTTGGAAAATCATAAGTTAGCGTGTTTCGGATATGAAATAGGTTTGGATTCAATCCGATCGTCATCGGATAGGCATCCGATAATTCCAACTTGGAATTATTCCGTATTTTGGACTTGCGAGCAAGTTCTAATTGGATATTTGACCAATTTATGCTCCGATTCACCGATTTAGAGTCTAGGTGTTGGAAAATCATAACTTAGCGTGTTTCGGATATGAAATAGGTTTGGATTCGATCCAATCGTCATCGGATCGGCATCTGATAATTCGAAGTTGGAATAATTCCATATTTCGGACTTGCGAGCGGGTTCTAATTGGATATTTGACCAATTTACGCTCCGATTCACCGATTTAGAGTCTAAGTGTTGGAAAATCATAAGTTAGTGTGTTTCGGATATGAAATAGGTTTGGATTCGATCCGATCGTCATCGGATCGGCATCCGATAATTCCAACTTGGAATTATTCCGTATTTTGGACTTGCGAGCAAGTTCTAATTGGATATTTGACCAATTTACGCTCCGATTCACCGATTTAGAGTCTAGGTGTTGGAAAATCATAACTTAGCGTGTTTCGGATATGAAATAGGTTTGGATTCGATCCGATCGTCATCGGATCGGCATCCGATAATTCGAAGTTGGAATAATTCCGTATTTCGGACTTGCGAGCGGGTTCTAATTGGATATTTGACCAATTTACGCTCCGATTCACCGATTTAGAGTCTAAGTGTTGGAAAATCATAAGTTAGCGTGTTTCGGATACGAAATAGGTTTGGATTCGATCCGATCGTCATCGAATCGGCATCCGATAATTCGAACTTAGAATTATTCCGTATTTCGGACTTGCGAGCGGGTTCTAATTGGATATTTGACCAATTTACGCTCCGATTCACCGATTTAGAGTCTAAGTGTTGGAAAATCATAACTTAGCGTGTTTCGGATATGAAATAGGTTTGGATTCGATCCGATCGTCATCGGATCGGCATCCGATAATTCTAACTTGGACTTATTCCGTATTTCGGACTTGCGAGCGGGTTCTAATTGGATATTTGACCAATTTACGCTCCGATTCACCGATTTAGAGTCTAAGTGTTGGAAAATCATAAGTTAGCGTGTTTCGGATATGAAATAGGTTTGGATTCGATCCGATCGTCATCGGATCGGCATCCGATAATTCGAACTTGGAATTATTCCGTATTTTGGACTTGCGAGAAAGTTCTAATTGGATATTTGACAATTTTACGCTCCGATTCACCGATTTAGAGTCTAAGTGTTGAAAAATCATAAGTTAGCGTGTTTCGGATATGAAATAGGTTTGGATTCGATCCGATCGTCATCGGATCGGCATTCGATAATTCCAACTTGGAATTATTCCGTATTTTGGACTTGCGAGCAAGTTCTAATTGGATATTTGAACAATTTACGCTCCGATTCACCGATTTAGAGTCTAAGTGTTGGAAAATCATAAGTTAGCGTGTTTCGGATATGAAATAGGTTTGGATTCGATCCGATCGTCATCGGATCGGCATCCGATAATTCCAACTTGGAATTATTCCGTATTTTGGACTTGCGAGCAAGTTCTAATTGGATATTTGACCAATTTACACTCCGATTCACCGATTTAGAGTCTAGGTGTTGGAAAATCATAACTTAGCGTGTTTCGGATATGAAATAGGTTTGGATTCGATCCGATCGTCATCGGATCGGCATCCGATAATTCGAAGTTGGAATAATTCCGTATTTCGGACTTGCGAGCGGATTCTAATTGGATATTTGACCAATTTACGCTCCGATTCACCGATTTAGAGTCTAAGTGTTGGAAAATCATAAGTTAGCGTGTTTCAGATATGAAATAGGTTTGGATTCGATCCGATCGTCATCGGATCGGCATCCGATAATTCGAACTTGGAATTATTCCGTATTTCGGACTTGCGAGCGGGTTCTAATTGGATATTTGATTAATTTACGCTCCGATTCACCGATTTAGAGTCTAAGTGTTGGAAAATCATAAGTTAGCATGTTTCGGATATGAAATAGGTTTGGATTCGATCCGATCGTCATCGGATCGGTATCCGATAATTCGAAGTTGGAATTATTCCGTATTTCGGACTTGCGAGCGGGTTCTAATTGGATATTTGACCAATTTACGCTCCGATTCACCGATTTAGAGTCTAAGTGTTGGAAAATCATAAGTTAGCGTGTTTTGGATATGAAATAGGTTTGGATTCGATCCGATCGTCATCGGATCGGCATCCGATAATTCAAACTTGGAATTATTCCGTATTTCGGTCTTGCGAGCGGGTTCTAATTGGATATTTGACCAATTTACGATCCGATTCACCGATTTAGAGTCTAAGTGTTGGAAAATCATAAGTTAGCGTGTTTCGGATATGAAATAGCTAGGTTTGGATTCGATCGGATCGTCATCGGATCGGATCGTCATCGGTCCAAATATTTTACAGCAAAAACATAACTTGAGAGCATCTACATCAGATTTTTAATCTATGGACAGACCAAACCCAACCTGACCCGACCCGACCCGAACTAATCTGTCCGTTTTTTTTTTTTTAATTTGAACCCTGAACTATGCTCCGCCTACGTTTAGCCCCTCTGTCAATTTTTATCCCGAAAACACCCATACCCTTATCCAAGTAAGCATAAGTTAAATATTTCAAAAATCATGAGCCTTTCGGTACCATTACCTTTATCCTAATAAGCATAAGTTAAATATTTCAAAAAATCATGAGCCTTTTGGAAATTGATAAGTGTTTTTTTGGACAAAAAGTTTACGGAGGAAGCTAAATGCAGACGGAGCATAGTTCAGGGTTCAAATTGTTTAAAAAAACAGTTGAGGGACCAATATGAATAGAGGTGTAAAGTTCAGGGAAGGTTTTTGTAATTTTCCCCTTTACTTAATGTTCAATGGATCGGAGGGGGAGAAGGATAATATTTTCATACCTTGAAAGATAAATCTTGTGCATGATTGTTAGTAAGTACACCAGTTTACTACTCTAGTTTGTATGTAAACCTCTTCTTAAAATAATTCAGTTCATCACCATGCACCGGTAAAAGATTCAGAAGGCTCATTTAAACACCGGACAGAGGTGCTGAACATTATTGTTAGCATTTCAGAAATATTTGTAGTACTACTTTTTGACCTTATGTAACCGGTTGAACCAACAAATGGATTTCTCTTGCACCAGTATCCAGTCCATCGCCATCTCGTACTCAATCGTGTTCGGCTGTGAGCAGTGTGACGTTGCCACGGCCTTTTTCTGATAACAAAGTTCAAGCATTAGAGAAAAAAAAAGCTTCAGTGAATTTAAAATAATTTGCACTTACAAAGCTTCAGTCAAAGTTTACCTGTATGCCAGCATAACTGCAGAGATAGAAATCGAACTCCGTTGGGTGGCATATTGTTGTGTCCACTACAAATGTCACATGAGGGAGATATCCCTCTTCCAACGAGGCACACACCTAGCATGATTAAATAACAAAATTCTATCATTTAAAAGAAAAACAGAGGCTACATCATTACCATGAGAGAGAGAGAGAGAGACCATTTACGATCTGATTTACCGATTTAGAGTCTATGTGTTGGAAAATCATAAGTGTGATAATATGATCTAAACTCAAATTAGTAAGATTCATATTTTTTGCTAATATTATAAAGATTAGTAAGTACCTGATCATGAGGATGAGCCACCGCTAGACCGGTTTATGAATTCATAAAATTTACGCTCCAGTTCCCTGCGAGCTTCTCTTTCCTCATCGAGGGCCTTCTTCTCTACCTCAACCCTCTGCTCGAGGGCCTGCCTCTGCTCTCACTCTGCCTCAATCCTCTGCTCGAGGGCCTGCCTCTGCTCTCGCTCCGCGTCTAGCGCAGACTGCAGCTGAGTGATAGCACCGGTCTGGGTGTCCCGTGCCCTCGAGCGCATACCCTCTCGTCCAAAGTAGGAGGAGGGCGTGACTCCAAGGCCCGTACAGAGGACACGGCCGTGCGTGGCAGGTCTCAACACAGTATCCATCGCTGAGTCGACAGATACTGAGCTGGAGGAGGAGCCGGCCTTGCCCGACGGGGTCACCAGAAGTCGCATCCTCTCCTATATAAAAACAACCAATGATATTCAATGATATTTTATGGTATATGTATAAGAATATATTAACAGTAATTTAATTACTTACCACTTACGAGGCAACCCTGTCGTCCAGAAATGCCCCATCGATACGCCGCCTCCTAGAGGCCTCAAAAATGTCAATCCTATTAGGCTCGTGGCCCAAGGACTGTGTCTGTTGGACATATAAAATAAATAGATGAGTTAATATAACATGTATAGAGCTTTAAATAATAACAATGTTTGTATCATTTACCAGCTGCTGGGCAAGCTGGGGCATGGAGGTCTTCCCCTTCACTGGAGCAGGTGTCGTCGAGGCACTTCTATTCTGCTTGCCTATAGCAGATTTCGCTTGTGTCAATCGATTAAATTTTGAAACATCAATACAAATTTTTAGTATAACATTAAAACAAGTACGAATCAACAAAATTATAATTATACCTGAAAGCTAGGGGTGGCCCAGTGAGCGACCAAAAACTGTAGAATGTGTAGCGGTGGCGCGTCTCTCATCCCGGCCGCAGCCTGTACCTCCTCAGCCGGCTGGCCGACCAAGTAACCGTAGAGCTGGTAGAGCTCGTGACGGTAATCCCTGTACCGCTCACCTATCATCTTCCACAAGTCCTCCCGATGGGTGTCGGTTTCCATGTTCTCCCATTTAAATTTCTCCTGTAAAATCAATTTAGAAACAAGTCATTTTATCAAATCAAATTATAAAGAAGTACGCTATTATTCTAAAATGCTTTAATGAAACTAACGTACCAAAAACCGCTGATACATCCTCTCCTTATAGGATGCATCAATGTTCTTCCACCCCCTTAACCCCACAATCGGGGCATTCCTCTCCTCCCGTACTATTATGCCGACCCACGTGGCGGCGTCAGAAGCGTGCTCGCCCACAAAGGTCCTGCCGCTCCACTGTAGGGACAGCGGCTCGCGTAAGGCCGACAAGCGCCGGGCCGTCGTCACGCCCCGGTCGCCTACGTGCCTGGTCGACCCTGTAAATAAAATATACATCAGTACTGAAGAAGTATTTACAACATGTATAAAAATTTAGATCTAAACATTACCTGTGGGCGTAGACGCTGTAGCCGAGTGCTGAGCACTGCTCGAAGCTCCGGAGGCTGCGACCACAGCAGGAGCTGGTGTGGAGAGAGGAACAACACTACCAGATCCGGACGGCTCAGCCTCGGACCCTGGGGTGGCAGCCGGAGCGCTCCGAGCTACCCCACCCCTGCCTCTGCCTCTACGAACATATGACCGTGATGCCATCTGAAACAATTTAATTTACATATGAAACAGTAAGATTTACATATGAAACAATATGAAACATCAAATTTTATTTAAAAAAAAAACCCTAGCCATCGTCACATGAGCCAAAAAAAAATAATGAAGAAATAATTTAAATTATAAGTAATGCCACATGAGGTGCCCCGTGCCGTAAGGCGATGGGCATGATGCATTTATCATGGTATTGGAAAGAAGTATGTTGAAAGCCAAAGGAATGATGCTTCTCTCTCTCTCTCTCTCTGTCTCTCTCTCTCTCTCTCTCTCTCTCTCTCTGTGGATTCAGAGCCGAATGTGCAATCCAGTTGAGTTGTGAGTTGCATTGCATGAGATTAGTACTAGTAATATTACCAATGTAATAATATTATATACACACTCTCGTTCCAAACATAATTAAGATATCATTTTCCTTTTATTTAAAAGATCGATGCACATTAATATTTAGCAAATCTTGGGACGAGATTTATTGGGGGATTATCTCATGTAACCTATGTTGGGGCTGTTTGCTTGTTTTTTAAGTAGAATTTCGGAGTTCATGAGTCATTCAAATCTTGAAACAATTTTTTAGCAAGACTTTGTATGATGCACAAGTTAGTGCACCATGAGGAAGATTGTCTCACCAAACACCGGGCCTCGGCCCAAATCACAGAAGCCCACTGCCAACCAGATCAACAAATTTGGCCCTCTACCCTATAGGACCCATCTACCTATTATTGATAGGGCATTAATTATGAACAATACTTCGCTCCAATAGGTGTTGGAGCGCGCGGCTTCTCTGTTCAATGTGAACAATTGGATGAATATCACTAGTGATATTCAGTCATTAACAAGTTCTGACAAAATATCACTGGTGACATTCACGCGGGCTAGTGATATTCTGTTAGAACTCCTAACGGTTGAATATCACTGGTGATATTCAGCTAATTAACGGTTCACATTAGATAGACGATCCGTGTGCTCCAACACTTGTTGGAGCGAAATATTGTTCCTTAATTATTTGTTGCCAAGATTATATGGCTTTAGCAACCAATCGAATGGTCAAGATTAGATGGTTTTAAGTCACACCTAAGAGTGCACAAAACATCCCTAGAAAACAACTATGGTTGGTTAACCCCATTGTTTCTGTCCCAAGTGGTCGCATGATCGAATCCTGGTCTTATTTTAGGCCATTCGGCATATAAATAAAATGGTGCACACGAGGAGGAGGAGGAGGATCTCACCGGGGGGAGGAGGAGGAGGAGGATCTCACCGGCCGGAGCCCACGAGGTGGAGGAGGATCTCACCGGCCGGAGCCCACGAGGTGGAGGAGGAGCTCGCCGCCGGTCGATCGGTCGGCCGGAGGGATGCCAGGGAGGGGGTCGACTGGAGGGACGCCGGGGAGGGGCGGAGGGACGCCGGGGAGTGGAGGAGGGAGGCCGGGGATGGGGGGAGGGAGGCTGGGGAGATTTAGAGAGAGAGAGAGAGAGAGAGAGAGAGAGAGGGGCGGGGAGAGATCAGATCAAAATAAAACAGAAGGGGGGATCGCTGAATTAAGTTATAACAGACTTATTACCGACGGACATGTTTACTTCCGTCGGTACAATGACTTTATACCGACGGAAACATAAAATCCGTCGGTATAAACCAACGATTTTATACCGACGGCCCTTAATGTTCGTCGGAATAATCACTTTATACCGACGGCTAAATATTGTCCGTCGGTAAAAACCAACGACGAAACTCAGGGTTCCATTTTTTCCAGAGACTCGATTTTTACCCTGAGTTTCGTCGTGGTATATTACCGACGGACGTTAATTATTTGTCGGTATAAAGCCATGATGCCGACGGACATTACATATCCGTTGGTAAAAAGAGATACTTTTCACCGACGGGAATATGTTCGTCGGTAAAAACTTATTATACCGACGGAAATATATTTGCTGTCGGTAAAATGTTTATACCGACGGAATATATTTGACCGTCGGTAATAAATATGTTAAAAAAATTAAAAAAATCAAAGTTATAATACCGACGGACAATATTAATATCGTCGGTAAAAAGTACATTATTACCGACGGGCATAAAAATGTTCGTCGGTAAATAACCTATTTCTTGTAGTGGTCCCATCCAAAATGAATGACGTGAATTATCATGGAATACTTTCACTTTATCTCATCCAGAACTCCCCAATGTGAACACGAAGTTAGAAGAATAATATATGTGCAATCTATTGCAAATGCGTTACCAGATGCATTCAATGATGCTGCAAAAGTAACTAAATCACACATACTAGTTATAAATGTACCTGCCAGAATTGATATTCCATGTAAGAATAAGCCAGTAAATGAGTCTGATACATGCTAGAAGCATGGCAGACTTATAGGTTTCAAATATTTAGCTCACCGGAAGAAGATATTAAATAGCATACCACACCCTACAGCTCCTGAAGAAGCTGTTCCTAATATAAAATCTCCTGAAGAGAAGATTCATGACGGTCCAGAAGATGTCATGAATCAAAGATCCAATTTCTCCAAATTAAAGCATATCACTCCAGCTGAGGTTATGCCCCAGATCCTAAAAGTGACTAGAAAAGAGGTACTGGTACCCAACAATAATGAGATATCTATGTTTTACACATACTCAGGAGAAATATGAAATATGAAAGAAATAGTCATCGATGATATATTCTTATATGCTATGACAAATGAGATAATAAAGGGTGATGATAATGATACTGAACCACGCATATTCCTAGAATATCGATAAAGTAAAGATTGACCAAAATAAAATGATATGATTCAAATGGAACTAGATTCTCTCGCAAAGCATGAAGTGTTTGGACCTATAATTCAAACCCCAAACCCTGTAAGTTTCAGATGGGTATTTGTTAGAAAAAGAAATGAAAAGAACGAGATCCAAAGATATAAAGCATGATTAGTTGCTCAAGGATTCTCACAGAGACCAGGGATAGATTATAAAGAAACATATTCCCCAGTTATGGATGCTATCACATTCAGATATCTTATAAGTCTAGCTGTCTCTGAAAGATTAAGCATGAGACTTATGGATATAATGACAGCCTACCTATACGGTAACCTAGACAATAAAATATACATAAAAATCCTTGAAGGATTTGACTTACCAAACTCTAAATCTAGAAATATATTTTTAATTAGATTAAAACGAGCATTGTACGGTCTGAAACAATTCGAAAGATTGTGGTACAATCGGCTCAGTGAATATCTGTCTAGGGAAGGCTATAAAAATGACTTAATATGCTTATGCATATTTATTAAAAAATCCCAGAATGGATTTACAATAGCAGCAGTATATATAGATGATATAAATCTAATAGGATCTCCCGAAGAGATTGAGAAGACTGTTGGCTATCTTAAAAAGGAGTTTGAAATGAAAGACATGGGTGAGACAAAATTTTGCCTCAGTCTACAGATCAAACGCAACAAGGATGGGATCTTACTCCATCAAGCAAAATATACTGAAAATCTTCTAAAGAGGTTTAATATGGATAAGTGTTATTCACTTAGTACACCCATGGTTGTAAGGTCTTTAGATATTAACAAAGACCCATATAGGCCCAGAGAGGAAAATAAAGACATCTTGGGTCCTGAAGTACCCTATTTAAGTACAATAGTTGCAATTCTTTATATATCTCAATGCATTAGGCCTAATATTTCATTTTCTGTTAATCTACTTGCTAGATATAGCTCTACACTACACGTAGACATTGGAATGGTATAAAGCATATTTTTATATACCTAAAAGGGACAGTTGACCTTGGCTTATACTATTCATATAAAAGGACTAACCTAGTTGGATATACAGACTCTGGTTACTTATCTGATCCCCACAAGGGAAGGTCACAAACAGGTTATGTGTTTCTTAATAGTAATGCAGCTATTTCATGGAAATACATAAAGCAAACACTAGTAGTAACGTCATCCAATCATTCAGAGATACTGACGCTTCATGAGGCAAGTAGAGAATGTGTATGGCTACAATTGATAATTCAACACATCAGAGGAAGTTGTCAACTCCCATCAGCTACGGATGAATCTACAGAAATTTAAGAAGATAATGCAGCATGGATAGCTCAAATTCAAAGTGGCTTCATCAAAGACGATATGACCAAGCACATCTCCCCAAAATTCTTCTACACTCATGAACTCCAAGAGAAGAAAGAGATCATTATAAAGCAGGTGAAGTCAGCTGAGAACTTGATAGATCTTTTCACCAAGGTGCTTCCAAAGTCTACATTCCAGAAGTTGGTGCATCAAATTGGCATAAAGAGACTTCACCAACAGGGCATATGAATATTATTCGAAATTAATGTATTAACAGAATGGGAAGTAGCATCTTAATGTATTAGGGGGATGGAGTATTTTCTTTTGAAGATTGATATAAGCAAAGCATGTAATAAAATATAAGATAAAGATGAAGGGGAGCATCCTGGAGATACAGATGGAGACATCCATAATAATGTCTTTTACGCATTGTACTCTTTTTCATGTGATGAGGTTTTTTCCACAGGGTTTTTCTATCGAAAGGTTTTAATAAGGTAGTAGAAGTTGCACTCACTAAGATTCCAGAAGAATCTAAGATTCCAGACAAATCTGTTCCTGAAGAACTATGTTCATGAAGAACATATTGTACTCTTTTTCCTTCACTAAAGGTTTTGTCCCATTGGGTTTTCCTTAGTAAGGGTTTAACGAATCAATGTTTTAAAATGTGGGCATCCAAGTGGGAGTGTTACGGAATATGTGGCTGCCCACTTTGGTAGGACACCTCTAACCCTAATCCCTATCTCTCTATATATATGAGATGAATAAACAAGAGACACTCATGTTTTTGTGAGAGCATAGCCGTCATCCCGAGTGCAACCATCCCTTCTTCCTTTCTATCTCATAACACTTCTTTCTTTTCTTTCCTTTTTTTTCTTTTTCTTAGCCGACTGCACCACTCTCGAGGGAGGGGGGTCGCGATTCACAAAAGGGGCTAAGTGGGCCCCGCTTGCGGATGGGCCCACTTAACTTCTTCTCAGTTTTAGGCGAGTTCGGTAGGTCCAACTAGCATGGTGTGGACCCACTTGAGTCCTGCCGAGTCGGGCACTCGAGCATTGGGTTCGTGTGTGTGGGTCAGGCCTTTGCGCAATCAATTTTTTATGTCTACAAATACCCCCTCAAGGATAAGTGTCATTGCGCAAGGCGTTTGGTGCTTATCCTGTATTCCTTACTAGTGCATACCCGTGCCTTTCGACAGTGTAGGTCTGTCAGAACTGCAGCGGGCCGCCTTCGGTGGCAACATATCTGAGCACCTTCGACAATAAAACACTTTTGACGATAACACTGTCATTCATAGGGACATTCCTCATTCGTGCTGATTGGCACGAACCGGGCACCTTCGGTGCCACCAACTCCCCCTCCCCCTATAATTGATTAATCACATTTGTCTCTATTCAAACGGATTTCTCGAGATCGACCCGATGGTTTGGCGCGGCCGAAATTTCAGCAGGCGGGTTTATAGCCGTTGATGCGAACAACGATCACGGGATGAACGATCAGGTTTAGTGCAGCTTAAATGGGCTTAGTGCAGTTTAAATGGGTCGATATTTGAAATTTTTGAGCGACCAATTGATGTTAATTATCAGGTTATTATCATGCACATATCGTCATCCTGCTATGTAAAACTTTCGTTATACACGTAAACTGTACGAATATTTTTTCACCTCTGCATAGTAGAGTTTTATACGGGCATAACGATATAATGGTTTGCGCTCATACATATCATGCATGAAAGTTATACTGCCTGATAGTCCTAATTATCCTTTTTTCGATTGGTATCTCGAAACCTAATTGATGTTATTTTATGTGTTATTTTTAGAGAATTGGAGTTCGCTTTCAATGCACACTGACAACACATGGATCAGATGGATGTTTGATAAGCAGATAACGAATCGAAGAAGGCATTTAATATACAAATTTGGAATGGAGGAGAGCTACATGCATACAAGTGTTCTGGCATGGATGAGGCGATAGTTCAAATGGTGTTCGAGCTCATGATCAAACCGAAAACCATAGGGCAACATGAGCATAAAGAGGGCAATGATAAAAGGCTTCAAAGAAGTAATGCGGTATACGACCACATCGGATGGGCTTACATGAGATGAAGAATGGCTCATGACTTGCAGGGATGAGTTTGTTGGTAACTCATTTTTCTTACAACTCACAATACCTATCCAAATACACCTAAGCTGGCCACTTTTTATCTCTTCCCTTTCTCTTAATTCAAAACCAATTCCAACCTCTCTCTTAACCCAACCTGATATTATCCCCTCACGTCCCCAGCACTTCCAACACTATCCACACTTCCATCAGAGACCCAAGTCTCACCCAATCACAGTCGTCCCTCATTTCCTATTCTCTCTTAATCACTCTCTCTCTTTCTAGAAATGATCGGAGCCATCCACTTCTTTCTCTCTTTCTTTCAAAACCCCATCACAACCATCCATTCCTTTAGCCAAGTACACATCAGGCCCACCTCTATTTCCTTCCATATATATATTCAATCAAATGCAGTTGTACTCGGCTCCAACTCGCATACAAGTCTCTCTTGTTCTCACCCTTGCATGCAACCATCGCAGCCGCCCGATTTCCTAACCCATACATGCAGCACCCTTCACGATCTCTCTTTCCTAACTGATTAGCCGCGATTGCAGTCATCCGTGCCACCTAATCCCTTACATCCGAGACCCAGCCTGGAAGACCCCTTGCGATCCCAGCTGTACTACTCGCCCCATCTTCTGTGATATTTCTCTCTCTAAAAATCCCAACTTCTAAATGCCATGCATGGAAACCCATTAGTTCCCACAATACACCCAAGAGTTATTGCATGCACGTCCTCAATATCTCCTCCTTTCTCTCTCTTCTTTATCTCTCTAAATCCAAACCGAGATCTTCTTTCTATTATGAAGCCAAGAAACAGCCATCCGATCTCTTCACCCTCATAATCCCGTCCCTTTATCTCCCCATTATTTCTTTCCTATTTCTCTCTCTCTATCTCTTTCCTTAATCGTCCAAGCCAAGCACCCAAGCCCAGCTCCAAACTTCTCTCTCTTCTACCCGATATCCCCCGATATTCTCTCTCTTTTATTTCCTTTTTTTATGCTTTCTCTCTCTAAATCTCTCTAGATATCCCCCTCTATCTCTCTATAAAACAGAGCCTCTCTCTTTCTCCCGTTTCTTCCTCTCCCTAAAAAAGTGGCGACTCCTTTCTCTCTCTGACTACCCGTCTCCACCTCATCAGATCACAACCGACCCGATCGCAAGCCCGCCCCCTCTCACCTGCGATCTTCTCTCTCTAAATTCCTCGCGATCATCCCGAATCCCCGTCCCAACTGAACGTCCTTCTTTCTCTCTCTTTCATGCCTAATCAGAAACCCGGGTGTGTGTCTCTCTCTTAAACCGAAACCCCAGCTGTACCCAAACCCCATTAATCACAGCCGTTCGTTCTACCTTGAACCATGCAACCCGACCTGATCGCAGCCCTCCACGCGCCAACTTATCTGAAATCCCATGCAGCTGTAACCAGGCCAGCGTAATATCTTCCTTAAAAATCTTGTTTCTTTCTCTAAATTCCTCTTCCTCTGATAATCACAGTTATCCTTTCCTACCCGATCGTGATCTCTCCTTTATCTCCCTCTTAATTATTATTCACTCCCTATTGATTCTCTTTCCTTTAATATCCTTCATCCGATCCTCTCTCTTCTCTCCCCTAAAGCCATGCACGTCCCCTTGCACCCAGGATCTCTCTCTCTCTCTCTCTAATCCGACCCTCTCTCTCCCCCCTTCTCTTTAGAATCCTTTTTCTTTATATCTTTTCATCTAATCCATACCAATTCAAGCCATTTACCAAAACTGAAGCCTTGGAGAGCAAGCTACGTACAAACTTCTATATATAGAGGGTCATGGGCATGAAGAATGGAAGATCATCAT
The DNA here is from genome assembly GCA_947650365.1 of Chamaelirium japonicum. NCBI lineage: Eukaryota > Viridiplantae > Streptophyta > Magnoliopsida > Liliales > Melanthiaceae > Chamaelirium > Chamaelirium japonicum. The sequence goes on from OX393560.1 coordinate 64,355,586, forward strand.
CCAGTTTTTCATAGAGTGTTCATCAAATTGTAATTGGGAGAGTGTGCGAAGAGAGTAGATTGTAGTCGGGTCATTTCGAGAAGAAGGTTTTGAAGTAGTTGTAATCGTATTCGTTGTTTCAATAAAATTTATTATGTTGCTCTATTCTCAAGCTCTTTGTTCTTTTTCCAATGTCTCATTTTATTTACTGTACCCATAATTCCACCATGGTCGGCTAAACTCCTCTCCGCTAGGGAAAGGGGTTTGATGCCATCGTAAGTAGGTAGTTTTCTCTCTTGTAAGTCGCTCTTGATTGCACTTAATGTTATTCCTCTTAGTTAGTTGATTTTAATTATGAAGCAAGAATGAAGATCACCCATCCTCTATTAGGGATTCGGTGATTCTTCAAAACTCCAACAATGAATCTTTGACTAAGATGGTTAAACTTATTATTTTCAAATCTAATTTATGTTAAATAAATTCTCACAACTGAGCAAATTATACTTCTTTACTATAAGAAGGACCTTGTTCTTGAGATTGTGGGGTATTATATAATTAAATTAGATAAAATGGACCTTAATTCTAAATTTTTCACTTGAGTCGGTAAAACTTCCGTTCTCAAGTGTGGATTATCGAGAGTGACGCTGCAAAAGAAGTCGGCTCCTCACCATGGTTTACAAATCCCTCTCCTAGGCGGATTTTCTTTTTATATTTTCTAAAATTATCAATTATTAGTATTAGTTCTACGATTTACTTTCTAAAATAAATTATTTTTAAAAAATAATAAAATCCAAACTCCCTTCAATTCAATTTAGTTTTATTTATGATCTCTTTTCTCTAGGCATCTAATTACATATGGTTCGATTCCTTACTTGCCATATACTATTTAAACTCTTTGATGTATGTCTGCAGGTATTGATTTTGATAATAGCTAAACACAACGACATAGCAAAAAGCTAGTTATCAGAAACCAAGGGGAGGGAGTTGGTTGACGGGGAAATAGAGATCATGTGTTGATTTTTGAACGAATGGTTAGATCTATTCGATTCATTTTTATCCAGTCAGCTTGTCCTAGTCAGCTTTCGTTTTGTCTAGTCAACACAAAACCAACGTGTCATGTTATCTAGATCTGGATAGGATTAGGGTTTATTTATGGGGAAATTAATGTTAGGGAAAAAAAATATAACGTATATAACATTTAATCCCATTTTAAGTTCCTATTTATAGTAAGTCCACCGATATGATTATTGTATAAAACCTGATCATTTGGCTATAGTTTTGATGGCAAATGATCTGATCTTAACCATTTTGAATAACATGTTTTTTTAAAATACCACAAATACCTATGGTATTATCCCACATTGAATAACTGTAACGCCTCGATATTTTACGGATTAATTCAACCCGTATAACACTGGGGTGTTAGAAGTAAAACTTGATATAGATAAATTCCATCAAATATGGAAATTAACTGAGCCACTTTATTCAATAACATAAGTGTTTGATACATTTCTTGCTGAATATAAAAGCCTAAGGCTTAATTTCAACATCAACGCTTCATATTTCTGTTCCCGCATCCTCATAGTACGGAGTGTAGAGCAGATCTTTGATCCCCTCCGGTTCATCCTCTATTCGTGCTTCCTCTTCTCCTTGTCCTATAGGATCAGTCTCTGTAGGGTTCATAACACATGTAGGGGGGTGAGTCTAATCTACTGACCCACCTATTAAACCTAGTTCATTCATGGTAAGATAAATGTACTGAAAATAATAATTCACATGAATATGAATAGTAATTAAAAAGTTATTGATCATCCGATTCCCTTTTAGACTCAAACCAGGGTAGGAATCACAATCATACCCGGGCACTTTTTGTCTGACACAATGCTAGTCCCACACTTAGGTTTTTTTTTGGCCTCTGCCAGGGCTAGCCCCATACCCAGGTTACTTTTAGGCCTCAGCCAGGGCTAGACCCACACCCAGGATACTTTTTGGCCTCAACCAGGGCTAGCCCAACACCCAGGATTATCTTTTTAGCCCGCAGCTAGGGACAGCCCCACATCCAGGATTTATCTTTTAGGCCCGTAAGCCAGGAATAGCCCCACACCCAATTGAGATGATCAACACATCTTAAAATTAACAAATCCATAACATACTACCATTATTTCAATGACAAACACTTATCAAGAATTAACTAGGTTTATTCCCCTACCTGAAGTGTTGTAGAATCCTTCACCCGATGTAGATGACCTAGTAAGCTCACGACCTGAAATATAGTGTTCTCTTTTCTTAGTTTTATATTCTATTTCTCAAGGATCAGATGGAATCAAATTCCAATATGGATTCCTAATTTATTTAATATATTTTATCTTATAGGGGTATTTTGGTCATTTTTAAAATACTTTGAATTTATATCCATTTTGTAAAAATTTTTATTCTGAAACCGTGGTCGAAGATGAAACTCAATTCAGAGTTCGTTTGCTCCCGGTATGGCCAAAATAGCCGGTATTGACAGAATTTAAATGGGTAGTCTGCCTTTAGTAAAAAGATCAGGTTGCTCTCAGCAATAGCTGTGTAGTTTAACGAAGGCAAAGTCGTTTTATCAGTTGATTACTGGCTTAATGGGCTTCGGCCCAAGGTGTATAACTGTGCTTAATGGGCTTCGGCCCAAAGGATGTTTAATGGCTTAATGGGATTTGGCCCAAAGGATACTTCGGTCCTAAATATTACTTAATGGGCTTCGGCCCAAATTTTCTAGTGGGCTTTAGTTCAGGAATTTAAAACAAAAACTATATTTTTGGCCTATTAGGTTTAGGAGTTTCATAATATTGGTGGTTCCAAATCATAACCACAATCATGTGGTCGCAGACGAAATTTGATTCCGAGTTTAAATAAAAAGGTTATGACCATTTTACCTTAGGGGTAAAATGGTAAATATATTTTTTAATTGTCGGTTCTGGTATTTTATGATCTCAGTAGGTGTATTTTGTTTTTACGAGTCCAAGGTCATTAACGGGGCTCAATTCAGAGTCCGTATGGGTAAAATATAGTCAATACAGTTTACCTTGATAATCTATATATTTAATTATAGGTGATTCTTTATCATAAGGTGTAAAAGGATCTCTTGGTTAGTCTAAGGGGCTTTAGATTGGGTTTAGAAAAGGTTGTGGGTTCTAAAATGAAGTCTAGCATTTTTGCACCAATATTTTATAACGGGTTAAAACCCGAAGTAAATGGGTTTAAATTCCATACCCGACCCGACAACCCGGGGTGGTGTGAGGCGGTGGTCGACCGGAGGTGGCGGTGGCCGGCGGTGGCCGAAGGTGGTGGCGACGGCCGGAGATGGCGGCGGTCGAAGGCGGCCGGTGGTGGTGGTCGAAGGCGGTGGCCGGTGGTGGTGGCCGGAGGTGGCGCCGGTCGGCGGTGGTGGTCGATGGCCGGAGGAGGTGGAGGCTGGTGGCCGGAGGTGGTGGCGGCCGGCGGTGGTGGCGGCGCCGGAGGTGGTGGCCGGTGGCCGGAGGTGGTGGGCGAAGGTGGTGGCGGTCGGCGGAGGTGGTGGCCGGAGGTGGTGGGTGGCATGGATATCGAGATGGGCTTGGATGAAGAACTCTTATTGAAGGGGGGGTTTATATAGGCCTTTCGGGAATACCAAAAGTCCCAAGGTTTTAATTGCAAAACAGCTATTTACTGTTTCAGTTGCGTGACTGTTTCCGTCCGATCAAGGGTCGTCAGTTGAGATGTCTTTTGGTCTCCCCATTTTTCCTATAATAATTATTTTCCTTGTATTTAGTTAGAAAAGCATTTAAGGTCTTCTGGTTAGAGGGAAAAAGTTTACAATTTTACTAAATGGGTCCCTGGTTCGAATCCTTCTATTGGCTATTGTGGGCATTGAAATTAGCCCACGGGTCGAACCCGATTTGTACACGTAAAATAGGTCCGCACCCAACGGTCTTCGGGTCGAACCCGACTCGCACACATAAACGTGGCCCACACACAACGGCCCACCTGTGAATTCGGCCCACACACAACGGCCCGCATATGCGAAATTGGGCCCGCACACAAACGGCCCACATGCGAACTCGGCCCGCGTGCAAACTCAATTCGCACGCCGAGGCCCAACTCAAAGCAAACGGGTCCCACCGGACCCGTAACTCAAACACAAAGAGCGTGCCCCCCTCCTCATGGAGAGGTGGGGCCGGCCCTAAAAGAAAGGGAAAAAGAAAAAAAAAGAAAAAGAAAAGAAAAGAAAAGAAAATAAAGAAAAAAAAATCAAAACCGCCTTGATGCGGGGGGAGGTGGCGTGGACGTCTACGCATCCGTAGATCCGCGACGATCCCTCGATCCAACGGACAAGATGACGTTGTGTCACCATCCGATCCAAAAGTGCAAAAAATAACAACTCAATCTTCAAAGATCGAGTCACATCTAGCCCGTAACCACCCCAACTAAAAAGGAAGGGATCGAGTTTGTTTCCTCGGATAAAGGAACAATATATTGATGGTTATGGGGGGAGATATCGGATGAAACAAAAAGATTTCAGCCATATCTCCCCCAACCGCCCCCCTTTGCCTATAAATAGAAGGGGTGGGGGAAGGCACAAAGGGTCCGAAAGCCGAAGACGAAAGAGCTCCGCAAGAGAAGCTCCAACGCTCGACGACCGAAGGCTTCACGAGGCACGGCAAGCACGTCCTACGGAAATCCTTGGCCCTTCAAGTCCTCATCAACGTGAAGACCTTGCACTCGAAGATCAAAGCTTCGACTCCTCGCACAAAGGAGAAAGCTTGGAGAAGAAGACCCAGAGTCGTCATCACCCCGACTGCTCCAACGATCTTCATCAGCTCCGAAGACGCCATAAGCAAAGGCCGGAGAAGAAGATCGAAGCCGACAATACCCATCATCTTCAACAAAGGCATCAACTCCTCGCACGAAGAAGAAAGCCGGGAGAAGAAGGCCTGAAGCCGGTGCTACCCCCGCCGTCTTCATCAACAAAAGCCGACGCTACAACCGTCGCACGAAGATCGGTGCTACCCCCGCCGTCTTCATCAACAAAAGTAGACGCTACAACCGTCGTGCGGAGATCGGTGCTACCCCCGCCGTCTTCATCAACAAAAGCCGATGCTATAACCGTCGCACGGAGATCGGTGCTACACCCACTATCTCCACAAGAAACCTTCAACTCCGATCAAGCCAAATACGCCCGGAGAAGAAGCCAGCCGACGCCACAACCGTCGAGGAAGCCGGAAGAATAAAGAAGCCCTGAAAAAGTAGACATCGCCGTTCGAGAAGAAGATCGAGTCAAAGCTAAAGCCAAAGCCAACGCAAGAAGCCAAAGCAGACGCACCGGTAAAGCCCGTGCCAAAGCAACGCACGTGCCAAAGCCAAGCAACTATGCCGGTCACGAGCAAAGCACCGCACGTTCTAGCCGATACGATGCGAAGTCCGAAAGAACTAAAGCATCGCAAGTCTCTACCCGTCTACGTTCAAGCACAAGCGCCAAAGCAAAGCAAAAGCCAGAGCCACACCAAAGCAACGCCAAAGCCGAAAGCCAAAGCCAAAGCCGACGCCAAAAGCACGATCGACGCCGCGAACCGACGATCAAGGACGCCGAGGTCGAGCAAGGATCGAGGAAGACACGAAGACCGAGGAACGAAGCCCAAAGCCTCCCTAGCCGAGAAAGCGCGAAGCATGGACGGGATAAAATCAACGGCGAAAACTCCTTAGCCTCTCAAAAACCCTCACCCTGTAAAGACCTCTGTCCTGGGCAACCCCTTCAGAGCTCTCGCACGAATACCACATGGAGACGCGGATCAAAGGGACCCTCCAGAGGATCTCTCCCACAATCTCCTGATCAAATATTCGCCGCACCCGGACTCGCCATCCCCGAGCCCCCGGGTCCCGGCATCTGTAATCGTGTGATTCGCAATAAAGACGACCCGTATCTTTTTCCGCGCTCACAGCTATATATATATATATTTTTTCTTTAAATTTTTAAATGCTTTAAATGAGTTCAAAACGTAAAAGTTTGTATAGGTTTTTTGATCATTTCGACAAGACGGACGCAATGGCGTGGTCTGATTTTTATATTAAATTTTGTATCAAAAATTCTTATTATATAGTTTTAAATTGTATTAAATCATTAATATTTTTGGGATGTTACAATAATGGTAGATGATATATGACACATTTTTTTTAACGAAAATAGGAGCATGGGTTGCTATAGTGATTTCACGAGAACTGCTACAGTGAAATCACTGTTGTTGCTACAATAAAATCACTGTAGCAACCCGTGATTTCATTGTGGATGCTAAAAGATATTTCTACAGTAATATCATTGTAGCAAAGTACTCAATTTATACAAATAATACTCAATTGAATTAAGTATTATTTTCAATATTTGAGTACCATACATGAGTTGCTACAGTGATTTCATTATAGTTGCTACAGTGATTTCATTTATGCTCAAATATATATCAATAATACTCAATTGAATGAGTACTATTACTACAAAATTGAGTATTATTGCTACAGTGATTTCATCATAGCAAAGTATTTTTTAGCAGCTATGACAGAATCACTATAGTGCTATAATGATTTCACTGTAGCGACTGCAGTGGAATCACTATAGCGCTACAGTGATTTAATTATAGCTGTGGCAGTGAAATCATTGTAGTAGCTATAGTGGTCCCATACTAGGCCTCGAAATTAGCTGTCTCCAACCCTCGATTGTTGATTGAATCTTCAAGCAATTTGCAATAGCGGAGGATGCTCGAGTATTGGTTGTCTTCAACCCTCGATTGTTGATTAAATCTTTGGGCAATCTATAATACCGGAAGATGCTCGAGGATTGGCTGCCTTCGATCTTTCGATTGTTGATTGAATCTTCAGGCAATCTGCAATCCTAGAGGATGCTCGAGGATTGGTTGTCTCCAATCCTTGATTGTTCATTGAATCTTTAGGCAATTTACAATGCTTGAGGATTCTTGAGGATTGGCTATCTCCAATCCTTGATTATTGACTGAATCTTCAAGTAATCTGCAATGATGGAGGAAAACTTGATATAAAATAATTCCATCAAATATAGAATCAATTGAGCCTCTTTTATTCATAACCATGTATTATAATATAAAGGTTTGATACATGGCTTGAAATATAAAAGCCTAAAACTTAAATGTGACATCAACTCTTCACATCTCCGCTCCCACGTCCTCATAGTATGAAGTGTAGAGCGGATCCTCGACTCCCTCCGGTTCATTCTCTATTCGCTCTTCCTCTTCTCCTTGTCCTATAGGATCAGTCTTTGTAGGGTTCATAATACCTGTAGGGGGGTGAGCCTAATCTACTGACTCACCTATTAAACCTAGTTCATTCATGGTAAGATAAATGTACTGAAAACAATAGTTCACATGAATATGAATAGTAATTTAAAAGTTATTGATCATCCGATTTCCTTTTAGGCTCAAACCAGGGTAGGAATCACAATCATATCCGGGCACTTTTTGTCTGAAACAAGGCTAGTCCCACACCTAGGTTTCTTTATGGCCTCTGCTAGGGCTAGCCCCATACCCAGGTTACTTTTTGGCCTCAGCCAGGGCTAGACCCACACCCAGGATACTTTTTGGCCTCAGCTAGGGCTAGCCCCACACCCAGGATTATCTTTTAGGCCCGCAGCCAGGGACAGCCCCACACCTAGAATTTATCTTTTAGGCCCGCAAGCCAGGAAAAACCCCATACCTAATTGAAATGATCAGCACATCTTAAAAATTAGCTAATCCATAACATACTACCATTATTTCAATGACATACACTTATCAAGGATCAACTAGGTTTAGTCCCCTACCTGAAGCGTCGTAGAATCTTTCTTCTGATGAGGATGCCTTAGTAAGCTCATGACCTGAAATATATTACTATATTTTGTTAGTTTTTATAATAATTTTTCCAAGGATTCGTCGGAAACAAATTCTGATGTGTACTTCTTATGTTTGTTTACTTAAACTAATTTATTTAATGGATTTTATCCTTTAGGGGTATTTTGATTATTTCTAAAATACTTTGAATTTATATCCAGTTTGTAGAGTTTTTCATTCTGAAATCGTGGCTGTAGAAGAAACTCAATTCGGAGTTCGTTTGCTCCCGGTATGGCCAAAATAGTCGGTATTGACGGAATTTAAATGGGTGGTCTGCCTTTAGTAAAAAGGTCGGGTTGCTCTCAGCAATAGCGGTGCAGTTTAACGAAGGCAGAGTTATTTTATCACAATTTGTTATTGGGCTTATTGGGCTTCGGCCCAAGGTGTATAACTGTGCTTAATGGGCTTCGGCCCAAAGGATGTTTAATGGCTTAATGGGCTTTGGCCCAGAGGATACTCCGGTCCCAAATATTACTTAATGGGCTTCGGCCTAAATTTTCTAGTGGGCTTTAGCCCAGAAATTTAAAACAAAAACTATATTTGTGGCCTATCAGGTTTAGAGGTTTTATAATATTGGTGGTTCCGAATCATAACCACAATTATATGGTCGCAAACGGAATTCGATTCCGAGTTCCAATAAAAAGATTATAACCATTTTTTCTTAGGGATAAAATGGTAAATTTATTTTTTAATTGTTGGTTCTGGTATTTTATGATCTCAGTAGGTGTATTTTGTTATTACGAGTCTAAGGCCACTGACGGGGCCCAATTCGAAGCTCGTACGGATAAAATATGATCAAAACAGTTTACCACAATAATCTATTTATTTATTGATAGGTGTTTTTAAACATAAAGTGTAAAGGGATCTCTTGGTTAGTTTAAAGGGCTTTAGATTGGGTTTTGAGAATGTTGTGGGTTCTAATAGGAAGACTAGTATTTTATTTTACTTATATTTTTGGAGTTGTACTAAACAATGGGTTAAAACCCGAATTAAAGGGTTTTAAATTCATACCCGACCCGACAACCCGGGGTGGTGAGAGGAGGTGGTCGGTGGCTGGCAGTGATGGCCAGAGGCGGCGGCAGCCGGCGGTGATGGCCGGAGCGGAGGTGGCGGTGGCTCGAGGTGGTGGTGGGGGGACTGGGCACGGTTTTCGAGGCGGGGAGGCCTTTTTCAGGAGTACCAAAGGTCTAAGGCCTTAACTGCAAAACGGCCATTTATTATATTCATTTATTTAGTTGAGCGACTGTTTTTGTCCGATCAGAAATCAACGGTCTACGGTTTCGCTGACGTTTGATCTCCCCCCCCCTACTATATATTTTTATTCTTCTTAAGCTTTGATATAAAAGTGTTAAGGGTTTTCTAGTTAGAGGGGGAAAAGATAAGTGCTGCAAATAGGTCCCTAGTTCAAAACCTTGTATTGGCTATTTTTTTTCTTTAAATTTTAAAATAGTCTAAACGTGCTCAAAACATAACAGTTTGTATAGGTTTGTTGATCGTTTCGACGAGACGGACGCAATGGCGAAGTCTGATTTTTATTTAAATTTGGTATCAAAAATTCTTATTATATAGTTTTAAATTATTAACTTATTTTGGGGATATTACACAATTGTTGATTGAATCTTCAGACAATCTGTAATGCCTGTGGATTCTCGAGGATTGGTTATCTCCAATGCTCGATTGTTGATTGAATCTTCGGGTAATCTGTAATACCGGAGGATGCTTGAGGATTGGTTGTCTCCGATCCTCAATTGTTGATTTAATGTTCAGGCAATATGCAATACCTAGGGATGCTCGAGGATTGACTATCTCTGAGCCTCAATTGTTGATTCAATCTTCAGGCATTCTACAATACCTGAGGATGTTCGAGGATTTACCGACTCCAACCCTCGATTGTTGATTGAATCTTCAGGCAATCTACAATATCGGATGATGCTCGAGGATTGGTTATCTCCAACCCTCGATTGTCGGTTGAATGATCAAGCAATTTGTAATGCCTGAGGATGCCCGAGGGTTGGCTGTCTCCAATCCCTCGATTGTTGGTTGAATATTCGGGCAATCTGTAATACCAGAGGATGCCCAAGGGTTGGTTGCCTCCAATCCCTCGATTGTTGGTTGAATTTTCAAACAATCTACAATGCTGGAGGATGTCCGAGGGTTGGCTATCTTCAATCTCTCGGTTGTCGGATGAATATTCCAATAATTTGCAATACCAAAGGATGCTCGAGGGTTGACTGTCTCTAATCCGTCGGTTGACGGTTGAATTTTCAGGCAATATGCAATTCTGGAGGATGCCCGAGAGTTGGTTGTCTCCAATCCCTTGGTTGTCAGTTGAATCTTTGGGCAATTTGCAATGCTGAAGGATGCCCGAGGGTTGGCTGTCTCCAATCCCTCAGTTGACAGTTAAATCTTCAGGCAATCTGCAATACCGGAGGATGCCCAAGGGTTGGCTATATCCAATCTTTCTGTTATCAGTTGAATCTTCAGGCAATCTGTAATACCGGAGGATGCTCGATGGTTGACTGTCTTAAATCCCTCAGTTGTCGGTTGAATCTTCGGACAATCTACAATACCGAATGATGCCTGAGGGTTGGTTGTCTCCAATACCTCGGTTGTTGGTTAAATCTTCTGGCAATCTGTAATGACGAAGGATGCCCGAGGGTTAGCTGTCTCTAATCCCTCAGTTAGTGGTTGAATCTTCAGGTAATCTGCAATGCCTGAGGATGTCAGAGGGTTAGCTGTCTCTAGTCCCTCGGTTGTTGGCTGAATATTCGGGCAATCTGCAAAGCTGGAGGATACCCAAGGATTGGTTGTCTTTCATCTTTCGGTTGTCGGTTGAATCTTCAGGCTATCTAAAATGCCCGAGGGTTGGTTGTCTTTAATTCTTCAGTTGTTGGAGTCTTTGGATGACGTATTTTGTTCCGAACATCACTTACTATGTAGAGATTGAAGGATGATATAGAACTGAGAGGTTCGAGATACTGAGTTGATTCATCGATAAGCTCCCAAACTGTTTTTCTAAGAGGGATGGGCGATGGTCCTCTCGAAAAAGGTTCAAGGTGTTAGGAGGTATCGATGACAGATCGCCTGGAAGGAGCAAGGGAGGGGTCGTGCGACCAGTGAGCGTTTACTCCATCATTGATACTGGCAGCCGACGTCAGGAAATTCACCCCCGTCTCGATGGCGATCCGTTGAATAGAATCTATCTCCACCATGAGAGTAGCATTCTGCTTCATAAGGGTGACAAGTTGGAAGTCCTCTACCAAAATTTGGTATGTTGCAAGGGGGGTTTGCGACAGAAGAGACGTGCGCTTTCCCCAGATGCTGAGAAGTAGCGTCAGTGAACTGGGGAGATTGTCGAGGTTGAGCCTGAACGGCGCAGTCAACTAAATAATGACTCCTCAAGCCCACAGCAAGTATACTGTTCAGAATATTGGCTCATCGCATATCTACAACTCATTGAGCGAGTCATAGGGTGTTAAACGTCTTGATGTGGATAACTTCCCTTAGGATGATCCACGAGTTGTGTATTAGCCATTTAGGTAAGCGATTGAGACAAACCAGTTGCTCGAACTAGTAGGTAGTTGTAGCGTGAATAATAGGAACTGGGAAGCTCATAGGTCGCAGATCGATTGGGAAGATCCCACAGACGGTGCCAAACTGTGGGGGGAGATTATGGCCGTTGTACGGTTTGTGGGTGCAAAATTTGGCTAACGCCTGACAATAGAACCCGCCAGCCCTGATTGGGGCCCACGAAGACGATAGTGGAACCCACAGTCCTGCCTGGGGCCCACGAAGATAACAGTGGGACCCGCAGCCCCGTTTGGGGCCTATGAAGACGACAATGGGACCCGCAGCCCTGCCTCGGGCCTGTACATGCCATCCGAAGACTGGTAAAATCCCCCGGATAATTGCTTAAACTCCTGATATTACAGAAAATATTCCTAGAATATTCTCAAACCATTATATATAGCCAATCTTGTAAATAATCCAGATCAGAATTTTATTATTCCACTTTCCACTTTCTGTTTTCCAGAGCTCTCGGAGCCTACTGATCTTCAGACTTTTAAACCCTTTTTACCCTCTAACTACTTGTAAAAAGCACTTCTCGGCCTGTCAAGAGTAGCTTTACATTTTTAGTGATAGTGGATTCAAAGGTTGCATCTTACCGCACGGAGACGTAGGCTTCGGTTGAACTTCGTTACCACATCTTGTGTTAATTCTCTACCTCTCTCTTTCTCTATCTCAACAGTGATTGTGTAACAGCTCAACACTTAACATCAAAGTGCTTCTCTGCGCACCACTCCTCGAAGGGTTAGACCTTCAATCGATTGTTGGAGGGGGATTACGTACGACGACCGAAATCCTCCCCCACAGTTTGGTACCGTCTGTGGGATCCCCCATATCGACTTGCGACCTCCAAGCTTCCCAGCTCCTTCTGTCAAGCAGCAACCACCGATTGCTCGAGCAATCCGTTTATCTCCATCGCTAACCTGAATAGCGAAGACACGACCCGTGGACCAGCCGGAGGGAAGCAACATTTATCCCAATACCTCGCATCCTATGACACGCTCAATGAGTCGTAGGCATGTGATAAGTCAACCTCCTGAGCAACACCCAGCTGTTAACTCAAGGAGTCATCATTCGGTAGATCATGCAACTCTAGCGTGGCCTCGACGGTGCATTACCCGAAACCCCAGAGCTAGCTTTTGCTGAAGGCACCTTGTTTTTTATTATTATTATAATATTGATAGTAGTTAAAGATTTTGTTCTTGGTTAACTGTTATGTCGATGCATGGATTATGTTGGACCAGACTTGAGTTGGACTGGACATGGGTCCCGGGTCCAGGTCGCGAGGCGACGTAGTGATGACAATGTTTGTGCGTGCGCATGCATGCGTGCAGTTGTTGAGTATGCAAGTAAGAACGTATACATTATTTAATTATTAATTAATTAATTGTATGCTGTGACCTACTGTGCCCCTTAGCAATCGTTGCCATGTGGTACCAAGTGGCGCAAACCACAAGTCCTAACCAACTCTTCAACATTGGGTCGATGGATTCCCCGACTTATCGATTCGACTTGATCGGGTCATCTCGGCTTTCTGAAAATCCTAAATCGATGCCCCGAGCTCAAACTCCTCTTGTTCCTCGGCCATCAGATTTCGATCCGACGCATCAAAAAACTTCCCAACTTAAACCCACCACACCACTTAAAAGAAAAGAAATCAAAATCCCATTCAACCGAACCCTGTACACCCAAAACCCATCTCCAACCAAACCCCCCTCTCAATCATCCCTACCCAACCAACCCAACCCCTTCCACCCGTCTCTCTCTCTCTCTCTCTCAGATCCCTCTCCTCTCCCTAACCCGATTCCTTTCCCCCCCTCACCCGATCTCTCTCCCTCTCTCGGATCTCTCTCCTCTCCCTTTCTCAGATCCATCATTCCCCTCACCTAACACGATCCCATCCCCCATCAGCCGCCCCCCCTCTCCCTCACCATCCCATTACCCCTCTCTTCCGTCACCCTCCTTCTCCTTCCCCCTCTCCGTCTCTGCTCATCCCTCACCCTCGATCCCTGAAAATCCGGCCCCCTGATCTGCTCGTACCCGTCTGCCACCCCTCCCCCTCTCTAAAAACTTGACCCCCCCTTTACCTCTCCCCAGTCCGACCCCCCTCTCCCCTCTGATCTTTCTCTTCCCCTTCTATCTCTCACCCCTCTTTCTCCGATCTCTCTTTCTTTCTCTCTCTCTCTCTCTCTCTCTCTCTTACGATCTCTCTCCATCTGTGTGGCTGCAAGTGCCGGCTGAAGCAGAGGCAGCCGACACCGGAGAAGAGCAGTCGGTCTGGGAGGTGCAGCAGGCCGGAGGATCTGGTGCCATCGCCCCCTTCTGATCTCTCTCTCTTACTCTCGATCTCCCTCTCTCTGTGGTGGTTACGCACGGCGGCGTCGGAGAGAAGTAAGGTGCGAGGAGTAGGAGTCGGCCGACCGGAGCTGAGCCCTACACCAGGTTAACGACCCCCTAATTCCCCTTGGTTCAGTTGAGACCAGCCCGACCCCCTCCTTCCCCTTTTGTTCTGTGGAGACCAGCCCAACCCCCTCCCTGTCAGTTTGCTTTCGACGCGGCCATGGCCGCCGGCCATAGGACCGGTGGCTGTGCAGCCAGCAAGGCTCGACCCAGCCAGGCCAAGCCCCAACCAGCCACCCGACCAAGCCCGGTCAGGCCCCTTGGGATGACGACTACATGTCAAACCAACCACCAGCCCCTTGCATTTTGTTCTCGAGTCGGCCATGTTGCCGGCAGCAGTGCAACTGACGAGGCCCAACCTATTGTAAGCTGCCGATAGTAGCCAACCACCATCACATAGCACCCTGTGATGCTGGTCAACCCCGTCCCTTCCATCGCTTCGACCACTGTGCCTTGTGATTAGTGGCCGATCTTGTCAACTGTTGGTGATCACCCTTTGGCTAGCGGTGGGTGAAGTTGTGCCTTGTGCATGGTGGTGAACCACCACATGATATGCAACCGTACATCATCGACCACACTATTTTGTGCACAAATGAGACGGTGCCCGATGGCACCCAGAGCATCATTCGACCAATTCCGGGATCTGACCGAACAAGGCATGATAGTTACCGCCAACCCGGGTCTGGTTTATAGATTATAATTGTGTATGTTGATCTAGTCCCTTGATCCCACACTCGAGTTTAGCGGGCCCGATCTCATCAAGTCGTGCATGCTTCAAAGTTGATACCGATGCGGGTTCGACTGCCTAGGTAGAGTAAGGTCATAGAATACCTTAGTGTAGCCGTGTGCGTACGAGACCGACCCAGGGCGGCGATGATTCACTGCTTAGCGACCTCGGTTGGTGACTAGTGTGATTCACGTATAAACCCCTCCTTGCATGCTAGTGGCAATAATCAACGCGGGTACGATGCCAACTAACCGAGACTGTAGCATCGGTAATGCCAACTAACCGAGACTGTAGCATCGTTTTGCGTACCGGTGGACCGGTGTCCGATGCCGCCTAAATTTCTCGACTTGGTCAACTTGGGCCTAAACCCGTATTACTCGGTAGCAAGCAATGACCATAGGCCCGCTGTGTGTGTTTGACAGTTCGTGGACGTATTGACCCCCTCAGAGATGGAGCAGAGGTCGCCTAGTAGAAGACTGTGCTCACCAACCAGGTGACATCTACTTCCCTTCTCGTGGTCTTTGATAGTGGAAAATGAGAACAACTAGGGTAGGTGTCCAAGACACTGCATGCGGGTCCCCGCCAGGCATCGTCGCATGTGGTCACGTAGACCCCTCCTTGCATGCGGAGTCGCGAGTTCGGCGACGCATGCTTTAAAATATTAATAATATAATAATTATTATTGCATGGACATCGTAATTAGGCATTCCCTTAAATTAAACCATAATTTGAATAAAATAATAATTAATGACAAGTATGGCCCTCACGCTTTCGGTAGTAGTGTGGGGATCATACCTAAATTGGGCCCCGATGGAGTGTTTATTTTATTTTATATCATGTGATGCATGGGCTGTGAGTGCGGTGCGAATCCCGGTGTAAAATATTGAAACTGATTCATTATTGTTTAGCATTTTCAGTAACTGTGTGATAATCTACCTTGTAAAAAGATTGGGATCCCGTGCGCGCAAGGACCGTGAACCACCCTATGCGCACAACTGAAGATCAGTAGGCTAAAGGGTCACGAGCAAAGGTTGTGGTAAGGCCAATATGAGTAGCCCTCTAGTAGGGATTGGCCTAGCAATTCTTGTCCCGGGGTAGTTGAAGATCCTAAAGAAAGCAAGTTGGGCGGTAGAGCTCCACCGTGAAAAGACGAAAAATCCTTTATGATCATCTGGGTGATTTGTGCATGATGTTGGTGGATGCACGGCGAGAGAGTTGGCCCTCTACATCGAAATAAAAGGCTCTTAGTAATGCTCAACCGGGGGCAGGATGAACAAAATATTCGGGGTTCACATTAGGATAGATGACTATTTTATTTTTTTTTATTTAATACTTAATGGCCTTTATATTAGACAAACTAGAGACAATAGGAATTGCATGAGAACGTAGTTTGCTAGGTATATATGTAAACTTTGACTTTTTGGTTGTCTCATATTATTAAAGGCTACTTGGATGTCACTAGCCATTAATTTGGTTAATCTTCCAATTTTTCATTGGGGCTACTCTTTCCCACGAGTAGACTCTCCTGCAGGTACGAAGGTTCAGGAGTAGCAGTGGGAGGCCAGAGACGGAGTTAGGATTGCAATAGTGTTCTATCTCTATTTGTCATTTTGTAGTTTTTCTTTATTTCTGGCAATATAATCGATTGGATTAGTATTAGAGTTATATAGTCTCAGTGATTGTGGTATTTAGTGGCAATGATACAGCTAAAACTCTTTTGGGTAGGCCTCTCCTCAAGGCCACAAGCCTAGGATAGCTCACTATAAAAATATAAGTCTTTAAATGACCTAATTGACTAGCCCAGTAGATAGGACCTCTAAAACCAGTGAGCCGAGTGCTAGAGAGTGGGCGAGGCTACTTGGCTCACCGTCAGAGGCTTGAGCCTTGTGCTCCGTTAGAGGGACTCTTGTCAACAGGTAGTGGCGCCGATATGCCACACATTCTGAGAGGATAACCTTGTTAAAGGTCGAGCTTGGTCATCTATCTGTCGATAAAATTTTATCTCTCTACTTTCTTTTAAATAGAAATATTTTCATGAAATCAAGTTTTAAAATATTCCTTGTTTCTCCCTCATCCTTCTTCTTCAATTATAAGAGAGTCGCAGCCCTGTGAGAAACTCTAATTGGTGTTGACAGCTGAATAAACCCTAATCCATTGGTTTCTTCTCATCTCATACCCTAGAGATTGGTGTCAGATTTTTGGGGCGTGACAGATAGTCTCCTCATGCTGTCGATGATACTTTTCAACGCCCGGGGAAGGAACAAGTCTCACCCGTCGCTAATCTCCCAGCAACGTACCAAATCTCATCGGAAGACTTTCAACTCCTCACCTTGATGAAGCAGAATGTTGGTCTCATGGTCGAGAGAGATTCTCTCCGACAAGTGGCTATCACAACAGGAGCCGACCTTCCTTGCTTAGAGGCCGGCATCAACGACAAGGCGGATGTCCAGCGGTCACTCGACCCCTCCCTGACTCCTTCCATATATTCAGTAGTTGATACCTCTGGGAGATCCCTCGATCCCCTCTCGAGAGAACCCTCGGCTGTTCCTTCCAGGCCAAAAGTTTGGGAACGACTCAACCAATCGGCTCGTCGTCCCGAAACCACTTAGCTCTGGATCATCCTTGGACCCCTGTGTCGTAAGAGATATACATCATCGTGAACGCCACCCTGAGGATTGGCACCAACGTAACTACGACTAGACTTTTGTCGAGCTCCACCTGTCAAGAACTCCAACACCTTCGCTGCCCCCTCTTTACCTTCCAAAACATCTCTTAGATCAATAAGGAGACTGCCGAAACAGCTATGCTTCCGAGGGCCCTCTTCATCGACAAATCCTCCAGGCTCCGTTCCCTCAAACCTGGAGAACTCCAATCCTCCCAAACTTCAATTGCCTCACGGGAAAACCGATGTTGTACGTCCTCGCTTTCAAACAAGCGTTGACGCCAACGACCACGACAATCAGGTTCTGTGCCGCACCTTCGCGAGCAGCCTGGATGGCATGCCGCTTGATTGGTATCACCACCTCCCAGCAAGCTCCGTGTATTGGTTCGAGGATCTGGCGGACCTTTTCGTCCAATACTACAGGCTGAATCTAAAGCCGGAGAAGAAGGTCAACTACCTCTACCGACTTCGAATGGGTTCAAACGAAACCCTCCAAGAATTTACTCGAAGATTCCAGAACAAGCACACGGCACTCTTTGGACATCATCTCGATGACGAAGCCGTAATACTGGCGTTCCAAAATGCTCTATGCTTCAATCTCTATAACTACAATGACCTGATCCGGAATCCACCCGCGTCTCTTAGTGCACTCTTTGACCAAATTCAGAGAGAAATCGAGGTGGAGGACGATCAAGTCGCTCGTAAGAGCCGGGACCTCAAGAAGCGTCCGTCAGAGAAGGAACCAGCACGACCTACGACCGAAGCTCACAATCTCAAACCAAAGAAGGTGGAGACTCCAAGAGGCCGAAGCGGCCAGGAGATAGACCCGCTATGCCTCGGAGGACCACGTTCACTGATTGGATTCTGCCAGTCGATGTTATACTAGACCAGATCCAACATGAAGACTACCTCAGGAGGCCTGCTCCCCTCAAGCTTGGCACTCGATACACAGAGGACAAGTCAGTTTACTGTGACTTCCACCAGTGCCATGGCCATCCCACTACTCGATGTTATTACCTCAAGTACCACCTGGAGGACCTTTTAGAGCAAGGCCATCTCCAGGAAGTCAAACCTAATACCGGTCCATCAGATAATTCACTTCCTCCTCCTCCCCCTCCTCGAAGGGAGAAGAAGGCGTGCTGGATCCGTTTGATCGTACGTCAAACGATCTCCATTATCATTCACACGGAGGTCTGCGGCATCCACATGAATCTCCACCACCAGACTCCGACGAAGAAGGAAGTCAAAAGCCAGGTGCGGCGTGTTCACCACGTACACACTGTGGTTCAGGTCGAGGAAACTTGGATCGAGAAGCCCATCAAAGGCCTCCTATGGTCGGCTATTCTCTTCACAGATCAAGATCTCCATGGAGTATGCACTCCTCATCGAGATCCCCTCATTCTCCGCTCATCATCGATGGGAATTCAATCAATCAAATTCTTATCAACACTGGAAGTTCCATCAACATCATGTTCTCTGACTGCTTCAAGCACCTTGGCCACAAATACCAGAGTCATGACGTAGTCCCCATCATCATTACCGGCTTCAATGGAGAACAGAGTATGATGATGGGAGAGGCACGACTCACGCTCGATCTTGGGCAAGAGATGTGGGCGTCCTTCCGATTTGCCGTCATCGAAGGGACGTCGAACTATAACGCTATCCTCGGTAAACCCTTCCTCCATCAGATCAGTGTCATCTCCTTCTCTTACCACGAACTCCTTAAATTCCCAATAGGAGAGGGCATTCTGTGTATAAGAGGGAGTCAACAGACGGGCCGATCGTGTGAGGTTGCAGCTGTGAGAATTCTATCGACGCCTAATTTTATGCCGATAAAGCGTTTGGCCGATGAAGTTGGTCCCTCGACCAGATAGCAACCAAGGAAGCCTTCACTGGCCGAGCCTCTTCCAACAGAGTAGGAGGCTCTACCTTCAATCGAGGAGAACGTTTAAGTCAACATCAGCCGAGATGACTCTCCTCGAGAAACATTCATTGGTACTGGACTTAGTGAAACAGAAGCGCAAGACATGGTATCCTTCCTCAAGTCCAACGTCGACGTCTTCGCCTGGCGCTTCGAAGACATGCCTAGGATTAGTCCGGACTATGCATGTCATCGATTAACTATCAAAGAAGGGGCAAACCCCATCAAGCAAAAGCCATGGACCATCAGACCAGAACGCCTGGTGGCAGTTCGAGAGGAGATCGACAAGTTACTCGTGGTAGGCTTCATCTGTGAAGTAGAATACCCAACTTGGATTTCCAACATCATTGCCATCCCGAAGAAGAATGGGAATATCAGAATCTGCATCGACTTCACCAACCTCAACAAAGCTTTGCCCCAAGGATCCGTTCCCTATGCTAAGGATAGATAGACTCGTCGATGCCACTACCGGCCATGAGCTTCTATCTTTAATGGACGGGTACTCAGGATCCAATCAAATACCGTTGCACCCTGATGATCAAGAGAAGACTTGCTTTGTGACCATAGAGGCCTATACTGCTACAACATTATGCCTTTTGGCCTTAAGAACGCAGGATCAACTTACCAGAGGCTTGTCACGAAGATGTTCCAAGAACAGATTGATCGTAACGTCGAAGTCTACATCGACGACCTGCTCACCAAGAGTCAGACTCGATCAGATCATCTCTCCAACCTTGCTGAAACCTTCCATATCCTGAGAAAATACCGCATGAAGCTGAATCTAGCCAAGTGCGCCTTCGGAGTTTAATCGGGCAAATTCCTGGGTCATTTTGTGACCATGAGGGGCATCGAAGCAAATCCAGATCAAATTCGAGCAATCCTTAAAATGTCATTGCCTTCCAATTGAAAGGAGGTTTAGCGCCTTATGGGAAGGTTAGTCGTCCTCAACTGATTTATCTTCAAGTCTTCAGACAAGTGCAAGCCTCTCTTCGACAAGCTGTGCAAAGCAGACCCTTCGGGATGGAGCTCAACCTGCGAGCAAGCCTTCTAAGACATCAAATTCTACCTCACTCGAGCTCCCATCCTGACTGCTCCATTTCTAGAAGAACTACTATGATTATACCTCGTCGTCACCGATCAAGCCATCAGTGCAGTCTTGGTCAGCAAAAGGGATAGCGTTGAACATCCCATCTACTACATTAGCCATACCCTTCTACCGACTGAGACTCACTATTCAAGAATCGAGAAGGTCGTCTTGGCTCTGCTAACAGCCTCGTGACGACTCATACTTCGTCTCCCACTTGGTCACCGTCGCTTCCGAGCATCCACTCAAAGACATTCTCGATAAGGTCGGTCGAGCCTGTCGAATAACCAAGTGGGTAATCAAAATGAGTTCTCTCGGCATTCAATTCGAACCTTGAATCTCCGTCAAAGGGCAAGCCATCGCCGACTTCCTTGCCCGACTTCCCTATGGAAGATCCTATCACCTTTGAAGATGATTTGGAGATACACCTCGATGACAGCGATAAACAACATTTCAATCCAGGCCCTCATGAGGCCTTCAATCTGAGCCCTAAGGCTCCCTCTACAACAGCTATTCGATAGAAGTTCTATACTGACAGAGCTTCAAGTTCAGTCGGCTCGGGAATTGGGATAGTTCTAATATCCCCAGAGCTCGACCATCTCCAAAAGGTTGTCCTGCTTGGATTTAATGCTACCAATAACGAAGCCGAGTACGAAGCACTCATCTCTTGCTTAGAGATCGCCCAAGCCTTGGGGGTAGATTATCTCACTGTCTACAGCGACTCCCAGTTGGTGATCAAGCAGATCAACTGAGAGTACGTAGCACAGGGGGAGATGATGCAACGCTACCTAGCCTTGGTGTAGCAACTCAAACAGCGGTTCTTTGACATCACATTCATTCAAATATCAAGGGTAGAGAATTGAGAAGGCGACGCCCTTGCCAATGCAGCCTCAGTACTCGGAGATCATATAAAAAAGCGTCAAATTCAAATCGACTGTCAAGAGCTGCCCAAGGCTAGCCTCGAACACCTTGTCGCCACAACAAAGAGGGTCAGAGACAGTCAACCTTTGCTCTCGTCCTGGCCGACAGCCAATCAGATTGGAGACAACCAATCCTCGACTTCTTCAGTCATAGCAGAATGCCCGAAGACCCTATTCAAGCCAGACGGCTCCAAAGAAAGATTCCTTAATACTGCCTTCAAGGAGAAGACATCTACTTCCAATCACACGGGGGAATGATCCTCAAATGTGTTGGCCCTGATCAGATAGAAACAATCTTAGCGGACATCCACGCTGGATCCTGCGATAATCATTTCGGTAGTTGATCTCTCGAAGGAAAAATCAAACTCCAAGGCTACTACTAGCCGACTATGGCGAAGGATGCTCGTCAATACGTTCAAAAGTGCGAGCCCTGTCAACGGCACGCTTGAGCAATCCATCTCCCTACAGATGAACTCCATCCTCTGACGAGTCCTTGGCTCTTCCATCAGTGGGGGTTGGACTTTCTGGGTTCATTCCCTCCAGCTCCAAGCAAGAAGAAGTATCTGCTGCTGGCGATATATTACTTCACAAAATGGGTCGAAGTTGTGCCACTCTTCCGACAGACCGACGACAAAGTCATCAAGTTCATCAAGCAGAACATCTTCTTAAGGTTCGGCACACCGCAAGTGCTCGTCGCCGACAACGGAGCATAGTTCGACTCTGATAAATTTTTGGAGTTTTGCCAAAGCTACGATTCAAACTCTTCTATTCTACACCAAGGTACCCTCAATGCAATGGTCAAGCTGAAGCCTCTAACAGAGTCGTCCTGTGTACACTCAAGAAGATGTTATAAGACAAGAAGGGACTTTGGGAGAAGGTCATTCCCGAGGTCTAGTGGGGTTATCGGACTACACCTCGTTGATCGACTGGGTTCTCACCCTTCCGTTTAACTTATGGATCGGATGCAGTTCTACCAATTGAAGCAAGTTGTTTGACTCTCAAGACTCTCGCCCTCGAACAGGGAATCAATAAAGAGCTTCGCATCAACAACCTCAATGAGCTTCGTGATCAGGTAGCCATTCGAGTCACTGACTATCAACAGAAGATCAAGTCAGCCTACGAACGCAAAGTTAGCGAAAGATGTTTCAACATCGATGACCTGGTCCTCAGAGCGGTCTTCCCAAACACAAGAAAACCAGGCAGCGGCAAGTTCACTCCAAACTAGGAAGGACCGTATATCGTCGAATCAATGGGTGGGAAAGGTTCCTACCAACTCGTCACTCCAGAAGGGCAATGACTTCCAAGAGCATGGAATGCATCTTATCTTAAAAGATTCTATCAATAGATGTAACCGCCTTCGAGTTATCAATAAAGGGTCTAATACTTCAAATTCTATCAAGATCTTATGAATTCTATCTCAACTCCTTCTCAAAGCCATAGTTAGTTCGGTTTGTATTGCGACACGACCCGCTAACCTGCAACAGTACAAAGCTATGTGCCCTAGATATAGGTTCGACCAAAATGACTTTAAGCCTAAGTTAACCGATACATGGGCACTACGCTGAATACTCTGAATCTATGGTAGCGTACATGCTCCCGAGTCCCGTAAGAACTCATGCAACCGTGCCTCGCCACAGTTAATCCTGTTCGTGTTGAGACACGGCCGGCTAACCTGCAACGATACAAAGTTATGTGCCCTAGATGTTGGTTCGATCGAAACGGCTCTAAGCCTAAGTCAACCGATGCACGTGAACTAAGCTAAGTACTCTGAATCTATGACGACGCACATACTCCCGAATCCCGTAAAAACTCATGCAACTGTGCCTTGCCGCAGTTAGTCCGGTTCGCGTTGTGACACGGCCGGCTAATCTGCAACGGTACAAAGCTATGTGCCCTAGACGTAGGTTCGACCGACACGTCTCTAAGCATAAGTCAATCGATACACGGGCACTATACGTAGAACTTAGAATCTATGGAGGCGCACATGCTCCCGAGCCCCGTAGGAACTCATGCAACCGTGCCTCACCACAGTTAGTCCGATTCGCGTTGCGACACAGCCGGGTAACTTGCAACGGTACAAAGCTATGTGCCCTAGACGTAGGTTCGACCGAAACGGCTCTAAACTTAAGTCAACCGATACATGGGCACTATGCTGAGTACTCCGAATCTATGGCGGCACACATGCTCCCAACCATGCCTTGCTACAGTTAGTCTAGTTCACGTTGTGACACGACCGTCTAACATACAACGGTACAAAGCTATGTGCCCTAGACATAGGTTCGATCAAAACGGCTCTGAGCCTAAGTCAACCGATACATGGGCAGTAAGCTGAGTACTCCGAATCTTTGGTGGCGCACATGCTCTCGAGTCCCGTAAAAAATCATGTAACCGTGCCTAGCTGCAGTTAGTTCGGTTCACGTTGCGACACAGCCGGCTAACCTGCAACGGTACTAAGCTACGTGTCCTAATATATGCTCAATCGAAATGGTGCTTCGCCTAAGTCGACCAACATTAAGACACCACGCCGAATACTCCACATGTGAACTCCTATCGAACAACAAGCCCAAGGCCCTACCCTTGGCGCTCGACGGAAGTCCAAAACGTCTAACACTTCGGCATATTCTATCAACTCAAAGTCCAACCTTTAGAATTCGAATACATTCGAAGGCATCGATAATTATTCAAGACATTAAGTGGTAGTCAATAAGAACATTCAGAGGCTTTCAAAGAGAAATTATTTAAGCCGAAAGAATATCTTCGTTATCAAGCCAGCAAACGAGTACAAGTCCTGACTATATACTCAAAAAAAGAGAAAAAAATATGAGCTGCTTAAGGCTTGTCAATGTCGGACTCCTTCGAAGACGGGCCCCCTGCATATTGCATCACGAAGGCCATAGACTCGCTCGCCGTTTTCGTCAGGCTGGCATTATTCACCTCCAGTTGCTTGACCTTTCTCTCTAGAGAAGTACGGGACGTAGCTTCAGTGCTCAGTCGAGCATTCAGCTCCTCAACAGAAGCTCAAGCTGCCTTGAGCTCCAAGCAGCGAGCGTAAAGATGACTCTGGAGTGAGTCCATCAGGACACACGGGCCTTAGCCGCCTCGTGCTTCGCCTTCAATGCTTCATCTTGAGCAGCTTTCAACTCTTCAGTCCTTTCGGACAAGGGCTTTAAAGCAACTTCGGTCTTGGCCTTCTACTCCCGATGAGTACTCTTCTGAGCAATGTGGATCAAGCCAAATGACTGCAATACAAAGATATCAACAAACTTCGAGTCAGCAGACCAAGTCAAGAGAGCTGTACTCACCAAATTCGTAACATCCTCAGCTACGGTCTCCGAGTCGGCCTCGTAGGCTCTGATGAGACGGTGTAAGGCGGCCATATAAAAGCGAGGGTCGAGTTAAGCAGCCAACTCTTCTTGTGCCTCCTTGAGTTTTGCCTTTTCCGCCTCTATCTCGGCCTCCGCAGCAGCCGACCTCTTCAACCCTGGCTTAACGACCATCTTCCTCCCCTTTCGCCTAGGCACCTCGGAGGAGAAAGCGCTCTCCTTTTCAGCCGCTGGGGGTGAGACCTCTTGCTCCCCCACGCGAGGAACCTCACCCCCAGGGGTACTTGCAGTGACAAAGCATATTGATTAGTCCAATAGCAAGAAGACAAGGTTACAAGAGTCATATTACAACACTCACTAGCTGCTGTCTCGATAGCTACGAGTCGATCGGGCTGGAGAGGGGAGTGAGTAGAGGTCGTCTCCTCCACTACCTTCCCCTTCTTCTTCAGAGCCTCTAGCTGGGCAGCTATCTCTGCTGCCAGTCCAACAGACTCGATTGGCACCGGACTCTCGTCATCGGCTCTAGGAAGAGTAGCACCAGCTCCTCCTCTCGCCCCGAAAATAGGGTCTTCTAGATTAATGGGGGGTCCTTAAGAAGTCTCCTTCTCCGTCTCCACCTCTTCAGCTCATATCTTTTTCTTGGGCCTCTTCTGCTGAATGATCTCGAATTCGAAGGCTATCTTGGCTTGCTTCGTCCCATCCTGAGACTCCTCTTCCATGGCCTTCTCCATCTGACGAGGCCGAGGGTCAGCGTCCACTGCTGCCTTAGCACTCTTCTTTGCCTCTCCTTCTTCCTCCTCCTCCTCCTCCTCTTCTTCTTCTTCCTCCCCTCCTTCCTCATCCGTCTCCTCCTCCTCTGATCCCTCCTCGCTCGAGCTCTCTATGTGAGTGCTCAACTTCTCTACCTCTTCGGGAGTCAAGGTAGGAGGAGACTTCGGCTTCCTCAGAGCTCGCTTAGGGGCCTTTCCCTTCCCGCTGTGCTTTGCAATAATGACCTTCTCAGCGGTCGGGGTAAGCCTCGCCTTCTTTGACACGAACTTTCATTCGATCCATAGCTTCGTCGGCCACTCCCTCTCCCTCCATACCAGCTTGTTGGGAGCCAAGTGTTGCCGTGACCACTTTTCATCTTCATAATCTGAATACACGGTATCATCGCCCCCGTATCGACCAGGCAGCTTATAGAGCAAGTTCGCCCCTCCAAAAGCGGATAGGACATAATCAAAATTGGCTCCAAGACCTAGTCCCGTAAGTCAGCTCTAGGAAAATATTATCAATGCAGGCCGCTCGCTCTGACATCCAGGCCCTGTCACCTCCTGTCTGATACCGCAACACCTCGTCCTCCACAATCCACTTGATGGCCTCGGGAACGTCGATGGGTGACCACACTCCAGTCATTGATAAGGGCCAGTTGGTATAGGAGCTATCCGAGTTGAAAGTATCTTCAAGGGAGCGCAGGGCCGACATTCCTTGCAGATGCCAGAACCCTTTCTGGGTTTGCCTCAACTACCACTTGTAGTGGAAGGAGAAGTACCCTAACTCGATATGGGCTCACTTGCCCTTCTTCAAGCCTGAGTAGCACTACCGTAGTTTCTTCTAGCAGTCAAACTCTATGCGGCAGAAGGCATAGATGATCCTCCACTCGTTCCCTACCACCTGACCAAAGCATATTTTCGACGTGTTCAGCAAACGGGCAGCAAATGGAGGTAGTGGCAGCCTCAGGCCACAGTTCAACTGGCCAACAGAGATAATGGTCCGCAGGGCCTTCAACCTCCTCCAAGAAGATTGACCTCCCGTCGATACCAAACGTATTGTAAACAGTGTTCAGCTCGAGACGGCCTGTCTTCTCCCTAAACGTCTCCACCATGGCAGCCCAATTGTCACGACGACTAGCTATCGAGTAGTAACCTGCATTGTACTTGGTCTCATTCTCCACAGGCATCATCGGGGCTATCTTCCCCAGCAGGCGAGGCACTTGGGAGGGCTTCTTTATTGACTTATCCTCCTCCAGTCGCCTCTTCAATACTTTGCCTCCACCCTTCGCCACGGGAGTACTACCCGAAGGAGCAGACTTAGCCATCTTGGCGGAAGACTCACCAAAACCTCTGCTCGAGTCAACCCCCGAGGGCTTCTTCAAAGTGATGGTGAACTTCTTCTTCCCCTTGCCCTGAGAACCCGGAGCTCCAGCGGATGCCATGAGGATGCAAAGGATCAAAGGTTCGAGGTGGTGGCACGAAGAACAACACTCAAAGACCCGAGAGTTTGAGAATTCAAGGATTCGAGAGCTTGAGAGTTCGAAAATTCGGAATGCATGAAGATTTTTCAAACTCCTCTGGTCTATTTATAGATTCCAAATTCAAGTTTCCTGCCCTTTTTCCCGCCAAGAACCTTTGGCGAGAAAAATGAAAAGGTAACTAGCGGGCAAAATTGACTAGATTCAACGAACCAGTAGGTCACATCGATGCCACATCAGCCCCCAGGGCCACCTCAGCACCACGTCAGCACCACGCCAGCCACGAGGTATTTTCAGAGAATAACTCCTAGGGGTGTTACCGGTCGTGTATCGATACCCGATCGATCAACCGATCGTGTGTCGACACCCAACCGATCGATCGGTCGTGTATCGGCCCCCGATCGATCGACCGGTTGTGTGTCGACACCCGACCGATCGATCGGTCGTGTATTGATAATGATCGATCTGTCGTGCGTCGACGCCCGACTGATCGGTCGATCGTGCGTCGACACCCGACCGCCACGGTCGTATTCATTTTTGCCTGGGTTGTGCGCCAGGACCCTCCTAGCGCACGACCCCCGATTCTGTGGTCAATTAGCCGCACACGACTGATCGATCGGTCGTGCATCGGCACCCGAGCGATTGAGTGATCGTGCGTCGATACCCGATCGATCGGTCAGTCGTGCGTCGCCACCCGACCACGGGGGTCGTGCTCATTTTTTCCTTGGTCATGCGCTAGGACCCTCCTAGCACACGACCCTCGATTCTGCGGTCTATTGGCCACACACGACCGATCGATCGGTCCTGCTTCGGCACCCGATCAATCGAGCGGTTGTGCGTTGACACCTGATCGATCAGTCATGCATCGGCATTGGTCGCACACGACCGATCGATAGGTCATGCGTCAGCACCTGAATGATCAAGCGATCATGCGTCGACACCCAACCGATCAGTCGGTCATGTGCCGACACCCGACCATCGCGATCGTGTTCATTTTTGCTTGGGTCGTGCGCCAGGACCCTCCTGTCTCATGACCCTCGATTCTGCGGTCTATTGGCCACACATGACTGATTGATTGGTCATGCGTCGACACCCAACCAATCGATCAGTCGTGCGTTGACACCTGACCGATCGGTCGGTCATGCATCGGCACCCGACTGCTACAGTCGTGTTCATTTTTGCATGGGTCGTGTGCTAGGAACCTCTTGGCGCATAACCCCCAATTCTGCGATCTATTGGCCACACACGACCAACCGATCGGTCGGTCGTGTATCAATATCCGCCCGTCGGTTGGTCGTGACCATTTTTGCCTGAGGTGTGCTCCAGGACCCTCCTGATGCACGACCCCCAGTTATGCGATCGTGTGCCAGCACCCAACCAATCAGTTGGGCTGTCTGCTTGGGGCATGAGCGCCCAGGCCCATCTGGCATCCAGCCCCCTGCTCCTTGATCGGTTGTTCATCAGCAACTGATCGATAGACCAGAAATCAACTGGCACTGAACCCCTCTAGTGGACAAGCTCAGGCATCTTCCAGGTCGGCCCTAGGCAGGGGGTCGGCAAACTCAACTATCAGCCCTAAGTGATAGCATATGAACTAGATCTACTGTATGATCGATTCAGTTAATAATCGGCCCCGTACAACGGGTCGACGGGCACTCCTGGTCGGCCCTTGACAGGGGGTCGGCAGATTCTTCTCAACACTCGTCAAGCTGCTCCAACGTCGACAAAAATAGTTTTGCACCATAGAGGGATAACTGTAGGTGCAAAATCTGGCTAACGCCCGATAGTGGGAGCCGCCAGCCCTACCTAGGGCCCACAAAGATGACAGTGGACCCTGCAGCCCTGCCTGGGGTCCATGAAGATGACCGTGGGACTTGCAGCTCTACCTAGGGCCCACGAAGATGACAGTGGGACCCGCAGCCCTACTTCGGGCTAGTACATGCCATTAGGAGACTGGTAAAATCCCCAGGATAATTGCCTAACCTCCTGATATTTCATGAAATATTCCTAGAATATTTCCAAACCCTTATATATAGCCAATCCTGTAAATAATCCAGATCGGAATTTCATTATTCCACTTTCTGTTTTTCAGAGCTCTCTGAGCCTACTGGTTTTCAGACTTCTAAACCCTTTCTACCCTCTGACTACTTGTAAGAAGCACTTCTCGGCCTATCGAGAGTAACTTTACATTTTCAGTGATAGTGGATTCAAAGGTTACGTCTTACCACACGGAGACTAGGCTTCGGCCGAACTTCGTTATCACATCTTGTGTCAATTCTCTACCTCCCTCTTTCTTTATCTCAACAATGACTGTGTGACAGCTCATCACTTAACATCACAGCGCTTCACTGCGTGCCACATATCAAAGGGTTAAACCTTTAATTGACTGTTTAAGAGGGATTACGTACGACGGTCGAAATCCTCCCCCATACGATTTTTCATCAACAGTCGATTGATGATGGACTTCGAGTGCAATGCACTATTTGAGTGCTGAGTTATCATCTACTGAGGTGTCATGCAGAAACTATTGAGTAGAGAAAGAGAGAGAGAGAGAGAGAGAGAGAGAGAGAGAGAGAGAATTGACACAGGGTGTGATAGTGAAGTTCGACCAAAGTCTTCGTCTCTGTGCGATAAGATGCAACCTTTGAAACCACTATCTCTGAAATATAGAGTGACCTCAATAGGCCGAGCGTCACCTGTACAAGTAATCAGAAAAAAGAAGAACTGTAGATCCACCTTCAGTCAGATCTCTGCAATTCTTAACAAATGAAGAAGGATCTCTGGAATGGAATTTGGGATCTTAAATGAGGATCCTCTCTCGATTATCAGTTTGGTCTACTATTTATAGTGTTTTGGGGATATCCGGGGCTTTGGTAAATACCCATAGGATTTACCAGACACCAGATAGTGTCTGTGGATCCCAGACAGGGGTGGCGGGTCCCACTCTCATCTTCGTGAGCCCCAGGCAGGACTGGTGAGTCCCACTATCAGGCGTTAGCCAGATTTTACATCCACAACTGTGAAACAATTTAGGGTAAGTATGATCAATCCCTTGAGTCTTCATATCAATTGAACACAAAACATAACCAAGGATTTTTTAGTTCTTACCTAAGAACCCGAAGATTAATTCGTACAAAAAATGCAAAACTCAATTAATCATTAACTTTTTCATTGATAAATAAAGATTTTTTTACAAGCTATGAACACATCAATTCTAACATCTTCAAGAATGGGGCTAACCTTAACCCTATCAATTTCTCATGTATCTATCTCATCCCGATAAAAAAAAAAAACCGGAGGCAATTGGCGACTTCAGACCAATCAACATTTTCTAACTAATTTTATAAAATTATGACCAAGGTCCTGGCTAACCGACTTAGTCCTAGACTTGAAGAGTTGGTTAGCTCCTCCCAACCAGCTTTCAGCCAAGATAGGAATATACTTGACAGTGTGGTGATAGTTTAGGAACTCATCTTCCACCTTCTCGATCGAAACTCACTCAGAAGGCCTCCTGATCAAGCTATATTTCAAGAAGGCCTTTGATAGACTGAGATGAGACCTTTTCTTCGACGTGCACTAGCCAAAGGTTTCTTTTTCCCAATTGGCTGTGGTAGACCTGGCTACGTTCAGACTTTTATGTCACCTCAACGATGATAGAATGAATCACTTTAGGATGAAGTAAGGACTAAAACTGGGGTGCACGCTCTCTCCCATGTTGTTCATCCTTGCGATGGACATCCTTTACTCTATTATTTCCAAGGCGCTCTCCACGGGCCATCTCGAAGGGATTGGTAAGTGTTAATGGGCCACTAACAACTTCCATTATGCGAATGATACTCTTTTTTTTTGCAAGGCAGAACCCACTCAGGTTATCTGCCTCAATGTGCTCCTCTACTCTTTTGAACTAGCCTCGGGGCTATGAGTCAACTTCTCGAAGAGCACGATCTCCTACCTGGGACGTGACAGTGAGAGAGGGTTCTTCTTTGCTAGCCTTCTTAACTGAAAATCTTCCCCTTACCCTTCAAGTATCTTGAGCTCCTGGTGGGGACGAGGTCCCTAAGGCATGATGACTAGAACATTTTGATTGGTAGAGTGGAGCAGAAGCTCTCGATTTGGAAGGGCAAGTCTTCTCTCCATGGGTGGTAGGTTGGTGCTTATCAACTCCGTCCTTTCCATCCATCTCCATGTAACATGTCATACAATTTCTTCTCACGAAATGGATTATCTAAAAACTAGACAAGATCAAGAGAGGGTTCATTTGGAGGGGAGCTGACGCGATCGAGGGCTCTTACCCTCTAATGAGATGAGAGAGAGTTTGCAAGTCTAAAGACCAAGGTGGATTGGGAGTCCTCAATCTATCAGACTTCAATGTTACTATGCTTGGGAAATAGTAGTGGAGACTAAAATGTGTATTGGAAGATAAGTAGGCTAACGTCATCAAGGGTTGGTACTTTCGTCGGTCTCCCCCACCTAGGCCAGGAGTAGGAGATTAGATGAGGTTTCACCTTTTTAGAGAGGCGTTGTGCGGACGGGGAACCCTTCAAGTGTGGCAAGAAGATTCTGGTGGGAAACAGGACAGACACAAGATTCTAGCTTGATATCTGGATAGGCAATGTCCTCCTCCATGCTGTCTTTTTAGACCTCTTTGCCTTAGCCACAGACAACAATGGTTCCTCTAGATCCCAATGCTTAATCAGACTAGGTATGACGTTTTGGTACCCTCATTTTGTCTTGGCCGTCCTCCCAACCTCTCGGGTCAGTTGAGTGACTGCCTAGAGGTCCTCAGCCACATCCACCTTCCGAAGGCACCAGACTCAGCTTGTTGGAGGTGGCACACATCAGGGAGATTTTCAGTCATTTCCTTCTACAGCTTCTTGAACTCGAGTGGCACCTATTGTCCACTAAATCCCTCTAGAGACCCCCCCAGCCCCCCTCCACCAACCCAACCCAAAGTTCAAGATCTTCTCTTAGATCGCCCTACTTAGTAAGATCTTGACCAAGGTCAACCTTCACAAAGCGGAAGTTCTTGTGGCTTGTGGGCTTGGCTTGTCCCCTTCGTGACCAAGAGGACGAGAGAACTAGCCACCTTACCCCTAACCTTCCCCTTTGCTGCCTATATTTGGGCCTTCTTCAGGACGTAGTTAGGCCTCGGGCCAGGGGGTCACTTCTATGAGCTCCTCGTGGACCTCCTGGAGGAGAGCTCTTTGTCCATGTCTCTGCGTCCGGGTTGGGAACTGATCATAGTACCGGTCCCTTGGTCTATCTGGATAAAGAGGAACATGAGGATCTTTTCAGAGAAATTGCTCATTCCTGACCTTGTTGGCTTCCTCCAAAAATTATGGCTTTACTGATCGTTAACCACGATTAAGAAGCAAATTTAGCCATCCCTTAGGGCTCTCTCATTCTCTCAGGAAGCACCCTGATTTGTAACCGCTTCTAGTTTTCAATAAATCGATTGGGGACCATGCGAACCCCCCCTCACCAAGGGATTCTAATAGGGGTGTGCAGGATCCAAACCAAACCGACCGAACCAAACCAAACCGACCGAATTTGATCGGTTTCGACACACTTAACGGATCGGATTGGATCAGGATTTTTCAAAACCGATATGATTGGATCGGTTATCGGATTTATCAATTAAAAACCGACCTAAACCGAACCGAACCGAACCGAACCGGACTCCGGTTTATAATTTACTAATTTAGTGGTAACTGTTGTGAACTTTTGTTTAATTGTTAAAACTGTACTTTGTAGTTTTTAATATTTAATGGATATGAATATTGTGGACATAATGGTATTGTTGTTGATAACTTGGTATTTTGGTAAGTAATGTAGCATCATTTTATAATTTTTAAAATAATCATTTTAAAGTTGAAAATATGTCCAAATAAATAAATAAAGAAACTAGTAAGCATATGGGCCAAAGCCCAAACCGACCATCCAATCCAATCCAAACCGACTTTGATTGGATTGGATTCCAGTCTCAATCGGTTGGATCGGATTGCAAATTCTCAAAACCGACCTAGGTTGGATCGGTTTGGGTTTTGCCTAAATAGGTCGGTTTCGAACCAATGCACACCCCTAGATTCTAAAAAAAAAAAAAAAATCCATCATAGAAGCTCAAGAGACCATAGCGTTAGGTAAAATGGGGAGTCAACAACCAATAGTCACTATCATTATACCCTTATCAAACAATTAAAATATTATGACTTAATGATATTATAAATAGATTAGTGCACCCCTTAGGAACTTTGGGCTAAAATTCTCATATCTTTGGTTATTTTATTAAGTAAGACAATAGCCAAATGTTTCAAAAAGATGGTTTAGTTTATTGGAACTATTTATTGATTTTCTAGTAAAAAAACAGTAATGGTGGAAAAAATATTATTTCAATGTTTAATAAAGTATATTCTCAAGACTTTTTTATCTAAATAGCAATAATTTTCTCTCGTGGTAAACATTTTGTTTTTATTTTTAGTCAAAAAAAGAGTATATATTTTTTCTTCCGATAACAAATTACAATCTACTGGTATAACTGCATGAGGATCAACCCTTTGGTCAGATAATTGTGTCATTTTTTGGCGACGTCGCCATGTCTGTTCAAGGGCATCGTTTGTGGCCCGTGGGATTGGACCGATGGCCTACACCCAAAGGGTGCAACGCAGCACAAACTGTGCAAACAGTTGGGTACAGATTATAAAGTATGTCAGCATATCGGAGCTAACGTGGTATCACGGATTCAAAGTTTGGTATCACCGTGATACCAAAGTTTTCCTTATTTTTTTTTTTTTTTTTTTATTTTTTTATTTATTTTTTGAAGATTCCACTTTCCAACGGTGATAACGGAGGGTAACCTCACGGATTCCGCTCAGGCATCACAACGGTTGCGATCATGCCAGATGGCGTGCATCTATCGGCTAATTGTAAACCGTAGACGATCCGAGCTCCATATAGACCGCGACACCAGAGTTAGCGTTCTCTCACCGCAGTGACTGCGTTGGTTTTAAGCCAATTTTGCAAGGAAAAATCCCATCCAATATATATATATATATATATAGAGAGAGAGAGAGAGAGAGAGAGAGAGAGAGAGAGAGAGAGAGGGGCGGAAGGGTGTTCGGAAATTACTTACTCTCGCTCTCCCTGCCTTTATCCCCCCCTTCGCTGTTGCTGCGGAATCCAATCCCGTCTCTGCGAATCGAAGAATAATCCGAAGCCATGTTCGGCTCGACCAACCGTAAGTTTGATCGCCGATGCTTTGGATTAGATTGTTAGCTTCCTTTTGTTGGGCGTGCCGATGAAAAATTTCCTTTTTTTTTGTTGTTTTGATTCTTCTGGTCTAATTAGAGTAATGTTTGATGGGTTCGTCATCTTCTTTGATTCCCTCTTCGTCAGGGGGAGGATTTGGTCGCGTTTCTGATTTTATCTGCTTGCGTGCACCCTTTTGGATTTGATCCCGTGTCTATCTGATGTTTGTGCTCAATTGCTACAGATCCCCTATGCTAATTTGTACTAGATAATCTTTTTCCTCAATTCCTCCAGCTCGACTGATAGCAATTTGGGCGCATTTTACTTATCATGCTTCTGCTTGATTGCTAGGTTTTCCTTTCTTTGTGGATTTTTTTTGTTGTTGATGGGTTGTCATCCCCTTTTAAGTTTTTATTTTACCTCTTATTTTGAATATGATTTTGTCCTAATGATGAGTGGCTTGTAGGCTACTTAGTTTGCGGCGATGAATCCGCAAATTGAAAGACTTGTTTTTTAATATTCTGTTTTGTATTTGCTCTTCTGATGTGTGCAGCTTTCGGGCAGTCTTCGAACAGTCCATTCGGTTCACAACCGCTGTTTGGGCAATCAAGCAGTAGTGGAACTAATCCTTTTGCTCCGAAACCCTTTGGTAGTCCAAACTCCTTTGGGTCTCAGACAGGGGGTTCAATATTTGGTGGCACATCGACTAGCGTATTTGGACAGACCCCTTCGCCTTTTGCTTCCCAACCCACATTTGGTGCTTCATCAGCTTTTGGAGCAACATCTACTTCTACCTCTCCCTTTGGTGGTAAGTAATCTCTTAGTCGGAATCCTTCAAGATCATACATGCACGTGCTGTGAGAGATTATTTATCTGGAGCATCTTTGAGATCTCATGCATTAGGTTCTTATTTCTTAATATCGTATTGCTTGGCTTGCGTACCCATCTAGATATTTATATCATAAGAGCATTTCAAGCTATCTATTTTTGTTGTATCCTTCTTTTTTTTTTCCAGCCAAAATAACACACACTAGATGTGAATATCCTCATGGAACAGAAACGGCTTAGAAAATGCATGGTCAATCTTTTTGTTAGAGCATGCACCATCGTTACTCCATGGGATGCGATAAGGCTTGGTTGTTGCTGTTGTTGTTTTCGTTTGCCTTTACAAGATGAAAGCTATGTACTTGTCAGACAACTGGATTTATCCATGAGTAAATATCAGATATAAGTCATCTTTAATGAAGTGTTTTTGAAGATGTGTGATAGCTAAACATATGCTTACTAAACTATGCCCTATTTGTTTTACGTGTTGCGTTTTTCTTTTAACGTGCTACATCAAATTCAATTTCTGACATTCATTGTTGCCTCTCCTATTACATGCTCTTTTTTTTGTCAGTGACTTACCAATGGAAAACTTATTTTAATTAACTATTTGTTGTGGACAATGTGGTTTTAAGCATCATATTATGTGTTGCTTACAATACATACCTTACCAAAACTAACAGGCTTGAGACATACCGAAACTAAAGAGGCACAAGAGGAGTATCGTTTACCCTGCTCAATTGACTAATCTATTTTTTCCCCGAGAATAATAGGCATTTGGACGTTTTTTCCCCGAGAATAAAGGTCTTAAGAATAAGTCGAAGTTCACCCTAAACCAACCAAGTTAATGAAGAATATATTCCATCTTGATTAGCGTGAACTCAAGTCCAAGGCCATGAACAAGTCAAACACAAACTAAGATATCAAAAATACTTTTCCCCATGTCCAATTCTAATTTCTACCTAGCTTCCTTCGTGCACGATCATCTTCTTTGGTGATCCACTGTTGGTAATTGACCAGATTCAGACAAGTCTCAGGCAGAAGATGGAGTAAATCAGAAGAATGGGTCAAATGGTAAGTTCTTATCTTTTTTTTTTCTGAAAAATTATTAGTAATCTGAAAAAACCAAAACCATATTTTCTTAGATCTATTAGGGAAATGATAGATCTATAGAACTTAATTGGATCTATTAATCTCAAATATGTTTAAACACTGTTTGGGGTGGGGGGGTCCCTACATTTGCCCATTCTTTTTTACAAGAAATGGAATTTCCTAATCTTCCATTACTATATAATGTTCTAAACAAGGAAAAAATCATGTACGATGCACATGAAAAATGAAGGGGGGGTTTGGGTTGGGGGTGGGGGGCGTGACCTGTGGGAGAGAGACGGGTATGAGTTTAAGAAGGGGGGGGGGGAGAGAGAGAGAGAGAGAGAGAGAGAGAGAGAGAGAGAGAGAGAGAGAGAGAGAGAGAGAGGTGCATCGTGGGGTCCTTATCTATTTTCTCAATTTTTAATTTTTTAGAAAATAAATCCAAAAGTTTCTCACTTCCTGGCTTAGGCTTAGTATATAATAAAATAGATGAGAGATCAATTGGTTGGTTATGTTTAGTTGAATTATAAGGAGCATTTATTTTTTTAAGGCATGAAAAAATAAAAAAAGAGAATAAATAGTGGACCAAATCTTAGAAATCTTAAAAGAATTGCACAATGTTATTAAAGGCGCGCCTAGGCGCGCGCCTAGGCTCAGGCTTAACTAGGCTCACCCCCTGCGCCTCAAAAAACACAAGGCCATGCTCTGTTAGAAAGGCGCGCACCGAGGTCTAAGGCGTGCGCCTAGGCTCCAGGCTCCAGGCGCAAAAAGGCTCACCTAATTGAACCATGTGCAATTATGTGATTGCAATTGATAATTTTGACAATATGATTAAGTTATTAAGTAGATTTGATTCATGATTACAGTAGTTTGAATATTGGCACATTGATTGAATATTATTTACATTCAAAATTATTTGTTATAGTTCTTAGATAGAGGACCATATGAGCAATTGTGGGTTGAATTTGATGACTTTGATATTATTTCAGCTATTACAAGATTCAATGAGTTTTCTTTTCTTTCTCGATTTGCACATTTCATACTGATTTAGAAGCATGTGCACAAGCACACGGATGAAATGACACATTCAATCATTCACTATTTATTTTTGGTTTGCTATAATATCACATTTGATATCTTATAACTGGTTATTGAATTTGAACTATACATATTTGACGATTAATATATTTTAAATGGCTTATTTAGAGCCGTAATTCAAACCTACAAGGCTACACCATTTGTGTTGTTGGAACAACGATCTATCCAATTTATCTTTTGTTTTAAGATTCATTTTCTTAGTCTAGTTATGTATGTTTTGAATATATATATATATATATATATATATATATATATATATATATATATATATTTATGCGCCTTACTTCAATCAGGCGCACGCCTTGTGTTGCGCCTTGAGCCTAGGCTCTAGGAGACCTTTGCGTCTCATGTGCGCCTTGAGCCTTTCAGAACATTGGAATTGCAAATATTTTTTAAAAATAATTTTTAATTAGTGGGTTATATAAAAATGCATTGTCAATTGTTTAAATATTTGGAGAAAAATAAAGTATCATTTATAATATAAAACAAAGTGAAATGCATCAAATTCAGTATCTTACTTTAAATCGGTGTGAACTCCATCTAATTATTCAACAATCTAATAAGTAAAGTTTCACATGTTTTAAATGTGCTTACTTAAAGTTATAGCCTGTAGTCAAGACGGTTAGGTGATGCCTAGGCGTTTTGACCCGTCTAGGCGAAGCGGCGCCTAGGCGACGAGTAATTATTAAATATATTTATATATAGTATAAACATGTATATACATGATTTTAGTAATCTAGTAGCATGTTGATTATAATTTTCATCACCTAAAAGTCAAATTATTTAGAAAGTAAGAATACCGTACCCATAAACTGAATAAGAAAATAAAAAATAAAAAAAATTGAAGAAAAAAATGAAGAAAAAATAATAAAATATTAGGCTTTAGGGTGTAAGTTTAGATTTAATTCAACTCGATTTAGAGTTAATTCAACTCAAATTTGGAAAACCCCTAAATTCCTATCAGCCCATCATAATAAGTTGAGTTAATTTTACTCACTTTTGAGTTAATTCGACTCAATTTTGAAAAAACCCAAATTCTTATGAGCCCATCATAAGAGTTTGAGTTAATTCAGCTCAATTTTGAAAACCCCCCAAATTATTATGAACCAATCATAAGAATATGAGTTAATTAAACTCAATTTTGAGTTTATTCAACTCAATTCGAGTTAATGCAACTCAATTGAGTTAATTCAAGTCAATTTTGAGTTAACTCAACTTAATTTTGAAAACCCTCCATTTTCTTATGAATTCATCATAAGACTTTGATTTAATTCAACTCAATATTTGAAAACCCCCCAAATTCTTATGTATCCATCATAAGAATTTGAGCTAATTCAACTCAATTTTGGGTTTATTCAACTCAATTTGAGTTAATGCAACTCAATTTTGAGTTAATTCAACTAAAACTTTTAACCCCCCCTAATTCTTATAAACCCATCATTAGAATTCGAGTTAATTCAACTAAATTTTGAAAACCCCCTAAATTCATATGAACCCATCATAAGAATTTGAGTTAATTTGACTAAATTTTGAGCTTATTCAACTCATTTTGAGTTAATGCAAATTATGCAACTCAATTTTAAGCTAATGCAACTCAATTAAGATTTAATCCAACTCAATTTTGGAAAAATCCCAAATTTGATCAAGTGAAAAACTGCCCAGGCGCCTAGGTCGTCCTAGGCACCCAGGCGGTCCTAGGCGGCCTAAGGAAAACTGCCCGCGTAGGCACCCAGGGATCCAAAACGCCTAGGCGCCCACCTAGGCATCGCCTAGGCGACGCTTTGACTACATAGGTTACAGGTTGCCGAGATGGCTAAAGGTCAAGGCTATGGGAATGTTCTTTGAGATGGAAGGTGATCAAGAGTTGATCGTTCATCTAAAACATTTAATGGGGATGTCGAAAGATAGTTGTATGCACAGAAAAAGATCCGGGTCGTCTTTATTGCAAACACACGAAGATTACAGATGCCGGGACTCGGGGACTCGGGGGTGGTGAGCCGGGTGTGGCGAATATTGATCAGGAGATTGTGGGAGAGATCTTCTGGAGGGTCCCTTTGATTCGAGTCTCCACGTGGTATTCGTGTGAGAGCTCTTAAGGGGTTGCCCAGGACAGAGGTCTTTACAGGGTGAGGGT
Organism: Chamaelirium japonicum; assembly: GCA_947650365.1. Taxonomy (NCBI): domain Eukaryota; kingdom Viridiplantae; phylum Streptophyta; class Magnoliopsida; order Liliales; family Melanthiaceae; genus Chamaelirium; species Chamaelirium japonicum. Next base: position 64,394,694 of record OX393560.1, read on the forward strand.
TCTTTGAGAGGCTAAGGAATATCCGCCGTTGCTTTGGTCCCTTCCGTGCTTCGCGCTTCCTCGGCTAGGAGGTTTTTGACTTCGTTCCTCGGTTTTCGTGTCTCCATCGCTCCTTGCTTGACCTCGGCGTCCTTGATCGTCGGTTTGCGGCGTCGATCGTGCTTTTGGCGTCGGCTTTGGCTTTGGCTTTGGCTTTGGTGTGGCTCTGGCTTTTGCTTTGCTTTGCCGCTTGCGCTTGGACGTAGACGGGGGGAGATTTGCGATGCTTTCGTTCTTCCGGATTTCGCGTCGTATCGGCTAGAACGTGCGGTGCTTTTGCTCGTGACCGGCGTAGTTGTTTGGCTTTGGCACTTGCGTTGCTTTGGCGCGGGCTTTACCGGGGCTTTTGCTTTGGCTTTTTGCGTGGGCTTTTGCTTCGGCGTCAACTCGATCTTCTCGAACAGCGGTGGCTACTTCTTCAAGGATTTTGGCTTCCTCGACGGTTTAGGCGTCGGCTCGACTTTTCTTCTTCTCCGGGCTTGTTTGGCGTGATCGGAGTCGAAGGGTACCTTTGAAGACAGCGAGGGTGGCACCGATCTCCGTGCGACGGTTGTAGCGTCGGCTTTGCTTTGAAGACGACGGGTGTAGGACGACTTTGCTTCTCTTCTTCTCGGACTTCTTTGGCTTGATCGGATTCGAAGGGTTCCTTTGAAGACGGCGGGGGTAGCACCGATCTCCGTGCGACGGTTGTAGTGTCGGCTTTGCTTTGAAGACGACGGGTGTGACGACGCTTCGGGTGTTCCTCTCCAAGCTTTCTTCTTCGTGGATGGAGTGGACGTTTGTCGATGGCGACGGGTGATGACGCTTCGGTCTTCTTCTCCGGGCTTTTGAGCTTGATCGGAGTCGAAGGCATGTTGGAGACGACGGGGTGGTGCCGCTCCGATCTTCTTCTTTGGCCTTTGCTTCTGGCGTCTTCGGAGTCGAAAGGTTCTTCTCCGAGCTTTCTTCTTCGTGCACAGAGTCGAAGGCTTGATCTTCTTGTGCAAGGGTCTTCACGTTGATGATGGCTTTCAATGGACTAAGCCGGTCCCGAAGAGATAGGCTTGCCTGTGCCTCGTGAAGCCTTGGGTCGATGAAGAGCGTGTCTCCTCTTCTGCAGAGCTTCCTCGCTTCGTCTTCAGCTTCCGACCTTTTGAGTCTTCCCCCTCCCCCTCTATTTATAGGTGAAGGGAGGAGGGGAGAGATATGGGAAGTTTATTTGAATTCCTTTAATATCTCTCCCATAATTACCCAAAATTTATTCATCCATTGATGAGGGGGATAAGCCTTTATTTGCTTTCCTTTTCTGGCGGAGTAATTATGGCTAAATCCTTTTTAATTTTATTTTGAATCTTGCACATAAAGTCGATGGCGACCCGACTTCGTTTCTTGTCCGTCGGATCGAGGGATCGGCGCAGATCCACACTTATGTATACGTCATACGCAACCTCCCTCCGCGCATGGCGGTATTTGTTTTCTTTTTCTTCTTTTCTTTCCTTTTCCTTCTTTTCTTTTCTTGCATGGCCGGCCATCCCTTGAGGGGTTCGGATTTCTAGAAGGGGGCCGGGTGGGCCCCACTTGGGGATGGGCCCACCCGGCCCCTTGTTTGGTGCGGGTCGGGTCCGGTTTGCGTGTCGGGTTTGCCTCCGAGTTGGTGCATGCGAGTCGGGTCCGGGTCCGAGTGCGTGTCGGGTTTGCCTTCGAGTCGGTGCATGCGAGTCGGGTCCGGGTCCGAGTGCGTGTCGGGTTTGCCTCCACATAGGTGCATGCGAGTCGGGTCCGGGTTAGACACAATTTGTGTGTCTACAATAGTAAATGATTTTATTTGCACTAATGAAGGCTTGTGCTAAGGGAGTTAGCTTAGCAGTGGCATCCTATTGGTTTTGTTTGGCTTTTAGTGGAATCACACAGAAGTAGTACCTAGCTTGATTTTTTTATCCGGGGCACGAGAGGGCTGTGCATGTATTTCGGGGCGTGGGAAGCGAATGTAGGCCTGATTTTAAAAAATGATTAACTCATCCTAGTTGCCTTATACCATCATTGATGCCGAAGACTCTATGCTTCATTTTATTTGTCCTTATCCCACGTCCCTAATGTAATCAGCCAATCTATATAACTCTCTCGAGGTGTATATGCGGGCTTGTCACATGACTCACATGGTTCCACTTGTAGAGTCTTAGCAAAATCACTTGGGATGCTGCAGTCAAGTTGATGCTTTAGGTGAGAGTCATAGTTAATGCAAGTAACGCATTTTATCTATCTCGATGTCCTCATCACATTTAATGATTTTGCATGCACAATTCACTACTAGGATTTTACTAGCAGTGATAATAATTATTCTCTTTGTCATCTGAGAATCGCAATAACCAACATAACCACGACAATATGTTCTTTGTGCATTAGAAAACGAACATCTATCTTAGAAGTTTAGTTCGAAGGCCTGCTTTTTAGCTATACCAGTGAGAACTCCAGGCAGTGCCTGGAAGGTGAGCAAGAGATCGAGTGGGAGATAGGATGGTCCAAATCCTCTTCCCATGCTTCGCACTGGGATGAACCACTGGATTCCAAATTTCTCAGATCGTATGTTCTAATTCAGCTCTCGCATGGACACTTTAGCACTACAGTAACCCATGTTGGTGTTGTATATTTTAGAGTCATAGACTATAGATTATATGTATGATTTATTGAATGCATCGACCATTGCAGGAATTGTTAAGACGCATGATTGCTGGTGCATAGACGTGCTACAAAGCCTACAATACTTTGAACTTTGTATAAAACATATGCTTCTAACTCTTAGCTTAGATGAGAATGACTTAGTTCAGGATGCACTCATCTGCTTGATAAGCAAAATCGCTTCTATTTATTTTTCCTCTATTATTTTCTATGCCACTCGGTGCAACATGGTAAGTTGGAAATGAAAGGATTGTGCTATTTGGCTGATTACCTCGGAATGTATTATCTAGAAAGGTTCTTTGAGGGCTATGGACAGAGAATCCGAAGTACTTCTGATACATCTATATATCTATACTAAAATTGGAAGCCTCTCTCCTGTGTTGTGACACGTGGACGTCTTTTAATGAGCTAAAATTCTTCTTCCTTGTGTGAACGCAGCTCTCTTTTAAATTCATTTAAAAACCTACCATAAAGATGATAAGTTTTCATTCAATGGCATTTAATGGTCATTTGATGTTAATCTCTCTCTCTCTAACATGTGAATCACACTCATTTCAGATTTCACACTTCTTCGAGCAGTGTGATATCGTCATTGCCAAATGGCGTGCATCAAGCACATTCGGGCGTTGCCCGGGTTTCTTACTAGTATCTATACTAAAATGGAAGCCTCTCTCCTGTGTTGTGACACGTGGACGTCTTTTAAAGAACTAGAATTCTTCTTCCTTATGTGAATGCGGCTCTCTTTTTAATCCATTTAAGAACCTACCATAAAGATGATAAATTTTCATTCAATAGCATTTAATGGTCATTTGATGTTAATCTCTCTTTCTCTCACTCTCTCTCTCTCTCTCACTCTCTCTCTCTCTCTCTAACAAGTGAATCACACTCACTTCAGATTTCACACTTCTTCGAAAAATTGCGATATCGTCTTTGCCAAATTGCGTGCATCAAGCACATTCAAGTGTTGCCCAGGTTTCTTACTAGTGCTGACACCAATAACCGAGGGAGGGGGAGGGCCAATGGGCCAATATATTGTGTCTTGATATACAAAGGATATCCTTTTAAGTTTATGATGATGTTTAATAGAATAGTCGAACATATCAAGGGTGGTCCACTGGTGCACCGAAACTCGCGGGCAGTCTAGATCTCCCGCATCACATATCCTTTCAAGTTTATGCTGGCACATTTGAACTTGCATTACCTACAAGTGAGATGCTCCCACATCACATCCTTTCAAGTTTATGCTGGCACATTTGAACTTGCATTACCTACAAATTTAGCAATACTTCTTATACTGATGTTTAAAAGTATATTCAAATATATCAATTATTGATATATATCATATAGAAGATCTAACAAGAACCAAATATTACTATGCATTTCTCTCAATCTCTTGCCAAATTTTGCATAATATTGGTTAGTTAAGTGTCATTAAGAACCAACTATTACTATGCACTTCTCTCAGTCTCTTGCAATATTTTGCATGTTATTGGTTAGTTAAGTGTCATTATGAACCAACTATTACTATGCACTTCTCTCAGTCTCTTGCCATGTTTTGCATGATTTTGGTTAGTTAAGTGCCATTTTTTTCTTTTATTTTTGTCCTGTCATTTATTTTTCTTGAATGGTTTTTTGACATTGGATTACTCCATTTTCTAGGATCTTCTGGATTTGGTCAAAAGCCAGCTTTTGGAGGGTTTGGATCAACTCCCAGCCAAGCAAGTCCATTTGGTAGCACATTTCAGCAAACACAATCGGCTTCTGGGAGCAATCTTTTTGGTTCCAATCCATTTGGTGCATCGAGTCAGCCTACGTTTGGCGCTTCGAGTACTCCAGCTTTTGGTGCTACAAGTGCCCCTGCTTTTGGTGCTACAACTACCCCAACATTTGGTGCCACAACTACCACCCCCGCCTTTGGTGCTACAACTACAGCAGGGTTTGGTTCTACAACTACCCCAGCATTTGGGTCCACAACAACTCCGTTGTTTGGTAGTACAGGAACAGGATTCGGTGTTTCAAGTATCTCATCATTTGGTTCCTCGGTTACACCAGCCTTTGGTGCTCCAAGTACCTCTTTATTTGGATCTTCAAGTGCTCCGGCCTTTGGTGCATCTACTACCCAAGCGTTCGGATCTTCTACTGCTCCCACTTTTGGCTCAAGTACCTTTGGCTTTGGCTCTGGCTCTGGCTCTGGCTCAACACCTTCTTTCAGCCAGTCAGCTTCTACATTCGGCAGCACACCATTTGGTACAGCACCATCGCCTTTTGGCACTCAAAGTTCCCAATTTGGTGAGTCTTTCTGGATACGAACCTGAGGTGGTTGTCCTGTAGGCTGCAACTAATTGAAACTAGTTTTTGGAAAGAGATTTGTATGACTATCTTCATGGGTCTTAAAAGTATGATTTGGCTGTTCATATCGCATGTTTTTTGCCCTCTTTTCTTGCGCTCTTTGTATCCCCTTACATTCCTTCATCCTCGTACCCTTTCCTTTTAATTACTTATCTTTGTAAATCAATGTTTTGCAGGTGCTCAGACAACAACACCAGCTTTTGGTAGCCCAGGTTTTGGGCAATCAGCTTTTGGGGGTCAACAAGGAGGAAGTAGAGTTGCATCCTATACCCCAACACCTGAGGCTGATGGCAGCAGTGGGACACAGCCTGCTGGAAAGTTGGAGTCTATATCAGCCATGCCTGTGTACAAAGATAAAAGCCATGAGGAACTGAGGTGGGAAGATTATCAACGCGGAGATAAAGGTAAGACTGTAAGAGCCATGATATTTGAGGAATGGTATTGAGTATTGCTTCACTTGCTTAGGGTGGAATGGGTGGATAATACTAGATATGATGATTTTCATCAGTACTTGTTGCCTTCTGTAGCACAAAATTGAAGTATGCCTTTAATATCTGAAAGCTGAAAAATCTATTTGCTACATATGATCAAAATGCATTCTTGATGTTAATATCAAACAAACCATATCTTTGTGAAGGGATTTTTTAAAATCTGTTAATAAAATCAATAAAAAGGCTAATGTGTAATTAGCAAATTAGAAAACTCAAGTGTCAATGTTTTATCATGTGGTTTTTGAGTTGAAGGCAAATCTCTGTCATCTTTCTTTTATGGTGGTAACTGTAACATTTGACATACAATAAACAAATTATATTCTCTTGAAAATTTTGTTTAAATGATATATGATATATCACCTTTTCCCATGAGCAATAAATTTGCACAAAACATGCTTCAGATTTAGCAGGTTTGTTGTGTTTGCTGTGCTTGCAGCGTCTTGCAATGCCCTGTTATTTAGGTTCCATTTGTTGAGCATAAGTAATGATTGTTGTAGTTTTTCTTGTTGCATATGTTTACTAATTTTGAAATAAATGGTCAAGAAGGAAAGCTGGTCCCAAATAGATGGGACAAGGCTCGATAGGTACTGTTTTGGTGTGTGTTTATTAATTTCTGTGTTTTGTGTCTGTAATTTTGCATTTCAGGTGGGCCCAACCCTTCTGGACAGCCTGCTGTTGGGATTGGTTTCCCTCCTGTTCCAACACAAACAGGTGCTTTTGTTTCCCCTGGTACATCTGGTCAGACTGCTGTAAACCCCTTTGCCTCTCCACCTTCCAACCCATTTGGACCTAAAACCTCAACTTTTGGTCCGTCTAATTTTGGTCCCACAGCTACCTCAGTTTTCAATTTACCATTCGGTTCAACCTCACCAAGCCCTTTTGTCTCAACTTCTACTACTCCGTTTGCGTCTGCTAGCACTACTTCATTTGGTTTCAATGCTTCACCCTCGATTTATAATGGAGGGACAAATTCTGCTACAAGTACACCGTTTGGGCCTGGCCTGACTGGTGGCGGTACTCAATCATCTGGGCTATTTCAGTCAACTCCAGCCATCGGGCAGACACCATCTCTTTTTGGACAACCATCAACAGGATTTCAACAAGCCGCACCTAGTGTTGGTTCAACTTTGTTTAACAATCCAATGGGAGGTCTGTTGAACACTTCAACGCCTTCATCACTACCTACAAGCAATCTTGGTGGTTTTGGTCAAGCAAATGTAAGTACCCGTCGTTCTTACCATTGGTGCATGTGCTATAGTTATATTATAACTGTTTTTTATTTTATCCTGCCACCATTGTGATGATTATGCCATTTATTGGCTTTGTATGTTAAGTCTTGTTGTTTTTGTGTATTTTCTGCAGCCTTCTCTTTCAACTGCTTATCCAATGACTACCCCAATTCAAACTTCAAGTGCCTTTCCCTTTAGCAGCTTTGGTCAGACACAACCAGGTAGGTATCCATGATATCATTGTATCTTTTCTCTTTCTTCATTCATACCTGATTTTTAAATATTATGTTTATCTTCTGACATTCTCAAATACCTTCAATCAGGTGGTTTTGGCAGCATCTCAAATACCTTCAATCAGGGCTCATTGGTGCAACCGTATGTTTCATTTCTGAACCTAAACTATTACAGTAGTGCAATCTTAGAAAACTCAGAAAAATAAGGAACTTTGCAATACTTTGGAAATTTAGAGGGGACTTTGCAACCTTTTTAAGATTTTAAATAAAAGCTTAACAAAGGGGACACTGCAATCTTTTTAATATTTTAAAAGCTTAATTGATTTTTTAATATTTTAAAAAGCTTAATATACTCTGAAGGGGTTTGAAGCTTCTTCTACTAGCTAGTTGATTTTTTGTTACCATTGAAATAGCATAAACATGGGAATGTTGTTTTATTTCAGCTCTTTGGCTTATAATTTGTGCCGTATATTTGAATGCAATTCCCTATATCAATTCTTGCATTCTCATTGGGTTTGTGTTACCTTCTCATCTTAAGGTCTGAGAAGTCGGATTTGTGTTACCTTCTCATCTTAAGGTTTGAGAAGTCAGATTTGCATTCAGACCGGAACCGGAAACAAATCGGTTCGGGCAATTCAGATTTGGGTTCGGTCCTTTTGGAAAAAAATATATTAAAGTTTAGAAAAAAAAACACAAATCCGTGTCTGATTCTCTAATTCTGATATGATTTGACTTATTTGGGTTTGATTCGACCAATTCAGGTTCAATTATTTTTATTTGGGCTCAAGTCAGGCTAGATTTGGTCCTATTGTGTCTAATGCAACATGTTTTGGATCCAATTTGAACGGTTAATCATAGTGGGTTAATGCCATGTTGACAGATTGAAGAACTCGTCATTTTCCCCTTTAGTCGATCCCATTTTGTTGGGGTAAGACCATTGTTATCAGATATGGTTGCATATATGATTGTGCGGCCGCATATGCAAACAAGAGAGGATCTAGTGCATATGCGGGGTTCACATAGCCAGGATTTTTATGCCATCACATCGAAGATATATACGGTCTTGTATGAGGCACAACTCCCAGCGGCTATCTTTTTTTTATTGTTACTGATGTTTTTAAATTTATTATTATTTTTAGTTTTTTCTCACATTTTACACCATTCCACATTTCCACCCTATAGATACCCTATACAACCCCCCCCCCCCCCCGCCTTCTCATCCCACAATTCATCTACTCCTACACGATATATGCGATCTTATGAGGTAAAACTCCCAACCTCTGCTAAGTGTCCTTATCCTCTTCAGTCTCCACCAATGTTTTTAAAACCGGACGGGACAAAGAACGGTAAAAGGGGCCGGTCCAACCCTGTTCAACCGCCGATTTAACCCGATTCAACTGCTCGTCGGCCGACAGCAGAACTTTTGTGTGATTTTCGGCTGAGCGCGAAGCAGGGGTTTGGGCGGCTGGGGAAGGACCGAATGGTAGAGCACCGCTGGCCGTCGTAGGGACGGGGCTGGCAGGCTGCTCCTTGTTGGCGATCAATCTCGCGGCTCAGAGCCTCGCGATCCATCGGATGGGATGATGGGATCATGGGAGTGGGGAGTTGGGGACGAGATTGGCTCAATGAGGAATGAGAATTCAGATGCCAGTGGGGAATTGAGTCTCAATAGGGAATGGGGAATCGGGGATTGGGGAGTTAACGACAATAATTCTTCCCCAATTCCGACCGCGGTTTATGCATAACCGGCCGGTTCGACGGTTCAAGCGGCTTTCTGTCGGAACTGGGCGGTCTAATCGGTTTCAAACCCCACTTGGTTTTTACCTCCTACAGACCGTTTATAGTCTCGGTTCCGGTCCAACCCGGTTTGACCGTCCGATCTGGTCTTCAAAACACTGGTCTCCACTAGCTCCCTAAACTTCTACAAGTTGGGCTTCCATACACCTGACTCTAGTTCTACTCTCAAACCCGAGCGGTCTAAGGACTTGGGTTGGAAGTACAAGCCAGACAGGAACAAATCTTTATTTGTGAGGTGTGCGGCTTTGTTACCAGTCCATAGTTACCAAGTCGGAAGTCGGGAAAAAATGGGCTAGGGACGAAGTCGGAAAAATCGAGAAAAAATCGGAAAGATCGAGAAAGAATCGGGAAACAAATGGTAGAATTTTAGAACATATTTATATATAGATATTATAATAGGTTTTTGAGCAATACATGACGGGATTAAAACGCAATTAATTGAAATTAAAACATGTAAATCGGGATTAAAACGTGAAAATTATGATTTTTTCATAAAATCGCGACTTTTTCAAAAAATCGGGAAAGAGTCGCGTAGTGAACAATTACTAAATAAGTCGTGTTTTAATCGAGACTTATTCAAAAAATTTGAGAGTTTGGTAACAGAGGACGTACCTAGCATTGAACACTGCAAACAACACTTAGCACATTGTCAAGAGGCCCATGTAAGAGCATGCCTTGAGGTTACTGGTGAACACGAAAGGAAATAAGTGATTACATGGAGTCGAGTGCCACGATGAAGTACCATCGCCGCAACAAGACCACCAGAATCCAGATCTTCCACTTCGTGGAGGAAGAGGAATGGTCCGAGTGGGAGGATTCGGATACTGATGATGATGAGACTAAACCCGATTACCTCAAAATTGTTGCTAACAAAGAGATCGAAAGCAAAAACTAGTGACCAGTTCTTTAGCAATTATGTAATAGAATTAGTATTTGCTACTGTGTGAATGAAATCCCATATGCCACTGATATGTTAATGTTTGATGTACATTATATGAATATCCACTGCACCACACACAACCACAAAAAAAAGCAAAACGAAAGAAAAACAGAATAGTCGACTTTGTGATCATATATATTACGAATTTTGCAAGGGCCACATGTCAAATTGATATCATTGGACTTGGGCGATGATGCCGATGATGAAATAAACTGAATTTAGTAGTATTTCCTTTCCAGTATTGGAAAATGTGAAATCTGCCTTATACGATACCAATATCACGTTTTGTTAAATGCAAGAGTTTGTTTTCGGATAAAGAAAAATTCTTTAGTCGGTCAATGGCATAAACACATTTATGCTTGTCTTTCCACTTATTGATGAATTTGGTCGGAAGTTTTTTTTGGCTCATCTTCTCCCAGGAAACTTGAAGCTTGAGTTCATATCATACTTGTAATTTGTAAACTAGCAAATACTGACTTCCCTTTTTTCATAATGAAGTATCAATTCCATTTTGTATCTTATCTGCTCTTTTTCATGTCATCTTTCCTCTTTTCCAGTGCATTGTCTTTCGTCATTTTTTGATCCGTTGACTTGGCATGTGTTATCTTTCCTATATTTTTCCGATTAAATATTTTTTATTCTAAAATGTCTATCCTGTGTAGCAGTGCCGCTACTCAGGCTAATATGGTTGTGCAGCCATCTCCTATTACAAATCCTTTTGGAACACTTCCAGCAATGCCTCAAATGTCTATTGGTTGTGTGGGCTCTTCTCAGTCAGTTCAGTATGGAATCTCTAGCATGCCTGTAAGTCTTACTTCTTTAAGATTCTGTTTGTAGACAAATGGTCTATGCGATAATATTATCCGTAGTTTTGGCATTGACCCATTGGTTGTGTGATATTCTTGCTATTCTTTGTTGTAGATCAGTGCATTATAGACGTGAATGATGTATATCAGTGACTTGGCATTTGTTCATTACTAGATTTAATTTTTCTGCCCAACAGGTAGCTGAAAAGCCGAATCCAGTCAGAATATCTTCCTTGTTGACTCCTCGGCACCTATCTCAGAGAAGAATTTGGTTGCCAGCAAGGAGATATCATCCGAAAAGCAATGGTCCAATGGTGAGATAATTTCTTGGATTCATCGTACAAATTCCCTAAATCTTTGGCCTGACAATGGAGCTAATGAGATTCTACAAGACAATTTTTCTTTTGGTGACTCCCTTATGCTAAGAGAAATACTGAAATGAAAAAAATTGCTTACCCAATTTATGTGTCTCTATGCAGGTACCATTCTACACCGATGATGAAGAAGCACCAACAACACCAAAGGCCGATGCACTTTTCATTCAAAGGGAGAATCCGAGGGCACTGATTATTCGTCCCATTGAACAATGGCCTTCAGCAAATACCAGAGAAAAGCAATCCATGCTGAAAGAAATTCATCCAGCTATTGAAAATGGTAAAATATTGCAATGTTTGCTTTAGCTAATCTTATATAGGTGTTTGACACTTTTTATGTGGTACGCCATTTTTACAATTTAGATTGATATCAACTATAACAAATCAGGTTTGAGACTGTGTAGGTAGATGTACAAGACATGCAAGCTTGAAATGGAGGACAGAATGTAAAGAGTGGATATGGATTAAGAAGTTTTCTTCTTGAGATCCGAGAATCAAAATAAACATTTCTGCAGCATCTAATAAATTTTTTTGTTTGAGTTCAAAAAGAAATTGTATATTAGATTTGTTTTCTATAGGTAATCAATAGGTGTGCTTTGTCAGATTTGAGTTGTACCAATTACTAATGACATTTTATCACTATAAAATCGTGAAATCTGCCCACGGAGTTCAAAAAGTCAATAAGTTATTATCGTCAAATTGAAAGAAACTGATAATGTATTTAAACGAGAAGAATAATTGGTAGATCTTTTGTTTGAATTCATGAAGCAATCAAGTGAACATGTTCATTTATTTACCTCATAATAACACTCCTATGTATCAGTTTAGAATGTAGTTATAAGATCAGAAGGCTATACAATGCATACTTGGACATACGTCTTTGTATTTTCTTTCTCCATGTCTACGTATTTAACCCCTAAATATGTCTATAACTTCTTCTTTATCTTTAACATAAGATCTAATTATGTAGTTTCAGTAGACTTTGGTTGGAATTTTTCTAAAGCAAAATGAAATACCAAAACATTTCACGCCTTAATGTTGGGCAGAAACATATGCTAACATCGAAATTTTAAATGTTTTCGTTCTAGCAACCCAGAACTAATGCATGCTCCCTTTAAACATATTGATATTTGACCATGTAATCAAATATCGACAAATTTCCTATGAAATGACCGAAATATATCTTTTTTTTGTGGTTCCGAGATAGAAATTGACCGAAATTTCAATAGTACCAAATTTTGGTTCGACATCACAAAATGTCAGCCGAAATGATTGACATTTGTCCGAAATACGACATTCTGTCTTTTATCCAGAAAATTGCTCTGAAATTTATTATCCTTTTTTGCAAAGGATTCCATCATTTCGATGAAAAATTCCATCGTTTTCTTCCATTTCTTATTTGTTTTAATAAAAGTTCGATATTTGCTTGATTGTTGACCGAAATCGATCGAAATTTGACTAAAATCCAACATTTCCTACCAAAAATTTTCCTTACAAAATACATAATTTCCATGGACATTTGTCCTAAAAAAGGACAAATTTCCTTTTTTTTTAACGACAGAAATTGATATTTAAAATCTTAAATCTGACATTCGTGAAGTGAACTTGGAGTTTGTTTTAATAGAGTTACAAGTAACTTTGGTTATTGTCCCTGGCATGCGATGGTTCACTGAACTGAAAATTTTGGTTAGTGAGTCGGCATTTAGGCCGTAAATCTAGACTGTGTTCTTAAACAGGTATTAACATTAGCTTAGAAAGAAGCCCTAACTTGGCTGAACTAGATTCAATCATTCAAGTAAGAAAATTTCAAAAGATATGGCCACTTTGATACAAGGCTCAATCGAACCCTACCAAACCTATGCAGTAATTTGGTTGGTCTAAGTTCAATCTGTCGACATGAAACCGATTCGTCTAATATCTTGGTTATTCTGTGTATGGAGTCGACCTGATCGGACGTTGCTGCGATTTGCTGCCACTGAGATGGAGAACAAGACATGAAAGAGAGGGGACCGTTCCATATTCAGTGGGTGTGGGAGAGTGAAGTGAGGAGGTGAGATTAAGACACTTGGCTTTAGTCCTTCAGTTTAGTGTTCTAGTTTTGATAAAAGGGACGAATAGTTATCCTTGTTAAAGGGGTTCAGTTGTGCAAAACACTTACACGCCCATGTTGTGTCGTAACTTCAGCACACTCCTGTGGTATATATAATTGTTACATATAGGGAGGGGCATATTCTATATATATAATACAATGATGTATGCATTATATGAGTAGATACGGTATCCCCCTACCTAAAGTTATACTTAAAAAGTTACAAAAAGTTTCATTAGGCATTTGATATTGAAAAATTATTATATATTTGATAGTTTTAGGTTGTATAATTGTTAAGATGTATTCATATATATACATACACTTAGTGTATAGAGGACTTATATGTATTGCTAATATATTGGCCTTTGGCCTAATGAGAGAAGATAATCCATTCTCCTCAAAATTAGTGCCACTTCCCTTCTCTCTCTCTCATTCTCTTCTTTATGGATCGTAACATGAAATCAGAGAAGGTTCTTTCACGAGATCTCGACGTCGCCTTCGCCTCTCGTTGAGATATGCTTATCAGATTTGGCGAGCGCTTCTCCGGCTGGATAACAGCAGCAACCGTGCATCAGCCCCTTCGCATCAACTCCTTCTAGAACTGATTCGGCGAGATCTGCTTCCTCTCTTCGACTTGAGCTATGTCCACCGGATTTGCACCTGGTGACGTGCGAAATCAGTGACGCTGGCAAGCTCCTCTCCTTCGACATGAGCTGCTGCACCTCGCAGATTTGCTCCGGCAGTCTTTGACCGGATCTGCGAGCGTGCCTCTGCCGGATCTTCATCTCAGACACCGGCAAGCTTCTCTCCTTCGACGCGTGTTGCTGCACCTCGCAACGAGCCTCTTCGGATCTCCTCGGATCCAGATATGAGATCTCGTTTCCGTCCCCTCCGGCCAGATCTGATTCACGGTTTCGACATCAGAGATCCGGCGAGATCTGTTTTTCAGATTTGCAGTATCAGATCGCGGACTGCTGTTGCTCCACTAGGGCGGTTATTTTTTTTTTTTTTTTTGCTTCAGCCATCAAGTTCTTTAGCTACGAACAAGCATCCAGAGCGTGGTTCCACCACCTCAGATCTGATCCTGGCGGACCCCTCGAGCTCTCCTCATTCCCGGATCTGCAACCAGATCCTCTTCAGTGAACTCCACTTCACTGCGAAAGCTCCTCGCCTTGTGCTCGTTTTCTGACGATCTCTACCTCGCCGGAATATCCACCGGATTTGGTCTTCTCCCTCGTTGCTGCATCGATGGATTTCATATCTAGTGACAGATATACACCGGTGACTGCATCCACACTAGTGACTGCATCCACAAGAAGAACTATGGCCTTCTCCCTCAACTCCTTTCAGATTCGCTCCGTGAGCTCGTCCGAGGAACGACCTGTGGCCGGTGAGCCATCATGGCTGAATCTTCCTCCGTAGATGCTTCGACCGTGGCCCCCTATATTGTTGCCTCCAGTATCTTCTCTTCAAGTTAGTCGTCAGGGAATTCTGGGCGTGGCCCCTTCACACTAGCATTAGTATCTTCGGTTGCTAAAGTCACACCCCCGACTCACCGAGGGAAAGGATGTAGTCGATCGACCCCTACAGCTACTGCATCACTGGCCTTGGCTGCGGACCTTCAGTCCCTCTGAGAGGAGATAGCTTAGTTTTGACTATTTCAGCTGTCTGCTACTCCTGATGGTCCCTCTAGTGTTTCAGCTCTCTCTGCTTCATCTGGTAGCTCAGCCTTTTGGATTATGGATTCGGGAGCCTCACACCACATGATTCCGGATGCCTCTCTGCTAGCCTGCAGGCCTGCGACACATCTCCCACAGATTCACACTGCGGATGGTTCTCGTCTAACCATCTCGCAGTTTGGATCCATTATTCCTTCCTCTGATCCCACATGCCACCTTTCCTTATCCTCTGTGCTTCATGCTCCCATGCTTCACATGCATCTCATTCCTATTAATGCTTTATGTGATTCTGGCTGCTCTGTGACCTTTATATCCTCTTTTTGTTTTGTGCAGGATCTACGTACTGGTCGATAGATTGGAGCAGGTCGTAGGACAGGCGGGATGTATCAGATGGCTTTTCTTCACTCTCCGACTCCATCTTACTCTGGGTTTTGTGGGCAGCTTCTCCTGATGTCAATCTGTGCACAGCAGCACAGGCGCTTAGGCCATGCGTGGGAACCACGACTTAAGAGGTTATTTCTTTTTAGGACTCTCGGTCATGGTCCTTTTCCATCTCTGTCTCCTTGTACTGATTGCAATCTTGCCAAAGCTGTAGCCCTTCTTTTTTCCTCTAGTACATCTCGGAGTTCTGCTCCTTTTGATCTTGTTCACTTTGATGTTTGGGGACCTTCTCCTCTTCCCTCTATGAATGGGTATTTTATGTCTCATTGGTGGATGATTACAGTCGTTACACGTGGGTCTACCTTCTTCGTCGTCGCTCGGATATTCTCCAAGCCTATCATGATTTTACATCCATGATTCACACATAATTCAGTTGGCGCATCAAGGTCTTTCGATCTGATTGTGCCCCTGAGTATCTATCTACCGCTATGCAGAATCTTATTCAGTCTCATGAGATGATTTTTCAGCACTTGTGTCCTCACATCCACAAGCAGAATGGCATTGCTGAGAGCCTGAGAGAAAGCATCGCCATATTCTTGCGACTACTTGTGCTCTCCTCTTCTCCGGTTATGTCCTTCGGCGCTTCTGGGCTGAGGCTTTTTTGACCTCGGTACAGCTTATTAAAATCACTCATTCGTCGGTTCTTCCGGATGACTTTTCTCCTCACGAGTACCTCTTCTCTACCACTCCTGACTATATCCCTCTTCGCACGTTTGGGTGCACTTGTTTTGTTCTTCCTCCCCATAAGCGTACGAAGCTGTCTGCTCAGGTAGCTAAGTACATTCTTCTTGGGATCAGCATTGAGCACAGGGGATACCGCTGCTATAACCCTGATGCTCGTTGCTTGCGTATCTCTCGACAAGTCTCCTTTGTCAAGGATACGCCCTACTACTCTTTTGCAACCCAGGATCTCACATTCTGAGAAATTTCTTTTCTATTATCGACACCTGAGTTTCCTTCGTCGGCTTCTTCCAGACTCCTGGTTCCATCGGCTCCTTCCTCACTACCGGCTCCACTTGTTCCTTTGCTGGTTGTTTCCCCAGCTTCTCCAAGGGACTCCTCCGAAGCTTCCTCCTCTATGTCCGTGCCTCTCTCATCCTAGGGTTGTCTATCTCTTTCCTTAGGTTTACTCTTGTCGGACTGCCCCTTGGCTCCGCTTCCTTCCTTCTTTGAGGATGTCGGCTCCCCTGCTGTTGAGTTTACTTCTGTTTTTTTGCCTACTGTGTATGCTTTGTCATCGTCAGTCGTGGATCCGTGCCCGCTTTACTACCCTCAGTGCCAGCACCATCCGCCTGACCGCTTTAGCCATGACACTGGGTCTCCTGACCGCTTTGGCTTTGCCTCTGTCTGTAGTTACTCGCCTCAGTTTACTGTCTTTCTTACCGTTGTGTATGCAAATCAGGAGCCCTGGTCCTACTATGAGGCAGTTTAGTTTCCTCAGTGACGTTAGGCTATGGATGAGGAGTTCCAAGCTTTTCAGCAGACTCAGTCCTGGGATGTTGTCCCACTACCCTTTGGAGTTGAGCCTGTCAGCTGCAAGTGGATCTATAAGATCACGCACCGACGTGATGGATCCATTGAGCGACACAAGGCTCGGGTTGTGGCCCATGGCTTTAATCAGGAGTATGGTATTGACTACGATGACCTTTGCTCTGGTGGTTCAGATGACCACCGTTCGAGCTCTTCTGGCGGTTGCAGTCGTTTGTTGCTGGCCCCTTCATCAGATGGATATGAAGAATGCATTCCTTCACGGTGATCTGTCTGAGATTGTCTGCATGGATCCTCCTCCCAGTTTCACGTTCCTCCCCAGCACGTGTGTCGTCTTCGTCGGGCCATTTATGGGCTCAAGCAGGCTCCTCGTGCCTGGTTTGAGCGGTTCCGTCGTGCTGTCAGAGGGAGCTTGATTACTTAGAGTGCAATCAGGACCACTCTGTTTGTGAGGTCGTCCTCGTAGGGCCGGGCAATCCTACTGTTGTACGTGGACGACATGATCATCACTGGTATGATTCTGCTGTGATTGCTTGTCTTCAGCAACACCTGAGGAGCCAGTTTCAGATGAAGGACTTGGGTACTCTTCGTTACTTTCTCGGTCTTGAGGTTGCATGTAGTGCAGATGGCATTTTGCTCTCTCAGCAGAAGTACCTTTCTGACATCCTTAGTTGTGCTGCCCTCTCAGATACCTGCACAGTAGATACCCCTCTTGAGCTTCACTCGAAGCTACATCCTACAGATGGAGTCCCTCTTTCAGATCCTACTCGGTATTCACTCTTTCAGATCCTACCCGGTATAGGCAGGTTGTGGGATAACTTGTTTACCTCTGCATCACTCGGCCTGACATTGCATATGCTGTCAGTATTGTCAGTCAGTTTGTTGCAGCTCCACGCTCAGTTCACTACGGTGCTCTTCTTCGAATCCTCCTGTACCTCAGAGGAATAGTTAATTGTTCCTTGTTTCTATCGTCGTTTTCTTCTCTCACTATTCGAGCCTACTTAGATGCAGACTGGGCTGAAGATCCAACTACACGCCGCTCCACCACTGGTTACTGCTTGTTTCTTGGCGACTCTCTGATATTCTAGCGCAGCAAGAAGCAGAAAGTGGTCTCTTTCCAGCACTGAGGCTGAGTACAGGGCCATGGCCTCCACGACCAAGGAGATAGTCTATCTTCGATGTCTCCTTAGTGATCTCGGTGTTGCTTTCTTCGGGTCTACTCAACTTCACTGTGATAACCAGAGTGCTATTCAGATTGTTAGCAATCCGATTTTTTATGAGAGAACAAAGCACATCGAGATTGACCGTCACTTCGTCCGATAGGAGTATGAGGCCAAGACGATTTCACTACCCTTCGTTTTTTCAGCAGAGTAGATAGCTGACTTCTTCACGAAGTCACATCCTACGCCACGTTTTCGGTCTTTGATTGGCAAACTTTTGGTGTATGATCCATTTTGAGTTTGAAGGGGGGTGTTAAGATGTATTCATGTATATACACATTCACTTAGTGTATGGAGGACTTACATGTATTGCCATTTGCCCATATATTGGCCTTTGGCCTAATGAGAGAAGATAATCCATTTTCCCCAAAATCATTGCCACTTCCCTTCTCTCTT
This sequence comes from Chamaelirium japonicum, assembly GCA_947650365.1. Taxonomy (NCBI): domain Eukaryota; kingdom Viridiplantae; phylum Streptophyta; class Magnoliopsida; order Liliales; family Melanthiaceae; genus Chamaelirium; species Chamaelirium japonicum. The sequence goes on from OX393560.1 coordinate 64,412,920, forward strand.
TCTCCTTCTCTTTTCTATGGATCGTAACAATAATATTGTACTATAGTGTACATTGGATCTTCGCTGTACAAAAAGGAGAACATTCAGGATTCTGAATGAGTTTGCAGCAGGATGTAGTCACTAAATATCGGGGGTTAGAAACAATTAAGGAAGTGAGGTAATATATGTAATACTGTAAAAACCTGATTCTTTTAGACAAAATGTTTGGTTGAACATATTTGCATGATACAACGACTGCAATTATATTGCTCTTACTTGCTCAACTTTCGGACTGTTGTGCTGTTGCAGAGTCTCCGGCTGAGAATGGCCACAAGGAGCAGAACAATGCTCCACCTACGCCATCTGAACCTACCGAGAAGCCAAACGGGTTCCATGTTGATCACACACAGAAGGGGACGGATTCATCCTACATCACAATCTCTGGACATAGGGCTGGCGAGGCAGCGATCGTGTACGAGCATGGTGCAGACATTGAGGCGCTGATGCCCAAGCTCCGCCATACTGATTACTACACCGAGCCACTGATCCAGGAGCTGGCTGCCAAGGAGCGGGGGGAGCCAGGCTTCTGCCGCCATGTCAGGGACTTTGTGGTCGGGAGGCAGGGCTTCGGCAGCATAAAGTTCTTCGGGGAAACTGATGTGAGGAGGCTTGACCTCGAATCGATCGTCCAGTTCAACAACCGTGAGGTGATCGTGTATAGAGACGAGAGTAAGAAGCCCCTGGTCGGGCAGGGGCTCAACAAGCCCGCTGAGGTCACCCTTCTTAACATCAAGTGCATGAACAGGAAGACGGGGCAGCAGTACACGGAAGGACCCAAGGTGGAGAAGTACAAGGAGATGCTGATGAAGAAGGCCGAGGAACAGGGGGCCGAATTTGTATCGTATGATCCCCTGAAAGGGGAGTGGAGGTTTAAGGTCAAGCACTTCAGTCGGTATGGGTCTGAAATTGAAGATTGGGACACTGATGATTCGTGCTGCGATGAAACCGGGCACGGAGGTTCACATGCTCCTGACAGCCACAAGTCTGGAGGCGGAGGTTCAGCTGTTGTGTAATTTTTGTGTGTGTGTGTGTGTGTTTGTGCGCGTGTGTGATGGTGCTGTTGCCTTTTGATATTAGTTGCTGTTAGAGACTTGAGAGTAGTATTGGGTGGTGGGTCTTCTGTAATTTGTTACCCCTCTTTTTGGTGACAAAGAATTTGATCATCTGAAGAAGGCTTTTGGTTTGCTCAGTGCAATCTGTTTCTTTCTTTGATCTTCTTTAAAGAGCTTTGATTTTTCTTTTCTTTTTTTTTTCGAAACAAAAGTTGAAGTCTGCTTTTCATCAGTCATCTGTGTCTTTTGTAGAAACTAGTTTCACAACTGAGCTCGTGTTTACCAGTCTTCTGGCTCCGAACCATAAGTGCAGGGTTTAATTTCCCCTCAAAAAAGTACCAGTATTATCTAAGGAAATTGCTGGTCAGCCATCCGGGTTTCCATCCCGATCAGGCCATCCTGATCTGGTACTGATCACAGCCGTCCGTTGCACTCAGCCCCGACCCGTAAGGCAAAGGGAAGGGGAGACGGTTTGAGAAACCAGTATGGTCGAGTAGCATTGCTCATTATTATTTAAATAAAAATTTGAGTAATGCACTTTTAAAAATGAATTAAAAAGAAGGGTTATAGTCAATTAATTGAATATACTTTTGGTCTGCTGTTATTTTTTAAAATTATTTTGTAAAATAATATCACCCTCCTTAAAAAAAAAGAAAAAGAAAAAGAAAAAGAAAGAACAACCGCCATGACATGGGAGGAAACTTTTTGGCTCTGACCTAGTACGGCTGTTAAGGGGGTGTTTGGCATGAGGGTAATCTCATCATTTGCTATTTTCAATGTAATCTTATGATTTGGTGTTCCGATTAGTCTAAAAACGGACGGAGTGAAAAAATATCATTCCGCTGGAACAAAAAATGCGTTGAATTTAAAAAATAAAATTGTGGATGATAACAATGGATACAAAACGGACGGACGCAGAACGATACCAAACACCCTCTAAACCACTAGTCTGATAAATACTGTGTGTTTGTTGCTACTGAATTATTTATTCTTTAAAATTATTATTTTGAAATACTATTCGCAATTTTTTTTGGCAGTAAATTTAGTTGGCAAGTGTCCAACAACAATCCGTTAGTAAGAACAATGGCTTTAAGCAACGTCTCCAATGTAGTTGGTAAGAAGATTTTTAGAAGCGACATTCTTTTTTTAAAAAATGGTTAGTCACACATCAGCTAGGGGTGAAAATTTCGTGTCTTCATATACCTATTGTCCCCTCTCCCCTCATGACCTGTTTTGAGAGGCACGGGATTCGTGACTCGGTATTAGTGCTAGGCCTTACTTCCTCTCTCGAGTGACCCCGTCGCACCCCTCTTTCTCCTTACTGAAATGCCCCTCCGAATGTGGGTAGGTCCCAGTTGAAACGCGCTCAGTGTGTGAGCGGATGTTGAGCGGTTAGTCACACACCGGCTAGGGGTGCGAGTTTCCTGTCTCATGTACCCGTTGCCTCCTCTCTCTCATGACCGGTTTTAAGAGGGGCACATTATTGGTGACTAAAAAATAAAACATTAGAAGTCACTTAGACCATATTCGAGATATTGAGTCACCAAAAAAAATGTGGGGGACAGTTGAAAAGCTATTCACAAAGAAGAACATAGTGAGGCTCTAGGTGCTCTAAAATGGGCTTGCTACCACAACCCAAGGGAAAATGACTATTTTTTTAATATTTTTTGAAAGTAAAGAATCTAAGCTCTGAAATGAGTACTTGCCATTCTTATCTATACAAGGATGGACAACTCAAGGTTTTGGTACACCCGACAATCTCAAAAAAAAAAGGAAAAAAAAAAGAGAGGAGACGATGGACAACTCAACCCACAATTGTTGAGTTGGAAAATTTGTTCACTAATCAAGAGGCCCTAGTGACCCAAATGACTTAAATTTCAATTTCCAGAAAACGTAGGAGTATCAAAGGAAGAAAGTAAAGAAAGGCAGAGATGTGTTCGAGATTGGGACACTTGCCTTGCTACAATGGCAATCAAACGACAAGACTATTAAGAATCGACACTCACTTCCATTGAAGCAACATCTATAGAGGATGCATTGACTGCGATTGACTACAAAAAGGATTAGATTATCAATTTCGGTTGCTCTCATCGCTTGATTGGAGATGGAGAATTGTTCTCAAGATTATAAGTACGATGACAATGACGCGATTGTGGCGGTGAACAACTCAATTCATTCAGTTGAGAATGAAGGAAGCATCGAGGTGAAGACCGAAAAATCGGATGAACGTGGCATAATCTTAAGAAGTGTCTACCATGTTCCAGGTAGAACAAACCATCTTATCTCCCTTTTACAATTTACGATTCTAGTATATATATCCTATTTAGACCAAATGACGCTAAAGTCTTGGAGAATGTTATAAACTTTGATGCCGATGTTGTCGTGAAAGGAAGTTTTGCACAATTGGCCGCTATGATATCAATTGTTGCACACACAACTCGGTGATCTGTCAGGTCTAACTAGAAGTGTCGTGTTTAGAACCAAGGAGTGGAGCCTTGTGGAGATCACGCCCAAACACAAACACAAGGAATTCAATGCATCCACACACAATAGTATGAACAACATAAATAATTAGCAATCAAGGACTTGGATTATCACTCATCAAAAGATTTCACCAAACCATGTTCACTATTTGTCGGAACCTCGCAACCTCTCTCGATATTTCCCTCACAGAATAATCACAAAACAGATAATAGAGATCAACGTCGTATGAGATTTGGAGTTATTAGATGTAGTGTTTTAGTATTCTATTAGTCTCACCTCGGTTGTGGTAATGTAATGGTGTGCGTTTTCTCTCTATATAAAGAGAGGTAGTCTTATGCAAGGAACAAAAAATCGATATATTTCGCGAAATATCACGAAATATAACGGAAAAATGAAAGGCCGATACGAAATACCACCTGCAATCTCGAACAGAACTAAAAATGTCAAAATATCGAGTGATTTCGCGAAATATCACGATATTTCCACGAAATATTTCCATTTCCATGAAATATCGCAAGATTTTGTCAAAATTTTGCGAAAATTTTGAAAAATTTCGCGAAATATATCCAAAATTCTGTGACTGACTGGTTATAAAAGAAGACTGGGGGGCCTGGTTCTCAGCAGCTTATTTACATATAATAACATTTGATTTCAATAAGCAAGTATCCCCCCATTTGATTTCAATAAGCAAATACCCCCCCATTTGATTTCAATAAAAATATCAAAAAATCAAAAAACAAAAGAATCAAAAAGTAAACTTTCAATTTTAGTAGGAGAAAACAGTTTTTATGGATTTTTATAAAATTTACATGGTGAGAAAAGTGATTAAATCAACTCCTTTTTAGCTCAAAAAATTCCACAAGATGTAGAAGTATGATTACATCTAGAAAACTATGGTCCGTCTTGGGAAATTTTGAATGTATAAAAACTTTTCTATATAAAAACTCTTTTTTTCAGACTTAGTAAAAAAACAGTGTTTCACATTTCAGCATAATTTTTGCCCAATTTCAAATTTGCATAACTTTCTTGTTTTAAGTCCGCTTTCAAAATCATTTGAAACATTATTTTAACAATTAACTAATCTTTATTTCAAAAATATTTTTATCCAAAAAAAAGATTAAAAAATATTTGAAAAATATATATCAAAACCGAACTAAATAAGATTGCACAAGACTCACAGATTCAATACATTGAATACATATTATGTGAAGCTCTACACCCCTAGATAGGGTACACAAATTATTTGAGTGTTCCAAAGTGTGTATCTATACTTAGTTTATGACTATCCGGAGTTTCACTAAAAAATTTCATCAAAAAATCAATATTTCCACCATTTCTACAAAATTGTAATATTTCCACACTGTCGAAATATTTCCACGAAATATTTCCATATCCAGAAGGTCGAAATTTCCACCGAAATGGAGATTTCGAACCTTGGTCTTATGTAACAACAATGAGATTGATGAGATAATACAATGAGTTTTTCTCCCCAAACCTATTCTCTCTTCGTAACATGCTATCAGAGCCAACCTTCTTAGCCTAGGGTTTCGACGCTCTATTATCCAGCATTGGCCTCCTTGGTCGTCATCGACGACATCGAGGAGGCCCGGAACAGTAAATTTTTTTCCTGTCTCTCTCTCTTGAATACCTGATTGATCTGGTGCGGTCGCCTCTCCACCGCTGCTCGCCGTCCGGCCTGATCATCGGTGCCCAGCCGTCGTTGTTGCCACCTGGATCTGCCTCCACTAGTGCCGGATCTGCCGCTCGCCGTCGAGCCTGAGCACCTGCCGAGGGCATTAAGGCCATCTGCACGAGAACAGAGGCACACAGATCTGCCTTCACGATGCCCCGAGCTGCTCTGTCCGACCTCCTACTTCCTCGCCGTCGCTCGTCGTCACTGCTGCCCGGCCCTGTATCTGGACACCAGTGCTCGTCGCCCGGCCCAGCTGCTTGACACCGCTGCCGCGTGCCGGAACTACCGCTCGCCATCTTTGGCCCTTGGTCGCCCGCTCCAGATCCGGTCACCACCTGAGAGATGGCAAGGGACGGCTGCATCGCGGTGCGCCGTCCGAGCCCTACGTATTGGTCCCGCGCTCGCCGTCCGATCCCGGCCCTACGCCACGCCCGCAGTCTCCACCAGAGCCCAATCCCACATCGTCCGTCCCCGGTTCCACCCTGCGCAGCCCGGTCCTCGAGCCCGCCGGCTTCACCTGCGCTATGCGCCTGCCGGCTTCGCTCGAGCCCTGTACACTACCGTATGCCACTTGAGCCCTGCGGGCTGGTCCTGCGCCCATCGATCCTGGCCCGCCACGTCCGCCATTCCCTAAGCCTGCCATCCCCACCGGAGCCCGATCTCATGCCGATCGTCCCCGCCGGCCCTGCTCCCGCTATGCCCGTCGGAGCTATTCCCTGCACGCGCCTGCCGATCTCAGCCCTGCGCCGCTCTTGTTGTCCCCACTAGAGCCCGATCCCGCGGTGATCATCCCCGTCAGCCTGCCGCGCCCGTCGCAGACGTTCCCTGTGGCCGGATTTCTCTCTCGTCTCCGTCTCTCTCGATATCGTCTCTCTCTCTCTTAAACTGAATCACAACCGTCCCATGACCCAATTTTCTTTTCAATTCCTCTTTTATTCCCTTCTCTCTCTCTCTCTCTCTATATATATATATATATATATATATATATATATATATATATATATATATATATATATATATATATATATATATATATATATATATATATATATATATATATATATATATATATATATATATATTATTACGAGAGAGAGGGAGAAGGAGATAGTTGCACACGGGGATGGCGGCTGCGCTCTCACAAATCCGTGAGGCCTCTTGTTTATTCATAACACATATATAAAGAGTTAGGGATAAGGATAGACGTGTCGGTTAGATATATCCCACCAAAGTGGGCAGCCATATATATATCCGTAACACTCCCCCTTGGATGCCCACTTTTCAAAACATTGCCTCGTTAAAACCTTACTAAGGAAAACCCAATGGGACAAAACCTTTAGTGAAGGAAAAAGAGTACAACGCGTTCTTCAGGAACGTAGTTCTTCAGGAACATAGTTCTTCAGGAACAGATTCGTCAGGAATCTCAGATTCTTCTGGAATCTTAGTGGGTGCGACTTACACTGCCTCATTAAAACCTTTCGATGGAAAAACCCTGTGGGAAAAACCTCATCGCAGGAAAAAGAGTACAATACGCAAAAGACATTCTTCTGGATGTCTCCATCTGCATCTACAGGATGCTCCCCCTCATCTTTATCCTACATTCTATTACAAACATTGCTTACATCAATCTTCAAAAGAAAAATACTCCCCCCCCTAATACATTTAAGGATCTACTTCCCACCCTGTTAATACATCAATTTAAAATAAAATTCACATGCTCTGTTGGTGAAGTCTCCTCATGCCAATCTGATGCACCAACTTCTGAAATGTAGACTTTGGAAGCGCCTTGGTGAAGAGATCTGTCAGGTTCTCAGTTGACTTCTCCTGCTTTATAATAGTCTCTTCATTCTCTTGGAGTTCATGGGTGCAGAAGAATTTCGGGGAGAGTCGCCTTTGATGAAGCCACTTTGAATTTGAGCTAGGCATGCTGCATTACTTTTAAGAAACACATAACATATTTGTGATCTCCCTTTATGGGGATCAGATAAATAACCAGAGTCTGCATATCCAATTGGGTTAGTCTTTTTACATGAATAATATAAACCAATGTCAAATGTCCCCTTTAGGTATCTAAATATGTGCTTTATACCATTCCAATATCTATGTGTAGATGCAGAAATATATCTAACAAGTAGATTAACAGAAAATGGAATATCAGATCTAGTGCATTGAGATAAATAAATAATTGCACCTATTGCACTTAAATAGGGTACTTCAGGACCCAGGGTACTTCAGGACCCAAGACGTCTTCATTTTTTTTTCTAGGCCTATATAGGTCTTTGTTAACATCTAAAGACCTTACAACCATGGGTGTACTAAGTGGATAACACTTATCCGTATTAAATCTTTTCAGGAGATTTTCAGTATATTTTGTTTGATGGACTAAGGTTCCATCCTTATTGCGTTCGATCTGCAGGCCGAGGTAAAATTTGACTCATCCAGGTCTTTCATTTCAAACTCCTTTTAAGATAGCCAACAGTCTTCTCAATCTCTTCGGGAGATCCTATTAGATTTATATCATCTATATTTACTGCTGCTTTTGTAAATCCATTCTGGGATTTCTTAATAAATACGCATGGGCATATAATATCATTTTTATAGCCTTTTCTAGACAGATATTCACTGAGCCGATTGTACCACAATCTTCTGGATTGTTTCAGACCGTACAATGCTCGTTTTAATCTAATTAAATGCGTATTTCTAGATTTGGAGTTTGGTAAATCAAATCCTTCAGTGATTTTATATGGTTCAGTATCATTATCATCACTCTTTATTATCTCATTTGTCGTAGTATATAAAAATATATCATCAACGACTATTTCTTTTCTATTCCATATTTCCCCTGAGTATGTGTAGAACACAGATATCTCATCATTGTTGGGTACCGGTACCTCTTTCCCAGTCTCTTCTAGGATCTGGGGCATAACCTCTTCCGGAGCGATATGCTTTAATTTGGGGAAATTGGGTTTTTGATTCATGACATCTTCCGGACCGTCATGAATCCTCTCTTCAGGAGAGTTTATATTAAGAACAGCTTCTTCAGGAGCTGTATGGTGTGATATGCTATTTAATCTCCTCTTCCAGGGAGCTAAATCTTTGGAACCTATAGGTCTGCCACGCTTCTGGCGTGTGTCAGACTCATTTACTTTCATTCTCCTAACGTCATGCTCACATTGGGGAGTCCTGGGGTCTAGATGAGACATAGTGGAAGTATTCCACGATAATTCACATCGTTCCTTCTTGGATATGACGTTTATTATCTTTATTATCTCCCCCTAACGACGAGAAGACTGTCTCATCAATGTGACAATCCGTAAATCTTGCGGTAAAAATATCATATGATAAGGGTTCTAAATATTTGATAATGTGCTAAGGAATGACCATAAAAGTTTTCTATGATCGTTTTTATCATTATTGTCCTAGGATATCCTAAACAATCATGCTAGATATTAAAAATTATAGGATTATGGAGCTTCTGGCTCACTATTTGTCTTGGATTAGTACTGAGTTGTTGGCTCATGTTTTCATGTGACTCAACAATCCCAATGTGAGTGACGTATATCCCTAAGGATAGATTGGAGAATTTCTCTAGAGTAAACTTCTGGTTTCCAACACTAGAGGTTATACATAAGAATTCATTGTTTCCCTCGCTCAGGGTTTCTATGTGATACCCATTTACTCTTATATCTTTGAAACTGAGTAAATTTCTTTTAGAGTTACTAGAGTATATGACAGATTGTATAAAGATATGGGTTCCATTAAGTAACACTAGGTGTGCTCTATCGGAGCCTTCTATTATCCGAGCGAGGTCAGCTATAGTCTATATACATGTCTCTCTTAGATTCCATTTCCTCACAGAGGAATAAAGTATTATTTGATATAAGGTTCTGACAACTCAGATATATATGAAATGAGAAATATTTAATAAAAGAGATCTAAAAGATATCAAGCAACCGAAATATCAACTATAATAAAGCAAATAAATGATATGATAGTCTAACAAGCAAATGAAATATTAACTACTATAAACCAAACAGCTGTTCTAATAAGCGATAGCAGTTTATCACTCAAAATATCCTGTCCCCCCTAGTTGTCGTTGAAGAAATCAGAAGTTGTGAGCTTGGTTTTTCCTTGCATCTCATTGAGTTCATCTTCAAGGAGGTCATCATTGTTGAGGGCAAACATTGCATTACCCTCGGCTTTCTGTGATGCTTGAAAGTTTGCCACCTCTTCTTTAGATGTACGACAGTTGCGAGACCAATGGCCTTCACGCCCACACTTGAAACAAGTGTCTATAGGCCACTTATTAGAAGGAGTCTTCCGTCACTTGTTCTGCGTGCCAGGGCTTGTTACTCTGTTTCTTGAAATTTGTATTTTGCTGCGGATTGAGTCCACCTCTACTGGGGTGGCCACGCCTGCCTCTACCTCGGTAGCCTCCTCTGCTGGGGTTGCCACCTCTGTTGCCCCTGCCACTTCTGCTGGAGTAGTTATGGCGACCACCTCTTCCAAACCTTTCTCTGCCTCTACCTCTGTGGTATCCTTCATTGGCATGCGCTTCAGGGAACACCAATGCTCCAGTTGGTCTGGAGTTGTGATTCTTCATAAGAACTTTATTGTTCTCTTCTGTAACTAAGAGTACCAAAATCAGATCTGATATTTTCTGGAAGTTTCGCTCCCGATATTGTTGTTGCAGTAGGACGTTCGTTGCATGGAAGGTGGATAGAGTCTTATCGATCATCTGTCATTGGGTAACTGGCTCTCCACATAGCTCAAGTCGGGACACGATGTTAAACATTGCAGAATTATATTCTGCGACCGATTTAAAATCTTGGTAGTGCAGGTTTATCCATTCATTCCTCGCTGCTGGAAGGATAACAGCACTTTGATGATCATATCTATCCCGTAGGGATTCCCACAGAACTAAGGGATCTTCAACGGTTAAATATTCGTTCTTCAGGTCTACATGTATGTGACGACGCAGAAAAATTGTCGCTTTAGCCTTGTCTTCAGGACTAAGGCTTTCCGTGCCTGTAGGTTTTATAATCGCCTTACCCAATTTGATTGATTGTAGATGGAGCTTAGCATCTAGCCTCCATGCTAAGTAATTATTGCCGTTGACATCAAGTGCGGCGAACTCCAACTTTGTAAGGTTAGACATCTGGGGACGGGATAGGAGCCTAGTTAATTGATAGATTAAAGACTATCGGATTCTAGGAACATCGAAATCCTAACCGTTATAGAATTACTAGTTAAGATGTATCCATAGCCACATTGTACTGTCTCGGCTGACAAGGGCCGAGCTCACACACAGGCTATGGATGAGGTTAAAGATTATCATTTAACTAGTCAACATATGTCCATAAACAAATGATATTCGGTATTGGCACTGACAATAGTGAAAATCATTTTATCTAACAATGATAAAATTAATACACACTACGAGATATAAGATATCTATCTTGAATAATAAAGTGAAAAATGACCAACAAATAAAGATTACTTGAACCAGTTTAATCAAGCAAGATATCTACCAACTATATGTTCATAAGCAAGTGATATGATATAATGAAACACAATTAGAATTTGTAATATCGGATGATTCCAATGCATCCGGAGCAGTCCCAAAAGCTAAGATCCATATTTGGATCGTCTAGATCGGGTCTAGATCGAGTTCACAAGCATATAACTAAAATCGATGATCCATATTAAATATGCATTAAATTATTTAAATTGATAAGATCGGACCATACCGATGAGTCCGGAATGGCCCAAATACTCAATAACCATATATAGATCGCTGAAAACGGATCTATATTTGACTCGAGATCACAATATCAAATTAAACGGTTCTGATTAAAAGCATATATTAAATAGTTTGAATTTGAAAAATCAGACCGTACCGATGCGTTTGGAATGGTTCAAATAGTCAAGATCTATTCTTGGATCAATCAGATCGGGCCAAGATTGGGCCCACAATCACAAAATAAAACTGACGGTCTAGATTAAATCAGACATATAAACATATATGAATGCATGGTAGGATAGATGGGTCGGGTTTAGCTATTAGCAGTTGGGTCGGGTCTGCTCATACAATTGGGTCGGATCTGCAGTATAAGTAGTCGGATCTAAAATTATAAGACAACGGGTCGGGTTGTGAATTGATATTGAACCCGGAGAAGATAAACACTGTTTATCTTCTCCGTTGGTTTCGGAGAAAATAATCCATCGTAACGGCCGCCCGCAGGCACTCCCTCGCAAGCCACTGTCGTCGATCGCGCAGCCACCCGCCGGTTCATGCGCGCAGGCCGCCGCCGGTCGTGAGCGCAAGTGTTGCCATCGGTAGTGCGGCCCGACGCCTTTTCGCAGTGGCATGCAGGGCCGGCCGCAGTCGCACGCCGCCAGCCGGTTGCAGTGGCATGCATGGCCGGCCGCAGTCACACGCCGCCTCTTCCAGTCACCATCGCACGCGACGAAGTCGTGCGTGCCTCCGCAGGTCGCCGTGGCACGCAGGTTGCAGTCGTGTGCGGCCATGGCCACCGCGACTGTTGTAATTTCCAGATTGCATCCAGGATCTTAGATCCGATCAGCATGGAGGGACTGTGCTTATGTCTCCGTCGGAGTCAAGGTCCGAGGCCATGGTCGGTCGGTGCCATCAGATTTGGACGTCTTAGTATGGCCGGTGATATGGTACTCCGGCCGGGTATGCCCGGTGGTGCGACGTATAAGTTCTGGTGCGTACCTTATATGGAGGATCGTTAAGTCGTCTTCGTGGAGGATCGTCGTCGTTGCGAGTTTCTTGACGATGCTATGTCGCGATGGGCCGTGTGTTTTGTACCGCGTAGTTCTTCACGCCGAACAATCGTCTCTCTTTCTCTCAGATCTCTCTCTGCAATGGGGTCTGCCCGCGGACGAGATCCGGAGCCGAGCCGAGGCCGGGTCAGAGAGCTCTCATGCTGATAACGTGTTACGAGAGAGAGGGAGAAGGAGATAGTTGCACACGGGGATGGCGGCTGCGCTCTCACAAATCCGTGAGGCCTCTTGTTTATTCATAACACATATATAGAGAGTTAGGGATAAGGATAGACGTGTCGGTTAGATATATCCCACCAAAGTGGGCAGCCATATATATATCCGTAACATATATATATATATATATATATATATATATATATATATATATATATATATATATATATATATATATATATATATATATATATATATATATATATATATATATATATATATATATATATATATATATATATATATATATATATATATATATATATATATATATATATATATATATATATATATATATATATATATATATATATATGGGGATGGGGAGCCTGGACCTCAGGTGCAGCGTGAATGCTGCACCCGTGCCGCATGGATGCCACCTGTCCTGCCGAACAGCCCGCCTAATTAATTCCCGCTCGAACAGCCCGCGGGATTATTCTAAGCCGTCCGATCGCCAGATTTAACTGCAGAGATCCATCTGCGGGGCTGATTCTCGCTGTTACTGTGGCGGGCACAGTAACAACGAGATTTATGACTGGAATGAATCCCAGCCGTTGGATCCTACGATCGGCGGCTCAAACAAATACCGGCTGGTTGTTCGGCTGTGTGTGTGAATCTGGCCCGTCTGATTGATCGAATCGAACGGGCCAAATCAATCTCGCGGTTCCTGTAGCCGCTATAGTAACCGCAAGATTGTTTTGACCCGTTCGATTCGATCGATTAGACGGATGGGATTCACCCAGACGACCATTTCAATCCCAAATGAATGTCATATGTCTGATCGATCGAATCGAACGGGTCACAGTAAATTTCGCTATTACTGTGCCCGCCATAGTAACAGCGAGAATCAGCCCCACGAATGAATCTCTGCAGTTGGATCTGGCGATCGGACGATTCAGAATAATCCCGCGGGCTGTTCGAGTGGGAATTAATTGGGCGGGCTGTTCGGCAGGACATATGGCATCCATGTAGGCTCAGGTGCAGCATTCACACTGCACCTGAGGTTCAGGCTCCCCGTCCCTTATATATATATATATATATATATATATATATATATATATATATATATATAGAGGGCTGGGTTCCTATGACATATGGTGAATTAGTAATGCTAGAATGTTTAGAATGTGCTGAATTTTTTTGAGGGTGATCACCTTATCTTAGATAGAATGTCCACAAAAAATCAAAATATTCTAAAACTTGTTGGGGCATCAAATGCTAGAAGCTTTATCGACCATCCATTTTAATCTTTAAATTGAAAATCATATTTGATGCCTCTAGAAGTTTTAGAATGAGCCAATTTTTTGCGGGGGTCCTATCTAAGATAGGGTGATCATCCTCATAAAAATTCAGAACATTCTAAATATTCTAGGGTTACTAACTCACCATATGTCATAGGCAAGGTTCGAAATCTCTATTTCGGTGGAAATTTCGACCTTCTAGATATGGAAATATTTCATGGAAATATTTCGACAGTGTGGAAATATTGCAATTTTGTAGAAATGATGAAAATATTGATTTTTTGATGAAATTTTTTAGTGAAACTCCGGATAGTCATAAACTAAGTATAGATACACACTTTGGAACACTCAAGTAATATGTGTACCCTATCTAGGGGTGTAGAGCTTCACATAACATGTATTCAATGTATTGAGTCTGTGAGTCTTGTGCAATCTTATTTAGTTCGGTTTTGATATATATTTTTCAAATGTTTTTTAATCTTTTTTTTTAATAAAAATATTTTTGAAATAAAGATTAGTTGATTGTTAAAATAATGTTTCAAACGATTTTGAAAGCGGACTTAAAACAAGAAAGTTATGCAAATTTGAAATTGGGCAAAAATTATGCTGAAATGTGAAACACTGTTTTTTTACTAAGTCTGAAAAAAAGAGTTTTTATATAGAAAAGTTTTTATACATTCAAAATTTCCTAAGACAGACCATGGTTTTCTAGATGTAATCATACTTCTACATCTTGTGGAATTTTTTGAGCTAAAAAGGAGTTGATTTAATCACTTTTCTCACCATGTAAATTTTATAAAAATCTATAAAAACTGCTTTCTCCTACTAAAATTGAAAGTTTACTTTTTGATTCCTTTGTTTTTTGATTTTTTTGATATTTTTATTGAAATCAAATGGGGGGGTATTTTTATTTACATATAATAACTTAAAGTAAATGGAGAAACTTAAGTGTTATTATATGTAAATAAGCTGCTGAGAACCAGCCCCCCAGTCCCCTTTTATAACCAGTCAGTCACAGAATTTCGGATATATTTCGCAAAATTTTTTGAAATTTTTGCAAAATTTTGACAAAATCTTGCGATATTTCATGGAAATGGAAATATTTCATGGAAATATCGTGATATTTCGTGAAATCGCTCGATATTTTGACATTTTTAGTTCTGTTCGAGATTGCAGGTGGTATTTCGTATCGGGCTTTCATTTTTCCGATATATTTTGTGATATTTCACGAAATATATCGATTTTTTGTTCCTTGGTCATAGGGTACTCCCTATGACATATCATAGGAACTCATTTCCCATATATATATATATATATATATATATATATATATATATATATATATATATATATATATATAAAACTTGGTCCTGCCCTGTCTCTGGCACAGCAGCACGGGGGGCTAGATCTGGGGCTCCCGGCCATCTCCTCATCGCGCCGGCCTCCTCCCTGTGCCCCGGTCACCGTCGGCCCTCGTCGACTGCACCCTCGTCGGATCCGGCCCGCACTTTATCGGCCTGCCCCTTTGAACCTTACGCACTTGTGCTCTGCCAACTCGTCTGCTGGGCTATCGGCGCCCTAGGCTTTGCTGGCTTGCTTGCGCCCTGCAATCTGTCGGCCTACCTGCACTTTGCACTCTACCGGTCGACCTACTCCCTTGAACTCTATCGGACCATCTGATCTTCTTCTCTTGCTGATCGAGATCTTCTCCCTCCTTCCAATCGAGCTTCTTTCCCTCTAGTATCTCTCTATTTAGCTGGTTGGCTTTATCCTCTTTCTCTTTGGTCGTGTGACCCTTGGATTTCCTCTCTCCGGTCATAGTTCTGTGGCTTTCAGATCTTCTTTCTCCCTGGTCGTGTGACCCTTGGATCCTCTCTTCCTTTCTGGTCACATTTGTGTCGGCCTTCGGATCCTCTCTCTCCGGTCACATTTGTGTCGGCCTTTGGATCCTCTCTTATTCCGGTCACTCTTGTGCCGGCTTTCAGATCCTCTCTCTCTCTCCGATCACACTTGTGCCGGCCTTCAGATCTCCTCTTGTTCCGGTCACTCTTGTGTCGGCTTTTGGATCCTCTCTCTCTCTCTCCGGTCACTCTTATGCCGGCTTTCGGATCCTCTCTCTCTTCGGTCATACTTGTGCCGGCCTTCGGATCCTCTCTCTCCAGTCACTCTTGTGCCGGCTTTTGGATCCTCTTTCTCTCTCTCCGGTCACTCTTGTGCTGGCTTTCGGATCCTCTATCGCGCTCTCTCTCTCTCTCTCTCTCTCTCTCTCCGGTCATACTTGTGTTGGCCTTTCGGATCCTCTCCCTTTACTTGGTCAAGTGACCCTATTAGAGCTATGACTCTACATTCTCTCATTCCTCTATTTTTTCTTCTTTGTCTGTGATGATTGAGATCTTCTTGGAGGTGTCAAGTGCTTGCTTCGACCGGGTGCTTGCCTCCTATGAGGTCTCCCGCATCAACACCTTTTCTTCGCTGATCTCCCTCCTTTCGACCTTCTTTATTGCCAGTTTCCATCACCGTCGGCTTCCTCCGCTCCGATCCTTGGTGACCATTGCCAATTCCCCCGGTTGACCTGTTTACAGGTTAGCCGGGTTTCCCCGGTTGTCCTGCTTGCAGGTCAATCGGATTTCCAGGACGACTTGCTTGCAGGTCGCCCTGGCACTATCTTTACTTTTTAACATAAAAAGAGTTATTTGATGTATTTTTTTTTCTCTTTCTCCTTTTTTTTATTAAGCAAACTGATGTCGGTTTATACCTTACATTAGTTTGACGGGGGGTATTAGATGTAGTGTGTTAGTATTCTTTTAGTCCCACCTCGGTTGTGGTAATGTAATGGTGTGCTTCTCTTTCTATATAAAGAGAGGTAATCTTATGTAACAACAATGAGATTGATGAGATAATACAAGGAGTTTTTCTCCCCAAATCTATTCTCTCTCCCTCTCTCTTCGTAATAGGAGTAATACCAGAGGATACAAAGAGATGAAAGCTCTGAAGTAGTAGACATCCTGAGGAGCCCGGAGATGAACTAAAGAAAGTCCGAAGTGAGATCTAGCAGCTCTTCTTCTCTTCTTCCTTCTCCTTCTCTTTTCGTTCAGAAGAAACTCTAGAACGAGGTCTTCTCTCTCTCTCTCTCTCTCTCTCTCTCAGACGACCTCAACTTCTATGTTCTCTCACAGCCGCATGTCTCCTTTATATATTGTGATAACACGGTCACCAATAGAAGATGATTCATATGATAATAGGAGTCCTAATATGGCGGGGTCCTAACTTGGTCTTCATCCAGGTACTACAAGAAATATACAAGGGTTTCCAAACATGTTTGGGATTCAATCCCACAGGTATAATACCTTATATTTTGTGGTTATGTTTCTTCAAATTCTGATGCTATTATGTTTATTAAACGGGACTTGGATATGCATGTCATAGTCTTATTATATGTACATGATATGATAATTACCGATATAGAAGTTGCAAGCAAGGTTGTCATATCATGTATCGTTTTCCCTATTTTGTGTATCGTGTATTGTATCGTATCGTGTATCGTAGGATACGGTTAAATTTATATTATTATATATATATATATATTTATATATATATAATAAATATAGAAAGTACATACTAGAATATTAAACATGAAAAGTCAAGTAGAAGAGTAAGACATTCCCTATAATTTCACATCAAACATAACATTGGCCTATATAAAAAATATGACGTATATATTTCTATAAAAAAGAAATCATATATAAGAATTATCTATGATTTATCAATATATTGTTCTCAAAATATTCGAATGGTCAATGAAGACAAAATAAAAATTCAAAAAGTAGGAAGGTCTTATTTTTCAATCTCCACCGCATCTACATCATCAATTTGATCATCACCAATAGATAATTTATCACCACTTGCTTCTTTATCTACATCATCAATTTCGCTATTACTGTAGCAGCTATAGTAACAGCGAAAACCATTTTGGACCGTTCGATTCCCATCGATCCAATGGATGGCACAATTGTTATGTTCGTTCGATTCCCATCTGTTGGATCGATGGGAATCAAATGGTCCAAAATGGTTTTTGCTGTTATTGTAGCCGCTACAGTAATAGCGAAATTTTTTTGGTTCGTTCGATTCCCATCGATCCAACTGATGGGAATTGAATGAACCATCAAATGCATTCATTCCACGGGATCAGACGGTCGCCGGGGTTCGCAGGGGGTTCCGGCTGTTCATTCAAGCGATCGGACGACGGGGTTCGCTCACAGCGTATTTTCTCGTCGGGCAGCGCACAGCGCAACGTAACATGCCTATATATATATATATATATATATATATATATATATATATATATATATATATATATATATATATATATATATATATATATATATATATATATATATATATATATATATATATATAGAGAGAGAGAGAGAGAGAGAGAGAGAGAGAGAGAGAGAGGGAGAGAGAGAGAGGAATGATAGGCTGCGGCGTGCGGTACCCGGCTGATAGATGCGGTGGAAGTTTTTGGCCGTTCGATCGCTGCGGATCGGCTGCAAACCGCGCGCAAACCCCCCGCACACCCCCCGCCTGTCTGATCAGCCGTCCTGTTACTGTAGCCGCCCGTCTGATCAACCGCGCGCACACCCCCGGCCCGACTGATGGATGGTTTGATTCCCATCCGTTCGATCGAGGGATCGAACGGACTAAAAGAATTTCGCTGTTACTATAGCGGCTACAGTAACAACGAAATTCACTTTAGTCCGTTGGATTCCCATCGATCCAACGGATGGGAATCAACTTGATTCCCATCCGTTGGATCGATGGGAATCCAACGGACTAAAGTGAATTTCGCTGTTACTGTAGCCACTACAGTAACAGCGAAATTCTTTTAGTCCATTCGATCACCTCGATCGAACGGATGGGAATCAAATCATCATAGAAACACACCGGACAACTGGATTTATACGGGATCGGACGGTCAGGACGGCTGATCAGACGGGCGGGGGTGTGCGGGGGGTTTGCGTGCGGTTTGCAGCCGATCCGCAGCGATCGAACGGCCAAAAACTACGCGGGGGGTTTGCGTGCGGTTTGCAGCCGATCCGCAGCGAATCGAACGGCCAAAAACTACCACCGCATCTATCAGCCGGGTAGCGCACGCCGCAGCCTATCATTCCTCTATATATATATATATATATATATATATATATATATATATATATATATATATATATATATATATATATATATATATATATATATATATATATATATATATATATATAGGTAGAAATGGAATCCTATAACTATTGAAATTAGCGGAGTTGCAGATATTTGGTGCTCCAAGCTCTATAAAATTTTTAAAAACAAATGGCATTGGGCTCTGACAAATCTAGAGAAAGATTTGTAAAACACCTATAAACTTCTAAAAAAAAATCAGTATCACTTCACTCTAGGTTAGAAAATATTCCTAAGTATTTTTTTAACTCTAAGAGACCTATATAGTCCTTCGGGAAATTAAGAGAAAAAAAAATCATTTTAAAAGTTTCAAAAAAAATTTAAAAACAAACAAAAAAACATATTTTCACCGTATCGGACCGTATCGTGTATCGTATCGTATCGTAGCGTATCGTATCGTGTATTATACGATACAGGAGAAAAACGATACGTAAACACGATTCGTATCGTTTTTCTCCTGTATCGTATCGTATCGTACTATACGTATCGTGTATCGTACGATACTAACAACACAGGTTGCAAGGCTTAAAGAAAAAGCTTGTAAGTCGATTTGAGATGAAGAATATTGGAGAGCTTAATCATTTTCTAGGCTTAGAGGTGACAAGATGCAAAGAAGGTCTATTTGTCTCAAAAGCAATATGCAAAGAAAGTTATTGAAAAGTTTGATATGACAAGCTACAAGCCTATCACAACTCATATGGAGAAAAATCTCAAATTAAAGAAGAATGAAGAAATAGAGTTAAAATATGCATTTGTGTATCAAATGCTTGTTGGGAGTTTGCTTTATTTGACTATCACGAGACCTGACATATGTTATATTGTGGGTATCATTAGTCAATTCATGCAAGCAACTCCTAAGCCTCATCTCGACGCAATAAAAATAATTCTTCGATATTTATCTAATATTATCGCATTTGGTCTACTGTACAAAAAGGATGTAGACTTCACTCTGGGTGGTTTCACTAATGCCGATACAATGCCTGCCATGCTAGCATAAAATTCTTTGATATTTATTTAATACTATCGCATGTGGTATAGTAAGAAGCAAGCAACAATAACATTATCTAGCACAGAAGCTGAATACAATGCCGCCATACTTGTCACTTAGGAATGTACTTGGTTAAGGAGACTTGTTGGAGACATATCTCACACGATTGATAAATCAATGGAGATTCAACGTGATAATCAAAGTACTATCCAACTAGCATCGGATCTAGAATTTCATGCAAGGACAAAACACCTAGAGGTCCATCATCACTTAATTTGGTAGAAGATCCTTCCGGAAGAAATCAATTTGGTTGGAGTAAACACTCAATACCAGGTGGCAGATATTTTAACCAAAACATTGTCCAAGACAAAGTTTGAAGAATTTAGAACACTATTGAGCATGGTATCATTCTTTTTTAATCTTGCTTGTTGAATTTTTTTTTATGTCTTTTTTTCTAGAGAGTTCTATAGAAAGAATCTTTAGAAGTCTCTAGAGAAAATAACCTTTATAAGTCTCTAGAGAAAATATCTATAAAATTCGGATGCCTTAAACGGGCTCTAGAAAAATCCATATTAATGTATTCCAAGTAGTCAAGAAAGAGTTTAGAAATATCTCCCAAGGCCTATATATATATCCATAGGGATCTCTTCATGTTATTGAAGTCAAGTATGTGTCTCCTATGTTTGAAATAATCCTATAGCAAGGTCCGCAGCAGAAGCAAAGGGTAGGTCCGAAGACCGTGGATGGTGTATGTTACATATCAAAAATTTTATCGAAATGTTCTTCACGAGAGAGTATGAATCTAGAATGGCAACTACGCGACCCCCTAACATCGATCTAGCAAAAGAACAACCTAACATATATGCATGTTCTATCTTTACACTAGATCTACATGTTAGAAGTCATACCTCTATACAGATTCTTTTACCGTGATAAGTTTCTTCTTTGTCGACGGAGACGGGCTCGGATCTGCTCAGAGAGGCTTCGGTGCAACGACCATAATTTTTGATCCCGAACTCTGATAGGGTTGAAATTTGGACTGTAGGTGGAGGACTTCGAGATGCAACTTTTGCATCTAGTTTGAGGTCGTTTGATGCTTTGTACCTCTCATAGCAATAAAAACATCATTGATCTTTTATGCAAAATCTGAACAACGGGAGATTACCAGAAACGCCTTTTAGTTCACCCGATCCGCACGATGCACGACACCTCATCGATGGATATCTGAGTGCCTCCATCCGATGAGCCTTCTCTATCTATGAAACACCATGCGAGGAAGACGATGCGAGGACCAAAGGTGCAAGCGAGGAAGAAATAGATGAGAGATCAAGAGAGGGGCAGCTAGGGCAAGCCATGCACGCTTTTTTTTATATAGCCGACCCCCCTTGGGATGGTACTCCTAGAAGCTAGGGATGGCACCTCCTTTTTCTCGTTTAGTCACTATCTCGTTCCTTTCGTCTTTATCTCTCCCTAACTTATAGGAGTGGAAAAGACCAAGTCAAACCTTGATCCTTTTCCCTATAGGCTGGCCCCTATAATGGAGGTAACAACCTCCTAGATACTAGGGGACTGGCATTGCTAGTCTCCCAATACCTAGGGTCGGCCCCCCTAGTCCATGGTGATGCTTGATATTACCAAAATGTCCCCATGGAACTAGTTGGCCGTCCTATGTGCACGAGAACTCGCATGACACACATAAGTGGAATGTACTAATGATTTTACTATTCACTAGGGTGCCCTTAGTAAACACATAGAGTGCCCCTAGTAAAGTCAACTAGTCAACTTGCAACATATCCCGGTGCATCACACTCATATGACGAAGTCCACTTATACAAGGGATCACTACGTGTATCTTTGTACCACACTAGTGTTTTCTCTTAGCACACACACGAAGTTACGTATCTACCGTGCACTAGTGCGAAGCACACACGGAGCGCAGTGTTGGACTCTTTGCTTTCTTTAACTATGTCCTATGTTTCGAGAAAATAATTCAAGTACCATACATTATATAGATAAGGAAGAACCATTAGATATCAGGGTTCATAACTTTTAACTTGGACTCGATTGACATACTACCATCGACTCTCTGAGTACGAGTTAACCTACATAGCCACCCAGAATGCAACACAATCTATACTCCAATTCCTCCGGACTTACTATATTCTCCCGTATACCCTGCTCTCCGCTTAGTAGTGGTAAACCTGCTGTCCCTCCACTTAGTGCCATGATGAGACTCGAGCCGTAGGGAATACCGTCAGACTCGAGTGCTCATATGACTCGATTCCTTCTAGTTTGACCATATACGTCATACCTCTGATTACCCTGTCGAGTAATCGGATCTGGTCAATTGTTCAACTGATGACCACCAGACCTGGGTTTAATACGACGTAGATCATATTAAGGAACACACCTTCCGTTAGGGGTATAGATGGTTTGCAAGAGTGGCACGCTGATGCGACGGCAGTTGGGTAACCCAACATACTGTGGTTTTGGGTCACGTAACTAGACCCTTATACATTGGTGCGCCAAAGCACCACACAACTAGTTACATCAATTATGATTCCTCATGGTCTAGAACCGTTTATCCTAAGTAAAAACACGGCTTAGTACACCGGTGTCTACTAACTAGGGTTTGTTCCTTCAAAAGGGGTGTTTCAATCCATTACAATAGAAATTGTAATGGATTTCAACGAAGATTATCATATTTAACGGTATGAGTTATCTTCGGTCGGCATGATCCATCATTTAGGGACATGGACCGTCTCCCCTTGGCATAACTCATCTCATCGAGGATATATAATTAAAATAAAGAATTCCTCTCACCACGCACATGGCATGACCATCTTAATTTAGCATAGTCCATCTTTTCAGGGCACGAACTGTCTTCCTAGGTATGGCACATCTCTTGCGAGATGAGAGGAGCAATTAATACATAGCAAGACAAATGAATTCGGTCCATCCGATGATATAGATCATCATTGAGGCATACAGAACCGAGGGGAAAGAACTAAATTTTATAATCATTAAAATACTTGTCAAGCCAATCATCAAACAAAAGGTACAAAACCGTAATTAAACATAAGAAAAACTAAAGCATGGCTAGGGCTTCATCCGTAGCCCTAGAGAAGGACTAGCCGCTGGTAGGGATGACGACCATAATATTGATGGAGAGCGAGCATGCATCCATGACGGCAATTCTTCTTCTTCCCTTGATCTTTCTTTGGAGATGACGATTTCCGAGCTCCCCGTTCGGATTAGAGGATGACTCAGACCTTGACTTGCAAAATTCATAGATTTCTTTATGCAAAACGTGATTAAATAGGGCTCCAAGCGTATGTGGTTCGTAATTCTCCCGTAGTAATCTTGGGCCACCCGATCTAGGGCGTCGCAGGGCTGGATGGGCACTTCCGATTGATCGAGCCTCGCGGCCAATCGATCAGGAATTGAAAACCTTCTGTCTGCGGTACAGGCCTTCTCCAATCGATCGGGTCTCACAATCGATTGATTGGAGCTGGCAAATCTTCTGCCTGCGTACTGTGGGATGTGTGGTTGCCTTTGGAAATTGTTCCTCTGGAGGTTACTGTTAGTAATTCTTGTACGCTGATTGCTTTTTGATGTATTCTTCGCTTTTCGGAGTGCTTTCCTGTAAATCGCATAGATGCAGATAATCAGATCAATTGAAGGCATAACTTCTATGATTTATGAAAGATTAATAGTAAGACGCTTTTATGCACTGATCAGAATGCACTAGTGATTTCACTAATCACTAAGGTGCCCTTAGTAAACACATAGGGTGGCCCTAGTAAAGCCAACTAGTCAACTCACAATATGTCCTGGTGCATCGCATCTATGTGGTGAAGTCCACTTATAGTAAGGGATCACTACATGTGTCTCTATACCACTATAGGGTTTTCTTTTAGCACACACATAAAGTTACGCATCTACCGTGCACTAGTGCGAAGCATACACGAAGCATAGGGTTGGAATCTTTGCTTTCTCTACCTGCGTCCTGTGTTTCGAGGAGATGGTTCAAGAACCATACATTGTGTGGATAAAGTGGTACCTCCAGGGACCAGGGTTAATAACTTCTAACTTGAACTCGATCGACACACTACCCGAGTGTATCATCGATACTCTAAGTCCGAGTTAATCTGCGTAGCCACCCAGAGTGAGATGCAAGCTGCACTCCAATTCTCCCTAACTTACTATGTTCTCTCGCATACCCCTGCTCTTCGCATAGTAATGGTAAACCCATTGTCTATCGTCATGATGTGACTCGAGTGGTGGAAAATACCGTTAGACTCAAGTGCTTATATGACTCGGTTCCTTTCAGGTTGACCATATACGTTGTACCTCTAATTACCCTATCGAGTAATTGGATCTGGTCAACAATTCAACTGATGACCACCAGGCCTGGGTTTAATATGACGTATGTCATACCAAGGAACATACCTCCTGTTAGGGGTGTGGATGGCTTGCAATAGTGGCACGCTAATATGACGCTAGTCGAGTAACCCAGCACACCATAGTTTTGGGTCACGTAACTAGACCCTCACACATTGGTGCGCCAAAGTACCAAACAACTGGTTAGCCCACCAGTCATGGTTTTTCAGGGTTTACGATCGTTTTATCCTAAGCAGAAATAGAGCTTAGTGCACCGGTGTCTGCTTTCCAATTTGTGCAGCGTGTTGGTTCCGTTTAACCATAGACACTACGTGCCTGGTAATGATCACGGTGGAGACACCCATACTTTGTCATCCTAATAACTTATTCTGATAGGATGACCAACCCTAATCAGAGTTACGAACGAATTTAGGTTACATGGGACCAGTCCACTAAGTCTCATACTCAAGTGGATTACCATATAATCATGACTTTCTGTTCTGTAATCAGAACACGTACTAAGGTACGTACTAAGATGCAATCCTAAGCGATCAACCATATACAGCTAAATTATAGGTTTTTACGAGCTGTAGACCTTATCAATTCCAACATCATATATCCTGTATTGTGAAGTCACTTGAAGTGAATAAAATTGTGTTGTTTTTTGTTTCTCCATCTGGTTTCTTCTTCTTTTTATTGGGTTGCCTCTCTCTTCCTACGACCTTGGGCATGTACTTATTAGTTCTAACTAGATTATAGAGTGGTGCTACACTCTACAGGCATCCCATTTTGCACTCATGGATTCTATCTAGAGGGGAGAACCATCATTTGAAAGATATCGATCCAGATCGAGCCCTGAAGTTTCAGATCAAACAGATTGCCTTCCTCTCTCATTTCTTTATCGAATATAAACTTTTTTGCCCCGACAAATAAGTGGCCTCTATGTGCACTATATATGTTGGGTTTGGCCCACCGAAGCCAGCACTCGATGCCCGACTAGGAGGGGCAGTTCTTGCTTATGACTTGCCCAGGTCGTGCGCGCGACTTGGGTCTGGTAGCATGGGTCAGGTTGGTGGGGGCCTCGGGATTGAGTTGCTTTGGCCAATTAATTTTTGGGGCTGTTTTGGGAAACCTAAAGCCAGGGTTTGGTCCCATATAAAAGGGGAAGCACGATAAGGCTTTGGGGAGGGGGGATGAGATTGAAACTCCATGAGGGATCGTTGACAACGGCTAAGTGTGATCGAGATCGTCTACGAGGAAGAAGGTTCGCTACTTTGTGGGTGTTCTGTGAGAGGGATCAAGTAGAGGGTTTTGCAAAGTTCTGACAAACGGTAATCCACTACTTTTATAATCGATGATAATCCAAATCATGATTGACGGTGATGCTATGTAGTTTGGACTGTTGTGTGATTATTTGTATTTTTTGTGTCGGTTGTTAAGCATGATCTCCATAGGTTTCTGTTTTTCGATCCGTAGCACGATGCTCCCGATTGTAGCTGGCAGATCATTGCGGTGTGTGCATGACTTGATGGGATAGGGATTTCCAATAATATATACTTTCTTTAAGATCGTAAATGGCTCAATGCCGTGCATAGGTTTTGGAAAAGATCATTTTGAGGAATAGCTACTCCGGCCTCTAGGTCGGCACACACCATGAACACTATGGATATGGAGAATCCGTCTAGAGATCATCAACTCTCGATTTAGGTTTGCTTCCTATCAACTGAACATTTTTTGAAATTAATTTCGATATCAGGGCTACCTAGTTAGTTAAATCTTGGCAGTATTAATTTAAAACCAATTAGGAGGCCGTGCCCTGATGAGTATGAGATCTAGTGTGAGATCCACACACACACACACACACACACACACACAGAGAGAGAGAGAGAGAGAGAGAGAGAGAGAGAGAGAGAGAGAGAGAGAGAGAGAGAGAGAGAGAGAGAGAGAGAGAGAGAGAGAGAGAGAGAGAGAGAGAGAGAGAGAGAGAGAGAGAAAGAGATTTTCATAAAACAATGAAGCAACAGTTGTTCACTGCACTAAAACTATTGTTAACCAGCTAAAGTTTTTTATTTTTTTTATTTTTTATGGTAAGCTAAAGTTCTTTAGAAAGCTTACTAAAATAGTTTCATTGCACTTGTTTCAGGTTAGAGGGAAGATAAACAAAGGCATACAGTGGGCGGCATCATGACATTGAATCCACTTCACGTGGTTTTTCCTAACCTTTCTAGATAGTGAAAGAATCTTAGTACCCATCGGCTCCACCATAAAACCTCGAGCCTTAAATTTTCATAGGACGCCTTTTATACTATGTGTTTCCCTCATGCTCAAAAGCCCTTAGAATAGGGGAAGCTTTATTCACAACCCAAAATTATTCCCTCTTACCCTGTCTCCATCTCCCCTTGGTTTCTCATTTTGTGTGGGTATGACCAAAATACCATATTGCCGGAGCTGTCATTGTCTCTCTTTACCCACTCCATAACACACCATATTCGGCAGTAGAAAAGGGGTGAAAGGCACCGGCATTGGAGATGGGTGCCGGATGTGCCGGCGTCAAAAATGGACAGTGGAGGCGTCGGGCGTCGAGGGGGGAAAGGGGGTGGGGTAAGCCAGTGACGGATATATTGGCAAGGAGGTGATGGGGTATGGAGGATCAGAGGGGATGGGGTATGGAAGTGGGAGGATAGGATATGCAGAGAAGGGGTGCGGTATGAGGTAGTGGAGGTATTCTTGCTATAATAAAAAAGGGAACATGTTTTCCATGGGAAGCGGGGTATGCTCATCATTTATGGGCCGGGTGATTTTTTTCTAAATGACCACCAAGTTTGTTGTATTCCTCAAACTAAGCACAGTGCCCGAAAATGTTACTTTTATGACCACCAATAAATTTTCAGACAAAACCACCATTTTCTTTATATCAAATTTACATATAATGC
Source organism: Chamaelirium japonicum (assembly GCA_947650365.1). Taxonomy (NCBI): domain Eukaryota; kingdom Viridiplantae; phylum Streptophyta; class Magnoliopsida; order Liliales; family Melanthiaceae; genus Chamaelirium; species Chamaelirium japonicum. The sequence continues at coordinate 64,439,991 of OX393560.1, forward strand.
TTTTATCTTACGTCTCGTCGCTCTATTGTTTCTTTTCGTGCGCTTTGTTTGAATCTCCACCAAAACTTACCAATTCTCCTCGCACCCTCACCGAAGGTTGTAAAATCTCGACGAGATTTGGTATGTTTTGTTCGCACTCACCAGAGGTTGCGCCAATCACTGTACATTTGTCGGTGAGCAATCCTCGCTGGAGCCTCGCCGTAGATCGATTACATGAACTCCAAAACATGTACAATCTCCCTACAAAGCAATCCTCTCCGGTGGTTGTTATTCTTACTTATTTGTAGATCCGTCGTCCTAATGCGAGTTGTCGTTCTTTCTCCCCAAACACAAACCAACGTAACTAGTTATAGTTGCGTTTGTGCTAAGCTGTTATTGCATTTTTTTTGTTGGTTTTAGTTATATTTTAATTATATTTTATTGTATTTTAGTTACGTTTTCGTTGCATATTTGTGTGTTAGTTGTGTTTTATTTTCTTTTTAGTTGTATTTACTTGTATTTTAATTGCGTTTCGGTTACATTCATATAATATTTTTATTATACAATGTTACTAAATAATAGAATCAATCTACCCAGGTACTGATAAAAGCCGTGGAAAAATCATTTTTTTTTGTTGGTTTTAGTTATATTTTAATTATATTTTATTGTATTTTAGTTACGTTTTCGTTGCATATTTGTGTGTTAGTTGTGTTTTATTTTCTTTTTAGTTGTATTTACTTGTATTTTAATTGCGTTTCGGTTACATTCATATAATATTTTTATTATACAATGTTACTAAATAATAGAATCAATCTACCCAGGTACTGATAAAAGCCGTGGAAAAATCTCAAAGTTATTCTTTAATCTGATAAATTGGGATCACCTTTAGGTAGGAAACCAACAAGAATACAAAAAAAAAAAGAAAGAGAATTCTATCACAGAACGAAGAACACAAGACTGTTTAGTATGGTAGACATATGAAAACTGGGCATAGTAGAATGATTGTAAGAATACAATTGAGAAAATATAATATATATTCAAACAGTGACGTAGTGAAATATTTCTATTCAAGTTTTATAATGTTTGAATATTGTTTAGAATGAAACAATTAAGTTAGATTGCAAAAAAAAAAACCAATAAGTTAAGAGCAAATTTGGTACACAACCACAAGTAAACTTAAGTAGTTCAGTTTAGGACATGTAAAGAGCAAACATGTACAGAAACACAACTACACCCAAGTCAAAATATAACCAAAACACAAACAAACTTAAGCAGTTAGATTTTGAACATTCTAAAGAACTATTATAGCGAAACATGTTTATAAACACAACCAAAACGTAACCAAAATCAACCAAACATAAGTGGTTAAGTTTTAGACACAGTGAAGAGCCATGAGCTAAATAGGTTCATAAATGCAACTAAAACATAATTATAACGAAAGCATAATGCAATAAAAATACAATATTAATGTAAGTTTGACGTAACAAAAATAAAAACAATTATATTTTCATTAGTTGCCATTAGGCACATAAACAGTAAGGCAGTTTACAATACATATTGAAATATATCTGTGAGATAACAATCTAGTAAGAAATATTTACTGTTATAACATTTTATTAGCACTGTTATAAAATTGTTATTATACTTCATGAATATTTGTAACAAATTAAGTGATATAAACACTTATATACTATCATAAGAATTACATTACTTCTTGAACATATATTCCAAAAGGATAATTTACATCAAGGTGATTTTATTTCAAACAAAGTTTTGGTCCATCCTTACATCAATCCATAGACAATGCTCATTCTGAATATCGTCATGTGGATCTGTAGAGTGGCACAATATAGTTAGAAGAAAATTAATATTACAAATATCTTAAAACAATGAATTGTATAGAAACTACAAGTAAAATCAATATTGACGCTGTAGGTGGCATAGCTGTCATAAGCTAAAAGAAATATACCAATGTCATACCTACAAGATCATTAAATTAGTTTAATTAAATCAAACAACATTAAAATAATTAAGATAATATTTTCTGACCCATTTGATTACATCGGTAAATTTTCGACATCGGAGCCACAGCCCATATCTTATCTCTCAAAAAATGGAACAAAAGATATAGAATCCTTCAAAAATTTTATATATCTTTGTTGTACCTCATTGTTGCATCTTCAAAAAATGAGTCAATCACTGCACTACAACCGTCTGATGCATCGCTGCGTGCATGCGATGCACACAGCGGGTGCATCAGACGACTGCAGTGTGGTGCCGCATTATAGCATGCTGCGTGCATCAGACGGCTGCTGCGGTGCGCCGCACGCACCGCACGCCGCATCCTAACACCCCTCATATATATATATGAGAAATGAGTTCCTATGACATGTCATAGGGAGCACCCTATGACATATGGTGAATTAGTAACCCTAGAATATTTAGAATGTTCTGAATTTTTATGAGGATGATCACCCTATCTTAGATAGGACCCCCGCAAAAAATTGGCTCATTCTAAAACTTCTAGAGGCATCAAATATGATTTTCAATTTAACGGTTAAAATGGATGGCCGATAAAGCTTCTAGCATTTGATGCCCCAACAAGTTTTAGAATGCTTTGATTTTTTGTGGACATTCTATCTAAGGTAAGGTGATCACCCTAAAAAAAATTTAGCACATTCTAAACATTCTAGCATTACTAATTCACCATATGTCATAGGGTACTCCCGATGACATGTCATAGGAACCCAGCCCTCTCTCTCTCTCTCTATATATATATATATATATATATATATATATATATATATATATATATATGTGTGTGTGTGTGTGTGTGTGTGTGTGTGTGTGTGTGTGTGTGTAGAATATGGGGTATGAGCTGACAGGCCATTCGCTGATATGAGCTGTCACCGGTAGCCGTTCGATTGCCATTATCCAACCGTCCATTTTTTTTAAAAAAATCAGCTTTACAACAGTTGTACCCCAATCCTTCTCTCTCTTTATCTCTCTCTCGAGCAGCAGCAGCCCGAGACCTCCCCATCTCCTCGACCATCTGCCACCTTCGGCTCCGGCTCCCCCTCCAACACCCGCACCTCCGGCTTCGGCTCCCCTTCGACCGATCGCAGTCCACTGACACCCTGATCTTGTAACTACCGGCGAGGGTCCTCCGGCTCCCCATTTCTAGCCCCCTCCCCTTCCGGCGCTCTCATCTCTCTTTCTCTGGTTCGCTGCTGCTACGACTACTAGTAGCCCCCTTCTCCTCCCCCTCCTGCACCGGCACCCCCTCCTCTCCCCTTCGGCTCCGGCACCCCATCTTCGACCATCTTCCCCTCCGTCAGGCCAGCCCGACTGGGGAATCAAAGTCGCCCCCTCCGGCAGGCACCCCCGACGGTCGGGGGTGCCTGCCGGAGGGGGTGACTGTGATTCCCTAGTCGGGCTGGCCCCTGACGGAGTGGAAGGTGGCCGGAGATGGGGTGCCGGAGCTGGAGTGGAGAGGAGGGGGTGCCAGCACCAGAAGGAGGCTGTGATCAGCACCGGGGGGAGGTGGGTTGCGATCGGCGCCGGAGAGGAAGCTGCCGCTGCGATCAAGAAGGAGAAGCGAGCCAGAGGACCCTCACCGGTGGTTGCAAGATTAGGGCATCGGAGGCCTGGCTCCGAGATCAGCTGCTGATCGAGTGAGAGATAAGAGAGAGAAAGAAAGAGAGAGAGAGAGAAGAGAGATAGAGATAGAGAGAGAGAGAGAGAGAGAGAGAGAGAGAGAGAGATCATGGGTGGGTTACAACTGCGATCAGGTAGGGTACTACAGTGATCTGGTCCCTTCAACGTATGGGAATCGGATCGCTATGGGTGACTGCTCAAATGGTTAAATAGGCTATAAACCTATCTCCCATATTCTTTATATATAGAGGAATGTTACAGTGAGCTATGAGCTACGGAAGGAAAAAATGAGCTATGATCATTTTGACCACCCTAGAAGTTTTGGAATTTTGTAAAAATTGGTGGGTGTGTTGTCTAGGATAACATGATCATCCTCACCAAATTTCAAGGAATTCCAAACCTTATAGGGTAATCAAACGGTAGAAGCTTTATCCACCGTCCGTAGTAACCGTTAATTTTCCTTCTACCATTTGCTAACCCTAGAAGTTTTGGAATTCCTAGAAAATTGGTGAGGATGATCATGATACCTTAGACAACACACCTACCAATTTTCACAAAATTCCAAAACTTCTAGGGTGGTCAAAATGATCGTAGCTCATTTTCTCCTTCCATAGCTCATAGCTCACTATAACATTCCTCTCTCTCTCTCTCTCCACACACACACACACACACACACACACACACACACACGCACACACACACACACACACACACACATATATATATATATATATATATATATATATATATATATATATATATATATATATATATATATATATATATATATATATATATATATATATATATATATATATATATATAGAGAGAGAGAGAGAGAGAGAGAGAGAGAGAGAGAGAGAGAGAGAGAGAGAGAGAGAGAGAAAGAGAGAGGTGTGTTACATTGCACTGTGCGCTGCCCCGGCTCAGAAATGCGCTGCCGATTTTTGGCCGTCTGATCGTGCGGATCGGCTGCGAATTCGTGCGAAATCCCTCGCACCGTCTGATCCCGTGCAGCGCACCCCCGCCCGGCCATCTGATCCCTCGGTTTGAGACCCAGCCGTCTGATCCCGTGCACCGCACCCCCGCCCGGTAGTTGATCGCTCGGTTCGATTCCCATCCGTTGGATCGATGGGAATCGAACGGGAAAAAATGAATTTCGCTGTTACTGTAGCGGCTACAGTAACAATGAAATTTATTTTTGCCCGTTCGATTCCTATCGATCCAAGGGATGGGAATCAAACCGAGCGTTTATATGCCGGGTGGGGGTGCGGTGCACGGGATCAGATGGCCGGATCTCGAACCGGGGGATCAGACGGCCGGGCGGCGTGCACTGCACGGTATCAGATGGGGGATCAGAAGGCGCGGGGGATTTCGCACGGGTTCGCAGCCGATCCGCGCGATCGGACGGCCGAAAATCGGCAGCGCATATCTGAGCCGGGCAGCGCACAACGCTCATATTTGATGCCTCTAGAAGTTTTAGAATGTACCGATTTTTTGCGAGGGTCCTATCTACGATAGGGTGATCATGCTCATAAAAATTCAGAACATTCTAAATATTCTAGGGTTACTAACTCATCATATGTCATAGGGTACTTCCTATGACATGTCATACGAACTCATTTCCCTATATATATATATATATATATATATATATATATATATATATATATATATATATATATATATATATATATATATATATATATATATATATATATATAGAGAGAGAGAGAGAGAGAGAGAGAGAGAGAGAGAAATGCTTGAATGCGGCATGCGGTGCATGCGGCATCGCACCGCATGCCGCAGCATAGCAACCCCCTATATATATATATATATATATATATATATATATATATATATATATATATATATATATATATATATATATATAGGGGCATGCTATGCTGCGGCATGCGGGTGCGGCACCGTACCGCAACCGTCTGATGCACGCGCTGCGTGCATCGCATGCACGCAGCGGTGCATCAGACGGCATGCGGTAGGTGCCGCACTTACCGCATGCCGCATTCAAGCATTTCTCTCTCTCTCTCTCTCTCTCTCTCTCTCTCTCTCTATATATATATATATATATATATATATATATATATATATATATATATATATATATATATATATATATATATATATATATATATATATATATATATATATATATATATATATATATATATATATATATATATATATATATATATATATATATATATATATATATATATATATATATATATATATATATATATATATATATATGGGGACGGGGAGCCTGGACCTCAGGTGCAGCGTGAACGCTGCACCTGAGCCTCTCCGCGCGCGCCAACTGTCCAGGATTCGGCGACTGATCCGGCCCCCCGTATTAAAAACCTGTGTGAGAACCTCCGCCGTCCGATTGCCTGGATCGAACGGCAAATCGGCTGTCCAGATTTACAAAGCACGGGAAACACCTCAGCCGCCTGATCGCCAAAGCATCAGTTGCCCGCACCGCACCAAGGCTAGGCCGTCCGATCGACTCGATCCAACGGCTCAAAAAAATTTCGCGGTTACTAAAGCCGCTACAGTAATCGTGAAATTGTTTTGAGCCGTTGGATCCATGCGATCGGACGGCTGAAAGCATTATCGCGGTTACTGTAGCGGCTACAGTAACCGCGAAATTTTTTTCAGCCGCTCGATCGCCTCAATCCAACGGCCTAGATTCATCCGGACCTGCGGGCGGCTGATGCTTTGGCGATCAGGCGGCTGAGGCATCTCCCGATTGGATCGATCGGGCGGCTGAGGTGTCTCCCGTGCTTTGTAAATCTGGACAGCCGATTTGCCGTTCGATCCAGGCAATCGGACGGCGGAGGTTCTCACATAGGTTTTTAATACGAGGGGCCGGATCAGTCGCCGAATCTTGGACAGTTGGCGCGCGCGGAGAGGCTCAGGTGCAGCGTTCACGCTGCACCTGAGGTCCAGGCTCCCCATCCCCTATATATATATATATATATATATATATATATATATATATATATATATATATATATATATATATATATATATATATATATATATATATATATATATATATATGGGGAGGGATACTCTTACTCATGAGCACTTGCTCATGAGATCTTACTAATGATCCCAGCCATCCATTGCAATCTTGATGGCTGGGATCAATTCTCTCCCTCTCTCTCAATCTCTTTCTCTCAATCTGTAATAACAGACCCCCGACCCCAACCCCATCCCCTCCGGCTCCGGCTGCCCCCCGACCCCCCCTCCGGCAGCCGCGACCCTGACCCCTTTCCCTCCGGCAGCCCGATTCCCTCCGGTAGCCCCGTGACCCCCCCTTTGGCAGCCGCGACCCCGACCCCTTCCCCTCCGGCTCCGGCAGCCCTCCGAACCCGACCCCGCAGCCCCCCGCAGCTCTGCGCCAGTCGCCCCTCGCCGGCCCGCGCCCGCGCCTGCTCCGGCCCCGCCGCCCCTCGTCGGCCCACACCTGCTCCGACCCCGACCCTGCAGCTTCGCACCCGTCGCCCCTTGCCGGTCCCGCTCCGGCCCGTTGGCCCGTTGCTCCATGCCCCGCGCCGGAGTCGGTGGGGAAGGTTGGGGTCGGGGTCGGGGGGGTGTGTGTGTGTGGTCGCTGTTCAGTTCACATTTAAGAGAGAGAGAGAGAGATAGAGGGATGGAGATTGAGGGGAAATCCCAGCCATCCATCGCAATCCGATGGATGGCTGGGATCATTAGTAAGAGTTGCTAGTAAGAACTGACTTGTAAGAGTATCCCTCCCCTATATATATATATATATATATATATATATATATATATATATATATATATATATATATATATATGTTACAGTGAGCTGTGAGCTACGGAAGGAGAAAATGAGCTGCGGTCATTTTGACCACCCTAGAAGTTTTGGAATTTTATGAAAATTGGTGGATGTGTTGTCTAGGGGAACATGATCATCCTCACCAATTTTTAAGGAATTCCAAAACTTCTAGTGTCATCAAATGGTAGAAGTAAAATTAACGGTTAGTGCGGATGGTAGATAAAGCTTCTACTGTTTGATGACCCTAGAAGTTTTGAAATTCCTTGAAAATTGGTGAGGATGATCATGTTACCCTAGACAACACACCAACCAATTTTCACAAAATTCCAAAATTTCTAGGGTGGTCAAAATGACCGCAGCTCATTTGTTCCTTCTGTAGCTCACAGCTCACTGTAACATTCCTATATACATATATATATATACATATATATATATATATATATATATATATACATATATATATATATATATATATATATATATATATATATATATATATATATGTATATATATATATATATATATATATATATAGAATACGGGGTATGAGCTGACAGCTTATTTATCAATTTGAGCAGTCACTTTCTAGCCATCCGATTTAAATCACTGGCCGTTCGTTTTTTTTTTTAAACACAACATCTAACAGCTGTAACCCACTACACCATATAGATCCCAAGGGTTCTGGCCAAGTTGGCCATGTGGGGTGAAAAACAAGATGGTCCAGTCTGGGTTCCGGCTATTCTGGCGTTGTCCGGTTAAGACGGGCGACATGAGGAAGGAACTACTGGGAGTGGCTGGGGGCATACCTTACAGGAAGTTTTTTTTTGTCGCAGGCGGTTATGAAGGTTTCGCCGACGAGCAGTGGCTCTAGCAGCTGGTGTTTCAAACCAACGTGATGGCGACGGGGGCGTTGAAGGTCTTGCCGACGAACTCCGTCCCCTCTCTCACGGATCTCTCTCTCTCTAGTTGGATCGGCCGAGGCTCGGAGCCTCGTGCTAATAACATGTTTAGAAACGAACATGAGAGATGTTGAGAACATACCCCCACCCTAAGGGGTCATATCTTATTTATAGGGTGGATTAACTTAGGGCCCAAGTAATATATGGGAAACCCTAATCCATGGGGGAGTTCCAACGGTGGACAGCCATCCGATTGGAAGATCTCATAACAAAAAGCCCTTTTTAGAGATCCTTTTTGAGCAGTAGTCCCGACCACCTTTTCATTTGAGCTCCAGCTCTTGTGGATGAAAGTAGCCCTGCATTCACTTCTAATTTAGAAGTGAATGCCATCCCCCTCCTACCCCCCCCTCCCCCGCCGTCGTCGGACCTAACTGAACCCCCCACTGCCGTCGCGACCGCTGGATCTATCCGAATCCCCCTCCTCCCCCTACCAGACATAACCGACCCCCCCTTCCCTGGCCGGACCTAATCTACAGGCCATGGGATGAACCCTAGACCTAGAAATCCAAACCTAACACAACCGCTGCCACCGCTCGCACCCGTCGCCTCCGCTGCTGGCAGTCGGATCCGCCTTCGCCGCTCACCTCCGTCTTTGCCGCTAGCCTCCGCCTCCGCCGCTGCCGCTGCTCGCCTCCACCACTAACGCCGCTCACAGTCGCCACTCGCCTCTGTCTCCGCCGCTGCCGCCTCTGCGTCCACCGTTGCCATGGTCGATCGAGAGAGGAGAGGGGGTGTGGGTGGGTCTTGGGAATAAAAAAGGAGGGAAGGGTTTATCTCAATATTGGGTTAGTTAGAGGGGCTGGAGCTTAAATGAAAAGGTTCAATGGGTGCATCCTAATGTTGAGTTGGTTGGAGGGGTCTTAGGCTAATAACCCCTGAAAAGTATTCCGTGAAAAATCCAGCAAATTGTCGCATTCTATTAAACCTGTGAATGCTTTGGGAACTAGATTACATGTGTAAGCCTCAAGATGTGAAAGGAATTTCCAATTCATTTGCAATTGTTTTTTATTTTTAAAAAATCGGTGGGTGCCTGAAACCTTTCGGGCAATGAAACCATTTCGAGCTCGGACTAGTCCCACCGAGACTGTACACCGACCCACTCAAAAGTTTTCCTATGCACTCATGGATATATCGAGTGGGAGGACTCAAACCCTCAACCACCTCACCCAAGTAAGCAATTAAAGCTTTTGGGGAGAGGTAGTGGGTTCAATTCCAACCCACTCGAAGTTTCTGGGGAAACTTTCTAGTGGGTCGGTGCACATTCCTGATGGGGTTAGCACGAGCCATCAATGTCTGAAAGGTTTAGAGACACCCGCCTACGTCAAAAAAAAAACAGTTGCTCTGCCAACTTCTTTGTCACCTTGTGAGTGTATTTACAAATCTTATAGATTGTCTGGATGAGTGTTACCTGCACACATGCAAGTGCTTAAAGAGGTTTTTCCCAAAATGAGCACCAAGTTTGACCAATTACCCAAACTACTGCAGTTTTCTAAACCGTAACTTTTTTGCTCTCAGACACGTGACAAATAATTCACATGAGGCATTTAGGATTTTTAGAGACCCTTTTGCCCTCTAGTCAAAAGGTAAAGAAACTGAACCTTTCTTCTTTCTTCTTCCCTCCGCGACCTCCCAAACCCCACCTCCGACCTGAGCAACCTCATCGTCGGCACTCTTCCTTGGCCGGAGATCGTCGGAAGATCACCGGAAGATCGCCGGAAGTCGTTGGAATCTTCATCCAAGGTAGTGCAAAGCCTTTAAAGATAAATCTTCGAACCCTAAACCACGATTTAACAAGAAAATTTGTTTTTTTTACCCTAAACCCTAAATCATGGGTGAAATTATGACAAATTAAATTTCATACCCTAAAATCTTGAATAAAATGGTTATTTAAGGTTTATTTGATTTGGTAACTACTTAGGGCTTTCAAAAAATAGGTTTCAGATATTATAAAGATGTGAACATGATATTAGGGCTTTTAATTTTCAAGATTAAAATTAATTTTTAAAAAATTTATTGTAATTTTCAAAATTAGCTTTCACCCCATTATCAAACAATTTTGTTATATGTTTCAGACTGCAAGTCATATTTGCATCGAATACAAAAATATTTTCATAAAATTGAGATCTAATGCAGTAAATTTATGTATGCAAAATCAATGGGTCTATTGTAGTATTATTTGCGGTCGACACAAGTTCACTTGAGTTCGACGCATTTAAAGTTGTGTACTGCATGAGATGGACTTACATAAGATCATCTCCAGCACTTACTGAAATTTTTTTATAACTTTGCGTATGTGTGGAGATGATTTGAGATTCATGATAAAGATTTTGAAATAGTGAATGCAAGAATCAACTCAATAATATTATGTTGGATACAAGATCATTATTTTTGAACATCTTCTTTATAACATAAGCATGCATGCATTGGATGCTACATTCAAAATAGATACTTACATACAGCTCAACTATTTATGTTAGGACTTGCTTTAACTATTACAAAAATTAATACATTGTACCTTATGCCAGTTTCATTCGCTTATCATTTTCAGGCATGGATTCACTATTTCCGATTTTATGTATCTATGATGGAGAATTCATTCAAGTCAAAAATAAATACCAGCACCAGGGGGGAATATCCAAAACTTTTCTTTTATCTTCATCAAGCGACTATGACCAACTTATTCAGAAAATCTATCAGATAACAAAGTCTGACGTCGAAGAATATGACATTTCTCTTAAAGCTTTGTATCCAAGTACGATCCCTTGTTCGCCTATAGAGATTGTGGATAATGATGATGTATGCGCGTTCATTGCCCACAATATACGCAATGTGATGTCCAATATCCCATTACTAGTAACAAGAAATCGTAAATGCTCCAAATATGTTTCTATTCCAATATCTACTTGTAAGAGGAAGATAGACGAAAAAGAAAAAAAATTTCCCAAAGTTTCTCGGTCTCATGCTTTTCCCTTTTCTTCAATTGCTAAGATAGAAGATTCAGAAGAATATTTGAATGATTCAGCATATATATCTACTGCTAACATTGCTGGAACTTCTGAAGATACAAGTATTCATAATTGCAATCATTATATTAAGCCTAATATCACTGCGAAGGAATCTTTAAATGACAGTCTCATTTATGACACTACCATGGATGACCCAGCCATCGATGACGTTGCTATGGAAGAGAAAAGGTACATTATTATACCTTCTACTTTCAAATACTCAATATGAACTATATTTTTCAAATTATGATATATGGTTCATATAATTGTAGGTTTTCTTATGAAGGTGAAACACGTGGGCCGATTATATCTGATGATCACCACTTGGATATAGATCTAAATGTCGTTCCCAGCGATTGTTGTGGTGTACTAAATGCATTACTTACTGATGTTGTTAAGAATAATCCAGTTATTGTGAAAAACCCATCAGTTGATATAAAATTGCATCCAAAAGACACATATATAAGCACTAAATCCCGGAGTAAAGCCCCAATGCCATCACCGTCAGCCTTCAGGTAAGGATATCTTTATGTTATTATGAAGGTCTAAATATGTTTTCTATGCTCCAACTTACCGTTTTATTTTTGTTTGCAGGACTTGTACCACAAATGATCCGACATATATTGAAAATTATAGTTGGATAGAAAATATTCAGATTGAAAAATCAACAGTAGAACTGGCAAAGATTGAGCAACCGATAATATCTGATTCACTAGCAGGGTTCGAAGATATATATGTTCAGAAAGAATTTTCGACCGATATACAAATGAAGGATAATTATCATGAAATCCACCTCCATCAAATGTTTAAGGACAAGGGGAGCATGATTAAGGCGCTAAACAAGTATGCTTTATATTCAAATTTTGAGTATAAGGTTTTAGATTCCACTCCAAAAAGATATACTATCATATGCAAAGGTGAAAACTGTACATGGAGATTGCATGCATCTATACTTAAGGGGACTGCAGTATTCCAGATTAAGTCCCTAAGGAGTGAACGCAAATGCTCGATGGCAAAACGAGGTGAGGATCATCAGCAAGCTACAAGTGATCTAATAAGTGAGTTTGTAAAGCATCGATTAGAGGGAAACGTATCGTATGCTCCGAAAGCAATTATATGTGATGTGCAAAAGGAGTTTGGTGTAAAGATCAGTTATAAGAAGGCATGGAAGGCAAAGGAGATTGCTATAAAACTTCTGAGAGGGTCATATGAGGAATCATATAAGCAGCTTCCGGCATACTGTTACGAGCTACAGAAAAAAAATCCTAGAACCATTACGAAAATTTTACGAGAAGGAAGAAGATTGAAACGTTTTTTTCTAGCTCTCGGCCCATGCCTACGTAGTTTTCAAAGAAATACCTTACGGCCGGTAATCGCAGTTGATGGGACACAACTTAAGGGCAAATATAAAGGTATATTATTTACAGCGACAATATTGGATGGTGATAATCATATATTCCCAATCGCTTTGGGAATTGGAGAATCTAAGAACAACCATAGTTGGAGATGGTTTTTGACTCACTTGCGGGATGCCTTGGGTCCTATGGAGAGGTTAGTGATAATATCAGATCGACACAAGGCTTTACTAACTCAAGTTCCTGAAGTCTTCCCACGTGCATTTCATGGTTATTGTGCATTCCACATAGCACAAAATATGTATGCCAAATTCAAGCTCAACAGATTATATCCTTATTTTTATACAACTGCGAAGGCAACTAGGCCTATAATTTTTCATCAAATGATGGCAACCATAAAAGATGTGCATAGTGATGCTTATGAATGGCTAAATGAGATTGATAGAGAGAAGTGGACAACGGCATACTTTCAAGAAAGAAGGTTTAATATTATTACAACAAACACTTCTAAAAGGTATAACAACGTTCTGAAAGATGTCAGAGAGTATCCTATCACCATGCTTATTGAGGAATTCCGCTTAAAGCTTCAGGGTATGTGGTTCAAGCGTAGAAATATGTCATCCGGATTGACAACAAAACTTACAACTTGGGCTGAAAATGAGTTGTGTAATGAAATGAAAAGTGCACGTGCAATGGCTTGCCATCCTATTAATCATGATGAGTTTATGGTTAGATCATTAGAATTTGAGGATCAAGTTATGTTAAGCAGAAGAACTTGCACTTGCCGTAAATTTGACGTAATGGCGATACCATGCTCTCATGCTTTAGCTGGAATTTCATATTTTAAGATGGACCCATATTCATACTGTGCCCACTATTATTGGATGGATAATTATAGATCAACGTATGAAGAGTCCATCTACCCAGTTTCTGATAAAAATCAGTGGCTGATTTCAAATAACATAGATCAATTGCTACCACCTAAGGGAAAGACTCCACCAGGGAGGCCAAAGAAAAAAAGAATATTATCACAAGGTGAAGAACGGAAGACCGTAAAGTATGGCAGATGCAAAAAGACTGGGCACAATAGAAGAGCTTGTAAGAAACCAATCGAGCAAGGATAACTATATTTTACTTTATTGAGAGATCTTATTTTGGTTGACTTGTAGCTGGATACAATGACTTTTGAAATTCTGGTTTCTTGTAATTGGATGGTTGTGCGATTTTGGTTACTTGTAATTAGATACAATGACTTAGATAATCGATATCTTTAATATGACTATTGCGATTGGATACTGTTAATACTACATGCTATAATAGGACTTGCGTTGAAAACAAGCAATGATACCTTTTGTAATTGAACGCAATGACATCTTTTGCAGAAAATAAGAAATTACGTCGTACGCAAGTATAGTTTGTGTTCAATTATAGTGATGATGATTCTAGTTAAAATATTGCATTCGATACAAGCCATACTTGGGTTCGACGCAGTCCATCTTTTTGCTCAATTATAGGAATGATGAATCGAGCTAATTGCAAGAAGCATGAGAAATGAAATAAGGGGCATAAGAAATTTGAACAATCACAGGCAACAGTATTTGAGAATTTGGACAGGTATTAAATAAATTATTTAAGTAATCAAAGTTAAAAATTATTAAACAAATTATATTGCAATCACCTTACTATGCTGTTATACAAGTGTGGCTTAAAATTATTTAAAAATAATATTATTTTTGAACTAAAACAAAGGGGATCTATTTATGGCACCCCATACCCAAATTCAGAAAAATATTACAATATTTTTAATCAGTCAACTCTAACAAAGATAAATCTTGAAGTAACGACAAACTATCCATCGCTCCATCAAGCATTTTTTGCCGCATTTGTTTCATCATCATATGACACTCATGGAGTTTTCCCTTCAACCCCTCGACCTCAGCCTCCAAGCGGTGTATCGTCTCCTCGCACGTGCATTTATGAATAATCATCTTTTGAATTTCATCACACCACATAAAAAACTGACATCGATTGCCCTGCAATCATGTATTAACAATAAATGGGTAATACAAATCTATATCTTATTCCAAGGGCATATATATTATTCAAAGTAAATTATGATGTACCTCTGGTAGTGGACATGTATAAAACAATCTTCCAGGATTTTTTGATGTGCGAGATGTCTTTATCTTACAAAAACTAGCACCACATGGACATGTGAAATTCGGATATATCGTTGAGCTCATATTTGAGTCTGTTTAAAAAAAAACCACATAAAAATGATAATCAAGATGGCACCATTTCTTTAAAAAAACCATATTTGGATCTTACATATTTGGATGATACATATTTAGTACAGAAAAAACCATATAAAAAATCACATAAAGAAATACCTACATGCATGGTACATATTTGGATCTTCCATTTAGATGGCACCATCTCTTTAAAAAAAAATCTTATAGGATCCCTCTGTAACAGTCAACGGATAAATGGGCTGATCTCGTTAAACAAGAAGAAATTAGTTTTTTTTTTAAAAATCTTATAGGATCCCTCTGTAGCAGTCAATATATTTAAACAAGAAAAAATTAGTTTTTTTTTTAAATCTTTAAGAATGGAGAATAAACATATGATCTAGTTAGATCTAAGGGAGCGACTAAACCATTTGCGAGTAAAACAAATGGCAAATACCTAGAAGAAGAAAGGGGGGAGTTATGAAGGGTTTAGGACCTAGAAGGGAGCTGCCCCCTTCCCTTTCTGAAGTGATCAATCCAGGGGGATGCGATCATACCTTCGATGAGAAGAAGTCTGATCTGTGTGGCCACGGAGGAGAAGAAGTCTGATCCGTGTTCTACCCCTCCGCGTCGTCCTCTCCAATGGAAATCGTAGAGAAGGGGCCGTTCGACTACTCCTCTATAAAGAAAATCACAAAGAAAGGACAGGGAGGATAGGTTTTTATAGAACTGTTGAGTATTATTGAGAACTATTGTGAACGCAAGGAGCAGTGATAAGAACTGTTAAAAAATTGCGTCGTACGCAAGTATAGTTTGCGTTCAATTGCAGTGATGATGATTCTAGCCAAAATATTGCATTCGATACAAACCATACTTGCGTTGGACGCAGTACATATTTGTGCTCAATTGCAGGGATGATGATTCTAGCCAAAATATTGCATTCGATACAAACCATACTTGCGTTGGACGCAGTACATATTTGTGCTCAATTGCAGGGATGATAATCGAGTCAAACCATACATGCGTTGTATGCAAGAAGCAGCTGCGAAGATGTTAGGACTTGCGTTTGACACAATCAATCTTTGTGTTCATCTTTGGACTTGTGCTGGATGCAGTTATTTGAATTGAATCAGAAATGTTGCTACGCACATAACCATTTTTAATTCACCAAAATAATAAAAATCAATCCAACGGCTATTGGGTATAACATTCAACATTCCACCTCGGTAACAAACACTCATTGGTGCTCAAAATAAGACAGACATAAAAATATTCATATTACAAAACACCATAGACCATTCATTTCAAGTTACAAAATGCCACCATAAAGTACATATGTCAAGTTACATCATTCCACATATTTCATCAAAAGTTGATATACAATCCGCCACCGAAAAGCACACATGTCGGCATTTTTAAAGTCCAATTCTTTATTGCAGGTGAAGTAGTTAGCGAATGACATAACCCAAATCCCACAGTCATATCCATTTAGTTGCCTTGGTATTGTGGTCTTCATCGCCTTGTACGCTGTCCATTTATCGCCATCGAAAGCAGCATCATGTCCACAACTATAGAGTACAATAGGTAAGATATGCAAGATCTTTTCTATATCTTCCTTATACTCGATATGAGAGGATTGATATAATGAATCAATAATAAGCAACTTCTTCTCCTGCATGTACATGTTCACAAGATACCAATGCATGTTATTATAATTGACAGGGATTATAGCATGTGCACACTTCCATATCGGATAAAATACACCATCATCATTTTTGACTCGATCCCCATTTCCTAACATAATCTGCTTCAAAGACTCAGACCACTTAAAACTCTTCGCTAGCACTTTCAAATCTGTTCCTTGAGGTTCCTTTCTAATATAACTCTTAAATTCATTGAAAGCCAATATCATATAATTCTGTCACAATCAACAAACAACCTATTAGAAATTATTTGTTTAGCAGTTTATAAAAAAATATATATCAAACTAGAATTAGCGAACATACCCATAAGTACGTCCTGCCAAAAAAGATGCCAATCTTCTTAACCTTGTGAAAGTGCTCAAAATGTTTTAAAAAACGTGTCTCCAGGAGAGACATATAGGCATCAATGTGCTGTAATCAAATTAATATAATTATAAGTAAAAAAATTATAATATTAGAGATAACTTATATCATAATTAAATGGTATGCATAACTCACTTCACTTTGTGCCCATCCTTCATTAGAATAGAGTTCTTTAATCCAAAAAGGATTCACATTAATCCCGTCAATAATAATGTTATCCTTACATTAAAACATACATCATGAAGTTAATAGAAATTATATCATGAATTGTAAAAGACATTCTAATTTATATTTAATTGTACTACCATAATACATACAATTTTCTACGGTTATCATCCATAAAGTCAATACAAAATTTTCTCTTTTCATGGTTAAGTCTTTTCATCCACTTGGCAGGTTTGATCTCTACCTCGTTTTCCAACTGTGACAAAAGTTTCTTTCTATTTAATGGGTCTGTATATGGAGAACATAAATGTGGACCTGGCCTTCTCATCCGCTGTGATTCGCGTCTTGCCGGTGCAGCTTTCTCCTACAAGAAAAATAAAAGAAAATATTAAATCATAATTATAAAAAAATAAATTTAGTAGTTGAATTTTTATTAAACCTGTTCCTTTTTATTTGTTTGGCTCTCTTGTAGGGTCGAAACATCCTTTTTACTTGCACTCCATGCATCAACTATATTTTGATCCGGCTCAATAGATTCTTTATAACCTCTATTTTCTTCATTTTTGGAATGCACCATCAAAACATCACTTGGACATTGATCATCAACTATGTTTGAATCTCGAACGAAGGATTTCTCAATCCCTTCATGTAAACCTGGATCACCGCATTCTTTTGGATCCGTCTGAGAAGGAGAATATCCCTTACTATTTGAATCCATCTGAGTATGAGACACACCCTCATCCTCTACATCCCTATAAGTTTGGTGTGGTGTAATACAAAAGTCTTGAATGAGGGATTCCTCGTGTCCTAATCTCTCCGTTCTCTACAATATACAACCAATCATTTTGTAAGTATTCAAATAAAAAATTTTAATACATATTAACTAAATACACTTTAAGAATAAAAATTTATCTCTTGTTGGTATTCCACCACATGCACTTGAGTAGCCGCACCAATAAGATCATCCAAAGTACCAATCGGATTAAAATCCTTGTCATCCACATTGGAGAAAGAAGGTGGAGATGAAAAAATTTCAACCTTGCGTTGCCCTTTAAGTTCCTTTATTTCTTGTTGGAGTCTATTTATAAGCTGGGTTTGTTTCACTACAATCTCCTCAAGTGAGGAGATTCTTTTTTCGTGTTCCTCTACCACTATTTCTAATGGACATTGTGAAGTTGGTAAAGAATAATATATAGGGATCCCTTTATCCCCTTTCGATTTTTTCTCTTCAGCATTGTCCTCAATTATTTTATCCTCTTTATTCATATCCTCTTTCGGCTTATCGACTTCCTCTTCCATATCCCTTTCCATTGATCCTTCAGTTGAAGTAGATAATTCACGGCCATAGAAGGGACGGATGATATTCTCCTCCATTTCTACTTTTGATGGAATTAACTCTTTCAGAATTTGAACCTATATATCAACCCAACTAATTAATTAGAATATTATTAATATATATATATATATATATATATATATCTATATATAAATAAATATAAACTAAGTTTTTTAAACTTACTTTTCTTTCTTTAAAAAACTTGAATACTCTATCGTAGGTGACACTTTTCAAATCGCACCACCTAAAAATTCTAGGATTCGTATCAGTGCTCAGCTTTCTTGCGCAAAACATTCCATAAAGGGGGATCCGTTCAAATATCCACACCTGCAAAATATATGTGCAACCAAATAATCAAGTGTTATTAAATAATAGATAATATATTATAATATACTAATTAGTTTAAAAAGTAGTCATACCTGAAGTGCATATGCACAACCAAAGATATTATATTTTTTTGGCCTCTTATCTCCCTTTATTGCACCTTTCATACCGGCCTTCAAACTGTTGTAGGCCACATTTCCCCATGGATATTTATTGAATTTGTCAAAGTCATCCACAAGTTCTAAATGCATCAAAGGAATACTAACATCGGGATTGGCTCCAAGAAAGTAACTCTCTAATAGAAGTAGCAATGCCAACTTTACTGCATTGACATCATCTTTGCATTCTTTAATTTTTTCCACCAATAATTTCTGGGTTACCACCACCTTCTTACCATAAAAATATTTATTCTTCAAAGGACCACCAATGCTGTCAGTATCTAGGTCTGGAGGAGGGGTGGAAACGCTATACCTAAGCCCTAGGATCAACGTAAACTCCAAGGGAGCGAATTTCATCATCACACCATTAATATTAAACTTAAAGTCTGACTCATGTCTTTGCCAAAAGTAATGTGCAAGCATCGGAAGAAACATATATTTGGTATACCTTAGATCTAAAATATGACCAAAACAAGACTTCTTCAACAATTCCATCCGATTAGTATTATCTCTAAACATCTCAAGGATAGCATCAAGGAATGAGACACTGCACCTAGCTGATGGTTGAGCCATATACTCCAACCTATTAACGGGTGCATTGCTTATACTTTTCTCTATTTTGGAACCATTTTCAGCGTTTGATTTCTTTCCTCTTTTTCTTGTAGAGATTTTCGGCTCCTTTTCGAATTTCTTTGCAGGTGACTTGGGGGGCTTCTTGTTAGAATTCTTGATAGGTGACTTGGATGACTCCCTTTCAGATTTCATTGTAGGTGAACTAGATGCCATTTTTCTAGATCTTTTTGCAGGTGGTTTGGAGGATGGTGTCAGTGGCCTCTTCCGAAGACCTTCACGTCCCATCTGTAAAAATAATATTATATATAATATTAAGAAAAGAATAAAAGAAGTATAAAAAGTAAAACATTGTTACACCAAATGCTAATTACTACAACTTAGGGCATCTCCAGCTATACTCAAATCATGATTCAGATTTGAATCCGAGTAAAAAATACTCAAAAGCTGCTCAAGTCAAACTCATATTTATACCAAAATAAGTTTTACTCATTTGACACCAAATCAGGGGAGACTCAATCCATACCAAATTCTTAACGATCATCTCCAAGGACCTCCATATTTACAAAATTATCATCCAACGTTGAGTTTTTACTCAAATCTAAGTAAAACCTCCAAAATCAGCTCCGACCCTTACTCAAACTCATACCAAATTGAGTTTTAACTCAAATTTGAGTAAATGGTTGGAGTGTTCTGTATTAGATTGAGTTTTTACTCATATTTGAATAAAAATTTCAGTAAGTGTTGGAGATGATCTTATGCAAGTTCATCTCATACAGTACACAACTTTAAATGCGTCGAGCTCAAGTGAACTTGTGTCGAGCGCAAATAATACTGTAATAGACCCATTGATTTTGATACACAAATTTACTGCATTAGATCTTAATTTTAAGAAAATATTTTTGTGTTCGATGCAAGTATAACTTGCGGTCTGAAATATATAACAAAATTGTTTGATAATGGGGTAAAAGCTCATTTCAAAAAATACAATAAATTTTAAAAAAATTAATTTTAACCTTGAAAATTAAAAACCCTAATTAATTAATCATCAACAATATCCTGTTCACATCTTTATAATATCTGAAACCTATTTTTTGAAAGCCCTAAGTAGTTACCAAATCGAAGAAATCTCAAATAACCATTTTATTCAAGATTTTACGGTATGAAATTTAGTTTGTCATAATTTCACCCATGATTTAGGGTTTAGGGTAAAAAAAAACCATTTCTTTTGTTAAAGCGTGGTTTAGGGTTCGAAGACTTACCTTTAAAGGCTTTGCACGACCGTGGATGAAGATTCTGACGACTTCCGACGATCTTCCGGTGATCTTCCGACGATCTCCGGCCAAGGAAGAGTGCCGACGATGAGGTTGCGGAGGTCGCAGGTGGGGTTTGGAAGGTCGCGGAGGGAAAAAGAAAGAAGAAAGGTTCAGTTTCTTTACATTTTGACTAGAGGGCAAAAGGGTCTCTAAAAATCCTAACTGACTTATGTGAATTATTTGTCACGTGTCTGAGAGCAAAAAAGTTACGGTTTAGAAAACTGCAATAGTTTGGGTAATTGGTCAAACTTGGTGCTCATTTTGGGAAAAACCTCGTGCTCTTAAAAACCTATGTTCTTTTTTGAATTTTTTTTTACACCTCAAAAATGATAAGTTGTTTTCAATGGAAAACCTTTCTTTATTTTTTGTGGCAAGAATATGTCCACTATCTCATACCCCAATCTTCATTCTTAGCACACCTCATCCTTCTCCCCCTTCCATTCTCCATCACCTCTATGTCGGCATGTCTGTCACGACATACTCCTGACACTTGACGTCTGACACCTTCGTCGTCCACTTTCGACACTCATCTCCGATGTTAACGCCTCTGGCACTCATATCCGATTACCCCCCCTCCCCCCTCTTCTTTTTCCATCGTAGGAGCCACAATTGCCTCCCCTTCCCCTCTCCGA
This sequence comes from Chamaelirium japonicum, assembly GCA_947650365.1. Classification (NCBI taxonomy): domain Eukaryota; kingdom Viridiplantae; phylum Streptophyta; class Magnoliopsida; order Liliales; family Melanthiaceae; genus Chamaelirium; species Chamaelirium japonicum. The sequence goes on from OX393560.1 coordinate 64,461,573, forward strand.
CATTGAACTACCGAACATGCTGAAGAATACTCGGTAGTTAACTGCCGAATATTGCTCAGAAGTTTCAGTAGTTCAGTGTCGAACATGTTTAGCATTGAACTACCGAATATGCTGGTATGCTGGGTGACAGGAAGGGAAAGGGGAGGCAGCTATGGCTCCTGCAATGGAACAAGAGAAGGGGGGAGGGGCCGGGGGGGGGGGGGGGGGAAGAAGGGTGGGCTTCGACGACAAAGAGGAGGAGAGGGGGTGGTGGCTCCACGACGGAGAAGGAGGAGGGGAAGGAGAGGAAGGAAAAGAGGGTGGCGTCGAAAGTGGACGGTGGAGGTGTCAGAGGTATGCCAGTGACAGACGTGCTGACGAGAAGGTAATGGGGTATGAACGTTCGGAGTGGATGGGATATGAAAGGAGAAGGATGGGATGTGTTGGGGAATAGGGGGTATTATGGTCAAACTCCACACAAAAATGGAAAACCAAGGTGCAAGAGGGTAGATAGGAATTTTGGGGTGTGAATAAAATTTTTCATTTTTTTTCAAAACGACCACCAACTTCAATGTTCTATTCCGGTTTACATTCTCCATCACTTGTGATATCAATTGCACATTTTATTCATTTTGGACTGCTTTATCTTTTAACGAGGGCAAAACATTCGGCAAAAAAAAAAATTCATTGTTCAAACCAATCATTCTCCTTCTAATGGTGTATTCCGGTTTACATTCTCCTTCTTCTTGCGCCCACCTATACCTTCCCTCTTGTTTGGTCGGGGGTCCACCTATGGCCTTCTCTCTTACTTTGTTGAAAGTCATCGAAAATCCTATCACTTGTGTTCCTCCTTATCATGGTATCATCGCCAGTGGTCACTGAGACTTTGCTTTTTTCCATTGATTCGTTGGAGCCTCCTATGTCACCCAAATATGAAACAGAAGTCAACGTAGGGACTTACGTTGGCGACTTAATAAGTTCCACGAAGGAAGATGTCATGTATTATTGAATCGTTTTAAGATTGTTGGGAATCCATCCGATGAGGAAGATTAGAGAAAGCCGTAGTGGAACCGGAACAGGAGACCCGCCATGCGCACAAAGTGAGAGTCTCATGCCCATGATCTGGAGCCCTGTGCGCACAATCCATATAGTACACTGGCAGCACTATTCTCGGAGCACTTTGTACGCACTATCGGTCTAGATCGTGCGCACACTAGGTGCAAGAAAAGTCTGGGTAAGTCCTATTTGAATAAGGAAACCCGGGTAAGTCCTATTTGAATAAGGAAACCCGGCTAAGTCCTAACGGATAGGGATGGGAGACCCCTACTCCACACATATAGAGATTGGAGAGAGGTGTTGGGTTTTCTACACGAGAACAACCCTGATCGACAGACCGAGATCGTCGTCTTGGATGAAGAACATACCTTCGTGTGAAGAGAGAGAGAGATCGATCGCAATACCGGATGAAGATCTTCCACACGCTGCCGTCTCCCACGGATTCGATGGGTCCTCCTGAATCCCTCTGGATTCACAACGGCGGCTCTGAAGACGTGCGTGTGGGGACTTCACCCCTGCACATCTATTTATAATAGATGTGTCCAACCGGTAGAGGCAACCCATCAGGGCATCCACCGGTTATTGGGTGCACATGAGAATGAGGCTAGGTTCACCACTAACCCTGTCAAGCCTCTTGGTTGAGTCGCCCGGTCTGACCAAGATCACGACAACCAACCCGGTCCACCTAGTTCAGTAACTCTCCCGTAAAGGGCCATCAAAAACCAACAATCTCCCACTTGGCCCTTTACACAATACAAGTGCGGGAACTTGTTTCAAAATATACATATATAATTTTGTAATGAAAATAAATTTTTTTTTTTGAAACATTTGGAGAGTCACTCAGTTTTGAAAAACACGATCCGGATCGATTTTAAAAAAAAATACTAAGGGACCATTCATGTCTTTGTTCAAAATGACCCTGATAGGAGATCATGATTGTTCCAGCATATCCTATGCTGGTTCATATCCATGGTCAACCTATCAGACCCACAAAGAACTCCAACAAACAACTCTGGTGGTTTTCTCATGTGTCTATGGGTTATCTGAGCACATTATCACTTGGTCTTGTGCCCAGGCCCATAATGTCCAACCTCATGCTTGTCCAAGCATGTCATTCTAATGCCTATGTTGATACCCAATCAACTACAAATAGAATGAAGGCGTTTCGACGTGGTGCCCACCCACGTCTAGCCCAGGTCTCTCTTGAGTACCGTGTACTCCAGGCTTACTGGACGTTCCGACATGTTTCCAAAGCATGTCTAGTCTCAGTATCTTGAGTAAGTTATCTTACTTCAGGCATATTGGACTATCTAGCATGTTGCCTAAGCATGCCTAGTCTCAATGTCACTTTTGAGTATCGTGTACTCCAGGCTTACTGGACGTTTCGACATGTTGCCAAAGCATGTCTAGTCTCAGTATCTTGAGTAAATCATATTACTCCAGGCTATGATCTTGCTTACATTTGACATAACTCAAATAAGGAAATGGCATCGAGCTTTATTCATCTAAAGACGAAACAGTAGTGACTAAACACAAGGCAAAGGGACTCAACTACTGATACAAGGACTCCATCAAGTCCATAGGGTCACAAGGCTCTGGAAAACCTTTGGTACAAGTCTCTTGGTGCGAGGGTCTGCAACCAATAGCTCTGTGCAAACATGCGGGATCTCCACCACTTCCCCTTTGACTTTCTCGCAGACAAGCATATACTTGATATCCAAGTGCTTGTTGCATCTGGTAATCTTCTCATTCTTGACATGCTGACAAACAACCTTATTGTCACAGAAAATTGACAAAGGCTTTTGGACCAAATCCACAATGCCTAAGCCTCCAACGAAGTTCTTCAGCCAAAGAGCATGCTTTGTAGCCTCATAGCAAGCAACATACTCTGCATGCATAGTGGAGTCAGTCACAATTGACTGTTTGGAGCTTTTCCACGAAATAGCTCCTCCCGCCATCAGGAAAACATATCCCAAAGTGGATTTCAGGGTGTCTTTACAGCCATCAAAGTCTGAGTCGGTATAGCCAATCACCTGAAGCTCATTGCCCTCTCTGTAGGTAAGCATAAACTCTTTGGTACGCTGAAGATACCTCAGAACTTTCTTAGCTGCACGCATATGAGCTACACCCAGATTCTGAACATAACGACCCAACAGCAAAACTGATGTCTGGTCGAATACAAGTCATAGTATACATGACGCTTCCCACAATGGAAGCGTACTCATCTGTATACACTTGATTCCTCTCAGCCTAATTCTTGGGACACTGATCCTGGGAAAATACACCTCCCTTCAGTACTGGTGCCTCACCCGGAGCACACCTATCTATCCTGAACCACTTCAGGAACTTCTCAACATAAGCTGCCTGCGAGAGTCCCAGAATTCCTGCTGCTCTGTCTCTGTGAATCTTGATCCCAAGCACATAGTCTGCTTGACCCATGTCCTTGATATCGAATTTCTTCGATAAGAAGTGCTTAGCATCACGGAGCATGTGAATGTCATTACTCGCCAAGAGAATATCATCAATATAGAGGACGAGTACGACAAACCTGCTCCCATTGGCTTTCAGATATATGCATCTGTCAGCCATATTCTCTTGGAAACCATACTCTGTAGCAACCTGATCAAACTTCAGGTACCACTGCCTGGAAGCCCGTTTCAGCCCATAAATGGACTTCCTCAATTGACAAACAAGCTGTCCGCTCCCACTGACTGTAAAGCCCTCTGGCTGTGACATATAAATGTCCCCTGTCAGATCACCATTCAGAAGCACTGTTTTAACATTCATCTGGTGCAATTCCAGGTTGTGATGGGCTACAATGGCCATAATCACTCTCAAGGAGTTCTTAGTGGAAACCGGAGAGTAAGTCTCACCAAAGTCAATACCCTCATTCTGCCTGAAACCTTTAGCCACCAGTCTGGCCTTAAATCTCTCGATCTTGCCATCAGTATCTCTCTTGGTCTTAAAGATCCACTTGCATTCCACCGCCTTCCGGTTTTCTGGTATCACAATAAGATCCCAAACATGATTCTTCTCCATAGATTGCAACTCCTCTCTCTTGGCCTCTAACTACTGTCGAGATTCATTGCAACCCATGGCTTCACGGAAGGAAGTAGGGTCAGTAATATCATATCCCTCAGTCTGAATCTCTTGAAAATAGACCTCATAATAGTATGGGATAGCTGACCTACGCTGTCGATCTGACCTCCTCTGCTGGACTGGCTCCACTGGAGTATCTAGAACCGGTACAGCCTGAACTGGTAGTGGGTCAACCTCAGACACAGTCTCAGCAGGTGCTGGAGTCGTATTTGCTGTAATATCTGGCTAAACAATTGGAAAAATAGCGCTGGCACAATACCTTCCAAAGAGTTCTCTCTGAAAAGGTATTAAATGGTCGTTGGCTCCCACTGAATTCTGCATCCTCCAGAAATACAGCCCTATTGGTCTCCACTATCTCCAATGGTCTGGAAGGACAGTAGAATCGAAAACCCTTCGATCTCTCAGGATAGCCAATAAAGAAACATCGAACTGTGCGGAAATCAAGTTTCTTTATTTCTGGATTATAGAGCTTAGCCTCTGCCGGGCAACCCCAAACATGCAAATGATGGAGGCTAGGAGCCGAACCTTTCCATCTCTTGTAAGGGGTTTCTGGGGCAGCTTTGCAAGGCACACGATTCAGAATATAAACCGATGTCTTCAAAGCTTCTCCCCAAAACTTCTTTGGAAGAGAAGAGTGACTCATCATGCTACGAACAGCCTCCTGATAAGTCCTATTCTTCCTCTCTGCCATACCGTTCTGCTCAGAAGTGCCAGGTGTGGTATACTGGGGAACAATCCCCTGCTGCCTCAGATACCCAGAGAAAGGGGCATGATTCACACCATCCTGGTTCATCCTTCCAAAATATTCTCCTCCACGATCTGAGCGAACTACCTTGATCTTCTTATCAAGTTGTTTCTCCACCTCCAACTAGTATGTCTGGAAGACCTCCAAAGCTTCTGACTTGTGGTGGAGAAGATACACGTAGGTATATCTAGAGAAGTCGTCAATGAACGTGATGAAATAACTATGACCACCACGAGCTTTGACTAGGAATGGACCACAAATGTCTGTGTGGATCAACTCTAAGAGCTCTGAAGCTCTAGTAGCTGTGAGTTTTCTCTGCTTAGTCATCTTTCCTCTGAGGCAGTCCACACAAGTACCAAAGTCTGAAAAAATCCAGACTAGGTAGAATCTCATCTTTCACCAAGGCCTCTACTCTCTTCCTAGAGATGTGGCCTAATCTCTTATGCCAAAGTACAGCCGAATCCTCCGCTAAATAATAACTATTCGAACCAGATTAGAAAGCGTCTCCTTACACCAGAATGAGACCCTGGTCCAACACCACCAAATAGTTGCAAACCGCCACCATACTCATCGAGTTATCATTGCCGAGGAAAAGCCTATCCTCCGACCTGGGTCTTCTTCTGCTCCTGAGCCCTTGTAAAGTGTGGGACACATGAACAGAAGCTCCTGAATCGACCCACAAAAAACTTTGACAGTATATCTACGGTATTGGACTCACAACAGACTAATGTCTGCTACAGAAATCTCGGTTTGAATGACTTTATTCCAGAACCACCAAAGCCAAGATTCTTATATCCCTTCTTCCCTCCATTTAGTCGCTTTTACTCAACGACGCACAGGGTGATAAGCCGATTGAGGTCCCATTAGGTCTCATAGGTATTAAAATTCACCTCAAAATGTCAAAAGGCTTTGGGAGGGGAGATCACTACAATGAAAAACGGAAGCTTCTTCTCAAGCTGAAGACCCTACTCTCTGATGCCTATGGACAGCTTCGAGAGGTTAAGAATATGCTCACGAACGCTGCCATTGCCGTCATACTTCAGATTCATGATCTAAAGCATATTGTCATACAGCATGGACTTCTTGGTCCCTACGAATTGTCTCTTCAACAATGTCATCAACTCTGTTGTAGTCTCAGTCCTGGCAATGCCACCTCGAAGCTCCTCGCTAATGGTGACCCTGGTCATCAATAAAGAGAGACGGTTCATGTTCTCCCACTTAGCAAAGTGGGTCTATCGGGCCTTAGTAGAAGCATCTATAAGCCCTGTCAACTTTGGCTCTATAAGCACAAAGTCACAATTCATACATCCTAGCAAGATCTCAGCATTCATCTTCCAAGATGAATCAACAGAGCCATACAGGGGCTCAATAACAGCTAGATTTTCAGAAATAGCTATCATATCCTTCTTTTGAAGAGAGGATTACAAATCAGTGATAGTTTCAACACTAATCACACTATATATGTTGACATGAATTAGGGGTTATAATTCAATACAACCGAAGAGGACTTCATGTGCTAAGTTCTCTTCTAGGACAACTCCCTCACACCATCAAGACTCAGATTTGGCCAGATCCCTTGATGTGCTTCAGTTTCCTAAGTCACGTATAGAAACATGCACAGACCTAGTCAGCTGTAATAGGGTTGAGTCGGACACTATCCAACACCTTTGGGCAGAAGGGTTATCCTATCTTCCCCAATCACATGCTACTATTCTGCTCATTCTACTGCACTCAGTAGTTTGAAACACCTTTGGGCAGAATCAAACTCCAGTACAATAGTATGCCTAGTGACCCTAGTGGAAGCACTCCAATCCGACTACCCACAATCTCCATGAGTCGCCTACCTTTGGGCAAATCCGACTCATTTCGAAAGTGAGCCTCAGACGGTCACTTGGTCTTCTCTAAACCCCATGGAAGACCTAATATATAGTATAATGCCAATATATACCCAATAGGGTTCAATGGTAGCCATCAGCTATCAATTGCAGATTATGTATGTGCCTACTAGCAGAGAAGCATGAAACCTTTAATATCATCAGAGCACATTTACAATTGCAGCATAACTACCTTACACATGTGATAACATCAATAATTTGAAATTGGCACAACATGACATATTTGAACATTAAAATATTTACTATTTGTACCATATATGCGTCAAGTTGTAAAACAATCCGAATTTGTGAAATCGGACCATACCGATGTGTCCGGAATGGCTCAGTTAGTCAAGATCCATATATGGATCGATCAGATTGGACACCGATAAGGCCTAAAATCACAGAACCATAATTGGCGGCTCAGATTAAGCCTAACAGTCGAATACAGTATTGCTGATCTGGGCCTGGGCCTGGGTCTGCCTGAACCTGGGTTCGGGTCTGGGTCAGCATTGGGCCTGGGCCTGGCCCTGGTCCAGGTACTGGGCCCGAACCAGTGGTTCGGGTTTAGTTGTTGCAAATCCGAATAGATGTGCACTAATGCAAGTAGGGTCGGGTTTGTATGGCAGTCAGATTTAAACCCTCAAGAACAACCAGGTTTGCCATAATACATCTCGGGTCGGGTTCAGCCATCAAGTGATAAACGGGTCGATATAAGGGTTTAGTGCTGTCGGGTTTACACCCAACAAAACCCACACTCATTAGCCCTGTACATCTTCCCCGATTAAATCGGGTGAAACCCTAGCCCGCCGCCACCCTCCCCCACGCGCATACGCAGCCGCCCGGAGCCGTCTGCGCGCGCCGCCTAGAACCGCTGGCGCGCACACCGCCGTCGCTGACCCGCGCAGCTCCGCCTCTGGCTGCCGCGTGCCGGATCCCGCTGCCGCTGCTGCCCCGCGCAGCTCCGCCGCCGGCTGCAGCTGCTGCGTGCCGGAGCCTGCCGCCGCTGTTGCCGCGCACCGCTTGACGCCGTGGTCGGTGAGGGGGTTTTCCTCAGGTCTATGATAAGATCTCGATCTCTCATCTCCGACGGGTTCGTTTCTTGCACTATGGCCGGCCGAAAACTATCGGCGATGGCCGGCTGTGCTCAGATTTCTGACGTGACAGAATTCCCTAAGGTCGGTAGGTTGGAACCGATCGAAAGAAATTCATATGTGATTCTCCGACGAGAATCGATCTCGTCGGATTCAAAACAGAGAAACCAATAGTCATCCAAATTCGACGAACAAGGCCTAAACCTTGCTCTGATACCAATTGTTGGGTTTTCTACACGAGAACAACCCCGATCGACAGACCGAGATCATCGTCTTGGATGAAGAACATACCTTCGTGTGAAGAGAGAGAGATCGATCACAATACCGGATGAAGATCTTCCACACGCTGCCGTCTCCCACGGATTCGATGGGTCCTCCTGAATCCCTTTGGATTCACAACGGCGGCTCTGAAGACGTGTGTGTGGGGACTTCACCCCTGCACATCTATTTATAATAGATGTGTCCAACCGGTAGAGGCAACCCATCAGGGCATCCACCGGTTATTGGGTGCACATGAGAATGAGGCTAGGTTCACCACCAACCCTGTCAAGCCTCTTGGTTGAGTCGCCCGGTCTGACCAAGATCGCGACAACCAACCCGGTCCACCTAGTTCAGTAACTCTCCCGTAAAGGGCCATCAAAAACCAACAAGAGGTGCCTTCCCTATACAGAGAGAGGGTAACCACATCACCAAGTTTACGACCACGACCCCTTGGTGATCGTTACACGATGTCAAGCGAGCACTTGGATATCCATCGCTATGAGTTCAGCGTGCCGATTTGCAATGGAGTGATGTGGACGACCACTGTGTTGAGTACCGGATTATGGGTCAAGGTGCCGGTTTGTAGAGTGTCACACAGCAGATACAACACGTTTACATAGTCACCCACAGATAACTTTACTAGTGCCGCTGACAAGCGGAATGAGGGGGTTGTACCAAGTGACTAGTGGAGGTGCCGACGGACATCAATACAAGTTTTTTATGAGAGACCGAGGAGCCGATGTGTGTAGTGGTGATACGCACAGTCTCATGCATGCCTGTAGTACAACAGGGTGCTGGGCTATCAAAGGTTAGCGGACAGAGGTGACATCAGTCACATTGGCGGCAAACATAACCACAAGAGTCTCCCATGCATGGGCCACTTGACCAGGTATTGATGAGCGGCTTGACGGAGTTGTCAATCGGAGATTGGTGGAATTTATCGACGGGTAATGAGACTAGGTGTTGAAGGACACGGGGCGCGATAATGGCCACGGCCACAGACATTAGCACAGTGGCATAAGAGAACCACAGGCGTGCCTGCAGTACAACTGGGCACACAGAGTTATCGACGGGCAACATGTAGGTGCTGACGAGTGGGTGGCAGAGAGCAAAGCCGTGAACACATCTGCAATGCAACAAGGTCATGGGCTATCGACGAACAATGAGTGGAGGTAATGATCGTTGCATTGGCGGCGAACATAGTTGTGGGAGTCTCCCGCATGAGACTTGACCAGGTGTTGACGGGCATTCTAACGAAGTTGCTGACTAGAGTTTGGTGGACGTGTCGACGGTCGGGTACTGGTGTGAGTTGTTGACGAGCGACGGAGGCACTGACGGGCACGATGAGCATAAGCACAACCACAACCATAGTTATGCTAGCAGTGCAACAGGGTACTGGGCTATAGATGGACATAGGAGGAAGGTGATGATGGTCGTACTGGTGGCGAGTTTAGACGCGGGGGTGTCCCATATGAGACTTGACCAGGCACTGACAGGTGTCCTGACGGAGTTGCTGACTAGAGGCGATTGGAGGTGGTGATGGGGACAGGTGCGAGTCGTTGTCGAGCGACAAAAGCGCTGACGGGCATGGTGGTGGTGAGAACATCCATAGTAATGCCTGCAGTGCAGCAGGGTGCTGGGCTATCGACGAACATCGGACGGAGGTGATAACAGTCGCACTGGTGGTGGCATAGCCGCAGGAGTCTCCCACAGGACTTGACCAGGTGCTAATAGGTGGCCTGACGGAGTTGTTGACTAAAGGCTAGTGGAGGTGACTAACGAGTACCAAGACCGAGTGTCGATATATGTGGGGTGCAACGGCGAACACAGCCGCTAGCTGGTGTAGTGGCATAGGAGAGGCCACAAGCACGTTTGCAGTTAGAGCTACAAACGAACCAAGCTGTTTGTGAGCAGCTCACAAACAAGCTCGATAAAGTCTTGTTTAAGATCGTTTGATTTCTAATCGAGCCAAGTTGAAGCTTAGAGTTTAGGCTCGTTTAATAAATCATCCAAGCTCAAGTAGACCAAATCTCGGTTGGGTTGGGCTTATGAACATGCTTGTGTTAGGGATGTGGGTGCAAAAATTATACTGGGTCGGACCAAACCGACATGGGCCCGCGCGACAGCCCAAGTAGGCAAGCTCAGGCCCATGGACCTATTCTATAAGGCCCACAAATCAAGCCCCTCCTTATTGGGCCCAGACAACAGCCCAATAGGGGCCCATCGAGGAGGCTCCAAAAACGGACCGCATGAAGGCCCAAGCCCGATACCCAATGCCACCTCATCATTGTCATATTAGCAAAGGCTTCAGTTGTAAAAGGACACCTATGGCATTCAGAAAAGGGGCTGGTCAGTTGATCACAGGAAGAGAAGATTCTAGAGCCAGAGTCAGAGCTCTCTTATTCCTTCGAGTCCTCTTCCAGTTGCTCTGTGCATCCCCACTGTACGAAGCTTCTCTCGACCTGTCGAGAGAATGCTCACCATTCATTTACTCATATTATAGTGAAGATTAGGTGGCACCTCTCACCCAGAGACATAGGTCGCGAGACTCTACTTCGACAACAACTCTCCGGTACTGGGGTTATCTAAACATAAAGTAAAGAGCATAATAGAAGAAACACCAAAACTGAATAAAGTCCAAGGTCCGACCTTGAATCAAGTCCAAGGTCTCTATGTAATTAACTCCAATCATAAGCATGATAACATAACTGAAGCTTGTGTGGTTAATTCATCTAAAAGGAAAAATCCCTCAGATAATCCAACACTTCTTTGGCATCTAAGGCTTGGACACATAGCCTCAAATAAGATTCACAGGTTGGTTAAGGTAGGGCTTTTAAGTCCAGATATTTCAGAAAGCCTATCGACGTGTGAGTCTTGCCTGGAAGGCAAGATGACTAAAATATCTTTTCGAGCCAAAGGTAGCAGATCTCAGGAGGTATTAGAGTTGGAACACACTGATGTATATGGGCCCATAAGTGTCCGTGCCATAGGAGGCTTTGAGTATTTCATCACCTTCACGGATAATCACTCGAGGTTTGGATACATATACCTAATGCGGTGGAAGTCTGAATCCTTTGATAAGTTCAAGGAGTTCAGAGCTGAAGCAGAAAAGCAGACGGGTAAAAGTATCAAGTCTCTTTGATCGGATCGAGGAGGCGAATATCTATCGGATGAATTTATTGGGTACCTACGTGAGTATGGGATCGTATCCTAGTTGACTGCACCAGGGACACCACAACAAAACGGTATATCTGAGAGGAGAAACCGAACTTTGTTAGACATGGTTCAGACTATGATGAGTTATGCAACATTGCCACCTAGTTTTTGGGGATATACCCTAGAGACGACATCATATACTTTGAACTTTGTTCCATCAAAGTCAGTACCTCTAACTCCTTGGGAACTGTGGTTGAAGCGAATGCCAAGCCTACAACACTTTAGGATTTGGGGTTATCCAGTACATGTGCGGAAGGACAAGCGAGATAAGATGGAGTCAAAGACTAAGGTATATCTATTTGTTGGGTATCCAAAAGGGACTAAGGGTGGTTTATTTTATGATCCTGAGGATAGAAAGGTTGTCGTCTCGACGAACGCCGTATTCTTAGAGCAAGATTATTTAATAGACCATAAGTCCACCAGTAAAGTAGTTTTTAAAGAATTGCTTGGTACTGATGGGAGTACGTAGACAGAAAACGTAGTGGGAGCCGATACCACTAAGATAAACGATATTGTAGAATCGACTCCTATGGAACCACCGCAGGCTCGTCGCAGTGGGAGGATCACAAGTGCTTCTAATAGATACATTGGAGAAGCATTTATGGTAGATCCAGAGTTTCAGGAGGATGATCCTCTGAACTATGACGAAGCGATGATATCCTCTGACCATAAAGCATGGCAGGAAGCCATGGAGGCAGAATTGACATCGATGTTCCAAAACTCAGTCTAGACACTTGTAACACCACCTCACAACATTAAACCTGTTAGGTGTAAGTCGGTGTATAAAAGAAAAAGAGATTCGGATGGTACCGTTGAGACTTACAAAGCTAGACTAGTCGCTAAGGGTTATACCCAGTGAGAAGGGATCGACTATGATGAAACTTTTTCGCCGGTAGCTATGCTTAAGTCTATCCGGATTCTCTTGTCCATTGCAGCCCATTATGATTGGGAGATCTGGCAAATGGACATTAAAACCGTATTCCTCAACGGGGATTTGGAAGAAGACATATACATGTCTCAGCCTCCAGGCTTTGTCACAAAAGGTCAGGAAAGTCTGGTATGCAAGTTGCAAAGGTCCATTTATGGACTGAAGCAAGCATCCAGAAGTTGGAACCTGCGTTTTGATCAGGCTATCCAGTCTTATGGATTTGAGCAGAAAGTGGATAAACCATGTGTCTATAAAAGGAGCGATAAGACTGCAGTAGTTTTTCTAGTACTTTACGTAGACGATATCCTGCTCATTGGAAACGATGTTGGAACATTGTCTACAGTGAAGGTGTGGTTATCCTCTCTATTTGACATGAAAGACTTGAGTGAAGCGAGTTATGTTCTAAGGATCAAGGTAACTCGAGATCGCCAGAACAAGACTCTCTCGCTGTTACAGTCAGCCTACATAGATACTATCTTGGTCAAATTCAGTATGCACAACTCCAAGAAGAGACTGGTTCCATTCAGATATGGAATGAAATTGTCCAAGGATCAGGGTCCTAAGACTCCTGAGGTGAGGGCAGATATGCAGAAGATACCTTATGCTTTGGTTGTAGGAAGTCTGATGTATGTTATGCAGTGCACGAGACCAGATATATGCTATGCAGTAGGCATGATGGGCAGGTATCAGTCAAATCCGGGTCTAGGGTACTGGACTGCTATGAAAAGTATACTCAAGTATCTCCGTAGGATAAGAGATTATGAGTTAGTTTACTCTTTGCAGGAACTGATGCCGATTGGATATACAGATTCTGTCTTTGCGTCAGATCCGGAATCCAGAAGATCGACGTCAGGGTTTATGTTTTCATTAGGAGGAGGAGCTGTCAGTTGGAGGAGCGTGAAGCAGGGATGCATTGTAGATTCGACGACAGAGGTTAAGTACATTGCAGCGTGCGAAGCAGCTAAGGAGGCGGTGTGGCTCAAGAAGTTCCTCACAGACTTAGGATGCGTACCGGGAGCTCAAGATCATATTGTCCTTTACTGTGACATTAGTGGAACGGTAGCACAATCCAAGGAGCCAAGATATCACCAGAAGAGTAAGCATATCGAGCGAAAATACTACATTATCCAGGATTTGCAGAAGTGAGGGGAGGTTGCAGTGACTCAGGTGGCGTCTGCAGATAACATGGCGGACCCTTTCACAAAGGTGATTCCGACCAAGGCTTTTGAGAAGCACGTGGATGCCATGGGAGTTAAGACTGTTGTTCCCCACTAGGCCAAGTGGGAGATTGTTGTAGCTCGTGTGTCCTTAGCGTGGATTTTCTGTATTAACATTAATAAAGATGCCTTTGGTTATTGCTTTAATTAGAATACTACTATGGTATATGTTAATACACATATAACAAAGGACCCTAGGGAACACAGTAGGCCACTGAGGTGCATGGTGGATCCATGCTTGGGAGATCCAGAAGACCAGTTATGTGTAGACCTGGAACTAGTTCACAGCTTAGGTGATGCTGGTCGCTTCACCGAGAACAAATTGTTGGCAGTTAGAGGATGTGGTGAAGTCTCCACCACAGGAACACGGGATTCCTATTCACCTGACCAAGCACGATGATCGTGTTGAACATGAACCAAGACGGTGCACAGTTCAGTGATTCAGACACTGGTGCATAAACCGTCTTACTACTATAGATAATCTGTCCATAACCCTGAGGGACCATGTACACTGGGCCAACAAGTTGTGTGGTGCTTTGATGTGCCAACGTGTGTGGGCCTTCCATAGTCCAATACCACAGTACGTTGGGTTACCCGGCTGGTGCTTGAGTGACATGTAATCCCTACAGGTTATCCGACGTTCAGTGTTGGATGGGTGCATTTTGATGAGTCAATCTTGTCCACACAGTTAACCCAGGCCTGGTGGTTGTCAGTATGACTGACGATGTTCCAGATGCTAGGCATAGCACTGAAAGGTGTGTAGTGTTATAGATGACAAGTTATCAATTCCTAGTCAGATGATCGATTGAGATCTGATGGTGCTCCCCACCGCCCGAGTCGTATCATGGCACCAGTGATAGGAGGGACTAAGGATTATCAGAGTATAGTAGAGAACAGGGTTACGAGGGAGTAACATAAGTTTAGTATTACTAGAGTTCAACTCGCGTCACACTCTGGGTGGCTATGCAGGTTAATCGGATTAGGGCTGATTAACGGAACTTTCGGTGTGTCACCGGAATAGTTAATCAGGGATCCGGTTAGAGCTAGAGATCCTGAACCCTGAAGGTTCCACCATGTCGTTGCGTATAGTAATTGTTCCCTAACCTGGTTGGATACGTTGGATGCGAAGTATCACGATGGAGCGCAAGCCTAGAGCCTAAGAACCTAATTCACATGTGTTAGGGGCCGTAGGGGTATTTTGGTAAATATTAAAATATGGCTTAGAACATATTGAATATGGATCTTAGAATGAGCGGAATAATTCCAGGAGCTCAAAGACACTGACGGAACTCGATCCCGAGTAGCGCACCTCACTCAATCTCTCTCGCAGTGTTTCACTTTTCGTGAAGGGCGTTTTCATCCAGGCTTCACAATAGACACCTGAAACTCTAAAAACCGCCCCCTCTTATCCTTATCTACTAGGGGCCGGCCCTAGCTTTCTTGAAGCAATAGGGGACTGGCCCTATAAGAGAAAAAGGGAAAGAAAGGGCCGGCCCTAAGGTCTCCCCTTTCCAGAAAATCCGAACCTCTCTCCCTCTCTCCCTCTCTAAGGTTACGGCCAAGGAAGAAAAAGGAAGAAGAAAGAAGAAGAAGGAGGAAGGAAGGAGAAGGAAGAAGAGAGAAAGAGGAGGAGGAGATCTCACGGCTCGTCATCGTCTTTGCAACGAATTCCTCCGTCGGCTCGTAGTCTTGCACTCAGAGGTAGGACTTCGAGGATTCCTCAATTCGCAAAGGACAAGGTGCTATCCGACAGCTTCCCTTGTGATTCACGTGTGGTTCATCATCGTTCTGTTCTCTCCGGATCATATATCCACAAGGTATGTTAATTCTAAACACCTAACTAGATGCATACATGTCTTCCGTAAATCGTAGTATGCCTCTAGGGTGTCCACACATATGCTAAGATCATAGATTTGTATGTAGATTGTTTTATAGAATTAATTATAATGAAACATACACCGTATGATCTTTGAATCTTTGTTTTGCTTCCGCTGCGACTCTGATAAGCAGATCCAATTTCAATAATTGGTATCAGAGCATGCTTTGGTGTATGTTTCATGCATGAATTTGTGAAAACATCATGTGAATATATGATGACATATGTCTTCGTCGGGGTTTGGCGTAGATCATGCATATGGATTGTGCTATGTATCGTCTTTTTGCAGGTACCGCGCTGAATAATAATCTGTGATTGCATGCCTCCGGGGGTCGGACCCCGGATTTAATTTTGCATTGATTATTATTGTGCTTGTGGTTTTTTAAGGCTTTGGATGGGCGAGGGTAGAGGTTGACCACCCTCGGTTCCCTGACCATGTTTCTAGGATTGTTTCCTTTTCTTTCTAGCGAAATTATACACGAACGAGCACTTGCTCGAAGCGTATTAGTTTTTCGGTCACAGGAAGAAGGAGATGATGCTACATCCACTGTTCGGGCAAGCGATACCATGGCGTGCAAAGACCTGGCGACAGCGTGCATGTTGGCGATGATGGAGATCATCGTCAGAGATCGTGCAGAACGGAAGAGCAGGATATCTTGGCTATGCTATTCAGGTTCAGGGGTCGGACCCTGGACTTGATTCAGTTTGGATGCTATTTCTGTTGATTCTCTTTTCTTAGTGTTTAGAGAACCCCGATGATAATGTGATTATCTATCTTGCTTCTGAGTTAGTCTCTAGATCAGGTTTAGGGTTAGTACTAAGCTTATAGATTCATTGGTGTCTCTATATGGTTCTAACACGTGCGAATCCGGTGGCTAGCTAAAAGGAAAGGTGGTAACCGCCCTCGTGGTAGTTCAGGTAGCCAAGTACTGTGCACCGAGATAGACTCAGTTTTAGATTTGTTTAGAGATAACTAATGTCTCCATAAGAAGTATGATAACCCAAGTGGGATGCCCTTTCCCTATGTGGTCCTAGCGACCAAGTTAGGTTATGATTTCACTGTGTGATAACCATTTGTAGATGACGTTTGATGGTAGTATGAACTCATTACGATTTGGTTATGCCACCATTAGGTTGAGGTCCGACAGAGGTTGTCGGATGTCCCTATTTGGCCAACATCGAAACCTATAATGAGATGAGGTCTACTATGACATCAGGCATCAAATTGTAAATGAGGCATCATTCTAGTGGGAGTCCTTTCCACATTGACCTTAGGCTAGGCTCCAGATCTTAGGATTATGGGCAAACTAGTGAAGTATCGGGATCCTTGGAATCTATGTAATGTGATCAATGCAACAAAGGCGAAAGCTGAGTATTCAAGGTAGGGACTATGATATTTTTTGAGGATACTAATGCTTTACGGGAAGGTTTGTAGTCCTAGTGGGAGCATGGTAGACCAGGGTCTAAGTCTAGGAGGTCGTGACCTTTCTAGATATGCATAAAACCTCATAAAGCTTCTAAGCAATCATTTTCTGGAATTGCCTCTCTGTTGAAGGAGTTTGGTAATGAGCCTGGGCTTCAAATCAGTACAGCTAAGAGTACTATATATCTATCCAGGGCAGTGACTAATGGTGGGGATGTGGTTGAGGATCTGGGATTAGCTATTGGTTCCTTACCAGTTCGCTATTTGGGGCTACCGTTGTTTCCGGCGCGGAAGACTCTTCGGCTTTTCTATCCATTGGTTGAAAAATTCCGGACGAAACTAGCTTCTTGGGAATCTTCCAAACTTTCTTTTGGAGGTCGATTGCAGCTCATTAAGACAGTTTTGTATGCATATCTCTATTATTGGGCAGCGGTTTTTGTCATTCCAAATTACATCCGTAATTTACTTGAGCGATGGATGCGGAAATTTCTGTGGGGCTCGGCTACGGTTCATGTGAAATGGTCTGAAGTTTGCAAACCATTCTCTGAAGGTGGGCTGGGGATTAGGAGAATCGATGATATTAGCAAAGCCTGTTATATGAAGCTTGGATGGAAGCTTCTACAGGACCCGGAGAATATCTGGTCTAGATGGATGTTGGACAGGTATCTTGGAAGTCAGTCATTTTGGGAGGTAGACTCCTCTCATTCTTCTTCCAGTATATGGCATGGTATACTTCAAAGACGGCTAGATTTGGCTCCAAATGTAACCTTTTGTGTGGTTAATGGTAGAGGCATCGACCGGTGGAGGGATCCTTGGATTGATGGTAGGAGCCCAATCCAAATTGTTGGACTCCATTCCATCCCGGATGTGCATTTGGGGTGGCCGAAACTTAGTGATTGGATTGTAGAGCGCACTTGGCAGCTTCCTAATCCCACAAATTCGGCGCTCTTGCATCTGTACAATTTGGTCCGGGATATCCATATTGATCCAGAGGCTAATGAGGATAGTATTTTTTGGAATAAATCTGGCAATGGGGTGTTCTCTCTCAGATCTGCCTGGGATTCTATTAGGAATTCAGGATCTTTAAAAGATTGGGCGAAGGTCATATGGAACCCGCTTTCACCTCCAAATCACAGTTTCTGTACCTGGCGAGCAGTCCGAGATAGATTGCCAACTATTCCTTGGATCCAAAAGAGAGGTATTTCTCTGGGCAATAAGTGCTTTCTTTGTGAGAAGGCAGCGGAGGATATTAAACACTTATACTTTAAATGTCCATTTTCTGAATCGATTTGGGGAAAATGTTGTCACATTATGAAGTGGCTTATACAGGTAGTGGGTTCCTCTATAAAGAAAGGTTGTTTGTTCATTAAGACCATTCCTGGAGGCTCTAACAAATTGGTGGCGAAGTCCCTTCTCACTACCACTGTATTCTCGATATGGGTAGAACGGAATAGTCGGGTTTATGATGATAGAGCTTGTACCAAAGCGATTATCTTGTCCAATATTGCAGCTCGGTTTATTGAGATTGTGCAGAGTAGTAGCAATCAAGATGTACTGCATTCTGCTGAAGCAATCATTGGGGAGTGGATCCCTTTCATCCATTCAGGTGGCTCAACTTCTATTCAGGAGATGAGGGAGACTATAAGGGACTCTGTTGGTGAAGGTTAGAGTTCAGAGTTCATTTTCTGGGAAAACTTACCTGGGGAAACTTACCTTTGGGGAAATTTACCTTGGGGAAACTTACCATGGGGAAACTTACCTAGGCTACTATCTGACTTATGGTTATACTTCACGATGGGCTTCCAAAGCTGGAGTGTGGCGAGGGTGGTTCTGAAGCAGCGGTCCATTGTAGAGAGCTGAGTGAGGGCCCAAGCCCTTCTAGATCCTCGGGTTGGCTTTCGAGGGAAAGCAAATTGTTGATTGTTAGTGATTTGTGGCCGAGGTTTCCAAAGAAGCCGATCGATTGGAGGAAGCGAGGACGATGGTGTGGAGATTTCTTCGGAGATTGTTGGAGGGCCAAGCCTTCAAGTCTCTTGCAGATGTGGAGTGGAGGAGATAGCTTTTGTGCTAGATTTGTTGATTCAGCTTGGTGGTACTAGTTTTGGTTTTGGGTCCAGATCCCAATGGTAGTTAACCATGTTGGTCTAACTGCTATTAGGATAGGACACCTTTGGACTCTACTTACTCCCTTGGGGTAAGTTGTGCTTTGTACCTTGTTCATATTTATATATTCTTTTTTTACCCGTCAAAAAAAAAAAACCTCATAAAGAAGGGATGTGTAAGAGGTTCCCTCTAAAAGGGAGCCCCTAGCCTCCATAATCAACAAGCTAAGGGTCTGGATAGGAGGTACGCAGTTCGATATTCCCACCGGGTGAGAGCTGTGTTTCCTTCTATGCTGGTTCGCCTAGTGGTATCCTTCGGGACATGGAGGATGCCGGTGGCAGTGGGTGACGGTTTTTTCCTGCACCGCGGGAGCTTATGAACCCCCCTGCCGACACCACCTAGATTTGTGGAAAACATCCGAAAGCTTGTGTGAAGCCACCGTTGCTGCGTACGCGGGTCACATAAAGCTGGCTAAAAGGAGACTGGGAGGTCTTTCAGTTTGCCATGGGTAATTCTGATGAAGACTTGGTCGAAAAACCCCGTTGGCAGAAGCGGTTGCATGCTCTCACCGAGATGCTGTCTCCAATTCAAGGCCGATAGTTTCAGTGCTCGAGCCCAGGAAATTTATATTCCTGGATGTCTCCACTTGAGGTAGTGAAGACATAGCGACTGGAGTAAACATTATCTATTTCTAAATTCCATGAAATAGATTGTAGTAGAACCTAATTCTTGCTTTAAACTATTGTTTACAGAAATCATGACCAAGCTCGACCCCCTTGCCTCTATCCTTAATGATAACAAACTTACGGGACCAAACTACGAGGACTGAAAGCATAACCTGATGCTCGTCCTAAGGGTTGGCAAACACACAATTACCCTAAATACCCCTTAACCGGCCATGCCGGGACCAAGTGCTACTGAGGCCCAGTTGAAGGAATGAAAAGACTGGCTAGATGCTGATGAGATGTGCAAGTGCTACATAGTGGCATTCTTGCAGACCGTCCTTCAGAAGCAAGTCGAAGACATGACCTTCGCTTCAGACATGATGCTCTATTTAAAGGAAATATTCGAGGGTCGTAGTCGGGTAACTCGTTACCTGACCATCAAGAAATTGGTGTCCACGAAGATGGTAGAGGGGATTTTAGTTCAGGATCATATGTTGAAATTGTTTGGCTATGTAAATGAACTTGGTTCCTTCGATGTCATCTTGGATACAGAGATCCAGATCGATATTTTCCTCGCGTCTCTGTCACGAACGTTTGAAGGCTTCGTTACCAATTTCAACTTTAACTGGTTGGAGATATCTAACGTAGAGCTCCTAGCGGCGCTCTAGGCGGTAGAGGACGGGATAAAGGCAGGCGCCCAATCCCTGAACGTAGAGCGAAAGTCTTCTCTGAAAGCCAAAGACAAATTTCAAAAAAGAAAGTCTAAGAAGCCCGTGAAGATGGGTCAGGTGCAGTCGCAGGTTCCTAAGGAGGATGGTCCGGCGAAGCCCAAAGGAAAATGTTTTCGATGCGGCAAGAAGGGGCACTGGAAGGGCGACTGCCGTGCAGTTTCCAAGAAGGCTAAGATAGGTATATCTCAAATCTACATAGTGGAATCCCTAGTAGCATCCATTTGTTCTCCAGTCTCATGGATTGTGAATTCTGGTTCTACTAACCATGCTTGGAATAATTTGCAAGGGTTCAAGGAGACAAGAAAACTGGGTGATGGGGAGATAATCCTAAACATGGGAACTGAGGCCGTGGCAGAGGCTGAAGCAGTTGGAGATGTCGTCTTGCAGTTTCTTGATGAAAGAAGTTTATTACTTAGAGACATACTTTATGTACCGTCCTTGAGACAAAATTTAATTTATGTTTTCTTATTGAATAATAAAGGTTTTTCAGTTTTATTTGATGCTTCTGGTGTGTCAATTAAATTGAATAGTTCCTTTATTTGTAAGGGAAAGATACATAATGATCTCTATATAATTAACTCCAATCATAAGCAGGATAACATAACTGAAGCTTGTGTGGTTAATTCATCTAAAAGGAAAAATCCCTCAGATAATCCAATACTCCTTTGGCATCTAAGGCTTGGACACATAGCCTCAGACATGATTCACAGGCTGGTTAAGGTATAACTTTTAAGTCCATATATTTTAAAAAGCCTACTGACGTGTGAGTCTTGTCTGGAAGGCAAGATGACTAAAATATCTTTTCGAGCCAAAGGTAGCAGATCTTGGGAGGTATTAGAGTTGGTACACACTGATGTATGTAGACCCATAAGTGTTCATGCCATAGGAGGTTTCGAGTATTTCATCACATTCACGGATGATCACTCGAGGTTTGGATATATATACCTAATGCGACAGAAGTCTGAATCCTTTGATAAGTTTAAGGAGTTCAGAGCTGAAGTAGAAAAGCAGACGGGTAAAAGAATCAAGTCTCTTCGATCGAATCGAGGAGGCGAATACCTATCGGATGAATTTATTAGGTACCTGCTTGAGCATGGGATCGTATCCCAGTTGGTTGCACCAGGGACACCGCAATAAAACGATGTATCTGAGAGGAGAAACCAAACTTTGTTAGACATGGTTCGGACTATGATGAGTTATGCAACATTGCCACCTAGTTTTTGGGGATATGTCCTAGAGACAGCAGCATATACTTTGAACTTTGTTCCATCAAAGTCAGTATCTCTAACTCCATAGGAACTATGGTTGAAGCGAAAGCCAAACCTACAATACTTTAGGATTTGGGGTTGTCCAGCACATATGCGGAAGGATAAGCGAGATAAGATGGAGTCAAAGACTAAGGTATGTCTGTTTGTTGGATATCCAAAAGGGACTAAGGGTGGTTTATTTTATGATCCTGAGGATAGAAAGGTTATCGTCTCGACGAACGTCATATTCCTGGAGCAGGATTATTTAATAGACCATAAGCCTACCAGTAAAGTAGTTCTTGAAGAATTGCTTGGTACTAATAGGAGTACGCAGACATAAAACGTAGTGGGAGCCGATACCATTAAGATAAACGATACTGTAGAATCGACTCCTATGGAACCACCGCAGGCTCGTCGCAGTGGGAGGACCACAAGTGCTCCTGATAGATACATTGGAGAAGCCTTTATGGTAGATCCAGAGTTTCAGGAGGATGATCCTCTGAACTATGACAAAACGATGGTATCCTCTGACCATGCAGCATGGCAGGAAGCCATGGAGGCAGAATTGACATCGATGTTCCAAAACTCGGTCTGGACACTTGTAACACCACCTCACAACATTAAACATGTTGGGTGTAAGTGGATGTACAAAAGAAAAAGAGGTCCGGATGGTACCATTGAGACTTACAAAGCTAGACTAGTCGCTAAGTGTTATACCAAGCGAGTAGGGATCGACTATGACGAAACCTTTTCGCCAGTGGCTATGCTTAAGTCTATCCGGATTCTCTTGTCCATTGCAGTCCATTATGATTGGGAGATCTGGAAAATGGACATCAAGACCACATTTTTCAACGAGGATTTGGAAGAAGACATCTACATGTCTCAGCCTCCATGCTTTGTCGCAAAAGGTCAGAAAAGTCTAGTATGCAAGTTGCAAATATCCATTTATGGACTGAAGCAAGCATCCAGAACTTAGAACATGCATTTTGATCAGGCTATCCAGTCTTATAGATTTGAGCAGAACGTGGATGAACTATGTGTTTATAAAAGGAGCGATAAGACTGTAATAGTTTTTCTAGTGCTTTACGTAGACGATATCCTGCTCATTGGAAACGATGTTGGAACGTTGTCTACAGTAAAGGTGTGGTTATCCTCTCAATTTGACATGAAAGACATGGGTGAAGCGAGTTATGTTCTGAGGATCAAGGTAACTCGAGATCGCCAGAACAAGACTCTCTTGCTGTCACAGTCAGCCTACATAGATACTATCTTGGTCAGATTCAGTATGCACAACTCCAAAAAGGGACTGGTTCCATTCAGACATAGAATGATATTGTCCAAGGATCAGGGTCCTTAGACTCCTGAGGAGATGGCAGAGATGCAGAAGATACCTTATGCTTCGGTTGTAGGAAGTCTGATGTATGTTATGCATTGCACGAGACCAGATATATGCTATGCAGTAGGCATGATGGGCAGGTATCAGTCAAATCCGGGTCTAGGGCACTGGACTGCTGTGAAAAGTATACTCAAGTATCTCTGTAGGATAAGAGATTATGAGTTAGTTTACTCTTCATAGGAACTGATACCGATTGGATATACGGATTCTGTCTTTGCGTCAGATCCGGAATCCAGAAGATCGGCGTCAGGGTTTGTGTTTTCATTAGGAGGAGGAGCTGTCAGTTGGAGAAGCATGAAGCAGGCATGTATCGCGGATTCGACGACAGAGGCTGAGTACGTTGCGGCGTGCGAAGCAGCTAAGGAGGCGGTGTGGCTCAAGAAGTTCCTCATGGACTTAGGATGCGTACCGGGAGCTTAAGATTGTATTGTCCTTTACTGTGATAATAGTGGAGTGGTAGCATAATCCAAGGAGCCAAGATATCACCAGAAGAGTAAGCATATCGAGCGAAAATACTATATTATCCAGGACTTGCAGAAGCGGGGGGACGTTGCAGTGACTCAGGTGGCGTCTGCAGATAACATGACGGACCCTTTCACAAAGGCGATACCGACCAAGGCTTTTGAGAAGCACGTGGATGCCATTGGAGTTAAGACTGTTGTTCCCCGCTAGGCCAAGTGGGAGATTGTTGTAGCTCGTGTGTCCTTAGCGTGGATTTTCTGTATTAACATTAATAAAGATGCCTTTGGTTATTGCTTTAATTAGAATACTACTATGGTATATGTTAATACACATATAATAAAGGACCCTAGGTAACACAATAGACCACTGAGGTGCATGGTGGATCCATGCTTGGGAGACCCAGTGGACCAGTTATGTGTAGACCTAGAACTAGTTCACAGCTTAGGTGATGCCGGTCGCTTCACCGAGAACAAGCTGTTGGCAGGTAGAGGATGTGGTAAAGTCTCCACCACAGAAATGTGGGATTCCTATTCACCTGACCAAGCACGATGATCGTGTTGAATAGGAACAAAGATGGTACACAGTTCAGTGATTCAGACACTTGTGCATAAACCGTCTTACTACTATAGATAATCTGTCCTTAACCCTGAGGGACCATGTACACTGGGCCAACTAGTTGTTTGGTGCTTTGATATGCCAACGTGTGCGGACCTTCTGTAGTCCAATACCATGGTACGTTGGGTTACCCGATCCTAGCTTGCTTGCTTGAAGCAATAGGGGACCGACCCTAGCTTGCTTGAAGCAATAGGGGACCGGCCCTATAAGAGAAAAAGGGAAAGAGAGGGCTGGCCCTAAGGTCTCCCTTTTCCAGAAAATCTGAACCTCTCTCCCTCTCTTCCTCTCTAAGGTTTCGGCCAAGGAAGAAAGAGGAAGAAGAAGGAGGAAGGAAGGCGAAGGAAAAAGAGAGAAATAGGAGGAGGAGATCTCGCGGCTCGTCATCGTCTTCGCAACGAATTCCTCCGTCGGCTCCTAGTCCTTGCACTCAGAGGTAGGACTTTGAGGATTCCTCAATTCGCAAAGGATAAGGTGCTATCCGACAGCTTACCTTGCGATTCACGTACGGTTTATCATCATTTCGTTCTCTCCGCATCATAGATCCACAAGGTATGATGATTCTAAACACCTAACTAGATGCATGCATGTCTTTCGTAGATCGTAGTATGTCTCTAGGATGTCCGCACATATGCTAAGATCATAGATTTGCATGTAGATTATTTTGTAGAATTAATTGTAATGAAACATACACCGTATGATCTTCGGATATTTGTTTTACTTCCGCTGCGACTCTGATAAGCTGATCCAATTCCAACAACAACATGGTAGAACCTTTATGGTTTAGGATCTCTAGCTCCAACCGAATCCCTGATTAACTATTTCGGTGACACACTGAAAATTTCACTAATCAGTCCTAATCCAATTAACCCGTGTAGCCACCCATAGTGCAACGTGATTTGAACTATAGTAATCCTAAACTTATGTTATTCTCATGTAATCCTGTTCTCTACTATACTCTGATAATCTTTAGTCCTTTGTGTTACTGGTGCCATGATTCAACTCAAATGGTAGGGAGCATCATCAGATCCTGATCGATCATATGATTAGGATTTGATGACTTATCATCTATAATATCACACACCTTCTAATGCTATGCCTAGCATCCGGAATATCATCAGCCATACTGATAACCACCAGACGTGGATTAATTGTGTAGACAAATTGACTCATAAAACACACTCATCCAACTATGGATGTCAGAGCCACTCTAGCACCAGCCGGGTAACCTAATGTATCATGGTATTGGATTATAGTAGGTATGCACACATTGTCACATTAAAACACCACACAACTGGTTGGCTCAGTGTACATGGTCTCTCAGGGTTAAGAATAAATTATCTATAGTAATAAGACAGTTTATGCACCAGTATCTAAATCAATGATCTGTACACCGTCTTGGTTCTTATTCAAAATGATCATCGTGCTTGATCAGGTGAATGAGAATCCAATATTCCTGTGGTGGAGACTTTACCATATTCTCTACCTTCCAACAGTTTATTCCCAGTAAAGCGACCAACATCACCAAAGCCATGAACTTAGTTCTAGGTCTATACAGAACCGGGCCACTGGGTCTCCCAAGCATGAACCCACCATGCGTCTTAGTGGCTTACTGTATTCCCTAGGGTCCTTTATTATATATAAATTAACATATATCAAAACAATATTCTAATTAAAGCAATAACCAAAGTCATCTTTATTAATGTTAATATAAAAAATCCACGCTCAGGACACACAAGCTGTAACAATTAGGCCACGCCCTTTCAAGGCTAAAACCCGACCAAAAGGCTCCTAGCAACCCAGGTCTCCCTAAGACTTCGATTCCGCCCGTCCAAATCGGAAGCTCATAGCAAAGTCAGCTATGTCCATTCAAGGCTAGATCTCAATAGAAAGGGTATTTTCAACTCCTATGGGCCCTCTCATATTCGCCCGGTGGCTGTGGTCTCTTTTTCGACCGTTCGAGGTCCGCTATTTGTGGGTGCAAAAATTGTACCGGACCAGATCAGAGCAGCATGGGCCCGCGCAACGGCCCAAATGGGTAAGCCCGCCTGGGCTCACATGGGCCCACTCTACGAGGCTCGCAGATCAAGCCCTACCCTTTATTGGGCCCGAACAACGGCCTAATAAGGGCCCAGCAAGGAGGCCCAGAACCAGTGTCACGTCATCACTGCCATATCGGGCACATGCCTACGCTATAAAAGGACCCCCAAGGCATCCAGGAAAGGGGTTGGCCATTCAATCAGAGGAGGAGGATCCCAGAGCAAGTGCTAGAGCTCTATTCTCCCCACCTTGTTCTCTTCTAGTTGCTCCGTGCAACCCCACTGTACGAAGCTTCTCTCGGCCTGTCGAGAGAACGCTCAACCCTTTATATTCAAATTATAGTGAAGATCAGGTGGCACCTCTCGCCCGGAGACGTAGGTCGTAAGGCCGAACTCCGTCACCAATCCTTGTGTCATCGCTCTTTATTCTCTCTATCTATTCTCCCATCTCTTTAACTCTACAAACCATCCACATTCAATCAAGGCTGTGGGGCGGGGTTCCCGATCAAGGCGGCTTGGAAATTTCCCCCCACAATCTTTGGCGCCGTCTGTGGGATATCGATAGAGGTCTTACCCACACCTCTACCGACTCCTATTCAGCTTGTGGTGACGAGCCACAAGTCCTCCTCCAAATCAACCTCAACGCCTTCATCACGCCGACATCAACACGCTCGATGGTGAAGGCCAGCACCAACCCACCAAAGGCGGGTGCTGATCGGACAATCGACGTGCTAATCGAAGAAGAACAAGAAGTCTCGGTTGCAACCAATCGAAGAAATATTTATAAGCGACTGGGGCCACAAGGAAGTCATCCGGGAAGCCACAGCAATCGGCAGGACCCACCATTCCCGAGGCAACAATCTGGCAAAGAGCACGCCACCCAAGGGGACAACGATCTAACTACATACGAAATTTCGGCAGCTAATTTCCAGCTGTTGAACCTTCTCAAGAGGAACGCAGCCCTCGAGCAAGAGAGGGATTCCCTAAAGAAGGTAGCTGGAAGAGCGGGGGTTGTGGCCCACAACTCTCCAACTGCTGATGAAGACCAACCAAAGACCTTCGATTCTGCCCATTCAGGTCGGAAGCTCGAAGGCCATTCGGCTACGCCCTCTCGAGGCTAAAGTCCGATAAAAAGGCTCCTGGCAACCCAGGTCAATCAAAGACCTTCGATTCCGCCCATTCAAGTCGGAAGCTCGAAGGCAATTCGGTTACGCCCTCTCGAGGCTAAAGTCCGACAAAAAGGCTCCTGGTAACCCAGGTCAACCAAAGACCTTCGATTTCGCCCATTCAAGTCGGAAGCTCGAAGGCAATTCGGCTACGCCCTCTCGAGGCTAAAGTCCGATAAAAAGGCTCCTGGCAACCCAGGTCAACTAAAGACCTTCAATTCCGCCCATTCAAGTCGGAAGCTCGAAGGCAATTCGGCTACGCCCTCTCGAGGCTAAAGCCCGATAAAAAGGCTCCTGGCAACCCAGGTCAACCAAAGACCTTCGATTCCGCCCGTTCAAGTCGGAAGCTCGAAGGCAATTCGGCTACGCCCTCTCGAGGCTAAAGACCGATAAAAAGGCTCCTGGCAACCCAGGTCAACCAAAGACCTTCGATTCCGCCCATTCAAGTCGGAAGCTCGAAGGCAATTCGGCTACGCCCTCTCGAGGCTAAAGCCCGATAAAAAGGCTCCTGGCAACCCAGGTCAACCAAAGACCTTCGATTCTGCCCATTCAAGTCGGAAGCTCGAAGGTAAGTCGGCTACGCCCTTTCAAGGTGAAAGTCAGATAAAAATGCTCCTGACAATCCAGGTCAAGCTAAACTATCAACTATACTTATCCGAGGCAATGAGAATAAGTCCAAGGCAGGCGTCGTCGCTTTGACATGCACCAAGTTCAAGGAGACATCCTTGACACTCGAAGACAAAGTCCGAGGCGACCAATGCCTCGGCACTCTACAAGCCCAAGGCCCGGTCCTTGGCACCCGTAGACAAAGTCCGAGGCGGCCAATGCCTCGGCACTCTACGAGCCCAAGGCCCAGCCCTTGGCATTCGAAGACAAAGTCCGAGGCGACCAATGCCTCGGCACTCTACAAGCCCAAGGCCCAGCCCTTGGCATTCGAAGACAAAGTCCGAGGCGACCAATGCCTCGGCACTCTACAAGCCCAAGGCCCAGCCCTTGGCATTCGAAGACAAAGTCCGAGGCGACCAATGCCTCGGCACTCTACAAGCCCAAGGCATAGCCCTTGGCATTCGAAGACAAAGTCCGAGACGACCAATGCCTCGGCACTCTACAAGCCCAAGGCCTAGCCCTTGGCATTCGAAGACAAAGTCCGAGGCGGCCAATGCCTCGGTACTCTACAAGCCCAAGGCCCAGCCCTTGGTATTCGAACACGAAGTCCGAGGCAACCAATGCCTCGGCACTCTACAAGCCCAAGGCCTAGCCCTTGGCATTCGAAGACAAAGTCCGAGGTAGCCAATGCCTCGGTACTCTACAAGCCCAAGGCCCAGCCCTTGGCATTCGAACACGAAGTCCGAGGCGACTAACGCCTCGGCACTCTATAAGCCCAAGGCCCAGCCCTTGGCACCCGAAGACAAAGTCCGAGGCGACCAATGCCTCGGCACTCTACAAGCCCAAGGCCTAGCCCTTGGCACTCGAAGACCAAGTCTGAGGCGACCAGCGCCTCGACACTCTACAAGCCCAAGGCCCGGTCCTTGACACCCGAAGACAAAGTCCGAGGCGACCAATGCCTCGGCACTCTACAAGCCCAAGGCCTAGCCCTTGGCACTAGAAGATAAAGTCCAAGGCGACCAATGCCTCGGCACTCTACAAGCCCAAGGCCCAGCCCTTGGCACTCGAAGACAAAGTCCGAGGCGACCAATGCCTCGGCACTCTACAAGCCCAAGGCCCGGTCCTTGGCACCCGTAGACAAAGACCGAGGTGGCCAATGCCTCGGCACTCTATGAGCCCAAGGCCCAGCCCTTGGCACTCGAAGACAAAGTCCGAGGCGACCAGCGCCTCGGCACTCTACAAGCCCAAGGCCCAGCTCTTGGCATTCGAAGACAAGGTCCGAGACGTCGTCGCCGACGTATTGGCATTCGATCAAAAGTCCAAGCTTAGTCTTGTCACTCAGGTCTAAGCATTAGATTGTCAATGGCCATCACCTTTTCTCGACGACTAACGGTTCCAAACCGGTCAGGGGGTGGTCGGTCTGACTCTGTCATTGCGTGTCTCCACACTGGTGCAGTCGACGGTGGGTAACACGGGATAAAATGGTGCTTCCTTGATCCTGGCCAAGTCAACACCCTCGCGTGACCGTAGTACCTGGTGAATACAGTAACCAGGTACGGTAATACATTGGGTGAAGACCGGCTGGCCATCATGCGGCGTCATCCTAAATTATCTCTAAGAAACCCCCTCGAATGTAGCATTGTCCCTCGCCGACATCCTCGCGCACCAGCGTTTTACCGAAAAAGTGTCGGTTTCAAAGGGGGCTGAAATTCGAAAAATACACTATTTTCAATACCGACACTTTTTGGTCTTTTCTAAGCAGCCCCAATAATGGGGTATCGGCACCAACAAGCAGCCCCCCCTCGGTTTCGCACAAAAACCGAGTAGGGAAGAGGTGACGGCACACCATCAGCAGCACACCCCTCGGTTTCGTCAGAAAACCGAGAGGGGGTATGTGTCGGCATCTACAAGCAGCCCTCCCTCGGTTTCGCAGAAAAACCGAGTGGGGAGGGGATGACGGCACACCATCAGCACACCCCTCGGTTTCGTCAGAAAACCGAGAGGGGGTGTGTGTCGGCACCAACAAGCATCCCCCCCTCGGTTTCGCACAAAAACCGAGTGGGGAGGGGGTGACGGCACACCATCAGCACACCCCTCGGTTTCGTCAGAAAACCGAGAGGGGGTGTGTGTCGGCACCAACAAGCAGCCCCCCCTCGGTTTCGCACAAAAACCGAGTAGGGAAGAGGTGACGGCACACCATCAGCAGCACACCCCTCGGTTTCGTCAAAAACCGAGAGGGGGTGTGTGTCGGCATCAACAAGCAACCCCCCCTCGGTTTCGCACAAAAACCGAGTGGGGAGGGGATGACGGCCCACCATCAGCACACCCCTCGGTTTCGTCAGAAAACCGAGAGGGGGTATGTGTCGGCACCAACAAGCAGCCCCCCCTCGGTTTCGCACAAAAACCGAGTAGGGAAGAGGTGACGGCACACCATCAGCAGCACACCCCTCGGTTTCGTCAAAAACCGAGAGGGGGTATGTGTCGGCATCAACAAGCAGCCCCCCATCGGTTTCGCACAAAAATCGAGTAGGGAGGGGGTGACGGCACACCGTCAACAGCACACCCGTTGGTTTCGTTAGAAAACCAAGAGGGGGTAGTGTCGACATCAACAAGCAGCCCCCCCTCGGTTTCGCAGAAAAACCAAGTGGGGAGGGTGCGACGGCACACCATCAGCAGCCCATCCCTCGGTTTCGACAGAAAACCGAGAGGGGGGGTGCTCGGCGCCATCCAAACTTATTAGTCAATTCAATTCAAGTGGCGTTCGCACGCAAGGATCAGCCAAAGATGAAGAGCTATCTTCCTTTTGGTCGGTTGGATAGCATCTCATCCAAACCTATTGAGTTGGCTGTACAAACTTCACAAGCAAAATTCTTCCTTCTTATCTGGGGGTGGACTCGTGGTAACCGCCGCGTCATCACTAGGGCCCGACTGCAGTCCCTAGTGAATACAGTAACTAGGTGCAGTTGGGTGTCGAACAGAGACGGATGAGTTACCGCGTATCGATGCCTCTTCAAGACGCGCATAGGACACTCGGTCAACGCGTTCTTTAGAGTCATCTCTTTATGAAGGTGATTACCGGAAAAGTTACTCGTCAAGGTATATGATGTTTCACATCCACTTTGATCGGTTTTTCGGCACCGACACAACGGCACCTTATATGCGTTGAGCCGACACGTGTATGAAAAGTTATGGCTGTCAGAGGTTTTCGAGTGCCTTATCCCCGAAGCTGAGCAACGGAAAAGTTACACGTCAAGGCGAACAATGTTTCACGTCCACTTTGACCGTTTCTTCGATGCCTACGCAACGACACCTTATACGCATTCATCCGACATGCGTATGAAAAGTTATGACTGTCAGAGGGTCTCAAGGTCTTTTTCTTCGAAGACTAGCATCAGAATAATTACACGGCAATGACGGATGCGCTCACGCCCTCAATTCGGTTCGTTACGCGCCCAACTCGTAGCAGGCCAAGCGCCGGGTATGAAAGAAGAACTTGCACCTCTCCCGGCCCACGCGTACGTGCTCTTGGCGACAACCGATCAGAATGGGAATAGGGGGTCGAATGAACAAAGCACCCTCCCGCGCATTCTCCTCATGTAATTCGTCACACGGCGACGATGACGAACCTAACTCATCCTCCCCTGCCGCGCACTCCGTCTCGCAGCGGACCGAGGCGACCCCTCCGTGCGTGCTGTCTCACAGCGACCCGAAGCAACCCCGCATGTCCTCTTTGCAGCAGCCCAAGCCAACCCAGAGGGGATCAGCGAACCACACCCGGGTATCCCTCCTCGCATGTCAACGGCTTCCATGCGCATCCTCCAGCCACTACCGTCCGCACCCAGCATCGACCACCGCTGTTGCCAAAGCTGTCCGACCTGTAGCACAGCACAAGAGAGATGGAAAGGGGAAGGACCTCGCGCACGGATCTCTCTCGCATGGGTCCTTTCTCTCACCGAGGGCTCTCTCTCGCACCCACTCTCTCTCGCACGGAGCCTGCCTCGCAACCGATCCGATCGGCCGAGCCGCCCTTCGTCGCTGGCGTCGCCTAGACCCTGCCCGACACCGTCGCCTGCCCCGCGCCCGGACTGATCACCTCCTCCAGTGCCGCGGCCCGACACAGCCGCTCGTTGGCCTCCACGCTGCTGCTGTTGCTGTTGTTGTATCGCGCGAACCAGAGCCCGACAAAGAAAAAAAGAAAGGAAAGAACGGGAAACGGAAGGAGAGAGAGAGGGCCCGACTCGTGCCCGCAGTCCCCCTCTCCGATCCGATCGGGGCCAGCCCCCCGGCCCGCGACCGGCCGCCGCCAGCCTCCTCCCTCCCGTCTGCACCGCAGGAACAAGGGAGCCGCCCCGATCTCTGCCATCCCTCCTCCTCTGCCGCTCCACTCGCCCTGCCACCGTCGCCATGGACGCCGTCGCCGACTGGGGCCTGACTCCCCTGCATGCCGCCGACGAGGAGGTCTTCGACCTGATCAAGCGGGAGAAGCGCCGGCAGTGCCGAGGGATCGAGCTGATCGCATCGGAGAACTTCACCTCGTTCGCTGTCATCGAGGCCCTCGGCAGCCCCCTCACCAACAAGTACTCCGAGGGCATGCCAGGCGCGCGCTACTACAGCGGCAACGAGTTCACCGACGAGATCGAGAACCTCTGCCGCTCCCGCGCCCTCGCCGCCTTCCACCTCGACCCCGCCCGCTGGGGCGTCAACGTGCAGCCCTACCTCGGCCTGGACCCCGTGCTCGCCGCCGTTCCACAGCCGCCGCCTGCGCCTCCCATGCCCGCGCCGACTGCGTCGCCCGTGCCCACCGCCTGGGCCTTGCCTGCGTCGACCTCCGCGCCGTCACCGTCGCCTGTTGTTGTGCATTGGCGAACAAAAAAAAAAAAAAAAAAACAACAGAGAAGGAAAGAGAGAGAGAGAGGGACTCTCTCTCACGTGAATGAAAAACAGAGAGAGAGAGGGGCGTCCGCTCTCACATGCAGGTCAAAGCCAAAGAAAGGGGAAAGAGAGAGAGAAAGGAAAGACAGAGAGAGAGGGACGTCCGCTGTCCCGTTTGAGTCAGAGCTAAAGAGGAAAGAGAGAGAGAGAGAGAGGAAAGAGAGAGCGGGGTAATCTCACGTGAATGAAAACCAAAAAGGAAAGAGAGAGAGAAAGAGAGAAAAGCTGTTCTTTCACCAAAAGGCTCTCGGTATGCTCTCGGTACCCTCTCGGTATGCACTCGGTATGCTCTCGGTACCCACTCGGTATGCACTCGGTACCCTCTCGGTATCCACTCGGTCGAAAAACGCACTACCTTTTCGGAAACATCCCCTTGCAAAACCGAGACTTTTTGGCTTGCACCAAAAGGGTCTCGGTAACCACTCGGTATGCTCTCGGTACCCACTCGGTATGCACTCGGTACCCTCTCGGTATCCACTCGATCGGAAAACGCACTGTTTTTTCGGAAACACCCCCTCGCAAAACCGAGACTTTTTGGCTCGCGCCAAAAAGTGTCTCGGCATCGGCGGAAGAAGGCTCTGCTAATACGAACCGCGGCACCGAAAACCCTCGCCAACCGCGCCAGGATCCTAAAGCGTTTGCACCTTGGAATCCCAGCCGACCCAGGGGGTCCTGACCCGACTGGGAGGGGGTAACTGTGGGTGCAAAAATTGTACCGGACCAGATCAGAGCAGCATGGGCCCGCGCAACGGCCCAAATGGGTAAGCCTGCCTGGGCTCACATGGGCCCACTCTACGAGGCTCGCAGATCAAGCCCTACCCTTTATTGGGCCCGAACAACGGCCCAATAAGGGCCCAGCAAGGAGGCCCAGAACCAGTGTCACGTCATCACTGCCATATCGGGTACGTGCCTACGCTATAAAAGGACCCCCAAGGCATCCAGGAAAGGGGTTGGCCATTCAATCAGAGGAGGAGGATCCCAGAGCAAGTGCTAGAGCTCTATTCTCCCCACCTTGTTCTCTTCTAGTTGCTCCGTGCAACCCCACTGTACGAAGCTTCTCTCGGCCTGTCGAGAGAACGCTCAACCCTTTATATTCAAATTATAGTGAAGATCAGGTGGCACCTCTCGTCCGGAGACGTAGGTCGTAAGGTCGAACTCCGTCACCAATCCTTGTGTCATCGCTCTTTATTCTCTCTATCTATTCTCCCATCTCTTTAACTCTACAAACCATCCACATTCAATCAAGGCTGTGGGGCGGGGTTCCCGATCAATGCGGCTCGGAAATTTCCCCCCACACTATTCTCAACTCCTATGGGTCTTCTCGCTAGTGATCTCCATCTCGTTCTCATTGTCAAATAGATTTACCGCCCACGGACGCCTGATGGACGATACCCCTACAACCATATGCCCCAGGTGACAGGCCACAGCCTCTCCGTGTGTGTGCTTGCATTATGACTGGCTACCAGTGACAGCCCCTCTCTTCTCTTCTCTCTCTCTCTTGTTTGCTCTATGTGTGTATGTGTGTGCCGATGATCACTCATGATTGGCGGCTCTTTTCTTTCTCGCTCTCTCTTCATGTGTGTGTTTGTGACAGAACCATCTCGAATTCGACTTTGATCATTAATTCTTTAATCGCTATTCACTCGAGTCCAAGATAATTTTTGGCATTCATCTAATTTTTGTCTTTTGCTAATCGCTTTGTAGTAGCAGACTTCTTATCGTAAAAAAAAAGATTTATATGGATAAACATGTTTTTGCTATCTCAAAAATTCAGCAAGATATATAAAATGATTATATGTTAGTTCAATTTTTTTTTCTATAATTTTGTTATCTGAAAATTTTAATTATGTCAGTTTTAATTCAATAAGGTATATAAAATAATATTTTATTTCTATTTTTTTTTCTATATTAGTTTTATGCCTATTAGTATATATATAAAAGGGTACTAATTTCAATCTTTGCTCTTGCTCTGCTGAGAGGAGATAACTATAAGTGTAAATTTTGGCTTATACATTCACAGGCCCATGACAACTATAGGACTTTCCCGTTCGACTTGGGGTCCACGACCATTGTGGAACCCTTCAACCTTGCCTACAACGATCGTGCCAAAACATCGTGAAGGTTAAAAGTATAAAAAATTAATGTGATAATAGGGCCTACCATTTGTTGAGGTGTGGGGAGCTGCTTCATTTGAGGCATGCGGTTTAACAAAATTAAATTTAGGACAAATTACAAAAACCTTTTCTCAACTATACACCTCATTTTATATTGGTCCCTTAACTTTGTTTTTGAACAATTTAATCCTCGAACTATGCTCTGTCGGTATTTATCCACCTCAGGCCAACTTTTTGTTTATCTGAAAAATATCCTTATCAGTTTTCAATAATAATAAAAAATTATTTTAAAATATTTAATTTATGTTAACCAAGACAAGGGTATTTTCGGAATAAAACTTAATGGAGGGGGCTAAATGCAAACGGAGCATAGTTCAGGGATCAAACTTTTCAAATAAATAGTCGAGGGATCAATATGAAATGAGATGCATAGTTCGGGGGAGGTTTTTGTAATTTGCTCTTAAATTAAGCTTGGTGTTTGATGAGTCACTTGAGAGATGTTTGTGTGATGTGACACGTACCATTTGGCTCATTGTCCCGTTTGAGGAGCCGGTTCTCCTCTTGGCTCTTGGAGAGGCATGGTGCCCTGAGTAAATCTCGATTTACGAAGAGACTTTTTTTAAAAAGAAGCCCCCACCCACGTCCCTCATTCAATGCTAAAAGGATAAGAATAAGAATAGTAAAAATAAAAAATAAAAAATAAAAAGAAAAAGCTGATCACGTCTGTTGGACCACTCTGCTGCCGAGGGACATTGGCAGCTGATCCACACGTGATCTCCTCCTCCCCGACTTTGTCCGTTTCCTGTAACCGGCATGGGTTTGTCATGCGGTGAGCCGAAATGAGGGGCATCCATTTCCGTGTTCCTCCCCTTCCCCTAAACTTCTTTACGTATCACTTCTTGTACATTTAGCTAACGTGCACCCCTCGATTAAAACAAAATAAAAGCCAGCCGTCAGATCGTACTCCCCCTCCCTATGCGAGTACGATTTTGCTTCAACCTCTATAAAGAGGTTGGATGTTCCCGGTCTCTCTCATTGGTCCATATGGAGAGCTTTTGGTCATTTCACGAGGGCTTATGGTCATTTCACCATAATAAACAGTATGAAATGATCAAAAGCCCTCGATATGGACCAATGAGAGAGACCGGGAACATCCAACCTCTTTAGAGAGGTTGGAACAAAATCGTACTCTCCCTATGCTGTATTAACACTCTATTTCGTCCCTCATAACCAAATTCCCACCACTCCTGCAAAAAAAAATAAAAAAAAATAAATAAATTAGGCTAAAACCCTTCTAACCGGACTAACTTTAGCTAAAACCCGTGTGTAATATGAACATTAGCTAAAACAAAATTTTAATACTGTTAAGAATGACGTTATTCCAACTGTATAGAACACCAGCATGGACTGCTCGGTGAGTTTTTTTTATTAAAATTGCACGCATAATGAAAACTGCTGATATGTCTCAATAAAATTACTAAAATGCTCCAATTCTGATACGCAATTTTTTCAAAATATGTGCGCCCTCGATGGATTCCAGGGCCCCATGTACGTCGGCACCAACTGCCTCTTCCGCCGCTACGCCCTTTATGGCTCCACCCCACTCGCACTAACGAGTACCTTGGGCTCTTAGGCCAGCAGAAGTACCGCTCGGTGCCAACTGGGAAGTCGGGCGACGACGACGCCGAGGTGTAGCCCCTCGTGGCATCGCACCCGGACCTCCACCTATTGAGTAAGTTCGGGAACTCCACTATGCTGACAAACTCCATACTCGTCGTGGAGTTCTAGGGATGCCCGCTCGCTGACCACCCATCGATGAAGAACGGTCGACCACCTGGTGCGCTACTTATACCCCGGCCGCCGCTCGACGCGACCACCGTCTTCACCGATGGGTGTGTTTTGGGAGAAGCAGCCGGGGTACAACCATAACAAAAAGGCGGGGGCTATGAATGCTCTGGCCCGTGCATCCGTCGTTCTCTCCAATGATCCCTTCATCCTCAATTTTGATTGTGACCACTATATTTATAACTCGATGGCTATTTGGGAGGGCATGTGCTTCATGATGGACCATGGCAGCGACCACATCTGCTACCTCCAGTTCCCCCAATGTTTCGAGTGCATCGATCACTCTGATCGCTACGCCAACCACAACTGCCTCTTTCGCCGCTATGCCCTCTATGACTTCACCCCACCTCGCACTAACGAGTACCTCGAGCTCTTAGGCCAGCACAAAGCACTACGCTGTGCCACCCAGAAAGCCGGGGTCACTGGGCGGCAATGCCGCCGAGATATAGCCCCTCGTGGCGACGCACCTGGACCTTCACCTACTGAGCAAGTTCGAGAACTCCACCAGCTGACAGACTCCATACCCGTCGTGGAGTTCCAGGGGCGCCCGCTCGCAGACCACCTATCGGTGAAGAACGATCGACCGCTTGGTTCGATTCTTTTTTTCATAGCATATGTGTACGTATTTGTGTGAATTTTTATATTGTCTATTATTATTCACCATACATTTTAAAAAGCAAATTACAGGAGGAAGCATTGCTTGTCTTTATATAGTTTAAAGTTTTAATTAAACACAGTCAAAATATCAATTAGATTGCACAATAATAATTAGATTTTTTTTGGTGTAGATTGCTTATGAATTGTTATAAAAATGAGAAATAAGAAACCAAATATGATTGAGTGAAAATCACTCTAAATAACAAGTATTAATTGTCTTTATATAATTTAGAGTATCAATTGAGCATAGTTTGAGTATCAATTGGGTTGCAAGTGTAATAATTTGGTTATTTTAGTATATATTTTTTCTAAATTTTGTCATCATAAATTTAGGCATGCATGAGTGAAAAATCACTAAAATATAAAGAAAAATATTATACTATAGAGCATTATATGCTTACCAAAATGAAAGAGTATCAATTTAAAAAAGTAGAGTGTTAATTATAATTTATTAGGGATTATCTTTTTGATAGTATATTTATATTTGTGTAAATTTTTATATTACCTATTATCATTATCCCTATGTTTTAAAAATCAAATTGAACTATATGAAATATTACTTGCGTTCATATAGTTCAAAATATCAATTAAACACAATTAGAGTATCAATTGAGTTGCAATATTAACAATTATATATATATATATATATATATATATATATATATATATATATATATATATATATATATATATATTGTTTCTGATTTGACACCAAAAACTAAAATTATAAGAAATAATATACCAGACATGACTAAGTGAAAATTACTCAAAATAATAAATATTACTTATGTTTATATAATTAGAAGTGTCAATTGAATATAATTGGAGTATCAATTAGATTGCAATAGTAACAATTATATTTTTTTAAGTGCAGATTGCTTCTTAATTTTTATCTTAATATAATATATTCATGAATGTGTAAAAAATTACTTAAATATGATGTTTTGGTTAAAATCCGACACGAACAGTCTGTCCGAGTTGGGATGGAATTTTGTACATACATCATTGTCCACACTCATATCATAACCATCTAGTTGGGGCCAAATATGATTCTCCATTCGAAGCTTGGTGCAATGGATAGCTAGGACTTAAATTTATACAAAAATTCTATATAAAATAATAATTAAGTAGCTGTTTTTACGTGAAAAAGAGAGGATATCCTAATTTTAGTTTCAATCAGATCTGATGAAATCATAGAGGATTTAGTAAAGATTCTAACTGTGGGTGCAAAAATTGTACCGGACCGGATCAGAGCGGTATGGGCCCGCGCAACGGCCCAAGTGGTTAAGCCCGCCCGGATTCATGGGCCCGCTCCACGGGGCTCGCAGATCAAGCCCTCCCCCTAATTGGGCCTGAACAACGGCCCAATAAGGGCCCAGTAAGGAGGCCCAGAACCCGTGCCACGTCATCATCGCCACATCATTACTGCCATATCGGGCACGTGCCTACGCTATAAAAGGACCCCCAAGGCATCAAGGAGAGGGGTTGGTCATTCAATCAGAGGAGGAGGATTCTAGAGCAAGTGCTAGAGCTCAATTCTCTCTTTCTTGTACTCTTCTAGTTGCTCCGTGCAACCCCACTGGATGAAGCTTCTCTTGGCCAGTCAAGAGAATGCTCACCCCTCATTTTACTCAAATTATAGTGAAGATCAGATGTCACCTCTCGCCCGGAGACGTAGGTCGTAAGACTGAACTCCGTCACCAATCATTGTGTCATCACTCCCTACTCTCTTTATCTACTCTCCCATCTCTCTAACTCTACAAACCATCAAATTCAATCAAGGCTGTGGGGTGGAATTCTCGATCAAGGCGGCTCAGAAATTTCCCCCCACAATCTTTGGCGCCGTCTGTGGGATATCGATAGAGGTCTTACCCATACCTCTACTGACTCCTATTCAACTTATGGTGACGAGCTTAAGTCCTACTCCAAATCAACCTCAACGCCTTCATCACGCCGATATCAACACGCTCGATGGTGAAGCCAGCACCAACCCACCAAAGGTGGGTGCTGAACGAACAAACGATATGCTGATCGAAGAAGAATAAGAAGTCTCGGTTGCAACCAACCGAAGAAATGTTCGGGAATGACTGGGGCCGCAAGGCAGCCTTCCAGAAGGGCACAGTGATCGGCGAGACCCATCATCCCCGAGGTGTCGGTCTGGCAAAGAACATGCTATTCAAGGGAACGAGCCTCAGGCTACATACGAGATCTCAGCTGCTGACTTCCAGTTGCTAAATTTCCTCAAGAAGAATACGACCCTCGAACAAGAGAGAGACTCCTTGAAGGAGGCAGCTGAGAGGGCGGGGGTTATGATCCTCAACTCTCCCGCTGCGACTGAAGGCCCACTGAAGACTCACCCAGCTGCGAGTCATCATCTCGAAGAACCAAGGAGGGCTCATGCCGAAAAGCATCAGGCATCCACGCAAGCACCTAAACAAACAGTGTGGGATCGTCTCAACATCGATGGCGCTCCAAGCCATCGTCGAGAGAAGTCACCTGAATCAATGGGGTCCACTGGACGCCCC
The DNA here is from genome assembly GCA_947650365.1 of Chamaelirium japonicum. Taxonomy (NCBI): domain Eukaryota; kingdom Viridiplantae; phylum Streptophyta; class Magnoliopsida; order Liliales; family Melanthiaceae; genus Chamaelirium; species Chamaelirium japonicum. Next base: position 64,501,441 of record OX393560.1, read on the forward strand.
GTTCACTCACATGCAAGAATGTCAGATGCACGTGAGCTACTCAACCGACGAAGGCAAACCACTGATGTGGGATGCCGCCATCAAGACCGCAGGCTACTAATCGCCTCAGCGGGGCCTCTTCATCCCGAGGTGCTCGCAACCCCTTTCCCTGTGGGTTGGCGAACACGAAGTCTGCCCAAGTTCGACTGCATCAAGGGAGACCCAGCCCTTCACATCCTAGCCTACAAGCAGGCCCTGACGCCATACGAGTATGAGAACCATGTTCTTTGTCGTATGTTTGCGAGAAGCCTCTAGGGGCATTCCCTCGATTGGTACCACACATTGCCCACTGGAGCGGTGGCTACTTTCGAAGAACTGGCGGAACTCTTCATGGATCATTATCGGCTTAACCTGAAGCCAGAAAAGAAGCTGGATACTCTTTACCAGCTAAAGATGGGCTCCAATGAATCCCTGAGGAGCTTCACAACCAGGTTTCGCAATGAGCATTCTGAGCTCACTGGCCGTTACCAAAATGAGGAGGCCATTATGTTGGCATTCCAGAATGCCATCCGACCGGAACTCCACGTCTATACTGATTTTATCCGACATCCTCCGAGCTCCTTGGAGGCGATGTTCAAACGCGTGCAGCGGAAGATAGATGTGGAGGACAACCAGCGAGCCAGAAAGTTGCGCGAGCCACGTGAACCTCGCGACTCGCGACACAGAAAGGACGAAGCCCCGAGGGATGCACACTACAAGAAGCATGCCAATGCGGCATTTGAAGAGAAGAAACCAGCCAAGAGACAGAATGAGGAACCAAAAGTCCCTCCAGCAGGAAAGAAGAGAGCTACGAGGGAGCAGAGGGTGTTCACCGAGTTGAACACCTCAATCGAAGATATATTCGCCTACCTTTAGAAAGAGCCATTCTGCAAGTGGCCACAACCCCTTCCTTCAAACTCGGAGCAGACCAAGGATACGACCGTTTACTGCGAATTCCATCGCAGCCACGGGCACCCGACTTCAAACTGCTGGCGGCTGAAGCACCACATCGAAGACTTGGTCCAGGAAGGGCGACTTGATGGCTACATCGCCAATAAAGAACCAAGGCAAGAGAAAGAAAGGCAGCAGCAGAAGCGGAAGGGAGTCAATATGATCCATGGATGCAGAAGTCACCGAGCGAATGTTGTTCATGGACACTTACATCGGCAAACACCTTCTGGCAAAGAAGTGGAATGCCTCGAAAGGCGAATTCACAACGTCCGCCAGGCAGCCAACATGCAAGAAACTTGGGTCGAGCAGCCTTGGCCCGGGCTACCCTGGCCGGCAATTATCTTCACGCCTCGTGATCTGGAAGGAGTACGTCTACCACACCAGGACCCGCTCATCCTGCAGCTCAAAGTCGATGGAGTACCAGTCAGTCGAATTCTGATCGACACCGGTTGCTCTGTGGATATCATGTTCAGCAACTGTTTCTCAAGCCTTGGCCATGTGGGGGAAAATCTTCGTGCCGACCCGAAGACTCTCGCAGCACCAGTCAATTGAAATTGAAGTTGACGTTGAAGATCGTTGGTCGATCTGTTGATCGAAGTTGAAGTCTTTGATATGTAAACAGAGATGCAATCAGAGAGATTGTTGACACGAGGTGTGATCTCGGAGTTCAGCCGAAGCCTACGTCTCCGTGCTATAGGGAGCAACCCGAATTCACTAACACTTATGCTGGAGTGATCTCGACAGGCCGAGTATCACTATAAACACTGATCTCTTCGAGAGAGAGAAGAAGATCAAAGAGAGGTGGAAGATGGGAAGTTGGAAATCCCAGAGCTCTGGTTTTTAGAACTGAGAATTCGATCTCTTTAGAATCGATCCTTTTACATTCGAAGACTCTGCTATTTATAGGATTTTCTGGTGGTAAACGGCGGTCTCTGCTGCCGTATCTGGGGATCCTCCAGGTAAGGCTGGTGGGCTCCGCTGCCGTCTTAGGGGGCCCACCAGGCAGGGCCGGTGGGTCCCGCTGTGGTATTCGGGGGCCCACCAGGCAGGGCTGGTGGGTCCCGCTGTAGTCTTCGGGGGCCCACCAGGCAGGGCCGGTGGGGCCCGCTGTTTGCAGACTTCTTGCCAAAATTTGCACCCACAGTTACCCCCTCCAAGTTAGCTAGAGTACGTTCTGGCTGGCTTGGATTTGGTGCAAAAAACAGCAACATCCTGTCTAAAGAAGGTACAAAAGAGGCTTGCCAAGTGTTAGCGCCAAAAAAAGATTTGATCGGTCAAATTTTGACCGATCGGTCAATTTCAACCGGTCAAGGATCGAGTGATCGGTCAAAAAACACGGTTTTTTGACCGATCCAGTGGAATTTTGACCGATCGGTTGATTTTGACCGATCGGTCAATTTTGACCGATCGGTCAAATTTGACCGATCGGTTAAATTTGACCGAACGGTCAATTTCAACCGGTCAAGGATCGAGTGATCGGTCAAAAAACATGGTTTTTTGACCGATCCAGTTGAAATTTGACTGATCGGTTGATTTTGACCGATCGGTCAATTTTGACCGATCGGTCAAATTTGACCGATCAGTTAAAATTTTGACCGAACGGTCAATTTCAACCGGTCAAGGATCGAGTGATCGGTCAAAAAAACATGGTTTTTTGGCCAGATCTAGTAGAAAATTGACCGATCGGTTGGTTTTGGCTGAACGGTTATATTTTAACCGTTCGGCTAAAATCAGCCGGTCAGGGTTTGGGTGATCGGCAAAAACCCTCAGTTTTTTGGCCAGATCTAGTAGAAAATCGACCGATCGGTTGATTTTGGCCGAACGGTCATATTTGACCGTTCGGCTAAAATCAGCCGGTCAGGGTTTGGGTGATCGGCAAAAACCCTCAGTTTTTGGCCAGATCTAGTAGAAAATCGACCGATCGGTTGATTTTGGCCGAACGGTCATATTTGACCGTTCGGCTAAAATCAGCCAGTCAGGGTTTGGGTGATCGGCAAAAACCCTCAGTTTTTTGGCCAGATCTAGTAGAAAATTGACCGATCGGTTGATTTTGGCCGAACGGTCATATTTGACCGTTCGGCTAAAATCAGCCGGTCAGGGTTTGGGTGATCGGCAAAAACCCTCAGTTTTTGGCCAGATCTAGTAGAAAATCGACCGATCGGTTGATTTTGGCCGAACGGTCATATTTGACCGTTCGGCTAAAATCAGCCGGTCAGGGTTTGGGTGATCGGCAAAAACCCTCAGTTTTTGGCCAGATCTAGTAGAAAATCGACCGATCGGTTGATTTTGGCCGAACGGTCATATTTGACCGTTCGGCTAAAATCAGCCGGTCAGGGTTTGGGTGATCGGCAAAAACCCTCAGTTTTTGGCCAGATCTAGTAGAAAATCGACCGATCGGTTGATTTTGGCCGAACGGTCATATTTGACCGTTCGGCTAAAATCAGCCGGTCAGGGTTTGGGTGATCGGCAAAAACCCTCAGTTTTTGGCCAGATCTAGTAGAAAATCGACCGATCGGTTGATTTTGGCCGAACGATCATATTTGACCGTTCGGCTAAAATCAGCCGGTCAGGGATTGGGTGATCGGTAAAAACCCTCAGTTTTTGGCCAGATCTAGTAGAAAATCGACCGATCGGTTGATTTTGGCCGAACGGTCATATTTGACCGTTCGGCTAAAATCAGCCGGTCAGGGATTGGGTGATCGGTAAAAACTCTCAGTTTTTGGCCAGATCTAGTAGAAAATCGACCGATCGGTTGATTTTGGCCGAACGGTCATATTTGACCGTTCGGCTAAAATCAGCCGGTCAGGGTTAGTTTTGAACCTGTACTTTCGAAGAAGTGGTATAGCTTGTTCTTCTCCTTTGATCTTTGGCAGTCTTGAATATTGATGAAGTTTGATTTTTTTCTTGCTTTTGCATCTTTGGTCTTTTTTGAATGGTTCTTCTGAACCGGCGGTCCGGTTCGCTCGGACCGGTGGTTTGCTTGGACCGTTGGTTTGCTCGGACCGGTGGTCTGACGTTTGCCTGGTCGCGACTGTTCGCCTGGTTTTGCGCTTGCTACGGATGGATGCCACGTGTACCTACAAAAACACGCGATTTGATATGGTGAAGATACGTGTCTTCTCGATTTGCGCACTTGTTTTACCCTGGGTATATAAGTTTCACTGGCTGTCATTTTTCGCCTCACGCTTCCAAAAATTTTCGAAGTCCAGATCCTTTGCTTCCTTCTTCTTGTTCATTTCCTTTCGATCGGTCAAATGGCATCTTCGGGCAGTTCGAAGAAGGGTGCTGTTCCATCCAAGAGAAAGGGGAAGGAAGTTGTTGAGGAAGCGACTGTTTCGAAGGGCCGTGGCAAAGGCAGGGCCGAATTGATCGAACTTGGTCAACTTGGTAAGAGGCATCAGGGAGTTGGATTTGCTTCAGCCCCATCAAGGCCAGAGCAGATCCCCAAGGCCAAGTTTGTCCTCCGCCCTCAATTTCCTCTATCGGTGGAACCAGAATTTGGGTATAACATAGGGGGCAAACTCACAGATGCGAAGAGGGAGAAACTGCATAAGCTGCTGTCATGTTTTACTGAGGGGAAGTCCCGGCCAGCGCTTCCAGGAATTCTGTCAGCTTTTGGTATTGACAGGCGGACAGTCTTTGTCTCGTGGGCGAGCAAAGAGCAGGTGATGGGAACTATCGTCACGATCGGCCAGCTCAACTGTGGACTGCGCCTTCCACTGCCTCCTTTCGCTGCGAGGCTATTGAATATTTCTGGTCTCTGTCCCGGGCAGGTGACTGGAAATTCCTGGAGGATCATCTACGCTTTCTGTCGCGTAGAGTCAGACTTCCAGGAGGAGCTGAGGAAATGCTATTTCAGCATTCCCGAAGGTGAAGAAGCTCGGATTGAGTTCGGATATTTCTTTTACCATTACAGATGGGCCTGGAGGAAAGATAGCCCCTTCTATTATCTGACGGGTGTCTCTGCTCTGCGCCCAATCATCGATACCATCGGCTCCGACAAACTGTACACGGACTGGCCGCTGTCGGTGTCGGGTGCCTGGACTCCAATGTCAGTCCCGGAGGTTCCTCGGTACAAGGTGCAGGATGAGATTGACATGTTCTCTGCAGGAGGAGCTCTCGCGTGGCCTCCGGAGCAGGTGGGGTCTCTCGACAACCTTTTCTTGGAGTTGACATGTGGGACCAGATCTTGGAAGCAATTTTCGAATTGCCCAGTCCGGCATGGCAAGGCCAACCTCCTCCACCGATCGAAGCTTCGTTACGAAGACAATGAGGTTATCTACTCCGACTACGAGGAGGACCCTCAATCTGGAAAAATTATTAGAAGACTTCGATTCGAGAAGAAATCTTATGGAGCCAGGCGCAGCTTGCCCTCGAAGGAGAAGCTGGTAATTCCAAAGGGCCCGGCGAAGAAGAAGAGAAAAGTCCCCATCAAGCAGGAGGAGGATGAGGAGGAAAAGAAAAATGAAGATGACGAAGAGGAGGTAGAGAGGGAGGAGGAGGGCGAAGATGAGGAGAATGAGGGCACAGGCAGCGACGGGGAAGACGAAGAAGATGGTGAAGATGAAGATGAAGATGATGAAAATGGGGGTGGTGAGGAAGAAATTCCTCCCACCCCCACTGATGGTGGTCAAGGATATGGGGGTGGTGAGGAAGGAATTCCTCCCACCCCCACTGGTGGTGCCGATGAGGAATCGCAGCCTATCCTCATAAACGAGGATAAGGCTCGCAGGATGGAGGAAGTTCTGGATGCAACGGGCGATGGCCCAAAGGTGATTCCCTCCTATGACTTCGGGGAATTGAAGAAGAACCCCCTGCGCTTCAAGATTAGGATATCGGGGAGTGGTGGGGTTGGAAGCAACCCTACACCCCTTGATATGATACCTCCCGAGATTCCCCGCCTGGAAGGGGCAACCCCAAGTGGGGGTGTGGAGGTTGAACAACCCCCACCACCCTCACGATCTCTGGCTGACGAAGTAGCTGCCATGGTGGCAGGGCTCGACCATTCTAGCGGGCATGAGGATGAAGGGGGAGCTTCACCTCCTCGAGACGTTCCCTCTCCTGCTCATTTGGAGAGAGGAAGTCGGGTTGGTGAAGCCACTCCTCAACCCTTGCCAGAGTCAACCCCCACCAAGGAGAAGTCGACCCCCAAGGGTAAGAGCTCCGACAGTGGGAAGGGAAAGGCTCCTCAAGTCGAGGCTTCAGGTATATGTATTAACCTGTCTTGATTGATTGTCTTGTCTTTGAAGCTTGAAGCTTGAAAATATACTAACACTTAGAATTGCTGCATGGATTGTAGGTACACCTGCTGGCCCGGCTAAGAAGATAAGGAGTTTGGGTGATGTTGACATCAACCATCCTACTAACACGATCCGGAAGCTTTGCAATCTTCCGGAAGCCACTTTTGAAGAAGCCTTCGATCGGCTTGAAGTAGTGGTATGCGCATATGCTTTGATCAATTTTTCGAAGTTGTATCTTCAGAATAATTCTAACTCTTTGTCTGTTTGCAGAACTCAGCCTGTTTGAGAATCGCAAGCAAGCTCTCCAGGAAGGCAGGAGAACGGGAAGCCGCCTCCGAGGTGACCCGTTTGACAGCTGAACTGAAGGCTGTGAGCGAGGAAAGAGATGGGCTGAGGGAGCTTCTGAGTTCAAAGAAACAATCTCTCAAGGCCAAGATCGAGGATCTCCGCAAGGGGAAGCTGGAGATCAAGGGGCTGTAGGATCGTTGCGAGGCGCAGAGTCACGAGCTTGAATCCTTAAAGAATCGACTCTCCAAGGTTGAGGACGTGTCCTGCGGTCGCACTATCGAGATCAAGGAGCTGAAGGAACAACTTGCTACTCAGCACGCTACCTTCACTGCCAGAGAGGAGACTTCCAAGAAGGCACTGGAGCATGCGCTGTCTGAATGCAAGGTTTACAAGGAAACAGCAGAGAAGGCGGCAGAGGCACTCAGGGCACATGTCAGCAGTGTCCGATCTTCGAAAGCTTCGGTTGCGAGTAAGCCTCGTGGCGAATCTGAAGGAGGGAAGTCACGTGCTCCAAGCGTAGCCAAACCCTGATGTATTTCTACCTTTTCTTTGTTGTTCACACTTGTAACTCTTGACATGTAGCAGTTCATTCTTGTACCTGGCACATTTTGATAATAATAGAAATCTCTTTGGTGCTTGAAATTGAATGTCTTGAGTTGAATGTCATTGAATGTCCTGTTCTGGATAGCATTGAAATATTTGAATACATATACACACTTGAATGCAAAGGGATGAGTCGCAACTCGACCACCCAAACTGTTGAATAACTTGAAAATTGAACTTTGTTGGAGTACGACTTGAAATCGTTAACATTTGTACGTGAGGGGTTGAGTCGCAACTCAAGCACCCAAACTTGTTAGACGATATTGAAATTGAAGGTTGTGTTGTAGCACAACTTGAGATCGTTAACATTTGTATGTGAGGGGTTGAGTCGCAACTCAAGCACCCAAACTTGTTAGACGATATTTGAAATTGAAAGTCATTTAACGTTTGCACGTAAGGGGTAGTGTCGCAACACGAACTCCCAAACTCGTTAAATGACCAGTGACTTGAAGGTTGTGTTGTAGCACAACCCGAAACCGTTTAACATTTGCGTGTAAGGGGTTGAGTCGCAACTCAATCACCCAAACTTGTTAAACGACCTGGTAATTTGAATGCTGATAACTTTGAGCTTGAATGTAGATAGCTTGAAACTGCTCCAGAATTTGAATCGATAAGATGAACATTTGAAAGCAATCTTTATCCAGCTTGGAATTTACATCGAGAATAGAGCGTTTTGAAATGTCTAGCTTTCCCGAGGATAGAGCGTTTTGAAATGTCTAGCTTTCCAAGTTCGTGGCAATTGATAGGATCCTTTGCTTTCTCCTGATTTCGTTCATGTCTGGACTTTCCCAGTTGGGAGCTAGTTTCTTGCTGCTGTGTTTTCTGGCAATACGAATAGTTGCTTGAAAGTTGATCACCTCTAACCCCCAGATCTTTCAATCTCAAGGGAGATCTTCACTGTCGATGCTTGACGGAATGATCTTGCCCGCCTTTGATAAATTCTTGGAGATATCCTATACGTAGCAGATCTTCCAAATGATACTTTAGCCGGTGGCATTGATCGGTAGAATGCCCATGACTGCGATGGAAATCACAATAGACTGTTTTATCTGCAGTGAACTTGGTGTCGGGCTGCAGTGGATTAGGCCATCGGAGGAACTCTTCGTGCTGAATGCGATCGAGGATTTGCTCGATTGGTAAATTCCATTCGGTGAAAGTGGTCTTGTTTGGAGGAGATCGACGTCCATCATTTCTTGACCGCTTACTGGCTGGAGGGGCTGCTGCCTCAGCATTGTGGGCCTTAGCAGCATACTTTGGAGCTTCTCTCTCAGCGGGTCTTCGTTTTGTTTCTCGCCCTTTTCGAGCGACTTGATCGTCTTCGACCTCGATCTCTCTCTGGATTCGATCGAACATAGCTCCCAGAGAAGGAGGGGGATTACGGATGAAGTCGTTGTAGATGTGCAGATCGAAGCGGAGAGCGTTCTGGAAAGCCAATATGATGGCTTCATCGTCCAGATGTCTTCCAGAGAGGGCAGCATGCTCGTTGCGAAACCTCCTAGTGAAACTTTGGAGAGTCTCGTCAGCACCCATCCTTAGCCGATATAGAGAGTCGAGCTTCTTCTCGGGCTTTAGATTGAGCTGATAATGCTGCACGAAGAGTTTAGCTAAAACATCAAACTGGGTAATAGACCCAGCTCGGAGATTGTGATACCAGTCGAGCGACGGCTCATCGAGACTTCCTGCGAAGGTGCGGCAGAGCACATCGTTTTCTTCTTCGTGCGGTGTTAAAGCTTGCTTGAATGCGAGAATGTGGAGAGTAGGATCTCCTCGGACGCAATTGAATTTGGGGAGGACAGGAGTTCTCCATCCTCTTGGGAATGTTGTCTCAAAGAGACTTCGATGTAGAGGTCCGGCAGAAGAATAGCCATCCCTGCGACCATGTCCTCGACCTAGAGGTGGGTCAAGAGGCAAGATCGCAAGGTCTTGCTCAGGCATCGAAGTATTTGCCGGTTGAAGTCGATGTCGGAGGTCCGATCCAAACCCACGTTGAAGTGGGATGGAAGGGGAAACTCGACTCTTTGAAGGGGCGCCTTTCATCTGATGCCTCCTTGGTATGTTGATCTTCGAAGGTATTCTCTTGTCGCAGTTGCGGCCAGAAGAAGATTGGGATGACTCATCTTCGAGGCGATCCCAAACACTCTGCTTCCAGGGGGCAGCAGAGGGGGTTGGATCACGTCGAATCCTCTCGAGGGCAGTGGTACCCATTGACCTCCGTTGTTCGGAGTGGATTGAATGTCGTGGAAGATCGACCCTCTCGCTAGCAGGGGGAATAGGTAGAGCGATCCCAGCCTCGGAAGCTGCTTTCTTCAGAGCATCCCTCTCAGCAGTGAGGGTGGCGTTCTGCTTCGCCAATTGGAGCAATTGGAAGTCGACTGCAGAAATTTGGTAGGTCGACGGAGGGTCTTCAGCAGGAGTGGGTGTTGTTTGCCCAATCGACTGTCGCGCGGGGTGGGCGATAGGTCGATCGACAGACTTGCCACTCCCTGAACGAACCCCCATATCAGGAACAGCAAGGGGCTGTCCGAAGTTGAGCCTTTGACTCATTGAACGAGTCTCAGGACGAGCTTGTTATTGAGTGTTACTTCCTTCTGGTTGACCCTGGTGCTTCGGCCTCGCCATTCAGATAGCGAAGGGTGCAACGAGAATGCCGACGTCCGATCAGTTGTCTGATCAACTGAGGAGGCGAGGAAGTTTGACTATCAAGATCAGTTGTAGGTTCAACCGATCAAGTAGTAACAGAGAGTTGGACTTTTTGATCGAATCCCACAGACGGTGCCAAACTGTGGGGGAAAATCTTCGTGCCGACCCGAAGACTCTCGCAGCACCAGTCAATTGAAATTGAAGTTGACGTTGAAGATCGTTGGTCGATCTGTTGATCGAAGTTGAAGTCTTTGATATGTAAACAGAGATGCAATCAGAGAGATTGTTGACACGAGGTGTGATCTCGGAGTTCAGCCGAAGCCTACGTCTCCGTGCTATAGGGAGCAACCCGAATTCACTAACACTTATGCTGGAGTGATCTCGACAGGCCGAGTATCACTGTAAACACTGATCTCTTCGAGAGAGAGAAGAAGATCAAAGAGAGGTGGAAGATGGGAAGTTGGAAATCCCAGAGCTCTGGTTTTTAGAACTGAGAATTCGATCTCTTTAGAATCGATCCTTTTACATTCGAAGACTCTGCTATTTATAGGATTTTCTGGTGGTAAACGGCGGTCTCTGCTTCCGTATCTGGGGATCCTCCAGGTAAGGCTGGTGGGCTCCGCTGCCGTCTTAGGGGGCCCACCAGGCAGGGCTGGTGGGTCCCGCTGTGGTATTCGGGGGCCCACCAGGCAGGGCTGGTGGGTCCCGCTGTAGTCTTCGGGGGCCCACCAGGCAGGGCCGGTGGGGCCCGCTGTTTGCAGACTTCTTGCCAAAATTTGCACCCACAGGCCACGGAGCTGAGAGCCTCGAGCATCTGCCTCTAATCATCACCAGATTCAATGGGGGTAAAGGCAAAGTCTTTGGCGAGGCCAAACTTACTGTTGAATTGACAGAGAAGACTCGAGTCTCCACTCGATTTGCCGTATGTGATCGTACATCAAGCTACAATATCATCCTAGGAAGGCCCTTCCTGTATCGGCTTGGGGGAGTATCCTCTTCCTACCACCAGCTCCTCAAGTTTCCCACCAATGAAGGCATCAGGTGCATCAGAGGGAATCAGGCGGCCAGCAAGTCCTGTGAAGCTATCGTTGCCAAACAAAAAGCACGATCCATCCTCCCATCCAAGAGGTCGGCCAACGAGGCCGGCACTTCAAAGGAATAGCAATTACCGAAAGACCCAACTCTTCCAGTTCCACCGCTGGGAGAGTGGGATGACTTACCCTCGATCGAGCCCATCATCAAGGTGGAGATCGGGGAAGGTGGGCAGCCGCGCGAAATATACATCGGGGCTGACTTGTCCAAGGAAGAGGCGAAGAAGATGACAACCTTTCTTCGAGCCAAATTTTACATATTTGCTTGGAGCTTTGTGTTAGAATTGGTGAGGTCTATAGCTCGTAAAAAACCTATAGTTTAGCTATGTATGGTTGATAGTATAGGAATGCATATTGGTACGTACCTTAGTACGTGTTCTGATTATAGAACAGAGAGCCATGGCTACATGGTAATCCACTTGAGTGGGAGACTCAAGGGACTGGTCCCATGTAACCTAAATACGTTCGCAGCTCTGATTAGGGTTGGTCGCCCTATCAGGTTAAGCTGTTGGGATGATAGAGCGTGGGTGTCTCCACCACGGTCATTACCAGGCACAGTGTCTGTGGCCGAACGGAACCAACACGGTGCACAGATCGGTGAGCAGACACCGGTGCACTAAACCGTGTTTCTGCTTAGGGTAAAACGGTCCTAAACCCTGAGGAGCCATGTCTGGTGGACTAACCAGTTGTGTGGTGCTTTGGCGCACCAATGTGTGAGGATCCGGATACAGTGATCCAAAACCACGGTGTACTGGGTTACCTGGCTGGCGTTGCATTAGCATGTCACTCCTGCAGGCTATCCACACCCCTAACGGAAGGTGCGTTCCTTGGTCTGATCTACGTCGTATTAAACCCTGGCCAGGTGGTCATCAGTTGGACTGGTGACGGATCCGGTTGCTCGGAAGAGTAATCGGAGGTACGATGTATGTGGTCAACCTGGAAGGAACCGAGTCATATGAGCACTCGAGTCTGACGGTATTCTCCACCGCTCGAGTTGCATCATGGCACCAGGTGGAGGGACAGCGAGTTTACCATACTAAGCGGAGAGCAGGGGTATGAGGGAGAATATAGTAAGTCCGGGGGAATTGGAGTGCAGCCTGCGTCGCACTCTGGGTGGCTACGTAGGTTAACTCGGACTCAGAGGATCGATGGTACACTCGGGTAGTGTGTCGATCGAGTCTGAGTTGGAAGCCATGAACCCTGGTCCCTGAAGGTTCCACCTTATCGACATTATGTACGGTTCTTATACCATCTCCTCGAAACACAGAATGTAGTTAGAGGAAGCGAGAAGTCTAAGCCTACGCTCCGTGAGTGCTTCGCACTAGTGCACGGTAGATGCGTAGCTACGTGTGTGCACTAAGGGGAAACCCTAGGTTAGTGCAGAGACGCATGTAGCAATTCCTTGTCATAAGTGGACTTTGTCACATGGGTGCAATGCACCGGGATATGTTACGAGTTGACTAGTTGACTTCACTAGGGGCACCCTACGGGAACCTCAGAGAATAGTGAAATCACTGGTGCACTTCACTTATGTGTGCCTAGCAAAGTCTCGTACACGAGGAACGGCCAACTAGTGACATAAGGGCGTTTTGGTCATACCATGCGCCACTATGCACTAAGGGGGCCGGCCCTAAATGTTGAGAGACTGGTCAAGGCCGGCCCTATTAGTTTCAGGAGGTTGTTGCCTCCGATGAAAGGGCCGGTCATGAGGCGCAGAAAACGGGCTGGTTTTGACCGTTTTCGAAAACAAGGAAAAGATAGAGATAAAAGAAGAGATATATAGGGAAAGGTTTGAATCAGTCAATCCTATCCGCTAGGTTTATCCATAAGGATAAGGCCGGCCCTATATAAGGCATAGGGAGAGAGGGGGGGACGAAATTAATGAGCCATGCAAGCCCTAGGGCCGGCCCAAGCCATGGGGGAAACCCTAGCCGCCCCCTCTCCTCTCTTCGCATCTCCTCTCTCGTCTCTCTCTCCCTCGCTTGCTCCATTGGATGGCGACTCGTCTTCCTCACGTGGTGTTTCATAGAAGGAGAAGGCTCGTCGTATGGAGGCACTCAGAGATCCATCGACGAGGTGCCGTGCATCGTGTGAGATCGGGTGAACTAGAAGGCGTCTCCCGCAACCTTTTGCTGTCCAGAATCTGCACAAAAAATCAGTGTTGTTTTTGTGATTCTTGGAGCTACAGAAGTCCAAACTACGTGAAACTTGTTTCAAAAGTTGCGTCTCGAAGTTGGCTACCTGCAGTCCAAATTTCAGCCCAATCGGAGTTCGGAACAGAAAGTTATGGCCGTTACACCAAATCTATGTCGAGCAGATCCGTAGCCCGTCTCCATCGACAAAGAAGAAATTTGTCGCGGTGAAAGATTCCGCACGCAGGTATGATCTCTAACAAGTAGATCTAACATAATTAGAACATGCATTCATGCTAGATTGTTCTTTTGCGTTAGATCGTCGTTAGGGGTTCGCGTAGTTACCGTGCTAGTTTCATACACACATATGTAGATCGTTTCGATGAAAATTTTGATATGTAACGCACACCGTCTACGGTCCTCGGACCTTCACTTTGCTTCCGCTGCGGGCCTCTGCCAGGGATTTATCTCTAACAATTGGTATCAGAGCACGCTAGTGGTGTGCGTTTCATGTTTTTCATGAAACCGTCATGTGCGCGCATGAATAGTATGTGCCGCCATCGGGGTTCTACGAGTAGATCATGCATGGTATATATTTTGTATGTTCTATGAATCATTCTTGCAGGGCGTCGCTTCTAAAATTATTCTGGATATGTGAATGCTTGCTACCGGGGGTCGGACCCCGTGTTAGCGATTTTGTCTGGATGTTTTTTTTTCTTCTGTGTGTGGATAGATTTTAGAGCCATAGTCGGGCAAGAGGTGAAGATTTACCACCCTTGATTCTCAGGCTTTTGCTAGGTTTGTTTTCCTTTTCAATCTAGGAAATTGTGTACGAGCGAGCACTTGCTCGAAGCGTACTAGTGCTTTTTCGGTTACAGATTGAAGAGGAGGACTTGCCGTGGAGATCCACCACCGAAAAGATGAGCGGAACCTTGGAGGACGATGGCGATCCGGCGAAGCGTACACGATGACGGCAAAGGGTAGAAAGCGTCAGGAGATCGTATACAGAGGCTTGCACCGGATCGAGGAGCCTTGCGAAGGAGACAGAGAGCCTGCGCTGTGCCAGTCAGGTTCAGGGGTCGGACCCTGAACTTGATTCAGTTGTGTGCTTGTTTCTTTCAGTAGTTCTTTATATTTCTATAGAGAACCCCGATACGATAATTTAATTATCTGTATTAGAGGGATGCCCTTTCCCCTCAGGTCCTAGCGACCTTATTAGGATAGGATTCCACTAGTGATGCCTATTATTTAATTGACCCTTGATGATAGTATGAATTCCTCACATTTGGTTATGCCCCCATTAGGTCAACACCCGATTAGTCGGGTGTGCCTATTTGGCAAGCATCGAAACCTAGAATGAGTTGGAATTCTACTATGACATCATTCGTCAAATTTATAAGCGAGGCGCCATGGTAGTGGAAGACCTTTCCTGTCAGTCTGACCTTAGGCTAGGCTCCAGGGCATTAGCGTAATAGCCAAGTTTGCAAAGCATCGATGTTCTTGGGATATATAATGTGACCCTTGAGTGGAGAAATCCACTCGAGGCAGGGACTATGATATTTCGAGATCGATTAATGCTTCACGAAAGGCTTGAAACGCTAGTGGGAGCACGGTAAGACCAGGGTCTAGTGTATAGGTTGTCGTGACCTTAGTGTACACTCATACTTGCATTAAATAACCCTCAACTATAATAAGGGATGTGTAAGAGGACTCGTCGAGATCCTCTGGCCTCCACAACCAACTGCTCTGTGTCTGGGTGGAAGGGTGTAGCTCGACACCCCCTAGGGTGAGGGTTATGTTTTTCCATGCCAGATAACTTAGCGGTCTCCTTCAGGATATGGCAATTACGAGGCCAGGAGAGAAGGGCTTTTTATCCCACCCTAGTGGGGGCCGCATGAACTCCCGTGCCGTAATTGCTTAGGCTTGTGGGTAAGCATCCGAAGTGGACGTGAGGCATCCGTTGCTTGCACAATGAGGATCACGTGGCACTGGCCAAAAGAACAACCATGGTCCATCAAAGCTCTTAGTTGGCAGATTTGGACTGGGCCAAGGAAAGGCCCATATAAGCGGATTGACGTTGCATGATGCCCCCTAGGGCAGGTGTAGTCGATTCCGAGATCTTACATACATGGTTAATTAATCCATAGAGGTGTCTTCGCTGTGAGGGTAGCGCTGACATTTGGATAATTAGCTTATTTTAAAAATCCATAAAATAAGTTATTTTGCATTCGTTTTTCATTCAACCATATAGATCCCCGATCCGTTATCCCATAAGAGAACCAGTTATCGGGTCTCTAACTACGTAGAGCGGAAGCGCTATCTTTAGCTTATGCTTAGGGTAGTAAACGTACATTGGCTTGCAATCTAAATATCCATATACTAGACCTAATGGGTCCAGATATTACTAGGGCACTAACTAGGGCATATGACGACTAGCAAGAGTCTAAGGAGATGTACAAGTGCTATGTTATAGCAGACTTGCGGACAACTCTTTAGAAGCGAGTCAGAAATATACCAGGTCTTCTCTAATAAAGTTTTACTTGCATTAGATGTCTAGAAGGCGAAGTCAGTCGACTCATCGCTTTTCCACTAAGATACTTGTCGGTACCGAGATGTCTGAGGGTATGCTTGTTCGGGAACACATCTTTGAGTTCCAGATCGAACTAGATTCCAAAGACATAGTACCGGATGACGAGGTGGTGGAAGACGTCTGTCTTGCATCCTTGTCTGGAACCTTCGAAGGCGTTATCAGAGACTTTAGCTTTAACAAGTTAGAGATGATAAATGTAGAACTTCTAAGGAGATTTCCAAGAGACAAAGGATGAGATCAAGATTAAAGGCAATGCCTTTAATGCTTAACCTAGGTCTTCTTTAGAAGAACCTAAGAGAGTAACTTATAAGAGATCAAAAACTATTCTAGTGCAGAAACTAGTGTGGACTCCTAAGTCTAGTAATGCTAAGGACAGAAGTGTTTCCGCTTTGGCGAGTGTAGGGGGTATTTGAAGATTGAGTATGGCCTCAGGATGTTAGGAGTAAAGTCGCTATCTAGTAGCAGCTCTAATGCTTCTTGGAATGTAGACTTCGGGTCTACAAAGATTCAAGAAAAGCAGAAGGCTACTTTATAGTGACGTAATCCTAACATAGGTACTGATGCCATAAGCCGCTGCGGAAGCTGTTAGGTATGATTGTCTTAGTTTTCCGAAATACGGATTTTGTTTTTAGAGATGTAGTTCTGTTTCCTTCTTGGTAAATGAAGTTTTTAGTTTTAGACAGCACCGTGAGTGTGTATCTTAAACTGAATAGATAGCTTCATAGTTAGAGGAATAGATCAGAAAAATCTTTTTATATTTAATCTTAATTCGGAAATAGATTTCATGATAGCTGCAGCGTCAAATTTAAATTCATCTAAATCCTTCGGAGAAACTATCCCATTTGTGATCCCTCTGATTTAGATATTTTGCCTCAGATAAATTCAGAGGTGACAGAAGGCCGAGTTTCTGTTCACAGAACCATCGGAGATCCTTCTAACCTATGAGTGTAATCTGGAAGGCAGAATAACTAAAAGGGCCATGAAGGTATGGGAGTTAGTTAATTTTGACGTCTATGGTTCCAAGAGCGTCCAGACGATAGAAGTCTCTTCGATTTAATCGAGGGAATGAGAACCTATCGGATGGGTTCCATAGGATCCTGAAGGAGCATGGGATTATCTCCCAGTTAAATGCTCCTAGGATGAAACGTCAGAATGAAGTCTCCGAGAGAAGGGATCGGACCCTGTTTGACATGGTCCGTAGTATGATGAATATTGCCAAATATACTACCCACCTTTTAGTGGGGTTGTACCTTAAAACAGTAGCTTATATCTGAAACTATCTCTCATCTAGATCAGTGCCTCAGACCTATAAAGAGCTATGGTCTAAGCGAAAGCTGACACTATAGAGTCTTGAGATATAGGGTTGTCCTGCACTTGTGCAAAAGGACAAGAGGGATGAGATGGAGATGTAGTTCCAGGTATATCTGTTTGTAGGTTACCCTTAGGATGCATAAGGTGGACTGTTCTATGATCTTGAGGTTTGGAAGGTAATCGTTTCTACGAATATCATCTACCTAGACCAGGATTATATTATAGAGCATAAGTTTACTGGTAAGGTAGTTCTGGGTGAACTACTGGGTACTGGTAGAGAGTGCGCATCTGAAAACGTAGTGGGAGTAGATGATACAAGAAACTAGTATACCAGACACTGTAGAAACAATTCACTTTTGTACCACAACCACTTCGTCGTTGTGGGACCATCAGAGCTCCTGAAAGATACTATGGAGAAACTTTGATAGTTAATCCAGAGTTTCAGGAGGATGATCCTTAGAGCTACGAAGAAGTAGTGGGAGCTTCTTTTGTACCACCACCACCTCGTCGTTGTGGGACCATCAGAGCTCCTGAAAGATACTAAGGAGAAACTTCGATAGTTAATCCAGAGTTTCAGGAGGATGATCCCTAGAGCTACGAAGAAGTAGTGGGAGCTTCCGATAGCTCTGACTGACAAAAGACCATGGAGGCAAGCTTGTATCAATGTCCCTTAGAACAGTCTTGACACTTATAGCACTATCACCCTTCGGGGTGTAGAAGGTGTATAAGAAGAGCACCCGATTAAGACTTAAGTAGCTAGATTAGTTACCAAAGGAGAAGGGATTGACTATGTCAAAACCATCTCACTGGTAGTTATGCCTAAGTCTATTTCGGATCCTCTTAATCCATCGCAGCCCATTATAGTTGGGAGATCTGGTTGATGGATGTCAAGACAGTTATTCCCTAACGGGAATCTGGAAAGGACATATGGATGAGTAGCCCCAGGCTTTGTGTCAGTAGGTTAGGAAGATATGGAATGCAAGTTGCAACGGTCCATTTATGGACTGATGCAAGCATCCAAGTTGGAATATCTATTTTGATCAAGGGAATCCGCTCATACAGATTTGATCAGAATGAGGATAAACCAAGATGGTACAGGAAAGGTGAAATAGCTACAGGGGTATATTTAGTACTTTACTTTAACGATATTCTACTGATTGAAAATGACGTAGGAATATTGTTTACGGTAAAGGTTTGTAGTCATCACAATTCGATATGAAAGACCCTAGTGAGGCGAGTTATGCTCTGAGAATCAAGGTAACTCTAGATAACCAGAGCAAGGTTCTCTTGCTGTCACAGGCTACGCATGAAGATAAGATTCTAGCCAGATTCATTTTACGAGGCTAGATATCTATTGCGCAGCAGGAATGATGGGTCGGTTTCAGTTGAACCCGGGTCCAGATCTCTGGACCGATGTGAAGGGTATACTCAGAAATCCTCATTAAGTAAGGATTGTAAGTTAGCTTGCACTTCACAGGTCCTGATATCGATTGGACACACAGGATCTGACTTTGGTGTCAGATGTGCGTTCCAGAAAATCGATTTCAGGGATTATTTTTATCTTGGGATTAGAAGCGGTAGTTGGTAGAGTGTGAAGCAAGTGCATCACAGACTCTACCACAGAGGCTTAGCACGTTGTTGCGTACGAAGTAGTATATCAGGTGGTAAGGCTTAGGAAGTTCTTAGAGAACTTGGGACGCGTACCAGAGGCTCAGTTATCTATTGTTACAACAGAAGAGCGGTAAGCAAGGTCCAAGGAGACTAGGCACCGCCGTAAGGGGAAACCCATCAAGTACAAACTCCACTTGATCTGACAGTTATAGGAGGACATGCAAGTAGCGGTACTGAGGTGGAATCTACAGACAATGTTGCCAATTCCTTTAGGGAATTCCTGCAAAGGCTTTTGGGCAGCATGTAGAAGCTACAGAGCTCAACACCGTTATTTCTCGTTAGACCTAGTGGGAGATTGTTAGAATTGGTGAGGTCTATAGCTCGTAAAAAACCTATAGTTTAGCTATGTATGGTTGATAGTATAGGAATGCATATTGGTACGTACCTTAGTACGTGTTCTGATTATAGAACAGAGAGCCATGGCTACATGGTAATCCACTTGAGTGGGAGACTCAAGGGACTGGTCCCATGTAACCTAAATACGTTCGCAGCTCTGATTAGGGTTGGTCGCCCTATCAGGTTAAGCTGTTGGGATGATAGAGCGTGGGTGTCTCCACCACGGTCATTACCAGGCACAGTGTCTGTGGCCGAACGGAACCAACACGGTGCACAGATCGGTGAGCAGACACCGGTGCACTAAACCGTGTTTCTGCTTAGGGTAAAACGGTCCTAAACCCTGAGGAGCCATGTCTGGTGGACTAACCAGTTGTGTGGTGCTTTGGCGCACCAATGTGTGAGGATCCGGATACAGTGATCCAAAACCACGGTGTACTGGGTTACCTGGCTGGCGTTGCATTAGCATGTCACTCCTGCAGGCTATCCACACCCCTAACGGGAGGTGCGTTCCTTGGTCTGATCTACGTCGTATTAAACCCTAGCCAGGTAGTCATCAGTTGGACTAGTGACGGATCCGGTTGCTCGGAAGAGTAATCGGAGGTACGATGTATGTGGTCAACCTGGAAGGAACCGAGTCATATGAGCACTCGAGTCTGACGGTATTCTCCACCGCTCGAGTTGCATCATGGCACCAGGTGGAGGGACAGCGAGTTTACCATACTAAGCGGAGAGCAGGGGTATGAGGGAGAACATAGTAAGTCCGGGGGAATTGGAGTGCAGCCTGCGTCGCACTCTGGGTGGCTACGCAGGTTAACTCGGACTCAGAGGATCGATGGTACACTCGGGTAGTGTGTCGATCGAGTCTGAGTTGGAAGCCATGAACCCTGGTCCCTGAAGGTTCCACCTTATCGATATTATGTACGGTTCTTATACCATCTCCTCGAAACACAGAATGTAGTTAGAGGAAGCGAGAAGTCCAAGCCTATGCTCCGTGAGTGCTTCGCACTAGTGCACGGTAGATGCGTAACTACGTGTGTGCACTAAGGGGAAACCCTAGGTTAGTGCAGAGACGCATGTAGCAATTCCTTGTCATAAGTGGACTTTGTCACATGGGTGCAATGCACCGGGATATGTTACGAGTTGACTAGTTGACTTCACTAGGGGCACCCTACGGGAACCTCAGAGAATAGTGAAATCACTGGTGCACTTCACTTATGTGTGCCTAGCAAAGTCTCGTACACGAGGAACGGCCAACTAGTGACATAAGGGCGTTTTGGTCATACCATGCGCCACTATGCACTAAGGGGGCCGGCCCTAAATGTTGAGAGACTGGTCAAGGCCGGCCCTATTAGTTTCAGGAGGTTGTTGCCTCCGATGAAAGGGCCGGTCATGAGGCGCAGAAAACGGGCTGGTTTTGACCGTTTTCGAAAACAAGAAAAAGATAGAGATAAAAGAAGAGATATATAGGGAAAGGTTTGAATCAGTCAATCCTATCCGCTAGGTTTATCCATAAGGATAAGGACGGCCCTATATAAGGCATAGGGAGAGAGGGGGGGACGAAATTAATAAGTCATGCAAGCCCTAGGGCCGGCCCAAGCCATGGGGGAAACCCTAGCCGCCCCCTCTCCTCTCTTCGCATTTTCTCTCTCGTCTCTCTCTCCCTCGCTTGCTCCATTGGATGACGACTCGTCTTCCTCACGTGGTGTTTCATAGAAGGAGAAGGCTCGTCATATGGAGGCACTCAGAGATCCATCGACGAGGTGCCGTGTATCGTGTGAGATCGGGTGAACTAGAAGGCGTCTCCCGCAACCTTTTGCTGTCCAGAATCTGCACAGAAAATCAGTGTTGTTTTTGTGATTCTTGGAGTTACAGAAGTCCAAACGACGTGAAACTTGTTTCAAAAGTTGCGTCTCGAAGTTGGCTACCTGCAGTCCAAATTTCAGCGGAATCGGAGTTCGGAGCAGAAAGTTATGGCCATCACACCAAAGCTATGTCGAGCAGATCCGTAGCCCGTCTCTATCGACAAAGAAGAAATTTGTCGCGGTGAAAGATTCCGCACGCAGGTATGATCTCTAACAAGTAGATCTAACATAATTAGAACATGCATTCATGCTAGATTGTTCTTTTGCGTTAGATCGTCGTTAGGGGTTCGCGTAGTTGCCGTGCTAGTTTCATACACGCATATGTAGATCGTTTCGATGAAAATTTTGATATATAACGCACACCGTCTACGGTCCTCGGACGTTCACTTTGCTTCCGCTGCGGGCCTCTGCCAGGGATTTATCTCCAACACTTTGAAGATATGCCGGGCATCGACCTCGAGGTCGCTTGCCACCGGCTAAATATCAAAGACGGAGCCGTTGCCATCCAACAAAAGCCAAGAACCATGAGGCCGGAATGAGCTGCTACAGTCCGGGAAGAAGTGGCCAAGCTCCTTCAGGCCAACTTCATTCGAGAAGTCAAGTACCCGACTTGGATCTCCAATGTCGTCGCGGTACCAAAGAAGAATGGGAAGATCAGGGTCTGCATTGACTTCACTAATCTCAATAAGGCCAGCCCGAAAGATCCCTTCCCGTTACCACGGATCGATCGACTTGTCGATTCTACAGCAGGGCATGAGCTACTATCCTTTGTAGATGGATACTCCGGATACAATCAAATTCCACTACACAAGGACGATCAGGAGAAAACATGCTTCGTGACAGATTGTGAGCTCTATTGCTACAATGTGATGCCTTTCGGCCTCAAGAATACTGGCTCAACATATCAACGACTCGTCACAAAGATGTTCGAGAAGCAGATTGGTCGGAA
This sequence comes from Chamaelirium japonicum, assembly GCA_947650365.1. Lineage (NCBI taxonomy): Eukaryota > Viridiplantae > Streptophyta > Magnoliopsida > Liliales > Melanthiaceae > Chamaelirium > Chamaelirium japonicum. Next base: position 64,523,123 of record OX393560.1, read on the forward strand.
CGTGGAAGTCTACATAGACGACCTGCTCACCAAAAGCCGAAGAAGAGAAGATCACCTCAAGGACCTGGAGGAAACATTCAACATCCTGTGATACTATCGGATGAAGCTCAACCCAGCAAAGTGCGCCTTCGGTGTGAAATCCGAAAAGTTCCTCGGATTCCTCATCACGCAAAGAGGGATCGAGGCCAATCCAGACTAGATTAGAGCCATCAAGGAGATACTGTCGCCATCAAATGAACAGGAGGTCAGACGACTCACCGGTCGTCTAGCAGCGCTGAATCGCTTCATATCCAAGCACTCTGACAGATGCAAGCCTTTCTTCGAGAGGCTTCGAAAGGGCAGTAACTCTAAATGGGATAGCTCCTGCGAAGAAGCTTTCCAAAACATCAAGGCTTACCTTGTCCAGCCGCCGATACTGGTAGCTCCCATGCTAGGGGAACCCCTATGGGTCTACTTATTGGTCTCTGAGAAAGCCACCGGTGCGGTGCTTGTAAGCCGAAGAGATGGGCTCGAGCGCCCAATCTACTACACTAGCTATGCTCTGCTTTCAGCAGAGACAAGATACTCAAGGGTCGAGAAGGTAGTTTTAGCTCTGCTCATGGCAACGCGAAGACTAAGGCTGTACTTTGTCGCTCATCAAGTCACAGTCACCACAGAACATCCCCTCAAGGACATCCTCGATCGGTTCGATCGCGCCGGGAGGATGGCCAAGTGGGTAACAGAAATGAGCTCATTGGGAGTGCTCTTCAAGCCAAGAGTCTCGATCAAGGGGCAGGCGCTAGCAGACTTCCTCACCGACTTCCCAGTTGAGGACCCAGTCGGCCTACATCAAGATCCTGACCTCGAATTGGATGATAACGGGAAAGGCAAACCCGCAGAGCTTCACGCGCTTCCTAGCCACCCGTTGGTCGGCTGGAACCTTTACACCGACGGGGCCTCAAGCTCAGCAGGCTATGGAATCGGAATATTACTCATCTCCCCAGACCTGCACAAGATTCAGCGATCCATCATGCTCGGTTTTGCAGCCACAAACAATGAGACCGAGTACAAAGATTATGGGGGGAAATTTTTGAGCCGCCTTGATCGAGAATTCCACCCCACACTAACACAAATGAAATCATCGTATTTCGTCATGAATCAAAGAAGTTATGGTATTTTGAACATGGTAAGAAAGTTAGTTTTTTTTTAATTTAGTGGCATGATCCGTAAATTAAATAATTTTATAGGGATATTTTGGTCAGCTGTAGGCTTCCGCAATTTTGATTGTTTGGTCAGCTGTACCATTCGGTTTGATCCAAAAGAGAATTTTTTGCCTGCTGTAGTATTATGTTTGACCCATAAGAGGGTTTTTGGTCAGCTGTAGACATCTATAATGTGATGACCAATATCCAATAACCAATAGTCAAGAGCCAAGACTCCTGAGGATGGAATGACAAGATGGATGAGGTGAGGTGAAGTGTACAAGGCTACGAGTTAGCCCCATATCGCCTGGAGAGAAAAAGATTCTGAGCTACTTATATAATTTTCCCTCCCAAACATAGAAGACGTGTTTTAAAACCGTACGTCCCTACGAATTTCATAAGAATTTCATCGTTAAGCGTGCTCTAGCGAGAGTAGTACTAGGATGGGTGACCCCTAGGAAGTTCTCGTGCGGGCACGAGCAAAGCTGACAATATCTTGTGTGATTGGGGCGGATGTTATAAAATGGTATCAGAGCTAGTTCTCCTCGGGATGGGGGGTCTAACCCTACACGAGGACGTGTAGCTCTAAGAGGGGTGGATTGTGATGACCAAGATCCCATAACCAAGAGCCAAAACTCCTGAGGTTGGGATGCCAAGATGGATGAGATGAGATGAGGTGAGGTAAAGTATACAAGGCCACGAGTTAGCCCCACATCGCCTGGGGAGAAGGAGATCCTGAGTTACTTATATAATTTTCCCTTCCAAACATAGAAGACGCGTTTTAAAACCGTGAGCCGCTACGGATTTCATAAGAACTCTGTAGTCAAGTGTGCTCGGGTGAGAGTAGTACCAGGATGGGTGACCCCCTCGTAAGTTCTCGTGCGGGCACGAGTAAAGTGGACAATATCTTGTGTGATTGGGACGGATGTTACATGTAGCATTCTGCTTGATAGCATAACAGTGTGAATCTTAGCTTAAATTGAATATGTGCGGATGGGTTGGTGATCAATCGAAACTATTATCGGGACTGTTGCTTAAAAGCATGTTTTATAAAAGGGCTTATTGCCAACTCCCCCCAAAAAAAATCCCTACCAAAAAAAGGAAAAAAAAGGGGGCGAAAAAAAAAAGAAATCAAATTAGGTCTTTGTTTATTGGGTTAATTAGTTCTAAATCCCTCCACAGGTTGTTATTGAAGCTAAAGGATACAACTTGTTCGGATATTAGCTAAATTCCCTCCTGAAGGACACGTTTGTACAACAAGTCCTTAACTGAAAATATTAATTTTTTTATCCTTTAAATTACAAACAATAATTTTTAAAAAATGGATTAAAAAATAATTTATTTAGAAGGAACGGACCCAAAACTTTTAATTTAGCAACAACGAACTTATACGGCAGTTCAACTGCCGTATAAGAAAAAAAAATAGCCGTTTACTTCCCGCGATACTACCTGTTAGCCTTTATACGGCAGTCTGACTGCCGCATAAAATCAAGACTAGCCGTTGGGGTCTTTATACGGTAGTCAGACTACCATATAAATAGCCGTTGGCCTTTATAAGGCAGTCAAACTGTCGTATAGGGTTATACTACAGTCAAACTGTCGTATAAGGTTCTACGACAGTCAAACTGTCATATAAAGTTTTCCGCCACGAATGGTAGAAAATATTTTTGAATACTTCAGCATCAGTTCCATCGGGCGGGAAATCAATCCTTGCACCAACCGTATCAGCCGTCGTAGACCTGCAGACACCCACTTTCCCTCCTAATAGTCCACCCTTCTGTCGAAAGCTGCACCTTAGCCCAAATCCACATGGCCCCCCGATCAATGTCGTTCAACAGGTGTTCGAGAGTAGCTATCCCATGTTGTTGTGGTGGAAAAATCTTCGTGCCGATCCGAAGAATCCGCCTCACCAGTCAGTTGATGTTGGAGGGAAGATCGTTGGTCGATCTGTCGAGTGAAAGGTAGGTTTGAAGGTTGGTGTTTTGGTGATTTAGAGTTAGTGACTTAAGTATGCAAGCAGAGAGAATGACACAAGATATGATCTCGGAGTTCAGCCGAAGCCTACGTCTCCGTGCTATAGGGGGCAACCCGAATTCACTATCACTTCGCTCGAAGTGACCTCGACAGGCCGAGTGTCACCGTAGTATCTCCGATCTCTTCAGAGACAAGAAGAAGGTCGAGGAGAGTTAGAGGATGGGAAGCTGGAGATTCCAGAGCTCTGGTTTTCTGAAATCAGATATCAGATTATGGTACTGATCTCTGGATCCTTTTTACATTCGAAGGCTCTGCTATTTATAGGATTTCCTGGAAAGGAATCTGGGGGTAAATGACGGTTTCTGCTGCCGTTTTTGGGGGATTCCACATGCAGGGCTGGCGGGTCCCATGGAAGTCTCTGTGGGACCACCAGACAGGGCCGGTGGGTCCCGCAGAAGTCTCTGTGGGATCACCAGTAGGGCCGGTGGGTCCCACGGAAGTCTCTGTGGGCCACTAGGCAGGGCCGGTGGGTCCCGTGGAAGTCTCTGTGGGCCTACCAGGCAGGGCCGGTGGGTCCCGTGGAAGTCTCTGTGGGCCTACCAGGCAGGGCCGGTGGGTCCCACGGAAGTCTCTGTGGGCCCACCAGGCAGGGCCGGTGGGTCCTGCGGAAGTTTCTGTGGGCCCACCAGGCAGGGCCGGTGGGTCCCGCAGAAGTCTCTATGGGCCCACCAGGCAGGGCCGGAGGGCCTCGCGGTTTGTAGACCTTTCTGCCAAAATTTGTACCCACAGTTATCCCCTCCAAGTTAGCTAGAGACCACCCTGGCTGGCTTGGATTCTTGGTGCAAAATTAACAACTCCCTGTCACGAGTGCAAATGAAGTTTGTTTGAGCATTGGTGCCAAAGGACTGATCGGTCAAAGCTGACCGATCGACCAATTTCAACCGGTGGCAGTCGGGGTGATTGGTCAAAAAACACAGCTTTTTGACCGATCCCGTAGAAATTTGACCGATCGGTCGAACATGACCGATCGGTCAACGTTGACCGATCGGATAAGTTCAACCGATCGAGGTCGAAGTGATCGGGCAAGAAACACAGTTATTTGCCCGATCCAGTAGACATCTAACCGATTGGTCGAACTTGACCGATCGGTCAAGGTTGACCGATCGGTTAAGTTCAACCGGTCGAGGTCGACGTGATCGGGCAAAAAACTAAGATTTTTGCCCGATTTAGTAGAAATCTGACTGATCGGTCGAACATGACTGATCGGTCAAGATTGACCAATCAATTAAGTTCAACCGGTCGAGGTCGAGGTCGAAGTGATCGAGAAAAAAACTAAGTTTTTTGCCCGATCTAGTAGAAATTTGACCGATCGGTCGAACTTGCCAAATCGGTTAAGATTGACTAATCGGTTAAGTTCAACCGGTCGAGGTCGAAGTGATCGGGCAAGAAACACAGTTTTTTTCCCGATCCAGTTGACATCTAACCAATCGATCGAACTTGACCGATCGGTCAAGGTTAACTGATAGGTTAAGTTCAACCGGTCGAGGTCGATGTGATCGGGCAAAAAACTAAGATTTTTGCCCGATTCAGTAGAAATCTGACCGATCGGTCGAACATGACCGATCAGTCAAGATTGACCGATCAATTAAGTTCAACCGGTCGAGGTCGAAGTGATCGGGTAAAAAACTAAGATCGTTGCCCGATCCAGTAGAAATCTGATCGATTAGTCGAACATGACTGATCGGTCAAGATTGACCGATCGGTTAAGTTCAACTAGTCGAGGTCGAAGTGATCGATCAAAAAACTAAGTTTTTTGCCCGATCCAGTAAAAATCTGACCGATCGGTCGAACTTGACCGATCGGTTAAGATTGACCGATCGGTTAAGTTCAACCGGTCGAGGTCGAAGTGATCGGGCAAAAAACTAACCAGTAGAAATCTGACCGATCGGTCGAACTTGATTGATCGGTTAAGATAGACCGATCGGTTAAGTTCAATCGGTCGAGGTCAAAGTGATCGGGCAAAAAACTAAGTTTTTTGCCCGATCTAGTAGAAATCTGACCGATCGGTCGAATTTGAGCGATCGGTAAAGATTGACCGATCGGTTAAGTTCAACCGGTCGAGGTCGAAGTGATCGGGCAAAAGAGCCTGTATTTTGCCTGATCCTTTGGTAAATTACTCGATCGTCTGCCTGTCGAACGGATAAAGTCTTCGAACTGTGGTTGAAGTCCATTGCCCTATTTGAGCCGGTGGTCCACCTGGACCAGCTGTTCGCTTGGACCGGCGATTCGCTTGGACCGACGGTTCGTCTGGTTCGACACTTCATCTGGATCCGACGTTTCGCCTGGAAGAGCGCTTGCTACGGATTGACGCCACGTGTCCCTTCTGAAAACACAGGATTTGACCTGGAGATGCCACGTGTCTTTTTGATTTTCGTGCTAGTTTCTCCGGGGTTTATAAGCCCTTTTGGATTTCATTTCTGCCTCACACTTCAAAATTTTTTCAAAGTCCAGAACTCTTTGCTCTCGAATTTCTTGCTCTTTGCGTTCTCCCGATCGGTCGAATGGCATCCTCCGGTAGCGTGAAGAAGATGAACGTGGTCCCTTTGAAGAGGAAGGGGAAGGAGAGGGCTTCGGTGTCGCCCGTACAGAAGGGCAAGGGCAAAGGTAAGGCTGAACTCGGAATCTTGGGAAAGAGGCACCAGGGTGTAGGATTTGCATCGGCACCGTCAAGGCCAGAGCACATCCCGAAGGCAAGTTTCGTTCTGGGGCCTTTGATGTCGCTAACGAAGGAGCCTGCCTATGAGTACAACACCGACGGAATGCTCACAGACGTGAAGAGGGCGAAGTGGCAGAAACTACTAGCCTGTTTCATAGAGGGGAAGACCCGACCGACACTCTCAGGAGTTCAGTCTGCTTTTGGGATTGATAAGCGGATGGTCTTCACATCGATCGCCAGCAAGGAGCAGGTGATGGGGACAGTAGTCACCATCGGCCAGTTGAATTGCGGACTGTGCCTCCCACTTCTGCCGTTCGCCGTGAGGCTGCTAAACACTTCAGGGCTTTGCCCGGGACAGATTTCCGGGAACACGTAGAGGATCATCTACGTCTTCTGCCGCGTGGAATCTGATTTCCAGGAAAAGCTTAGGGCATGCTACTCCAGTATTCCCAAGGGCGAAGAAGCAAGGATCGAATTGGGCTATTTCTTCTACCACTACAAGTGGGCTTCAAGGAAGGATAGCCCATTCTTCAACTTGACTGGCGTGTCCGCCCTTCGCCCGATTATCGACACCGTCGCATCTGATAAGCTCTACACCGATTGGCCGATCTCGGTTTTCGGTGCCTGGACTCCCCTCTCTGTGCCTGATACTCCGTGCTCTCAGGTCCACAAAGAGGTGGACATGTACTGCGCGGGAGGAGCCTTCGCGTGGACGTCGGAGCGGGTCGGGGCCATCGACAACCTCTTCTTGGAGTTGACCTGTGGCACGCGATCATGGAAGCAGTTCTCAAACTGCCCGGTCCGACACGACAACGCCAACCTCCTCCACCGTCTGCTGGCCCGGTATGAAGACAACGAGGTCTTGTACTCCGATTACGAGGAGGATCCTCAATCGGGCAAAATTATCAGAAAAATCCGGGTCGAGAAGAAAGCATATAGAGCAAAGCGCCGCCTGCCCACAGAGGAGAAGCTGGTGATAAACGCAGGGGCCAGGTGAAGAAGAGGAGGGTCCTCAAGGAGGAGAAGGAAGAGAAGAAAGAAGAAGAGGAGGGAGGAGACGAAGAAGAAGGAAAGGGAGGAGAAGAAGAAAAAGGAAAAGGAAAAGAAAAGAAAGATGAAGATGACGACGACGACGGTGATGATGGCGACAACGATGATGATGATGACGATGACGATGATGAGGGAGGTGGAGGAAACGGTGGTGGCGAAGAAATTCCGCCCACCCCCACTGGTGATGGTGAAGATCGGGGCGAGGAGGAGTCCCAACCAATTCCTATCGACGAGGCCAAGGCCCGTCGTATGAAAAACGTGATGGACGCGGTGGGCGACGGCCAGAAGGTGTTGCCCACCTACCATTTTGAAGAGTTAAAGTGCCCAACACGCTTGAAGATCAAGTTCTCGGGAAGTGATGAGGTTGCGAGCGACCCCACGCCTCTCGACCAAATACCCCCGAGTATCCTTCGCCTCGAGGGGGCTTCGTTGAGCGGGGGTTTGGAGGTTGAGCAGCCTCCACCCTCGCTCCGTCCTTCAACTGCTCAAGTGGCGGAGGAAGCGGCTGCCCTTATGGCTGGGCTCGAGCAGTCTGGCGGGCAGCAGGAAGAAGGGGAGATCACTCCTCCTCAGGGTGTCCCTCCCCTCGTCCAAATGGAGGGAGGGAGCCGTGTGGAGGCGGGGACTCCCCAACCTCCGCCAGAGGCGTCCCCTGCCAAGGAGAGGTCGACCCCCAGGGGTAAGAGCTCTGACCGGGGGAAGGGCAAGGTCGAAGCGTCTTGAGCCGATGCCACATGTATATCTTCGCTACCTTCCTGCCTTGACTGTATTGCTTTTGATGTTTGAAATATTCTAACTCTTTGAACTTTTGTACCGATGGTAGATGCTCCTGTTGGCACGGCTCAACTGTTGAATGACTTGGGCGAGGTTGACATCAACCACCCAATTGCTGCGATCCGGAAGCTCTGCAATCTTTCGGATGCTACCATTGATGAGGCCTATAACAGGCTGGAAGTTGTAGTAAGTGCATCTGCTTGATTTGATTTTGGAGTTGTATCTTCAGAAATATTTCTAACTCTTCTTGTTTGTTTGCAGAACTCAGCTATCCTGAAGCTCGCAACGAGGCTCTTCAAGAGGGTCGGAGAGCGGGGGGCTTCAGATGAAGTCTCTCGCTTGACGACTGAACTGGAGGCTACGAACGAGGAGAAGGACAAGCTGAAGGAACTCCTGAATGCCAGAAAAGAGGCCCTCTCCATGAAGAAAGAAGCTCTCTACAAAGAGAAGATTGAGAGCAAGAGGTGGCTCGAGAACTACGTGGCTCGGGATCACGAGCTAGAAGAGTTGAAGAATCGATTCTTCAGGATCGAGACTTTGGCTCACGACCGATCAGTGGAGTTACAGGAGTTGAAGAGCCAACTTGCTGCCAAGGAAGCTGCCCTCGCTGCCAAGGAAGCTGCTCTTGCTGCCAAGGAGGAGGCCTTCACTAAGGAGCTGGAGCATACACGTACTGAGTGCGAGAGCTTCAGGTCAATGGCAGAGAAGGCGGTAGAAGCCCTTAGGGTTCATGCTAGTGGCGTCCAATCTTCGAAGGTGTCTGCGACGAGCAGGGCTCGTGGTGGATCTGAAGGAGAGAGGTCACGCGCTCCAAGTATGGCCAAACCCTGATATTTTATATTTCTTTCTTCTGCTGTTGTATCTGTAAGCTCTTCACATATAAAAGCTCACTCCTGTACTCAGAAACTTTTTGAGAAATAAAGATATCTTTTTGGTATTTGAAATTGCATGTCTCTTGTATTGATCTTTTTGAATGTTTATGTTCGGGATGGTCTTGGAATATTTGAATATACTTAAACACTTAACTGGAAGGGGCCGAGTCGCAACTTGATCACCCAAACTTGTTAAGTAACTTGAAAGTTGAAGATTGGGTTGTAACACAACTTGAAACCGTTTAATATTTGTATGTGAGGGGTTGAGTCGCAACTCAAGCACCCAAACTTGCTAGACGATATTGCAATTGAAGGTTATTTAACATTTGTGCGTAAGGGATCGCGTCGCAACTCAAGCTCCCGAACTTGTTAAATTGACCTAGTGACTTGAAGGTTGTTTTGTTTCACAACCCGAAACCGTTTAACATCTGCCTGTAAGGGGTTGAGTCACAACTCAAGCACCCAAACTTATTAAACGACCTGGTAATTTGAATACAGATAATTTTGAACTTGAACTTGAATGTAGATAACTTAAAACTGCTCTAGAACTTGAGTTGAGAAGATGAACATTTGAAAGCAATCTTTTATTCATCATGGAATTTACATCATGGGTAGAACATTTTGAGATGTCTAGCATTCCAAGCTCATGGTAGTCTATCTCCTTCTGGCGAAATTAGCCTATAAGATCCTTTGCCTCCTATTGATTCGACGATGTAAGGACCTTCCCAGTTGGGAGCTAGTTTTCCATTGCTGTGTTCTTTTGTGTTGTAGAAGACCACCCTGAGGACTAAGCTGTCAATTGGGAACTCTCTTTTGTTGACTTTCTGATCGTAGGCTCGCTTGATTCTCTGTTGATATTTGGCAACACGAAGGGTTGCTCGGTCTCGCAATTCTTTAGAGAAATCCAGATCATTGACTCGAAGCTCTTCATTAACCCCTTCTTCGATGGCTCTGGTCTTCAAAGTACTTGATATGTTTTCTATAGGGAGCACTGCTTCTGACACGTATGTTAGGCGAAAGGGTGAGAACCCAGTTGATCTTCTTGGAGTTGTTCGATAGCCCCACAAGACTTCAGGTAAGACTTACTCCCACAATCCTTTCTTATCATCGAGTTTCTTCTTGAGTAAGTCAAGGATAGCTCTGTTAGAGGCTTCTGCTTGGCCATTGCATTGAGGATATCTTGGTGTTGAGTAGATAAGCTTGATGCCATTGTTGAGGCAGAACTCACGGAACTTGTTGGAGTCGAATTGAGCTCCATTGTCAGCAATTAAGACTTGGGGTATGCCAAACCTTGAAAAGATGTTATGCCTGATGAACTTGATGACTTCATCGTTAGTCTCTCGGAAGAGTGGCACGGCTTCAACCCACTTTGTGAAGTAGTCCGTGGTCAACAGCAGATACTTTTTTTTGCTTGGAGTTGGTGGGAATGGACCTAAGAAGTCCAACCCCCATTGATGGAAGGGCCATGGACTTGTTAGTTGATGGAGCTCATCTGCTGGGAGGTGGATGGCTTGAGCGTGTCGCTGGCAAGGCTCACATCTTTGAACTACTTGGTGCGCGTCTCTTGCTATTGTTGGCCAGTAGTAGCCTTGCAGCTTCGTCTTGGCTTCAAGAGATCTTCCTCCCGAATGATCCCGTAGGCCCCAGAATGGATGTGAACTAAGATTGCTTTTGCTTGCAAAGGACCAATGCACTTGAGTAATATCCCATTGTGTGATCTGAAATATAGATCTTCTTCTTGGAGAATATAGCATGAGAGTTTCCTTTGAAGTCTTCTTGCTTGAATTGGATCTTCTAGCATCCTTCCTTGCTTGAAGAAGTCGAAGATTGGTCGTCTCTAATCTTCGAGTTCATGTATAGTGGCCCGATCGGGGGCTGGTTGCTCTCCACCCCTGGCCCTTTCAGTAGTGGCGATGACTTGTTGCTCAAGAGTAATCTTGGGTGATTCTTGATAATCGATCTGTATTTGCCTTCCTCCGAGCGAATCTCCGAGAACCGAGGCAGCATTGACTAAGGCATCTGCTTCTCGATTTTCTGATCACGGGATTTGAACGAACTCGGTGCTAGCAAAACGTTACTGAAGATGTCGCACTAGGGCCAAGTAATGTCGCATTCTCTCTCCTCTTGCAGTGTACTCCCCGTTGATCTGTCTTATGATTAGTTGGGAGTCGCTGTAGATAGTGAGCCGATCTATCCTCAGAGATTCAGCCATTTCGAGTCCAGAGACAAGTGCTTCGTATTCAGCTTCGTTGTTGGTGGCGTTGAATCCAAGGAGAATGGCCTTTTGAAGGTGATCAAGTTCGGGGGATACCAAGACTATCCCAATTCCTGAACCGATCGCGCTCAAAGCTCCATCAGTATAAAATTTCCATTGAGCTGGTGTAGTGGTGGGAGGATCGGTCTTTGCAGCCAGATTGAATGGAGGTTCATCTTCATCTTCAAGGCGCATATCAATGTCCTCCTCCCAAGTTATGGGATCTTCGACTGGGAAGTCAGCTAAGAAATCAGCGATTGCTTGTCCCTTGAGTGAGTTGCGAGGTTCGAATTGAATTCCGAGGGCACTCATCTCGATCACCCATTTGGTCATTCGACCCGCTCGACCCGCCTTGTCGAGGATATATTTGAGTGGGTGCTCTGAGATGACTGTGATCAGGTGGGATATGAAATAGGGATGGAGTCATCTTGATGCAGTAAGTAAGGCTAATACGACCTTCTCAATCTTTGAATAACGAGTTTCTGCCGGTAGGAGCGTATGGCTGATATAGTAGACCGGATACTCGATACCTTCTCTTCTACTGACCAGGACTGAGCTGATTGCTTGGTTGGTGACGGTAAGGTAGAGCCAGAGATCCTCTTTCGGGAGAGGAGCTGTTAGGATGGAAGCTCGCACAAGATAGTTCTTGACTTCTTGAAAGGCTTCTTCACAAGTTGGACTCCACCCGGAGGTATCTATATTTCGCAACTTGTCGAAGAGCGGCTTGCATTTGTCGGAAGACTTCGAGATAAATCGATTGAGGGCAGCTAGTCTTCCAGTGAGGCGTTGCACTTCCTTCCGATTTGTAGGCGATGGCATATCGAGTATAGCTCGAATTTGATCGGGGTTGGCTTTAATTCCTCTTCTGGTGACAAGGTGTCCCAGGAATTTGCCCGATTGAACACCAAAGGCGCATTTAGCTGGGTTTAGCTTCATGCGATGCTTTCGAAGGATTTGAAACATCTTCGCCAGATCAGAGAGGTGGTTTTTCCGATTGTGACTTTTGGTGAGAAGGTCGTCGACGTAGACTTCGACATTGCGCCCGATTTAATCTTCGAACATCTTGGTGACCAGCCTTTGATAGGTAGATCCAGCGTTTTTGAGGCCGAAGGGCATTAAGTTATAGCAGTAAAGACCTTGGCTAGTCACAAAGCAAGTCTTCTTTCGATCATCCGGGTGTAGTGGAATTTGATTGTACCCAGAGTATCCATCTATGAAAGATAAGAGCTCATGGCCAGCAGTGGCATCGACGAGCCTATCTATTCTTGGCATGGGGAATGGATCTTTGGGACAAGCCTTGTTGAGGTTGGTGAAGTCGATGCACACTCTGACCTTCCCATTTTTCTTTGGGACAGCAACTATATTGGAGATCCAAGTAGGGTACTCTACTTCAAGAATGAAGCCTGGTGCAAGTACTTTACTGATCTCCTCTTGAACTGCAACTTGTAGTTCTGGTCGAATTGTGCGTGGCTTTTGCTTAACAGGTTTCACTCCTTCTTTGATTGCGAGCCGATGGCACGCATCATCTAGATTGATCCCAGGCATATGTTCGAAGCACTAGGTGAAGACGTCGATGTTGGATTGAAGGAAGGATACCATGTCTCGCGCTTCTGCGTCGCTGAGACCGGTATTGATGAATGTTTCTTGAGGGAGATCTCCACCGCCGATATTGATTGGGATAATCTCTTCGATTGAGGGTGATGCCTCCCACTCAACTGGTGGGGGCTCGGACAGTGTGATCTCCTTTGGTTGCTACCTTGAAGAAGGATGAACTTCATCTCTGGGTCGCTTTGGGGGAGCGACATTTATTCTGCGATCTGTTTTCACAGCAGCCGCTTCGCAAGATCGCCCGGCTTGTTGATCTCCTCGAATGCATACAATACCCTCCCCCGTTGCAAACTTGAGAAGTTGATGGTAAGAAGAGGAGATAGCATTGATCTGGTGTAGAAACGATCGACCGAGGATGATGTTGTAGTTGGACGTTCCTTCGACGATCGCGAACCTTACCGAGACTCGAGTCTCTCGGCTGAGGTCGAGGGTGAATCTTGATTCGCCCATTGTTATGCTTTGCTCGCCGTTGAAGCCTGTGATCACCATTGGGACAACTTCAAGACTTGAATATTTATGTCCCAGACGCTTGAAGCAGTCTGAGAACATGATGTCGATGGAGCTTCCGGTATCGATGAGGATGCGATTGACAGTGCTCCCGTCAATGATGAGCTTCAGGACTAGGGGGTCTCGATGTGGAGTATGAACTCCTTGAAGATCGGCGTCATTGAAAACAATGGAGGGCCAAGCTAAGCCTTTAACGGGCTTCTCAATCCAGGTATCTTCCTTGTTCGCCACAGAGCGAACGTGGAAGATGCGTCGAATTTGTCGATCAACTTCCTTCCCGGTCAGCGCTTGGTTGTGCAATGACCCATGAATGCCAAAGACGTTGACACGCACGGTGATAGGTGATCGATTGGATGAGATTTGATGGACCCAACAAGCCTCTTTCCCCTTTGCAAATGTTCGGCGCTGATCTTGTCCGCCCTTGGCGAACTCTTGGAGATGGCCTTCGCGTAGTAAATCATCGAGATGGTATCTTAATCGATAACATTTTTCGGTAGGATGGCCATGACTGCGATGAAAATCACAGTAAACTGTTTTGTCTGCAGTGACCTTGGTGTCGGGCTGCAAAGGATTAGGCCTCCGGAGGAACTCTTCGTGCTAAATGCGGTCGAGGATTTGCTCAATCGGTAGATTCCAATCGATAAAAGTGGTCTTCTTCGGAGGGGATCTGCACCCATCGTTTCTTGACTTCTTGTGTACAGGGGGGACTACTGCCTCTGCATTGTGAGCTTTGGCAGTATACTTCGGGGCTTCCCTTTCGACGGGTCGCCTCTTCGTTTCTTACCCCTTTCGAGCAACTTGATCATCTTCGACTTCAATCTCTCTTTAGATTCGATCGAACATTGAACTCAAAGAAGAAGGAGGATTACGAATGAAGTCGTTGTAGATGTGCAAGTCGAATCGGAGGGCATTTTGGAAGGCTAGCATAATAGCCTCATCGTCCAAATGTCTTCCTGAGAGGGCGACGTGCTTATTGCGGAATCTCCTTGTGAAGCTGCGGAGACTCTCGTCAGCACCCATCCTCAGCCCGTAGAGGGAGTCGAGTTTCTTCTCCGGCTTCAAGTTAAGCTGATAGTGCTGCACGAAATGGTTAGCCAGTACTCCGAACTGGGTGATGGATCCAGCCCGGAGGTTATGGTACCAATCAAGGGAAGGCTTGTCGAGGCTCCCGGCGAAGGTACGGCAGAGCATGTTGTTTTCTTCCTCGTGCGGCGTCAGAGCTTGCTTGAAGGCGAGTATGTGGAGAGTCGGATCTCCCTTGAGGCAATTGAATTTGGGGAGAGTAGGAGTCCTCCATCCCCTAGAAAATGCTGACTGGAACAGGCTCCAATGGAGAGGTCCAGCAGATGAGTATCCATCCCTTCGACCATGCCCCCTACTTGGATGCAAGTCAAGAGGCAAGATCGTGAGGTCTTGCTCAGGCCTTTGAGTGTCAGCCGGTTGGAGTCGGTGACGAAGATCCATTCCGGCTCCACGTTGAAGTGGGATGGATGGAGAACCTCTACTCTTTGAGGGCGCCCCTTTTATCTGGTGTCTTCTTGATAAGTGGGGCTTTGAAAGTGTCCTTCTGTCACAGTTGCGATCGGAAGAGGATTGGGAGGACTCATCGTCGATGCGATCCCAAACACTCTGCTTCCATGGGGCAGCAGAGGGAGTTGGGTCGCGACGAATCCTCTCAAGGGCAGCAATGCCCATTGATCTCCGTGGCTCGGAGCGGATCGATTGTCGTGGTAGATCAACTCTCTCGTTAGTCGAGGGGATGGTAGAGCAATCCGGCTTCGGAGACTGCCTTCTTGAGAGCATCCCTTTCAGCAGTAAGGGCGGCATTCTGCTTAGCCAGTTGTAGCAGTTGATAGTCGACCGCCGAGATTTAGTAGGTCGATGGAGGGTCTTCAGCAGGAGCAGGGGCAGTCTGCCCAATTGATTGTCGAGGAGGTGGTGCAATCGGTCGATCGATCGGTCTTCCGCTGCTTGAGCAAACCCCCACTTCGGGGACAACAAGGGGTTGTCCAAAATTGAGCCGTTGACTCATTGAGCGAGTCTTCGGGCGAGGCTGACGCGTGTTACTTCCCTCTGGTTGACCCTGATGCTTCATCCTCGCCATTTAGGGAAAGCGAAGGATGTAACCAGATTGCTGATATCCGAACGGTTGTCTGCTCAACCGAAGGGGCGGGGAAGTCTGACTATCTAGATCGGTTGTCTGCTCAACCGATCTGATACTTATTGTAGAGCGGACTTGGCTTTTCGCTCGATCCCACAGACGGCGCCAAACTGTGGCGGAAAAATCTTCGTGCCGATCCAAAGACTCCGCCTCACCAGTCAGTTGATGTTGGAGGGAAAATCGTTGGTCGATCTGTCGAGTGAAAGGTAGGTTTGAAGGTTGGTGTTTTGGTGATTTAGAGTTAGTGACTTAAGTATGCAAGCAGAGAGAATGACACAAGATATGATCTCGGAGTTCAGCCAAAGCCTACGTCTCCGTGCTATAGGGGGCAACTCGAATTCACTATCACTTCGCTCGAAGTGACCTCGACAGGCCGAGTGTCACCGTAGTATCTCCAATCTCTTCAGAGACAAGAAGAAGGTCGAGGAGAGTTAGAGGATGGGAAGCTGGAGATTCCAGAGCTCTGGTTTTCGGAAATCAGATATCAGATTATGGTATTGATCTCTGGATCCTTTTTACATTCGAAGGCTCTGCTATTTATAGGATTTCCTAGAAAGGAATCTGGGGGTAAATGGCGGTTTCTGCTGCCGGTTTAGGGGGATTCCACAGGCTAGGCTGGTGGGTCCCGCTGTCGTTTTCGGGGATTCCACAGGCAGGGCCAGTGGGTCCCGCGGAAGTCTCTGTGGGCCCACCAGGCAGGGCCGGTGGGTCCCGCGAAAGTCTCTGTGGCCCCACCAGGCAGGGCCGGTGGGTCCCGCGGAAGCCTCTGTGGGCCCACCAAGCAGGGCCGGTGGGTCCCGCGGAAGTCTCTGTGGGCCCACCAGGCAGGGCCGGTGGGCCTCGCGGTTTGTAGACCTCTCTGCCAAAATTTGCACCCGCAGTTGTTGTTGTCTCGACAGGAGCTGCTGTATTTGAAGACCACCATGTCTTTTCTCTTTTGTGATTTGCTCCCAAGAAATAAGGTGAAGCCTTCTTTCTCGGCTATTATGTCCCCAAAAAAAATCAAGATACACTCGCTCAAGCCGAAGGGCGCCCGCCACCATGACATGTACTGGAATTGCTACAAGCATTGCCTAGAGGAGGATCAACGTTCCCGCTCGGGACAACGTTTTAGTTTTTCATCCAGCCAATTGAGCCTCTTACCGATAGACAAGGAATTTGATATTCAGTCACTGGAATCCGATTGGCAATAATCGGCACTCCAAGATACATCCATGGACCAAGAACCATCAAATTTTTAACAGCAATTTTAAAAAAATGGATTAAAAAGTATTTTATTTGGAATGAACGGACCCAAAACTTTTAATTTATCAACAACGGACTTATACGACAATTCAATTGCTGTATAGGCAGTTTAATGATGCATATCCTGATATATGACAGTTTGACTGTCGCATAACCTGATACGGCAGTTTGAGTGTAGTATAACCTTATACGGTAGTTTGACTGCCTTATAAAGACCAATGACTATTTAAACGGTAGTCTGATTGTCGTAGAAAGACCCCAACGGGTAGTCTTGATTTTGTACGGCAGTCGGGTTGCCGTATAAAGGCTATTGCTGGAAGTAAAACAACTATTTTTTTCTTATACAGCAGTTGAATTGCCATATAAGTCAGTTGCTGCTAAGTTAAAAGTTTTGGATCCATTCCTTCCAAATAAATTAATATTTAATCCGTTTTTTAAAAATTGCTGAATTGCAAAACTGCCACTCCAGCAAAAGTACCAATTCGTTTCCAGTAAGAATATCCATTCGTCTTTGGCATGAGTATTCCATTCGTCGATTCACACTATACATGTAACGATTGCTACAATGATTTCACTGTAGCCACTGCATCGAAAACACTGTAGCAAGAGTATACATTCGTCTCCGAAAAGAGTATCCATTCGTCATGAACAAGAGTGATATTCACCGGGTGATACTGTGCATGTTGCGGATGTTACAGTGATTTCACTGTAGCAAGAGTATCCGTTCGTCTTCAGAAAAAAGTATCAATTCGGCTAATTGGTACTCTGCTACAGTGAAATCACAGTAGCAACGATTAATTTGCTAAATTAATACTCTTATCAAATCTGATTAATACTCTTGCTATAGTGATTTCACTATAGGAGCTACAATATAATCACTGTAGCAGCTATAACGAAATAATTATAGCTACTGCTATATGCACAATGTCAAACAAGCAAATGGATATTTTTTATGGAGACAAATGGATACTCTAATTGTAGCACGTGAGGGTGTAAGTAAGGATAAGAAGCTTACTGTAGTATATAAAGTTTGGGAGAAACTTAGTGCAATATTAAAACGTAGCTTGTCCTTTGGCTAATATAACATAAGGCTTTTAAGCCTAGTCTCCCTTGTTTGTTGGCCTTTTCGATGATGGGTTTGGCTTATTGATTCCGCTTCTTGTGAGTGATGGGTTTGGCCGGTCATCTCGGCATGGGGAGTGTAGTGCGACAACCATCTTCGAGAGCCTTCCCTGTGGTCTAACCCATCTGTTCCCCGATTGAATGCGAGGACCCTAGGGGTTTGGAATCCTGGGTGCTGAGCTGAGTCATGGGTGGTTCTTGGTTTTGGTGGAGCTCTGTATGGAAGTAGTCTTCAAATGTTTCATATCCCTCTCTCTCTCTCTCTTTCTTTGTGGTTGGGTTCTTGATTCCTTCTCTTCATGCTTCAAGGGTGCTTCCTCTTCCAGTGAAAGCTTGCTTCAGTGTTGTAAAATTCTCAGCTTCTTAGCATCTGAAAGCACAGGCTTTGGGGGTCTCTCATGATCTCTCTTTCTGGGTGTTTCCAATTATGCCCTGATGCTGTTTCTGATCATGCATATAGGGGGGGGTATTGGCATGGGTTCCGGGTTTTTGTCTTCACTCTTCACTGCCTCTGGTTGATAGTTGCTAACAACCTGGTTTGTGAAGTATATAGTTAAGAGGACTGATCCAATCCCAATAGTTTCCTCCCTTCAATTCCCTTTGTTCTTAATTTGTCACCCCACCACCCACTTGTCAACTCCTCCTCTTCAGAGCGAGCAAGATGTCTTCATCAAGGCCTTCACACTCTACCACTAGCTCTAGCAAGAGCAGGCACAGCGCGAGGGTAATAGCTCAGACCTCTGTGGATGCAAAGCTGGATGCAGAGTTTGAAGAGATGGGCGTCTCTTTCGACTACTCGCAGACGGTGACCGCACACACCCACCAGAAGGCATCATCCGCCGAGCCGCAGCGATCGGAGAAGGTGACGGCGTACCTGCAGAGCATCCAGAAGGGGAAGCTAATCCAGCCCTTTGGCTGCTTGCTAGCCGTCGATGAGAAGAGCTTCAAAGTCATCGCCTACAGCAAGAATGCGCCGGAGATGCTCACCATGGTCAGCCATGCGGTCCCCAGCGTGGGCGACAACCCGAGTCTCGGCATCGGCACCGACATGAGGTCGCTCTTCACCTCCCCGAGCACGGCCGCGCTGCACAAGGCCTTGGGCTTCGCCGAGGTCTCCCTCCTCAATCCCATTCTAGTCCACTGCAAAACCTCGGGCAAGCCCTTCTACGCGATCGCGCATCGGGTGACAGCGTGTTTGATCATAGATTTCGAGCCGGTGAAGCCGACTGAGGTACCCTTGACTGCCGCCGGGGCTCTCCAGTCCTACAAGCTCGCCGCCAAGGCCATTTCCAAGCTCCAATCCCTCACCGGGGGGAGCATGGAGAAGCTGTGCAACACGGTCGTCCAAGAAGTCTTCGAGCTCACCGGGTACGATCGGGTCATGGCTTATAGGTTCCACGAGGACGATCACGGCGAGGTCTTTGCGGAGGTCACCAAGCCGGGCCTAGAACCGTATGTGGGGCTGCACTACCCTGCTACTGACATTCCTCAGGCTGCCAGATTTCTCTTCATGAAGAACAGGGTCCGCATGATCTGCGATTGCCGTGCCAAACCGGTGAAGGTGTACCAAGATGAGAAGCTCCCCTCTGAGATCACCTTCTGCGGCTCCACCCTTAGAGCCCCACACAGCTGCCACTTGCAGTACATGGAGAACATGAACTCCATCGCTTCCCTGGTAATGGCGGTCGTGGTTAATGAAAGGGAGGAGGACGACAACGACGGCGGCGATGAGCAGAGTGGACAAACCCAGCAGCAGAATAGGAAGAGGCTTTGGGGGCTGGTGGTCTGCCATCACGAGAGCCCGAGGTTCGTCCCGTTTCCCCTAAGGTATGCCTGTGAGTTCTTGGTCCAGGTGTTTGCCATCCATGTCAACAAGGAGTTTGAGTTGGAGAGCCAGACTCGCGAGAAGAGCATCTTACGAACACAGACACTGCTATGCGACATGCTGCTTCGAGATGCTGATCCTATCGGCATTGTATCCCAGAGCCCCAATATCATGGATCTAGTCAGGTGCGATGGCGCTGCCCTTCTTTTCCAGAACAGGGTCTGGCGCCTTGGTCTGGCTCCGTCCGAATCCCAAATCTCTGAGATTGCCTTCTGGCTCTCGGAGCATCACATGGATTCCACTGGATTGAGTACTGATAGCCTACATGACGCAGGGTATCTGGGGGCTCGAGCTCTGGGTGATATAGTGTGTGGAATGGCTGCAGCCAAGATCACTTCCAAGGATATCCTTTTCTGGTTTCGGTCTCACACCGCCGCTGAGGTTAGATGGGGAGGCGCAAAGCATGACCCTTCTGAGCAGGATGATGGCAGGAGAATGCACCCGAGGTCATCCTTCAAAGCTTTCCTAGAGGTCGTGAAGATGAGGAGTTCGCCTTGGAATGACTGCGAGATGGACGCCATTCACTCCCTGCAGCTTATTCTTCGGGGAACCTTTGATGACAGTGAGAGTCGTGGCAAGAGGGCTTCACTGGACTCTCAGATCACTGACCTGAAACTTGAAGGGATGCTGGAGCTGCAAGCGGTCACAAACGAAATGGTCCGTCTCATCGAGTCAGCGACAGTGCCGATTTTGGCGGTGGACGTCGATGGTCTTGTTAATGGGTGGAATATGAAGATCGCTGAATTGACGGGACTTCCGATTGACCGTGCCATAGGGAAGCATATGCTTACCCTTGTGGAAGATTGTTCAGTTGATGCTGTCAAGAAGATGCTTTATTCCGCATTGCAGGGTAAGCTTGCAATTCGTTTTTAGCCTTAACTTGCATCCACCTTCAGTAATAAGGTGCATCATTTGCTGCGTATGTTGGGTCCTTGATGTTGGTTTTTTTCATAGTTTGATCTCACAGCTTAGCTGGTGGACATTATTTATTTTTTTGCAACCATGAGTTGTGGGACTGAACCTGGCTTACAAGCTCAAATAATCAGAAGAATATGATGAACTAATGCAGTTTCAATTTTCATTTCTCTTGTTTCTGGTCAGGAAAAGAAGAACAGAATGTGGAGTTTCAGATGAAAACTCACGGACCTCGGACAGATGATGGTCCTGTTTTCTTAGTAGTGAATGCATGCGCGAACCGTGACCTCAACGAAAATGTTGTCGGTGTGTGTTTTGTCGCCCAAGATATGACCAGCCATAAGTTGGTGATGGACAAGTTCACACGGATCGAAGGAGATTACAAGGCGATCGTGCTGAACCCAAATCCGCTGATCCCTCCTATATTTGGTGCTGATGAATTCGGATGGTGTTCTGAATGGAATCCGGCCATGACCAAGTTGTCCGGATGGGAGAGAGATGATGTGATGGATAGGATGCTCTTAGGCGAGGTCTTCGGGACTAATGTGGCCTGTTGCCGGATGAAGAACCAAGATGCATTTGTGAATCTTAGTATCGTCATCAGCAATGCCATGGTGGGTCAAGAAACAGTGAAGGCTCCATTTACTTTTGTGAAGCGTAATGGTAAGCATGTGGAGTGCCTGCTATCAGTGTGCAGGAAAGTGGATGGAGATGGTATGGTCACCGGAGTTTTTTGCTTTCTGCATGTTGCGAGTCAAGAGCTGCAGCAGGTGCTCCATGTGCAGCAGCTATCAGAGCAAACAACTATGAAGAAATTGAAGGCAATGTCTTATATCAGGCATGAGGTTAGGAATCCTCTTTCAGGTATTACCTATTCGCAGAAAATGCTGGAGGGTACTGATTTGTGTGAAGAGCAGAAGCAACTTCTAAGTACCGGAGCTAAATGTCATCATCAGCTGAATAGGATTATCAATGACTTGGATCTCGAAAACATCATGGACAGGTAAAACCGATTAAACTGGATAGAGTGTTCTTGCTCACTACACTGCCTATTATTTCTCCGTAATATTGTATGATACCTTCTCATTTCATCTAGTTCTCAAAAAGGAAAAAAGTTTACTCTGTCTTTCTCTCTTTCTCTCTCTCCCCTTATATAGGGAAAAATTCATGTGGCTTTCACCAGTGAAGGTACTGCATAATGGCAAACATTGGTGGCGATTTCTATACTATTATTTCCTTGTATGTGCGTTGGTTACATCTCATAATCTGATACTCTTGTTTTGGTTATCACCAGTTGTTTGGATATGGAGATGGTGGAGTTTGCTCTCCAAGATGTTGTTGTTGCTGCTGTAAGTCAAGTCATGATTGCCAGCGAGGGAAAGGGACTAAGAGTTATCTATGACTTGTCTGAGGGATTCATGACTGAAGGCATTTATGGGGACAGCGTGAGGCTTCAACAGATTCTTGCTGATTTCTTATTGGTATCTGTAAAGTTCTCTCCTAATGGAGGTCAGGTTGAAATTGCTACTCGTCTGATCAAAGATCGATTGGGAGACGCACTTCATCTTATACATCTGGAACTCAGGTACTGTGTAGAAATCATCGTTATGCAGTTGGCACTCCTTTTTTTTTATTTACAATAATAAGGATTTGATTTTATTAGATCTGGAAACAATCAGTCTATGAATATACTTATGCTTATCTATGCTAGTCCGATAGTTAAAAAATGTAAAATTACTTCATTTTGCCCCCCTTGTATCCAGTATCACTATGTTCTGATTCACTATATATGTTAAACCAGAGTGGTGTCTTCACTCCAACCCAATTGATCTACTCCACAAATTGTAGTTTTTTTAGCGACATCACTCCAACCCAGTTGTTCTACTCCACATATTGTAGTTTTTTAGCGGCATCACTCCAACCCAGTTGATCTACTCCACATATTCTTTTTTTTTTAATGACAACTTTCTAGTAGCAATCACAATTAAACAAGCAAATATTTCTTGTTAGATATAGTACTACCTTAGTCCCATATTGACTATGGGTTGTAATGTTGTGCATTCTCTCCCTATATAAGGAGAGGCATTGAGAGTTCTCTCACCAAACCCTAATATCTCTCTCTCTCTCTCTCAATATCTTGTAACATGGTATCGAAGCCTAGTTGCTTGGCCTAGGGTTTCAAGTTCTCGTCCCCAAGAATCTTTCTTTTCTTAGTGTTCGCCATCAGCCTTCCGTTTGATCGGTTCTCTGCACGCGATCATCTCTGAGCTCGTCTTCCTCGTCCCACATGTCAGAGTTCCACGCGATGACACTTTTCTCGGATTGAACCTTGTGATACTCGATCGTCGGTTGATCGGATCTCGAGTGAGGAGTATTTATCTCCTACTCTCTTTCTCTCCTCTGCTGTGGAGATAAGATTTTCCGGTCACAATCCACCATTGCTCGAGATGGGTGATCGGGACTGTTGCGGCAATCGATCCCCATACAGGGACGACGATGCTGTATGCTTGCCTCTCTATAGGAATCCCTAAACGAGGGATTGATCATGACCTTTGATTAGATCGCATGGCTAGAAAAGTTTAGGTAAGTGATGTGCCAGTCCGATGGGTTTAAGCAGACTCGACTCGCATCTCTATTCATCTTCTCCATCACGATCCGGCTTATGGATCGCACGTCTCTCCTCCCCACACCGATAGGGAGTGTGTGACCCCCAGGTTTCTTGTTCGTGAGCGGGTTTCTTTTGCCATCCCTGTTTCACGTGAAGGTCATCTCACACAAATTACGTTCGGGGGCTCCATTTCGTTGGGCCATTCGCCGAGATTGGCCTCCTCTCGGCCGATCTACGACCCGCGCGCGCCAGTTCTCCGCTCCACTCTTGTGATCCGAGTGACACCGGTGTGATCTTACTCCAGTCGTCTCTGCAGATTTGCCAACCACCGTGCGATCCTCCTCTGCTTTGCAATCCACAACCAAATGCAAGGCTTTTGCAATCGTCGTCCAATATTCTGCAAGATGAAACATAACTAGGTATTTTCAGCAGTAGTAGAAGTGAGGATTTTCTGCTCTGCCTCTATACTATAGATTGATTCATGATGGGTTGTTTCTTTGCGCTCTAGGAGATGGATTGCTACCAAGATAAGTACAATAGCTCATGGTGGATCGACGACTTGATGAACATCCGGCTCACGTGGCGTCCAAGAAGTCAGAGAGATTCATTGGAGTTTGTGATAGAAGATGAAGAACTTGATCGAGTGTGCCTTGCACGTCGCATAGAACTCCAATTACCAGCTAAAAATGAAAGTTGGTTGGTGCTTGCATTAACTGACAAACGTACTTGACACTGTATGAGATCATGCCGGGTAAATTTAAAGTATTGTAGTCCTCCTAGATTGTTACAATAAAATTGTGGTTCAGAAAATAAAGTAGTGTCAAGTTTTTGGGTTTGAAGTTTTGACATCAATGGAGTAGAGATGGACCGACAATTTTCATCAGTGCTCACTCAAGGAGTTCATAAGCATACTTTATTTGATTGAGTAAAAGACCATATGCAATATTGTGGACTTCAATGTCGAGGAAGTAGTGGGAAACCAAGATCTTTCATTGCAAACTCTTCTCCTAATTGTTTGGTAAACTTCTCCAAGAATGATTGATTACTGCTCGTTCATTGTATGTTATCGACATAAAGAAGTAAAAGTAGTGTACCAAGCGAGCTAATCCATTATATTTTTAATTTTGGCTTTGTAGACCCACTTGCAACCCACCACATTCATAGTGGGTGTTCTAGGAACTAGCTCCAGGCTCAAATATGATGGGAGGGATCCTAGCTACGCCATGCGTTCAATACAAAAAAATCCTATGGGAAGCTACAGGGATGACACAAGTGGGACTCTTTCTTGTATTGCACTAAAAAAAGGACCTGTATTGTTTTGTTGAACTACAGGTCCTTTGACTTAATAGTTCGTTTGGAATTTCATCAGCTAGATGTTTATAATATGTTTATAATCTGATGAGAAGTATTATGTGTTGGGTTTAAGAGTTCCAAACAAAAAACCATTGTGGGACCCATTGTGGTAGGAGGAGAAGCTTCCATGTCGTTGAGTAGCTAATGTATGCTAGTTACAGTGTGTCTTGGTGAATGTAGCAGCATAAATGAGGGAGTACCTACTTCTATCTTTAATCAGACTATATCGCTTGGAATAGTAGGCTCTAAGATTGACATAAATTTGTCCGGTTCATCAGGCGTAGAATTACGAGATGGTGAAGGGTCATCCATTATTCGAAATGATGAAATAAATGGCGGTGTAATGGACTCTCATCTTCTTGGTCAGTTGCGCCTCTAATCCATCGAAAAATGTAGTAATCTCTTCATTATGACCAGGTTGTGAATACTAATATATCCTTAGCAAATACCACATGTCTAGATCAAGGTTTGAGGATCGGCCGGATCAGATCAGATCAATTTTGGTCGTGTCCGTACGAAACACTCCCCAATCCCTAGTTTTGATCGGTCCATAGGAGATGAAGAAGAGCAGGAGAATAAGAGAAGAGAGAAAAAAAACCTACCTGGATCTCTGTTGTCGCTCGATCGCCTCTGTCTGCAATTGTCGTAGTCGTCGTTGTCACCGATCGCAGTAGCCATCGTTGTCACCGATCGCAGTAGCCGTCGTCATCGCTGATTACAGTAGCTGTCGCCTCACCGCCCCCTTTCCCTCCCTCTCACCAGCTCTCCTCTCAAACCCTAACTCGCGGGGTTTGAGAGAGCCGGTCTATGCCCCGCAATTCAACGCGAGGGGTTTATCTTGAATGGTCACTAGGATGATGTGGCATTCAATCACAATGTCCCTTTACTTGCCAGTCAGGGTCGAGTCCGATTTACCAGTCGGGGCTGGGTACAACGAACGACTGTGATCTGATAGACTTTATATCTTATAAGTTATAATAAAATATAATATATTATAATGTATAATATTATATAAATTAGAAAAAATAGGAAAAAATGTACTATAATTAGGAAGGCTTTTGGTTATGGTGGGATAAAGACAATCGTTCGATTTGAGACTTCATATGAGTGCCATTCAACTGGTTTCATCAACAAAATTTATGCGAATCGCATCACATGTAACCCCCTCCCGTCGTACCTCTCTCTCACACATAACCCTCTCCCTCTCTCTAACCCCCCATGTTGCTCCCTCTCTCAACCGCACGAATCTCTTTCTAACCCCCACATAACTCTCTCCCCCCACCGTCTGACTCTCTTTCTCTCTCTCTCTCCTCCCATACGTAACCCCCAATCCCTCGCCCCATTTATCTCTCTCTCCTCCCCCCCCCCCCCCCCCCCTCGCCCAGGCCACCGTCTCTTTCTCTCTATCTCTATGCGTGCATGGCAACACCCCCTTACCCCAATCCTGCTCCCTAACTCCTAGCGCCATTAAAGGATCTTCGAGGGTTATGCAACTCTCTTATCTCCTCCCATGATATCTCGCCAAGAAAAAGAAAAGACTGAACATCCAGGTTCTCCGATGTAAATATGTACCTTATTAGGGTTAGTTCTTTTGTTTTTGGTTCTCCAGATTTAGGATTCAGGTTTCAGCGTTTTTCCCCTTTCATGATTATGTTTTTTCATACCAGGTCCTTGATGGCGTTTGCAATCACCTTGGCTTGCTCCACTGATGTTGCATGCCCTTCAATAAGGGCGAGCTTCAGAACAACGCACCGGATGTCAAGTGCAATGAGTACTTAAGGGAAGTCACCATCTCTTAGAACATAGTCGGGAATTAAATTGATAGGATTTTCACATTTGACAAGGTGCTCAATTTTGAATTTCTTTGGTTTCAGCACAACCTGATTGCTCTTTTGCACCCAATGTTCTTGTTAACGGATAGTCCCACATCGGTAAGGGAGGCACCCATCACCCGCTTAATATACCCCCTGTGGACCTCCCCTTACAAGCCGGTTTTGTGAGGTGCGAGGGTTTCTAACATGGTATCAGAGCTAGCCCGTCTCCTGCTCCTGCTCCGGGTGCTCCCCACCGATGATGCCTTGCCACGCGTGCTCCGCGTGAGGGGGGATGTTAACGGATAGTCCCACATCGGTAAGGGAGGCACCCATCACCCGCTTAATATACCCCCTGTGGACCTCCCCTTACAAGTCGGTTTTGTGAGGTGCAAGGGTTTCTAACATGGTATCAGAGCTAGCCCGTCTCCTGCTCCTGCTCCTGCTCCCGCTCCGGGTGCTCCCCACCGATAATGCCTTGCCACGCGTGCTCCGCGTGAGGGGGGATGTTAACGGATAGTCCCACATCGGTAAGGGAGGCACCCATCACCTGCTTAATATACCCCCTGTGGACCTCCCCTTACAAGCCGGTTTTGTGAGGTGCGAGGGTTTCTAACAGTTCTAAAAAGCGCTAGGCGCTAGTCGGGCGGTGGGGGACCTTCTAGCGCCTAGGCCGCCTAGGCGACGCCTAGGCTTTTTTGTTTTTTTAAATTATTTTGATATTATATATAATATATATTTTTTTAACTTACTATAAATTCAAGATTATCCTAAATATTATTTTAAAGAGCATGTATCATTTACATAACCATAAATTCAAGATTAACAAGTACAAAAGAAAGCATGATATTATCTCAAATAATATCATAATATCCATAATTTTAGTATATTCCAAATCATAAATTTATGATTTTCAATAATAGTATAGTATCTATACACGTTCTAGTGCTTAGGCCTGCCTAGACTGCCACCTAGCCCCGCCTAGGCGGCCGTCTAGCCCCACCTAGAGGCAAGGTATGTACCGGCCGGTACGTACCGGTACCGGCCGATACGGACCGATACCGGTTGAGAAAAAAAATCTGAAAAAAAACCCAAAACCCCCCCAAAAAAAAAAACTAACATGTCGGTACCGGGCCGTACCGGTCTGTACCGGCCTGTACCGGCCTGAACCGGCCGATACGGACCGGTACGTACCGGTACCGGCCGATACAGGCCAGGTATCGGGATCGGATGCAGTACCGGTCTCGAACCGGCCAAAACCGGTACGTACCGGTATCGACCGAGATTT
The DNA here is from genome assembly GCA_947650365.1 of Chamaelirium japonicum. NCBI lineage: Eukaryota > Viridiplantae > Streptophyta > Magnoliopsida > Liliales > Melanthiaceae > Chamaelirium > Chamaelirium japonicum. The sequence goes on from OX393560.1 coordinate 64,550,447, forward strand.
AAAACCCTGCCTAGAGGCTTGGGCCACTTTTCTGCACCGCCTAGGATTAGGCTAGGCGGTGGGGGGCCTTCTAGTGCCTAGGCGGTGCCTTGGCCGCTTTTTAGAACACTGCTTGCACCCCATTTATTAGAAATTTTTACGGATCATAATGTTTTTCAATTGCAAAACTTGAACATAAGCAGTTTGTAGTCTAGCGTGCAGGATTTAGGAATTTCATAAGTTGTGCCCTATTTTTCTGGCCATTTTGCAATTTAGGCCAAAGTCATCAATTTGATGTTTTAAATTAGAGAGTTCTAACCGGTTTCCGTCATCACTTAAACTGTATGTGAATAATTTTGTTTAAAGGGTAGTCACAAATATTAGGGTCTTCTACAATTATTTTGATTTAGGTGTTCGAACAGGGGGTGTGTTGCTGCCGAAGGCTACCGCTGCAGTGCTGCAGTGCTGATGCCTTTGATGGCGGCCGTTGTGGCTGCTGATCTATCAATTTCGGTGAGTGCGATTTCATTCTGCTAGATGCAGGACGACCCCATCTCTGTGTGTGTGTGTGTGTTGGGGGGGGATGGGAATTGTGTGATTTGGGGATTTAATCTTCTATTTTTTTGTTGATTTTTTTTCTTCTAACAATCCACCATGTCGTCACCTTCTGGTATTGTGTGATCTTGCAGTGCTCTCCCTCTCCACCTCTCTTTATGTGGTCACCCTACTAAAAATGAACGTCGCGAACAAATGTATACCGCCGATGTATTTTGCTGCCCCACCTCCCACTGAATGTGCTTTGCCACAGAACACGTCCTCATTGAATATGGGTGCCGTCGAACGAATTTTGCCGCCCCCGTCGAAAGTGTTTGGTAGCCGAAGGTGGCTGTCCGAGTACCGATAGGCACGGACATTACTAGTATACAAAGTTTGAAAAAGAATTAGAAAAAATTACAGAAAATAGAATAAGAAATTTTTAAAAATAAAAATTTATTAAAAAAAATAAAAATAAGAAAAATTATTTTTTAGTTTTAAATTATTTCTTAAAAAAATCGAAACCGAAACCAACAAAACGTCTATCCAAAACTCCGAAACCGACCAAAACCAATACTTAGTGCGCGAACCGAAATCGAAACTAAAAACCTTAGTCTAGATATGTAGATATGACTCGTGGGCGGATAGTAACAACGGTAGCCTTTGTGGTAAGGGAGAAAGCAAGGTTGAGCTTAGTCTTTTCATAATCCCTCGAATAGGGAAAGCATCTGCAGTCAAATATGTGAACAAATCCATGTCTAGTGTCCTTTTTATCAATAGTTTATAAGGTGATTAATATTCTAAAACGTGAAGATTTTCTGTTGATCAACAATGGTACCAAAGGCTTACATCCAATATTTTGGTGGGAATCCTGCATGGTACAACATTGTAACCTGAGTTCAATTATATTTCTATGTTTTCTCTCTGCTAACCTATATAGTTCTGGAGTGTGTGGACATAACATTTGATGTCGAATTTCATGTCCTAAGAGATGAGGGAAAAGCTTTACATTGAGAATCCCCCCTCCATCTGACTGGAAAATCTAAACTTGCTTCCCTGATTGTGCCTGAACTTGTTTGTGAACACTACTGAAACATTACAGAAAATTTGATTTGAATTTTAACAAAAAAACCAAGTATAGCAAGTGCAAGCAACAATAAAGATGACATATTTAATGTGCTGATTAGACAGAATAGGAGCTGGTCCCCCATAAGTCACAATGTATATCTGAGATAGATTCATTGAAATATTCATGAGAAGATAAGAATGTCAACTAGCGGGCATAGATTTTCTTATTTTTATTAGGAGGCCTACGTTTATCAGAATTTATTCTGCTTCAAAAGATCCATGACATGCATGTGAGGGTGTCCCAAGCGTTGATGCCAAGTTTCATCACTTGCTATTCTAAATATCACTTGATATTCTAAATCTGGTTGAGAAGAAAGTTGTTACATTATCGGCTGCAAGGCATATAGCCTGTCACATCTATTGCCTGCTGCAGTCACTTCCTAGGTTTTCTTATTCTGTATTACAAAACCATTTGATGAAAATTCAAAAGCTCAAGGGTGATCACTCATTAGTTGGCTCATTGGTAAAAGGTTCTTTTTAATATCCGGGACAACTAAGACATAATGCAAATGTAAACGATGGTTGCCAGTATTGATAGAGGCGTGCCATTTATGAGTCATATCAAGTATATGTCCATTTCCAACAATTATTTTTTCTCAACCAGTATAACAATGAAGTGAGTGAAGCTTACCAGTATCAACAGTCGTGTGCAGATGCTCCGGTGTCAGGAAACCATGATGAATCTTGGCTCCTGGAACTGTCATAGTTGTAAGAGCTTGGGAGACATCTCTAGGTTGATAAGTTGGATTAAGTCATTGCCAGCAACGTAAGGCTGAGTGATTAATGTTACCACAAATCTGACAAATGGCACCTCTCTCTCGTCCTAATTAATTAGCGGAGGTTTTCTTTTCCTGGTCTGCATATTTAGGTTTTGGGTGATTGTCCAGCCCAGGTAAAACCACGGCCCTTGGCTGCAAAACTAACATATCATTTTCCCTTTTTGTTATAGTCGGTACCTTCATGGGAATCGTGAGCATGATAGCTCATATAGGCCATATTTTGATCAACAACTTTCACCAGAATAATAGAGTACGTTGTTTTAGTGTCTCATGCCCTTGGAGGAGAGGAACTAGCTCTCGATATGTAGGGGTAGGTGGTTTTAACGTGGTAATAACCAAGGATTCATACCCGGGTTGGTCCGAGTCCTTTGAGAAGGCCAAACACTTTTTGTCAATCGGCCCTTGACTTGCCAATGGCAGCCAGATCATTACCCAATCGCTTAAATGTTTGAATTTAATCAGAAAGAGATGAGTTAACCGTCCAATGCATACTCAATTGTTGCTGCAAATAGAACTGTTGTACTTTAAGAGTATTGAGAAAAGGCGTCAGCTAAAGCATTCCATACTTCAGTCAAGGTATCGAGTCCAACCATAAGGCCTAGGACTTCCTTTAGATAGTGTGCGAGTGATCCAGGCATGAAGTAGACGATTGAATCGTCTCCACACAGTAAAATCTGGGGTTTCCAGTTGCTTTCCTTCTTCAGTTCCATGGCCAGGGTTTCTGGCTAGTGTCAGATCCAGCCACTAAGTACGATTTTGGCTGTTGTCAGACCCCGTGATCATTTTTACTAAACGAGTTGGATATTTTAGTCAGGAATTAGCAGTTGATTCGCTGATCCTTACTAGTGATGCATCTTGATGCAGTCTTGAACTCTTAAAGATCTCAATTATTATATTGCTATTGTGTTTTCTTCTGATATATGTGGGATTGGACTTTCAACTGCTGTTTGTCCATGTAATTGATGCAGGATAACACATACAGGTAGCGGAGTTCCCGAAGAACTAATTTCTCAAATGTTCGGGAACAATGCTGACCTATCTGAGGATGGCATAGGCATGCTTGTGTGTAGGAATCTGGTGAGGCTCATGAATGGTGATGTCCTCTATCTCAAGGAAGCAGGCAAGTCGACTTTCATCATCACCGTTGAACTTGCTTCAGCCTCGAATCTCAAAGCATGAGGGCTCCACTGTGTGCAACGTACGATTCGTAGTTGAATTGGTATTAGGCTTGTTATCTTCCAGTCTGAGCCCTGTCGTAAGAACTCTAGTTTATTCAGTGACAATTTGGTGTAAGATTCACAAGTATGATGCGTCCTGACTATTTTTAACGCCTGTTGTAGTATAGTCGGAACAATTCGATGGGAAAAGGCTTGAATATCACCCACTATTGAAGTTCTTCTACCTCGATCGGAAACGTAGCTAATAGAGTCTGTAGGGTGTTATCTCCATCCGATTTGATCTCTTTATTTGAGACTTCGAATGTGGTATGTGATTGATGGAAAAATTGGAGGGACTTCGAATGTACTTTGTGATCAATGCATGCCTCGTCACAATATGATTCAGAATATTGTACCACTCGCCCAATGGAATTACAAGTAGTGTTCGAGTATTTGTAAATTAATAAAACTTGTGATTGTGCCCCCTCTGCTACTTGGCCAGTCAAGGTTCAGCTTGACTTGCCCCGAGCAATGGGTTTTAAGATTTAGAAGGCCTCTACTTCTTTCTTGCTATTAGATGTAGTGTGTTAGTATTCTATTAGTCCCACCTCGGTTGTGGTAACATAATGGTGTGAGTTCTCTCTCTATATAAAGAGAAGTAGTCTTTTGTAATGTAACGTGATCAATGAGATAATACAATGAGATTCTCCCCAATCCCATTCTCTCTCCCCCTCTTTTCGTAACATGGTATCAAAGCCAACCTTCTTGGCCCAGCGTTTCAAAAATCCTTCTCTAGCCTCGGCCTCCCCGATCGCCGTCGGCAACCTCGGGGAGGCCAGGCATAATAAAATTTTGTTTTTCCTCACCTATGCGAGCGAGTCCGGCCCTGCGCAGCCCCTCGTCTCGCGCCCGCCGCCTGGCCCTGAGCCCATCGTCTCGCGGCCGCCGTTCTCCGCGCCGGCCACGGCCGGCCTAGAACCTCTCCGCCGCGGTCTACAAGGTCGACGGCTGGGGGCGCGCGCTACTTCTCCGTCAACGCCTCCGATAACATCTTCGTCCGCCCGCACGGCTCTGCCACCCTCTCCCACCAGGAGATCGATATGCTGAAGGTCGTGAGGAAGGCCTCCGATCCAAAATCCTCGGGAGGGCTCGGTCTCCAGCTCCCCCTCATCATCCGCCTCCTCGACGTGCTCAAGAACCGCCTCCGGCGGCGACGGCAAGGCGGTCTACGACGCCGGCGTGGCCTGCTGCCCCGTGGCGTGCCCGAGGGGCAGGGTGGTGGCTGGGATTCACACCTTCGACGGAAGCGGCACGGCACAGATAGTGGGGGCGGTAGAGCCGGGCGGCGGGCGGTGCTGGTTTGCTGGGTCATCGCGGGCTTCTCCGGCTGCTCCTCACCCGAGACCTACGCCCGCGTCTTCTCCGGCTGCTCCTGGCCTGCCGAGACGCCGGCCCTGCGCACGTCCGCCGCCCCGGTTGTGGTAACATAATGCTGCACATTCCTCTCCGGCCGGATCGAGCCGTCTGCGGCTGGCGAGATCGCCGGAGCCCAGCAGGGGACCGTCGGCCCGCCCGTGCCCTGCTTCCCGGCCGCCTGGATTTGCCTCCACCCGCCCGGATCTGCCTCGCCGTCTCCGCCTCGAGCTTCAGCCGGCCACGTGACGCCCGGATCCCTTCTCTCCCGACCGAACTTCTCTCTCTCTGATCGGATCTCACCTCCTTTCTCTCCTCCATTGTCTCTCTCTTTCCTTATCTCCTCTCCTAAAAACCAGTAATACCTATTTTATTCCTTTGAAACCGATCACAGCCCACCTATTTTATTCCCCTTCTCTCTCTAGTTTGATCACAGCCGTTCATGTGTCATCCGAGCATTCCCTCTTTTATACCCCTTCTCCCTATAGCCGTTCACAGCCATCCGATTTGCATCGGATGGCTGTACTTTAAGATTTCTGCATCTGTGCTTTCCACCGGACTGCCGGCTCTGATCTGTTGCATCGGATGGCTCTACACCCGATCCGACCTGGTGATCCCCTTTTGAGTTTGAGCCTGACTATGCACTATGCCCTACACCCGATCTGACCCGGCATAGCCCTTGCACCCGCTCCGACCCTCATGCACTTTGACTCGTTGCGCACTCTCTGCGACCCTGCATTCGAGCTGTCGCTCCACCTCTTGTGCCCACGTCCTGTCTCCGGCACAGTAGCACGGGGGGCCATATCTGGCGCTCCCGGCCATCCCCTCGCCGCTTGCACTCTCCTTGCGCCCTGCACTCTGTCAGTCAGCCCGCTGCGCCTTGCGTTATGTCGATTCGCTTGCCCCATCGCCTCGCTCTGTGCCCTTACGTCTTGGTATTTTTGCGCTCTGCACCCTACCGATCTGCCTTGCACCTTTTGGATCCTTTCTAGTTCTGGTCACACTTGTGTTGTGCCGGCTTTTGATCCTCTCTAGTTCCGGACACACTTGTTTTGTGCCGGCTTTTGGATCCTTTCTCGTCCCGGTCACACTTGTCTTGTGCCGGCTTTTAGATCCTTTCTAGTTCCGATCACACTTGTTTTGTGCTGGCTTTTGGATCTTTTCTTGTTCCGGTCACACTTGTCTTGTGCCGGCTTTTAGATCCTCTCTAGTTCCGGTCACACTTGTTTTGTGCCAGCTTTTGGATCTTTTCTCGTTCCGGTCACACTTGTTTTGTGCCGGCTTTTAGATCCTTTCTAGTTCCGGTCACACTTGTTTTTGTGCCGGCTTTTGGATCTTTTCTCGTTCCGGTCACACTTGTCTTGTGCCGGCTTTTGATCCTCTTTAGTCCCGGTCACACTTATTTTGTGCCGGCTTTTGGATCCTCTCTTGTTCCGGTCACACTTGTCTTGTGCCGGCTTTTGGATCCACTCTCGTTCCGGACATTCTTGCGCCGGCTTTCGGATCCTCTTCCTTTCCTTGGTCTTGCGACCCTACCAGAGCTACGACTCTTCATCTTCTCCTTTTTTTTTCTTTGTCTGTGATGATTGAGATCTTCTAAGAGGTGTCAAGTACTTGCTTCGGCCGGGTGCTTGCCTCTTTTGAGGTCTCACGCATTCACATCTTTTCTTAGCCGCTCTCTCTCCTTTCAGCCTCCGTTATTGCCGGCTTCCATCACCGTCGGCTTCCTTCGCTCCGATCCTTAGTGATCATTGCCAATTCCCCCGGCTGACCTGCTTACAGGTTGGCCGGGTTCCCCCGGTTGTCCTGCTTGCAGGTCAATTGGGTTTCCAGGACGACATGCTTGCAGGTCGTCCTGGCACTATCTTTACTTTTTAGCATAAAAAAAAAGGGTTATTTGATGTAATTTTTTTTTTCTTTTTTCTTTCTTTCTCCTTCCTTTTATTAAGCAAACTGATGTCGGTTTATACCTTACATCAGTTTGACGGGGGGTATTAGATGTAGTGTGTTAGTATTCTATTAGTCCCACCTCGGTTGTGGTAACATAATGGTGCGAGTTCTCTCTCTATATAAAGAGAAGTAGTCTTTTGTAATGTAACGTGATCAATGAGATAATACAAGGAGATTTTCTCCCCAATCCCATTCTCTCTCCCCCTCTTTTCGTAACACCTGCAATAGCTAAATCTAAATTTCGGGTGCTTCATGGCATGGCCGGAGATGTTTCGTTCACTTGAACTTAACCAGAAGTTTCATATGCATTGTTACCTGGCCAAATCCTGAAGCACACGACTGCAGTGAGATATATATAGGGGGGGAGAGGAATGTTACAGTGTGCTGTGAGCTGCCGAGGGGGGGGGGAAGTGAGCTGTGGATATTTTGACCCCTCAAAAAGTTTTGGAATTTGATGAAATTTGGTGAGGTGGTTGTGTAGGATTAGATGATCATTCTCACCAATTTTCATCAAATTCTAAAACTTTTGTGGGGGTCAAATGGTCGAAACAAAATCTACCGTCCACAGTCACTGTTAAAATCTGCAGATTTTGCTTCGACCATTTGACCCTCCTAGAAGTTTTGGAATTTGATAAAAATTGGTGAGGATGATTATCTAATCCTAGACAGCAACCTCACCAAATTTTATCAAATTTCTAAACTTTTTGGGGGTTCAAAATACCAGCAGCTCACTTTCACCCCCTGGCAACTCACAACGTAACCTAACAGCGAGTTGTGAGCTAATATATATATAGAGAGAGAGAGAGAGAGAGAAATGTTACAGTGAACTGTGAGCTATGGGTGGAGAAAACGAGCTGCCCTCATTTGGATCCCCCTAGGTGTTTTGGAATTTGATGAAATTTAGTGAGGGTGTTATCTAGGATAAGATGATCATCCTCATCAATTTTCATCAAATTCCAAAACTTCTAGGGTCATCAAATGGTAAAAGCAAAATTAACGGTGAATACGGACGGTAGATAATACTTCTACCATTTGATGACCTTAGAAGTTTTTGAATTTGATGAAAATTGGTGAGGATGATCATCTTACCCTAGACAACACCCTCACTAAATTTCATCAAATTCCAAAACTCCTAGGGGGATCAAAATGAGAGCAGCTCATTTTCTCCACCCGTAGCTCATAGCTCACTGTAACATTCCTCTCTCTCTCTTGTTGAGGTTGATGGAGTTATCCCTCTTCATGTACCCGCCCCATCCTCTGATCGGATTTCCTTATGGAGGTGATCCTTGATATCTTTATGATTTTGGTATGGAGTAATGAGCAAATCCTATTGGTTGTGGAGGATGAAGAGCTAGCCTTAATTGTTGGTCAGTTAAGGAAAAAATCAGCAATATTAATTGGGGGGACAACCATGCATGCAAAGATGGAAGGTAGATCTTGGTTGGCACCAATGATTTCAGCAGCTCATAATGGGCGCTTGCAAAGAAGGAAGGTAGACCTTGGATGGCACCTATGAATTCAGCAGCTCATAATAGGCGCTTGCAAAGGGAAGGTAGACCTTGGATGACACCCATAATTCCAGCAGCTCATTATGTGTGCACTTGAGTTTCCTTTTTGTGAGAGAGGCTTGGTGCCTAAATAGGGGATGGGTGATGAGGGTTTGTGTGTGTGACCTTGTATCATTGTAACTTTATCTTGGTTATAGTGGATTTGTGTGGCGGTCGTGGACGTAGCCCTTATTCCTGGGGTGAACCACGTTAAATCCTTGTTGTTTCTTGTGGCGTATGTTGTGCTTGTGAATTTTTGTTTCTTGTTCTCAGGTTGCAATCCCAAGATCGTGGGTAGAAGGATTACGGAGGCTTTTCCCGTGATCCCGTCCCCTATCGGCGAGCGTCCGTGTGTCGCTCGCTCGTCGTTACAGTGGTATCAGAGCAAGGTTCCTCGCCAAAGATCCGTTCCTTTGTCGAGTGGGAGCAATGGGAGACAAGATAAAGCTCAGCATGGACAAGTTTGATGGCAAAAACTTCAACCTTTGGAAGATGCAGATGGAGGACTACCTCTACCAAAAGGATTTGTTCCACCCGCTAGAGGAGAAGAAGCCTGCAAATATGGAGGAGCCCGACTGGAAGGTGCTCGATCGAAAGGCGTTAGGCGCTATCCGATTGTCCCTTGCACAGTCGGTCCTCTTCAACGTTTCCAAAGCGAAGACCACGTACGAGATGATGAAGACCCTCAGTGATATGTACGAGAAGCCATCCGCATCGAATGGCACCCATGATTTCAGCAGCTCATAATGGGGGCTTGCAAAGATGGAAGGTAGACCTTGGATGGCACCTATGAATTCAGCAGCTCATAATAGGCGCTTGCAAAGATGGAAGGTAGACCTTGGATGGCACCCATAATTCCAGCAGCTCATTATGTGTGCATTTGAGTTTCCTTTTTGTGAAAGAGGCTTGGTGCCTAAATAGGGGATGGGTGATGAGGGTTTGTGTGTGTGACCTTGTATCATTGTAACTTTATCTTGGTTATAGTGGATTTGTGCGGCGGTCGTGGACGTAGCCCTTATTCCTGGGGTGAACCACGTTAAATCCTTGTTGTTTCTTATGGCGTATTTTGTGCTTGTGAATTTTTGTTTCTTGTTCTCAGGTTGCAATCCCAAGATCGTGGGTAGAAGGATTACGGAGGCTATTCCCGTGATCCCGTCCCCTATCGGTGAGCGTCCGTGTGTCGCTCGCTCGTCGTTACAGTGGTATCAGAGCAAGGTTCCTCGCCAAAGATCCGTTCCTTTGTCGAGTGGGAGCAGTGGGAGACAAGATAAAGCTCAGCATGGACAAGTTTGATGGCAAAAACTTCAACCTTTGGAAGATGCAGATGGAGGACTACCTCTACCAAAAGGATTTGTTCCACCCGCTAGAGAAGAAGAAGCCTGTAAATATGGAGGAGCCCGACTAGAAGGTGCTCGATCGAAAGGCGTTAGGTGCTATCCGATTGTCCCTTGCACAGTCGGTCCTCTTCAACGTTTCCAAAGCGAAGACCACGTACGAGATGATGAAGACCCTCAGTGCTATGTACGAGAAGCCATCTGCATCGAACAAGGTGCTTCTGATGAAGCAATTGTTTAGCCTGAAGATGAAGGAAGGGGGAAATGCAATCGAGCATGTCAACTCCTTCAACAACATCAAGACGTAGCTGGAGTCCCTGACCATCACGTTCGTCGATGAAGTCCAAGCCCTTCTCCTACTATCTAGTCTGCCTGATAGTTGGGAAGGCTTCGTGATGACGGTTAGCAATTCCTCCTCCAATGGCGTGCTGAAGTTCGATGATGTTGTTAGCGTCATCATCAATGAAGAATCACGGAGAAAGTACTCCTGATCTACTGAGGCATCTGACAGTGTTCTCAATGTAGAGAACCGTGGGAGATCCCAAGGCCGGAACAACCGAAATCTGCATAGATCCAAATCAATAAGGGGCAAGTCCCAGCAACCCGGCGATGCTAGCAAGGCCACCTACAAGTGCTACAACTGTGGCAAGCGAGGGCACTTTGCAAAGGACTGTCGGGGGCCAAAACGACCTCAATCCGATGGCTACCAGCAAGACCAGGCGTGTGTCGCCGCATCCAATAGTGATGATGATCTTTTGCTTTTGTCAGTCGACAACAAGATCGACACTTGGATCGTTGACTCTGGGGCATCGTTCCATGCCACCGGAGAGAAGGCCAAGATCCCCAGATATGAAAAGAAAAATCTGGGGAATGTCTACCTTGGTAATGACGAGAAGTGTAGCATCACCGGAAAGGGAAGCGACAGTCTCAAGCTTAGTACAGGGGCTTCTCTTCCACTGAAGGACATTCGTCACGTCCCTAGCTTGAAAAAGAATCTCATATCCGTTAGTCAGCTAACGGATCTAAATTACGACGTGCTCTTTACCAAGGACAACTGGAGAGTTAGCAAAGGTGCCATGACGGTGGCTCGTGGCAAACGTGAAGGCTCCCTCTACATTACAAATGGTGAGATCTTGGACCTAGTAAATTTGGTTTCAGCTAACAATGTGTTTGTTGCTGCCTCACAGACAACTAGTGATGTCTGGCATCATCGTCTGGGCCATATCAATGAAAGAGGCCTACAGGCGGTGGCCAAGATAGGCAAACTGTCTGGCTTAACTGAGGTTAAGTTAGACTTCTGTGAAAGCTGTGTGCTCGGAAAGTAGAAGAGAGCCACGTTCAAGAAGCAAGGGAACACACCGATGGCAGAGCGGTTGGAGCTGGTCCATACAGATGTATGGGGACCAGCCTCTACTCCATCCCTTGGCAACTCCATCTACTTCCTCACGTTCATCGATGATGCTACCAGAAAGGTGTGGGTCTATTTCTTGAAAAGGAAATAAGACGTATTTGATGTGTTCAAGATCTGGAGAGCTTGTGCTGAGAAAGAGTCAGGGTGCCAGTTAAAGACTCTTCGCTCAGACAACGGAGGGGAATTTTGCAGTGCAGAGTTCGAGGCCTACTGCAAGGAGCAAGGGATAAAGCGGCAGAAGACCATCCCCGGAACGCCTCAGCAGAATGGCGTTGCCGAGAGGATGAACCGATCGCTACTAGAGAGAGCTCGGAGTATGCGATTGCACTCGAGTTTGCCCAAGTCATTCTGGGCGGATGCAGTTAGCATTGCGGCCTACACCATCAATCGGTCGCCATCTGTACCGATCGATAATGAGATGCCAGAGGAGCTTTGGTCTGATAGAGAGGTGGATCTCACCCACCTTCGAGTTTTTGGGTGTACCGCCTACACCTTGATCGATGGAGCCGATAGATCAAAGCTGGATTCCAAGTCAAAGAGGTGCACACTCATCGGCTATGGTGGCGATGAGTTTGGGTACCGTTTGTACGATCACCAAACTCGGAAGGTCATTCGGAGCCGAAATGTGATCTCCAGAGAAGAAGTCCTTTACAAGGACTGGGACAAGGACACCTCAGATCAGGCGTCACCATCAGAAGTTGATCATCTTCTGATAGATCCAGTGCAAGCATCTGCAAAAGGTTCTACACCTTCTCAAGCAAATGAGGTGGCAGAACAAAATAAAGAAGCGGATCCTGATCAACTCGAGGTCCCAATTGCACTTAGGAAAGGAGAGAGAGACAGGAGATTGCCATCTCGATATCTTGAAACTCTGAACTACTTATTGCTTATAAATAATGGTGAGCCGAAGAGTTATGATGAAGCTCAGGAATCCGATGCTAGAGTCAAGTGGGAGTCGGCGATGCAAGAGGAGATGAATTCTCTTCAAAAGAACCATACTTGGGATTTGGTTGCTCCTCCTACAGGCAAGAAGGTGCTCCATAACCTGTGGTTATTCAGAGAGAAGAAAGAGCCTAATGGGTCTATTAGGCATAAAGCAAGGTTGGTAGTCAAGGGCTACGAACAACGAGCGGGGATCGACTTCCAAGAGATTTTTAGCCCGGTGGTAAAGCTAAATACCATCAGGGCTGTTCTGAGTTTGGTCGCTATCGATGACTTACACTTGGAACAAATGAATGTCAAAACAGCTTTCCTCCATGGTGATTTGGAGGAAGAGCTGTACATGTACCAGCCGGAAGGATTCTTGAAAAAAGGCAAGGAGCAGTATGTCTGCAGGCTACGCAAGAGCCTTTATGGGCTAAAGCAAGCCCCCAGGCAATGGTACAGAAGGTTTGACGACTTCATAGTGGCTCAAAAGTTTGCTAAGTGCAAGACTGATCAGTGCTGCTATGTGAAGAGGATAGGAAGCTCGTTCGTGATACTATTGTTGTACGTTGACGATATGCTAATCGTTAGCCCTGACATGAAGATGATCAAGGATTTGAAGGCCAGTCTTTCTGGAGTCTTCGAGATGAAAGATCTAGGCCCAGCAAATCAAATCCTTGGTATGAGGATTTGCAGAGATAGATCATCCAGGATACTTCGTCTCTCGCACTCCAAGTATGTCAACAAGATTCTAAAGCGTTTTCACATGGAGAATGCCAAGCTTGTGAGCACGCCACTAGGGGCACACTTCAGATTATCAGCAGAGCAATCACCAACTAGTGAAGAGGAGTTGAGCTACATGGATCAAGTCCCGTATGCATCAGCCGTAGGTAGCCTGATGTACGCTATGGTCCCTACCCGTCCCGACATAGCACATGCTGTAGGTGTCGTCAGTCGATACATGAGCAAGCCCGGCAAGCAACACTGGGAAGCAGTAAAGTGGATATTCAGATATCTCAGAGGGACTTCTACTCGTGCTATTGAGTTTGGCAGTAATAGCACGCAAGTTGATGGTTTTGTTGACTCCGATATGGCTGGAGATCTTGATAGCAGAAGGAGTACCACGGGGTACACGTCTTCACACTTGGTAGCGGAGCCGTCAGCTGGGTATCGCGCCTTCAGGACATCGTGGCATTGTCAACCACGGAGTCGGAATATATTGCAGTCACAGAGGTCTACAAGGAAATGATATGGATGAAAGGACTCTTGGGAGAACTTGGTCGTCAAGTAGAGTGTGTCCTCTACAGCGATAGTCAAAGCGCCATTCATCTTGCTAAGAATGGTGGTTTTCACTCCAGAACAAAGCATATTGATATCAGATACAGGTTCGTCCAGTAGAAGCTCGAAGACGGGGAGTTTGATCTTCGAAAGATTGACACCAAAGTCAACCCAGCTGACATGTTTACAAAGTACGTTCCACCCGATAAAGGGAAGCTGTGCGCAGCTTCCATTGGCCTAGTCGATTGAGCTAGAGGCCGCCACCGCACAGAGATGATACTATACTCGGGATATCTCCAAGTGGGAGATTGTTGAGGTTGATGGAGTTATCCCTCTTCATATACCCGCCCCATCCTCTGATCGGATTTTCTTATGGAGGTGATCCTTGATATCTTTATGATTTTGGTAGGGAGTAATGAGCAAATCCTGTTGGTTGTGGAGGATGAAGAGCTGGCCTTAATTGTTGGTCAGTTAAGGAAAAAATCAGCAATATTAATTGGGGGGACAACCATGCATGCAAAGATGAAAGGTAGATCTTGGTTGGCACCCATGATTTCAGCAGCTCATAATGGGCGCTTGCAAAGATGGAAGGTAGACCTTGGATGGCACCTATGAATTCAGCAGCTCATAATAGGCGCTTGCAAAGATGGAAGGTAGACCTTGGATGGCACCCATAATTCCAGCAGCTCATTATGTGTGCACTTGAGTTTCCTTTTTGTGAGAGAGGCTTGGTGCCTAAATAGGGGATGGGTGATGAGGGTTTGTGTGTATGGCCTTGTATCATTGTAACTTCATCTTGGTTATAGTGGATTTGTGTGGCGGTCGTGGGCGTAGCCCTTATTCCTGGGGTGAACCACGTTAAATCCTTGTTGTTTCTTGTGGCGTATGTTGTGCTTGTGAATTTTTGTTTCTTGTTCTCAGGTTGCAATCCCAAGATCGTGGGTAGAAGGATTGCGGAGGCTATTCCCGTGATCTCGTCCCCTATCGGCGAGCGTCCGTGTGTCGCTCGCTCGTCGTTACATCTCTCTCTCTCTCTCTCTCTCTCTCTCTCTCTCTCTCTCTCTCTCTCTCTCTCTCTCTCTATGTGTGTGTGTGTGTGTGTGTGTGTGTGTGTATATATTTGAATAGGACAGATATGTCCTGGTTTGAGCAGTACCTGTAAGCGCCATTGCACCAGAGCGACCATGGTTGGAAGCCTAAGGGGGTGTTTGGCATCGTTCCCGAGCTAGCTGTGTCTATTTCCGATTCTGGATTTTAAAATTAACGGCTAGTATTTATTCTGGTGGAATGAAGAGTTGGAAACGTGATTTTATCGATCCGCGTGATTCTTTGCCTACCGGACACTAAATCTTCAAATTAATACTGCAAATGACAATTGATAGGAATACCCCATGTTGGATGAGGATTAAACGAAACAACTGCTCTACATGTCAAACACCCCCCTACTAATCACAGAAGCGCAAAGATTTTTTCCTCCAACATCGAGCCTTGTTGTTTTTAGCCCACAGGAGCACCACATTATATACATGCCGGACGGTGTAAGACAAACCAGGGATTTGATCCAAAGACCCCCCGAGGTGTAAACAGCAGGTTAGCTGCTGGTGTACAACAGCAGTTGTACAGCCAGAATTCTGGAGAATAAGAAAATATATAGGTCGGTTGAGACGTCCTCTTGACGAGGCCTGTTAAGAGGCAATCAAGTTCTAAAGATGGGCACCTTGAAAGGGATAGTAGCCCGAAAATAAAAAAAAACAATCAAAATATAATGCAGAGATGGCCTATCAGAGCTAAAAGAATAAATAAAAACGGGAACTCGGGCAAGGAATGAAATGCTTGTCATGTTGGTGCCGAAATAATCATCACCATCAATAGTTACACCGAATTCTGTCAACTACCGCATGCTATTCATGAAGCAAGCTAGGTCAATGAGAGAGTCACCATATCATCATGATGCAAGTCCCATCCCATCCAATCAAGTTTGGGTCGGTTATAAAGAAGATTGACAAGAATTTTTGGACCGGCTGTCAACCTGACATCGACCATTGGGACAGACATACAACGTCAGTCGTGTACCCCCTACACCCAATGCACTATCAATCTGGGGACAACAACAGCTAAAATAGAAAGTCAAATTGCAACATATTAATAATACATTGTGTGTGGGGGGTACACAGCTGATGTGGTATGCCTGTCCCACTGAATATTTTTTCGTAAGAGAGGGGCATGCCAGGAAACCTAAAAGGCCAATTGGCGGGTAGAGAAGTCTATATTGTTGCTTACATAGTTTAAGCTCATGCGGAGCAACCTATCCAATGTTTCCCCTAGATCAAGAGAGTGTCAAGATGAAGATGGATTGCATCCATCTTCGATGTATGAATTATAGACCGAAGAGTTCAAATGAAAAAGGCATTCTTATGTGTTTGTGTATGAAAAGAAAGAAGAAAAATAGTCTATTAAGGTCAAAATGTATCTAGCAAACGAGTTGGATATGGAAGAGTGGGTAAGTTAGTCATAAGGCACTGGATGTCTAATAGAGTTGGATTATAAAGGACTAGCTAGCTATGCTCTAGGGATCTGAGTTAGATCTCAGATTGGAAGCAATGACATGATAGTTGTAGAAGTTTGATTTGGAACTAGTAAGGTTTCCAAGGTACCATGGGCGGTTCCTCATATGAAGTGTTTCATGTTGGCTATAGGACAAGCACTATACCAAATATCTTACTTTAGCGATAATTAACTCTTAACTATTTAGGCAGTGAGAGCGATAATGGGAGTGCTGGTCTACATAAGAAAGGCCACAGATTCTAGATGGATCATACATGTTGGGCAACCAGTGGGATATGTGCAGATACTCTGTAGTCTCACGACGGAAGTCTAAGAGACATGTGGGGGCACACTAGTAGAAGCATAAGATAGGATTGACAATCTGGACAAGTGGGAGATTATTGGGATTGGTGTCCTACATACCAATTCCAACGATGACACTTGATTAGGATTACATCATTACAACTCACATACCATTGTGTTGGAAATAATTCCATAGTAGAGGCCCACAGCGGAAGCAGAAGGCCCACAGCGGAAGCAAATGATGGGTCTGAAGACCGGGGATGGTGTGTGTTACATATCAAAAATTTCATCAAAACGACCTACATGTGCATGTATGAATCTAGTATGGCAGCTACGTTACCCCTTAAGTCGATTTAGCGAAAAGAATAGTCTAGCATGCATGCATATTCGATCTCTATGCTAGATCTACATGATAGAGATCATACCTCTGTGCGGATTCTTTCACCACGATAGATTTCTTCTTTGTCGATGGAGACAGCCTTGGATATGCTCGATATACCTTCGGTGTAACGGCCATAACTTTTACTCCGAACTTCGATTGGGCTGAAATTTGGACTGCAGCTAGAGAACTTCGAGACACAACTTTTACAAGCGGTTTCTTGGTCATTTGGAGCTCTGTAGCTCCCACAGTCACAGAAACATCGCTGATCTTTTGTATAATATCTGGACAATAAAAGCTTACGGAAAGCGCCTTCTAGTTCACCCGATCTCGCACGATGCACGGCTCCTCATCGATGGATCTCTGAGTGCCTCCATACGACGAGCCTTCTTCTTCTACGAAACACCACGCGAGGAAGATGAGTCGCCATCCAATGGCGCAAGCGAGGGAGAGAGACGAGAGAGAAGAGGAGAGTAGAAGAGAGAGGGGCGACTAGGGTTTCCCCTAATGGCATAGTCGACCCCTCTCTCTCCCCCTGCTCTTATATAGGGCTGCCCTATCCTTTGGATCATACTCCTAACGGATAAGGTTGACCCATTTAAACCTCTCCCTTTATCTCTATCTCTTTCTTGGTTTTGAAAACGGTCAAAACCAGTCCATTTTTTGTCCCTTATGATCGGCCCTTTCATTGGAGGCAACAACCTCCTAAAAACAAGGGGGCCGGCCTTGACCAATCTCTCAACACCTAGGGCCGGCCCCCCAAATGCATAGTGGCGTATGGTTTGACCAAAATGCCCCTATGTCACTAGTTGGATGTCCCTCATGTACGAGACTTTGCAAGGCACACATAAGTGAAGTGAACTAGTGATTTTACTATTCTCTTAGATGCCGGTAGGGTGCCCCTAGTAAAGTCAACTAGTCAACCTGTAACATATCCTGGTGCATCGCACCCATGTGGCGGAGTCCACTTAAGGCAAGGGATCACTATATACGTCTCTGTACTAACCTAGGGTTTCACCTTAGTACACAATCGTAGTTACGCATCTACCGTGCACTAGTGCAAAGTATTCACGGAGCGTAAGTTTGGACTTCTTGCTTCCTCTACTGCGTCCTGTGTTTCGAAGAGATGGTTCAAGGACCATACATCATATGGATAAGGTAGAACTTTCAGGGACCAGGGTTCATGGATTTCAACTTGGACTCAATCAACACACTACCTGAGTGTACCATCGATCCTTTGAGCCTGAGTTAACGTACGTAGCCACCCAGAGTGCGACGCAGGCTGCACTCTAATTCCTCCAGACTTACTATGTTCTCCGCATACCCCTGCTCTCCACTTAGTGTGGTAAACCTGGTATCCCTCCACTTAGTGCCTTGATGTAACTCGAGTGGTGGAGAATACTGTCTGACTTGAGTGCTCATATGACTCGGTTCCTTCCAGGTTGACCACGTACATCGTACCTTCAATTACCCTATCGAGTAACCGGATCCAGTCAACAATCCAACTAATGACCACTTGACTAGGGTTTAATGCAACGTAGGTCAAACGAAGAAACACACCTCCTATTAGGGGTGTGGATGGCCTGCAGGAGTGGCATGCTGATGCGACGCCAGCTGGATAACCCAGTACACTATGGTTTTTGGTCATGTAACTGGACCCTCACATATTGGTGCGTCAAAGCACCACACAACTGGTTAGCCCACTAGACATGGTTACTTAGGGTTTAGGACCGTTTTACCCTAAGCATAAACACATCTTAGTACACTGGTATCTGCTCATCGATCTATGCACCGTGTTGGTTTCGTTCGGCCACAGACATTGTGCCTGGTGATGACCATGGTAGAGACACTCATTCTCTGTCATCCCAATATCTTATTCTGATAGAGCGACTAACCCTAATCAGAGTTGCGAACGTATTTAGATTATATGGGACCAGTTCATTGAGTCTCCCACTCAAGCTGATTACCATGTAGCCATGGCTCTCTGTTTTGTAATCAGAATACGTACTATGTACGTACCAATATGCAATCCTAAGCTACTAACCATACATAGCTAAACTATAGGTTTTTATGAGCTGTAGACCTCACCAATTCTAAAAATCTCCCACTAGGTCTAATGAGAAAAAACGGTGTTGAGCTCCGTCCTTCTACATGCTGCCCAAAAGCTTTTGTAGGAATTTCCTAAAAGAATTAGCAATTTTATTTGTTGATGCCACCTCAGTACCGTTACTTGCATTTCGTCCTAAAATTGTCAGATCAAGTGGAGTTTGTACTTGATGGGTTTCCCCTAACGGTGGTACCTAGGCTCCTTAGACCTTACTTATCGCTCTTATGTTATCACAACAGATAATTGAGCCTCTGATATACGTCTCAAGTTCTCCAAGAACTTCCCGAGCCATACCACCTGGTATACTGCTTCGCACACAACAACATGCTCAGTCATTATGGTGGAGTCTATGATACACTCTTGCTTTACACTCTACCAACTACTACTTCTAATCCCAATATAAAAATAATTCCTAAAATTAATTCTCTGGAATGCACACCTGATACCAAAGTCAGACATTGTGTATCCAATCGATATCAAGATCTGTGAAGTATAAGCTAACTCACAGTCCTTGTTTGATTAGGGCTTATGAGTATACCCTTCACATCGGTCCAGTAGTCTGGACCCGGGTTCGACTGAAACCGACCCATCATTCCTGCTGCGTAATGGATATCTAGCGTCGTAAACTGAATCTAGCTAGAATTTTATCTTCATGCGTAACCTGTGATAGCGAGAGAACCTTGCTCTGGTAATCTCGAGTTACCTTGATTCTTAGAACATAACTTATCTTACTAGGGTCTTTCACATCAAATTGTAATGACTACAAATTTTTACCGTAAACAATATTCCTACGTCATTTTTAATCAGTAGAATATCGTTAACGTAAAGTACTAAGTATATCCTTGTAGCCCTATCACCTTTTTTGTACCTACTTTGTTTATCCTTATTCTTGACCAAATCCGTGTAAGCAGATTCCAATACCAAAAATAGATATTTCAACTTGGATGCTTACATTAGTCCATTATTGGACCTTTGTAACTTGCACTCCAGATCTTCCTAACATGCTGATAAAAAGCCTGGGGTTGCATCATACATATTCCTTTTTCAAATCCCTGTTAGGGGATAAATGTTTTGACATCCATCTACCAGATATCCCAATTATAATGGGCTGTGATGGATTAGAGGATCCGAAATAGACTTAGGCATAGCTACCGGCGAGAAGGTTTCAACATAGTCAATCCCTTCTCTTTTGGCAACTAATCTAGCTACTTAAGTCTTAACCGGGTCCTCTTCTTATACACCTCCTACACCCAAAAGGGTGATAGTATAAAAAAAGTCGAGACTGTTTCAAGGGATATTGATACAAACTTGCCTCTATAATCTTTTGCCAGTTAGATCTGTCGGAAGCTCCTACTACTTCGTCATAGCTCTAGGGATCATCCTCCTAAAACTCTGGATTAACTATCGAAGTTTCTTCATAGTATCTATCAGGAGCTCTGATGCTCCCACAATGACGAGGTGGTGATGGTATAAAGCGAATCATTTCTACAGTATCTAGTATACTAGTTTCTGTATCATCTACTCCCATTACGCTTTTGGATACGCACTCTCTACCAGTACCTAGTAGTTCACCTAGAACTACCTTACTGATAAACTTATGGTTTATAATATAATCCTGATCTAGGTAGATGGTACCCATAGAAACGATTACCTTCCAGACCTCAAGATCATAAAATAGTCCACCTTATGTCTCCCTAGGGTAACCTATAAACAGATATAATTAGAACTTCATCTCCATCTCATCCCTCTTGTCCTTCTGCATAAGTGCATGATAGTTCTATATCTTGAGACACTATAGTGTCAGCATTTGCTTAGACATAGCTCTATTTGGGTCTGAGGTTTTGATTTTGATAACATATAGTTCCAGATATAAGCTATTGTTTTAAGGTACAACCCCACCAAAAGGTGGGCAGTACACTTGACAATACTTATCATACTACAGACCATGTCTAACAGGGTTCGATTCCTTCTCTTGAAGACTTTATTCTGACATATTATCCTTGGAGCATTTAACTGGGAGATAATCTCATACTCCCTTATGACCCTATGGAACCCGTCTAATAGGAACTCATTTTCTTGATTAAATCGAAGAGACTCTTATCATCTGGATGATCTTGGAATCATAAATGTCAAAATTAACTAACACCAATATCTTAGTGGCCCTTTTAGTTATTCTGCCTTCCAGATAACACTCATAGGTTAGAAGGATCTCCAATGAATCTGTGAACTCAAACTCGATCTTCTGTTACCTTTGAATTTATCTGAGCCAAAATATCTAAGTTAGAGGGGTCACAAATGGGTTAGCTTTTATGAAGGGATATAGATGAATTTAAATCAGACGCTATAACTGTAATGAGATCTATTTTTGAATTAGGATTAAATATAAAAAGATTATTCTGATCTATTCCTCTGGCAATGAAGCTATCTATTTAGTTTAAGATACACACTAATAGTGATGTCTAAAACTAAAACTTTATTTAGCGAAGAGGAAACATAACTAAGTCTCTAAAGATCAAAATCCGTATTTCAAAAAAACTAAGATGACATGTCTAACAGCTTTCACAGTTGCTTATATCATCAGTACCTATGTTAGGACCACTTCACTATTAAGTAGCCTTCTGTTGTCATTGAATCTCTGTAGATACGAAGTCCATATTCCAAGAAGTAGAAGAACTGTTACTAGATAATGACTTAACCCCTAACATCCTAAGGCCATACTCAATCTTCCAGATCCCCCTTTACTTGCCACAGTGGAAATACTTCCGTCCTTGGCATCACCAAACTTAGAAGTCCACACTAGTTTCTATATTGAGATAATTTTAGTTTCTGATAAGTTACTCGTTTAGGTTTTTCTAAAGAAGACCTAGGTTAACCACTAAAGGCATTGTCTTTAATCTTGATCCTATCCTTTGTCTCTTGGAAAGCTCCTTAGAAGTTCTGCATTTGTCATCTTTAGCTTGTTAAAGCAAAAGTTTCTAACAATGCCTTCGAAGGTTCCAAACAAGGATGCAAGACAAACGACTTCCACCACCTCGTCATATGGCACCATTTATTTGGAATCTAGTTTGATCTGGAACTTATGGATGTGTTCCCAAACAATCATACTCTTAGACATCTCGATACCGATGAGTCTTTTAAAAAGAGATGAGAATATTAATCTCACCTCTCTGACAGCTAATGCAAGTAAAACTTTATTTCAGAAGACCTAGCATATCTTCGATTTTCTTCTAATGAGTTATTCGCAAGTCTATTGTGACACAGCACTTGCATATCTTCTCAGATTCTTGCTAGTCGTCATATGCCTTAGTTAGTTTCCTAGTGATATTTGGACCCATTTAGTTCTGGTACAGGGATATTAAGATTGAAAGCCAATTCATGTTTATAACCCTAAGTATAAGCTAAAGATAACACGTCTGCTCTACATAGTTAGAGACCCAATAACTAGTTCTCTTATAGGATAGCGGACAAGAGAACTATACGGTTGAATGAAAGAATGTAGAAAACTTTATGGATTTTGAAAACAAACTAACTATATCCAAATGCCAATGCTACCCTCACAGCAAAGACACCTTTATCGATTAATTAACCATGTATGTGAGATCTCAGAATCGGATATACTCGCCTGAGGGGGCAGTGTGCAGTGTCATCCGCTCATACCGGTCTTTCCATGACGCAATACAAATCTGCCAACAAAGGGTTTTGATGGACCATGGTTGTCCTTTTGGCCAGTGCAATGTGATCCCCATACGAAGCAACGGAAGCCTCATGTTCACTTCGGATGCATACCCATAAGCCTAGGCAATTACGACACGGGAGTTCATGCGGCCCCCACGAGGGTGGGATAAAAGCCCTTCTTTTCTTACCCCGTAACCGCCATATCCCGAGGGAGATTGCTAAGTTATCTGGTATGGAAAGATATAACTCTCACCCGAGGGGGATGTTGAGCTACGCCCTCCCACCCAGATACAAAGCAGTTGGTTATGGAGGTCAGAGGATCTCAACGAGTCCTCTTACATATCTCTTATTAAAGTTAAGGGTTATTTATGCAAGTATGAGTGTACATTAAGGTCACGACAACCTATACACTAGACCCTAGTCATACCGCGCTCCTACTAGTGTTTCAAGCCTTTCACCTAGCATTAATTGATCTTGAAATATCATAGTCCCTACCGTAAGTGGATTTCTCCACTCAAGGGTCACATTACATATCCCAAAAACATCGATGCTCCACAAACTTGGTCATCACACTAATACCCTGGAGCCTAGCCTAAGGTCAGACTGACAGGAAAGGCCTCCCACTACTATGGCGCCTTAATTATTAACTTGACGATTGATGTCATAGTAAAATTTCATCTCATTATAGGTTTCGATGCTGGCCAAATAGGCACACCCGACTAATCGGGTGTTGACTTAATGGTGGCATAACCAAATATGATGAATTCACGCTATCATCAAAGGTCAATTAAATAATAGGCGCCATTAGTGGAATCCTATCCTTATAAGGTCGCTAGGACCCAAGGAGAAAGGGCATCCCTCTAAAACATTGATAATAAAATTATCGTATTGGGGTTCTATACTAAAACATAAAGAACTATAGAAAGAAATAACCACATAACTGAATCAAGTTCAGGGTCCGACCCCTGACCCTGACTAGCACAATATAGGCTATTTGTCTCCTTCATTGGGTTTCTCGATCCGATGCAAGCCTTTGTATATGATCTCCTGACGCTTTTTGCCCTTTGCCATCATCGTGTACGCTTTACTAGATCGCCATCGTCCTCCATGGTTTTGCTCATCCTCCTAGTGGTGGATTTCCACAGCAAGTTCTTCTCTTTAATATGTAACCGAAAAAGATCTAGTATGCTTCGAGCAAGTGCTCGCTCATACATAATTTCCTAGAAAGAAAAAAAAAACAAGCCTAGCAAAAAGAACAAGCCTAGCAAAAAGACTGGGAATCAAGGGTGGTCAACCTCTACCTCTTGCCCGACTATGGCTCTAAAACCTATCCACACACAGAAAGCAAAACACATCCAGACACATTCACTAGCACGGGGTCCGACCCCCGGTAGCAAGCAATCATATATCTAAATTATTTCAAAGCAGTGCCTTGCAAGAATGATTCATAGAATACACAATATATAATATATGCATGATTTACTCGTAGAACCCCGATGGTGGCACATACTATCCATGTGCACACATGACAGTTTTATGAAAAATATAAAACATACACCACTACTATAGCTCCGATACCAATTGTTGGAAATAATTCCATTTTAGAGGCCAGCAGCAGAAGCATAGGATAGGTCCGAACACCGGGGATGGTGTGCGTTACATATCAAAATTTTTATCGAAATGACCTACATGTGCATGTATGAATCTAGTATGGCATATATGTTACCCCTAACGTCGATCAAGTGAAAAGAATAGTCTAGCATACATACATATTCTATCTCTATACTAGATCTACATGATATAGATCATACCTTCGTGTTGATTCTTTCACTGCGACAAATTTCTTCTTTGTCGATAGAGAAGGCCTCGGATCTGCTTGATATATCTTTGGTGTAATGGTTATAACATTTTACTCCAAACTCTGATTGGACTAAAATTTGGACTATAACTAGAAAACTTCGAGATGCAACTTTTGAAAGTAGTTTCACATCGTTTGGAGTTCTATAGCTTCCGTAATCGTAGAAATATTACTGATCTTCTGTGTAAAATTTAGACAGCAAAAGATTACGGGAAGCACCTTTTAGTTCACCCGATCTCGCACGATGCACAGCTCATCATCGATGGATCTCTGAGTGCCTTCATACGATGAGCCTTATCCTTCTATGAAACACCATGCAAGGAAAACGAGTCGCCATCCAATGACGCAAGTGAGGGAGAAAGACGAGAGAGAAGAGGAGAGTAGAAGAGAGAGGGGCGACTAGGGTTTCCCCTAATGGCATGGCTGGCCCCTATCTCTCCCCTTGATCTTATATAGGGCTACCCTATCCTTTGGATCATGCTCATAATGGATAGGGTTGACCCATTCAAACCTTCCCTTTATCTTTCATTTATCTCTATCTCTTCCTTAGTTTTGAAAATAGTCAAAACCAACCCATTTTCTGTCCCTTATGATTGGCTCCTTTAATGGAGGCAACAACCTCCTAAAGACAAAGGGGCCGGCCTTGACCAGTCTCCCAACACCTAGGGGTGGCCCCCCTAATGCATAATAGCGCATGGTTTGACCAAAAAGCCCCTATGTCACTAGTTGGCCGTCCTTCATGTACGAGACTTTGCAAGGCACACATAAGTGAAGTTCACTAGTGATTTCACTATTCTCTGAGGTGCCGGTAGGGTGCCTCTAGTTAAGTCAACTAGTCAACTCGCAATATATTTAGGTGTATCGCATCCATGTGGTGGAGTCCACTTATGATAAGGGATCTCTACATGTGTTTCTGTACTAACCTAGAGTTTCACCTTAGTACACACATATAGTTATGCATCTATCATGCACTAGTGCGAAGTACTCACGGAGCTTAGGTTTGGACTTCTCACTTCCTCTAACTGTATCCTATGTTTCGAGAAGATGGTTAAAAGACCATACATCATATGGATAAGGTAGAACCTTCAGGAACCAGGGTTCATGGCTTCCAACTTGGACTCGATCAACACACTACCTGAGTGTACCATCGATCCTCTAAGCCGGAGTTAGCATGCGTAGCCACCCAGAGTGTGACGCAGACTGCACTCCAATTCCCCCAGACTTACTATGTTATCCGCATACCCCTACTCTTCACTTAGAGTGGTAAACCCGCTGTCCCTCCACTTGGTGCCTTGATACAACTCGAGTGGTGGAGAATACTATCAGACTTGAGTGCTCATATGACTCAGTTCCTTTCAGGTTGACTACTTACGTCGTACCTCCGATTACCCTACCGAGTAACCAGATTCGATCAACAGTCCAACTGATAACCACCTGGCTAGGGTTTAATACAACGTACGTCAAACCAAGAAACGTACCTCTTGTTAGGGGTATGGATGGCCTGCAGGAGTGCCATGTTAATGCGATGCCAGCCGGGTAACCCAGTACACCATGGTTTTGAGTCACGTAACCGGACCCTCACACATTGGTGCGCCAAAGTATCACACAACTCGTTAGCCCACTATATATGGTTCCTTAGGGTTTATGACCATTTTACCTTAAGTAGAAACACAGCTTAGTGCACCAGTGTCTGCTCACCGATTTGTGCATTATATTGGTTCCATTCGGCCACAGACATTGTGCCTAGTAATAATCGTGGTAGAGACACTCATGCTCTGTCATCCCAACAGTTTATCCTGATAGGGCGACCAACCCTAATCAGAGCCGCGAATATATTTAGATTATATAGGACCAGTCCATTGAGTCTTCCACTTAAGTGGATTATCATATAGTCTTGGCTTTCTGTTCTGTAATCAGAACACGTACTAAGGTACGTGCCAAGATGCAAGCCTAAGCTATCAATCATACACAGCTAAACTATAGATTTTTATGAGCTGTAGACTTCATCAATTCCAATATATTGCGTATGAGATGCGTAAATCTAAGAGTCCACATTAGTGTGGTTGAGGTGACTTGGGTATGTGGATAAGATTCGCATATAGGAGATGCAAGTCACCATACACATTCGTGTAGGTTTGTAGTCGATTACTAGTCTGGACACCTAGCATATAAGACTGTAACACACTGACCTTCTCCTTAATAGAGATGACCTATCTCGACTATCGGTATAAGATAACAAGTCAAGTAGTGTTGATATTGTAAGTGATAGTGTATAGAATGTGAAAACACACCCTATAAACTCTATGTATATGATATCTATACCTGTAGATTCCATGTGCATGATACCTTCTTGGGCATCTATATATATTTAACCCATGGCCTAATAAGAGGCATTGATCCTTCTTCCCAAATCAAAGTATCTCTCTCCCCCCCACTCTCTCTCTCTCCCTTACTCCTTGCTAAGGATTTGTGACATGGTATCAGAGCGGGTTCATCCTTGGCCTCAAGCTCCCCTCTGATCTGCGATTGACACCGATACGAGCACCTGATCTTGCAATCCTCCCACGAGACCAGAACGAGCTCTCCGCCAGATCCGGTGTGATTTGCTCCCTCGCACCGGATCCTCAGATCCGAACCTTCTTCAGCCTCCTCACAAATTGGTATGATCTTCTCCCTCACGTCGAATCCTCAGATCCGAACCTCCTCCGACCTCCTTACAAAATCGACCAGATCTGGTGTGCCCGCCGCCCAAATCTGGTGCGTCCTTTGCATCTCACTGGCCTATGACCTACAGATCCTAGCGATCGATGACTGGCGAGCCTCTTCACGACCGCCGACCGGTGAGCTCTGCGACCTACATATTTGAGCCTTTTCATGAGATCCACACGACACTGACGAGCTCCTCACAGGCCTTCTTCTCCAACATCGATAATCTCAATCTGAGTCTTCGACGAGGCTTCGATCTCCAGGAAATAATCCCTCGACCGAAGAACCTATGGCTAGATTTGTATCTCTCAATTAGATCTGATCGTAGATCTGTGCATGACCAGACCCAGATGGCCTCCTTCTACGCACCTTGTCGGTCATCCCTCAGCACCTATTCAGATCTGGTGAGATCCGATCTTCGGCCTCCTGCTATGCACCATGCTAGTCGGCCTTATGCCTCGGATCCGGAGACCACATCATCACAGATCCGGCGATCCCATGCCAACTGACGTCGTAGGCCTTGTATTGTGTGTTTTATGTGTGTCCTATGCTTGCCCTAGCCCATGAGCTACCATGGCTGACTCCTTCTCCGTAGATAACCCTCCGCCCGTGTCACTCCTTTCAGAGAGCCTTCTGTTCGAGTACACTCATAATTTCCTATCGAGTTTGATGTATTTCCCTCTCGCCTCCTCCTCAGACTGGGAGGCATGGGCAGCTACTATCCAGACCACACTCCTCGGACATGGTCTCCTTGGGCAACTCGACGAGACTACCCCTGTACCAAGTCCAGCCTTTCCCGCCACCCTTCAAGCATGGCGCCTTTGTGATGCATGTGTTATCGCTTACCTTGTCGCATCGGTCGATCAGACGATGCGCTCCGATGTCGCCACTCTTGGTTCGTCCACTTCTATATGGC
This sequence comes from Chamaelirium japonicum, assembly GCA_947650365.1. Taxonomy (NCBI): domain Eukaryota; kingdom Viridiplantae; phylum Streptophyta; class Magnoliopsida; order Liliales; family Melanthiaceae; genus Chamaelirium; species Chamaelirium japonicum. The sequence goes on from OX393560.1 coordinate 64,578,369, forward strand.
ATTACCTAGTTGAGCACTTCATGGAGTCTAGCGATGTTAACGAATACGCCTTCTATCTCAGGTCCAATCTGAACAGCAGAGCAATTGTATGATCCGGTAATTCTACGCACAAATATATGTACGGCTACTAGTGCGAGCTTCAGTCGCTAGTCCCTCCTATCCCGGTCGAATATCGTGCTGCCTACCAGGCTTACTAGGAGCGCTGTCAGCTTTCTGATGGCCCTTTGCCCATAGTACGGCCCACTTGCCGGCACCGTGATCTACTGGGACCTACTTCCGTGTCTAGATGTCGCCATTGCCGAGTTTGTTGCTGAGGAGACTAGACTACGCACCATCGCCACCAGGGCATCTCCTTCCCCCTCCAGCTATACAGGCATCCTCGCTTCGGCCCTAGCCACCTCTACCACTCTTGCTCTAGCCCATGATCTGAATTCACTGCCACAAATCGGGTCACGTTATCACCACTTGCTGGAAATTACATCCCGAGAAGAGATAGGGATCCCGGGGTCATGGTCGACCAGTTGGCTCCACCGCTGCTATTGTTATTGTTCCGTCTCCTCGTAGCAACCTAGACGCCCCAGATACTGTCCGACTCTTTCAGCAGCAGCTTGCCTAGCTCCAGCTATGTTTCGACTAGCATGCGACCTTCAGCCCTGCCAAGGCTTCCAGCACCTTCAGCTCCTCAACTCACTTAGCCACTTTCGATACCTTCGGTACTTGGATTCTGGACTCTGGGGCCTCCCATCACATGACTCCTGATGCTTCCCTGCTCATCACTTACCGACCGGCACCACACATCCCATTGATACACATTGATGATGGTTCTTCTCTAGTCATCTTACAATGTGGATCGATCACCGCCATTACAGAGTCAAGCGACTGTCTCTTTTTACCGTCTATGTTATATGTCCTCCAGCTCCGTATGCAGCTCATCTCTATTACTAGCCTCTGTGACTCTGGATGTGTTGTGACTTTTTCCCCTTCTTCTTGTGTTGTGCAGGATCCACATACTAGACGAGTGATTAGTGCTGGTCGTAGGTCAGGCAGGCTGTACCACTTAGAGCATCTTCATCTTCACCTCATTCCTCCTCCTGATGTCTATAGTTTAGCTTCTTCCAATACTGACTTGTGGCACCGGAGGCTTGGTCATATTTCTGAACCATAACGTAGAATCTTACTCCAGACCGGAGCTCAAGGTCATTATCCATTTTTCTCTTTATCTATATGTACCGACTGCAAGCTTGCCAAAACTACAGCCTTACCTTTTAGTTCTAGTGTCTCTTAGAGTTGTGCTCCTTTTGACCTAGTACACTCCGACATCTAGGGTATCACACCTCTTCCTTCGATATGGCTATTGCAACTACATCTTTATCGTTGATGACTTCACCATGTATACTTGTGTCTATCTCCTCCAGCACTGCTCTGAGGTTCTTAGGTCTACCAGACCTTTGCCTTGATGGTCCATACACAGTTTGATTGTTGCATCAGGACCTTTTAATCTGATTGCGCCCTTGAGTACCTCTCCGCTGCTATACGAATCTTTCTGTAGTCCCATGGGACTCTATTATAGTATTCCTATCCTTACACACATGAGCATAATGGAGTAGCCAAAAGGAAGCACCATTATATCCTTGAGACTATGCATGCTCTTCTTCTCTCTGTTTCTATTCCTTGCACTCTCTGGGCCGAGGCTGTCTTGACCTTAGTCAACCTCATCAACATCACCCCTTCGTTTGTTCTCTCGGGTGGTATGTCTCCTCACGAGCAACTTTTCTCTTATCCTCCTGACTACAGTCTGCTTTGTACCTTCGAGTGCACCTGTTTCGTTCTCCTTCCACCGCACGAGCGCACGAAGCTGTCCGAACGGGCAATTAAATGCATCATAATGTGTTCTAAATTGTTATACCGCAAGTGTACGACATCTATTTGGTAGACAATGACAAATACGGGTCGATACCACAGAGACTTGAGTAAAAACTAATTAAAGAATCATTAATGATTAAATTAGTAAGGAATTATCTCTAAAGGAGAGCGAGTAAATTAATTGATGCTAACTTAAGCAAACGTAAAAGAATAAAAGCAATAAAATAAAGGTAATGGATAATCTAAAGATGAGAACTAGGGTTTCGGGGTTACGCTTGGATATTCATAAGTAATATTGATTCATTATCTCAGTTGGGAGAGAATAACGTGTTCATCCTAAACGAAAAATTTAACAGTTAAAATCTGAGAATCTCTTAATCCTAGATCTTGACAGTTGATGATTAGCATGAAGGGACTTGTCGACACTACACAAGGACTTTCCCTAGCATCCGGTGTACCAAGGTCAATACCAGATCTTAGAAAGTTTATAGATATTATGGGTGCAAAATTATACCAGACCAGACCAGACCCACATAGGCCCACGCAATGGCCCTAGTAGGCAAGCCAAGGCCCAGAATCAGAGCCACCTCAACACGACCACGTCATCACTGCCATATCGAGTACATGACTCAGCTATAAAAAGGACCCCTATGGCTTCCAGAGAAGGGATTGGTGAATTGATCAAGAGAGGAGAAGATTTTAGAGCCTGCTGAGCCTGAACTCTCTTCTTTTCTTCTTGCTCTCTTCTTTTTGCTCTCTTCTAGTTGCTTCATGCAACCCGATTGTAAGAATCTTCTCTCGGCCTGTTGAGAGAATGATCACCCCATCTTTTACATCCATTATAGTGCAAACTAAGTGGTACCTCTTACCCGGAGACGTAGGTCGTAAGACCGAACTTCGACAACAAACCCTTGTGTCATTGTGGGGGATGATCTTCATGCTGACCCAAAGACTCCGCCCAACCAATCAATCGAGTCGAGTCGAAAGTCTGATCAAACATTTGTCTAGTTTGTAGGTTCAGATATTGATGTCTTTGAGTTGAACTTTTGAATAGTCTAGAGATTGTTGACACGAGATATGATCTCGGAGTTCAGCCGAAGCCTATGTCTCCGTGCTATAAAGAGCAACTTGAATTCACCAACACTTGAACTGAAGTGACCTCGACAGGCTGAGAGTCACTTGTTTTTCTTCAAAAAGAAGAACGAAAGGTTAGGATGTCAGAGCTTTGCATTTTTTGAAAGTTTGATTCAGTAATCAGATATTCGACCCATTACACTTGTCAGGTCTACTATTTATAGAGTTTTTTTGATGGAAACCGGGGTAGAGGGCAGTTTTCTACAACTGTCATCTGGATCCAGACAGGGCTGGTGGATCCCGTAGTTATCTTCGTGGACCCCCAAGCAGGGCTAGTGGGTCCCGTTGTCGTCTTTGAGGACCCCAAGCAAGGCTAGTGGGTCCCGTCGTCGTCTTTGAGGACCCCCAGGCAGAGCTAGTGGGTCCCATCGTCGTCTTTGTAAACTCCCAGGGAATGCTAGTAGGTCCCATTGTCTTCTTCATAGACCCCCAGGTAGGACTGGTGGGTCCCATTTACTGGGCATTGGCCAAATTTTGCATCCACAATTATCCCCTCCAAGTTTGTTGGAGGCTGATCCGGTTGACTTGGAATCCAAGTGCGAAATCCAAACACCCCCTGCCAAGAGCTAGTATCATCAAGGTCTCGTCGAACGTTGCTGGTTGATAGAACTCTGGCAACCGATCGGTCAAGATTGACCGATCAGATGATTTTGACCGATCGGTCAAAATTATTCGATCGGATGCTTTCAACCGATTGGATTTCGAGCGATCGGGCAAAAAACCAAGTTTTTTGCCCGGTCCTTTGGAAATTCACCCGATCGTTTGCCTGTCAATCGGGTGAAGTCTTTTTGGCCGATCGAATAAATTTGATCGATTGGATACTTTCAACCGGTGGAGCTTCGTGCGATCGGGTAAAAACTTATGTTTTTTGCCCGATCTTTTTGGAAATTCACCCGATCGTCCACCTGTCAATCGAGTGAAGAAGTTTTTGGCCGATTGGTCAAATTTGTCCGATCAGATAAATTTGACCAATCAGATATTTTCAACCGGTGGTGCTTGGGGTGATCGAGTAAAAAACTATGTTTTTTACCCGATCATTTGGAAAATCACCTGTTTGTCTGCCTGGCGATTGGGTGAAGTCTTTTTAGCTGATCAGTCAAATTTGTCTGGTCGGATAAATTTGACTGATCGGATATTTTCAACCGGTGGAGCTTGGGGCGATCGGGTAAAAAATTATATGTTTTGCCCGATCCTTTGGAAAATTACCCGATCGTCTGCCTGTCGATTGGGTGAGGAAGTTTTTGGCCGATCGATCAAATTTGTCCGATCGGATAAATTTGACCGATCGGATATTTTCAACCGGTGGAGCTTGGGGCGATCGGGTAAAAAACTACGTTTTTTGCCCGATCCTTTGAAAAATCACCCGATCGTCTGCCTATCGATTGGGTGAAGTCATTTTGGCCGATCGGTCAAATTTGTCCGTTTGGATAAATTTGATCGATCGGACATTTTCAACCGGTGGAGCTTGGGGCAATCGGGTAAAAAACTACGTTTTTTGCCCGATCCTTTGAAAAATCACCCGATCATCTGCCTGTCAATTAGGTGAAGTCTTTTTGGCCGATCGGTCAAATTTGTCCGATCGGATAAATTTGACCGATCGGATATTTTCAACCGGTGGAGCTTGGGGCGATCGGGTAAAAAGTACATTTTTTGTTCGATCCTTTGGAAAATCACCCGATCGTTTACCTGTCGATCGGGTGAAGTCTTTTTTGCCAAACTTTGAAATTTCACTCGATCGTCTGCCTATCGATCGGGTGAGATAGAGTTGGCGTTTTGTCTTTCCAGTTGTTTCATCTGGCCTATCGCTTCGCCTGGCCGGTCGCTTCGTCTGGCCTGTTGCTTTGTCATCTGCCAGTCTGGTGGTGCCACGTGTCACATAGAATTTTCCGCCATGTTTTTTGGGGTATATAAATCCTGCTCTGGAGTTTATTTTTTCCCCACATTGTTAGAAATTTTTTGACTTCTGCTTTCTGCTCTCTGCTTTTGCTTTCTGCTCTTGCGTTTGGTTGCAATGACTTCTGCAAGCTGCACCAAGAACATTGTTCCCCCTAAGGTGAATCTGTCTCAGCGCGATGGGTCGAAGAAGGGGAAGGCCTTAGATCGCGGGGAAAGGTAAGGCAAAGGGCAACCTCGGCGTCCTTGGCAAGAGGCACTTAGGTGTTGGATTTGCATCCGCTCCCACAAAGCCGGAGCACATCCCAAAGTCAAACTTCGTGCTGAGGCCACTGAAACGTCTCTTTGAAGAGCCCATTTATGAGTACGGGATCAGCCGGAAGCTCACTGACGCCAAGAGCGAGAAGTGGGAGAGCCTGCTGGGGTTCTTCACTGAAGGTGCTCATCGCCCAGTGCTCACCGTGGTATAGGTGGCCTTCGGGATCGACAAGCGATCAGTCTAAACCGAGGTGGCTAGCAAGGAGAAGATCATGGGCACGATCGTGGGGCAATTCAACTGCGAGCTACTTCTGCCCCTGCTCCTCTTCACGGCCAGATTGCTGAATACGTCCGGACTCTGCCATAGATAGTTGATAGCAAATGCGTGGAGGATTATCTACACCTTCTGTAGGGCGGAGACCGATCACTAGGACAAGCTGAAGGCCTGCTACTCCAGCATTCCTGATGGCTAGCAGGCAAGGATCGAGCTGGGCTACTTCTTCTACCACTATCAGTGGGTTTCGAGGAAGGATAACCCCTTCTTCAATCGGCACGGTGTCTCTGACCTTCGTCCCATCACCGACACGGTCCCCTCCGACAAGCTATACACCGACTGGCCGATCTCCATCTCAGTGGTGTGGACTCCCTTCTCAATATCAGAGATGTCTCACAACCATGTCCATAAGGAGGTCGAGCGATACGGGCCGGAAAGCGATCATTGTTGGTCATCCAAGCAGGTCGGATTGATCGACAATTTATTTTTGGAGTTGACTTGCGGGACCAGGACATGGAAGCAGTTCGCTAACTTCCCAGTTCGCCACGGCAACGCCAACTTGATGCATTGGTTGCCGGTGAGATACGAGGATAATGACACTCTGTACTCTGACTATGAGGAGGAACCAGAAACAGGTGGGGTGGTCTGATATATCAGGGCTGAGAAGAAAGTTTATGGCAAGAGGAGGCGCTCGGGGCCCGGCAAAGAGAAGTTAGTTATTACCCGGTACAGCCAAGTCAAGAAGAGGAAGGTGATGAAGGAAGAAGAGAAGGAAGAGGAAGAGAAGGAAGAATAAGAGAAAGAGGAGGAGGAGAAGGACGAAGAAGAGGAGGGAGAGGGAGAGGAGGATGATAAGGATGAGGAGGAGGAAGGAGAGAAAGAAAAAGGGAAGGAAGAAGAGGAGGAAGAAGGAGAAGAGAAAGATGATGAGGATAAGGAGGAAGAAGGGGGTAAAGAGAAAGGGGTGAGGGATTGAGGCGACGTACCTCCTACCCCACCAAGTATGGGCCAGGTGCCTCCGATCAATGAGGCTAAGGCTCGTCGAATGGAGGATGATCTCGATAGGTAGATGACGGTAAGAAAGTGCCGATCGTCTACCATTTTGAGACTCTGAAGCATCCTACATGCATCAGGGTGAAGTATTTGGGAAGTGACGTCATCCTTTACCCGACGCCTATCTCCCAGGTGGCGCCCGAAGGCCAGATCCAGGGTGACGCCTCGATGGGGTAGGCCTCGACGAGAGGAAGTAGCAGGGGCCCGGAGGTTAACAAGCCTTGGCTGGCCCCCCGAAGAGATGCAAACAAGGTTGCCGCCGAGGCCGCAGCTCTAATGTCTGCCCTCTTCCAGGGGGCAGATGGAATGCAAGACGAAGGAGCGGCTTCGATGCCTCCTAACATCCCCCCCTCCCCGAACCGAAGGGGGATGAGGGTCAGGGAGAGGAGGAGATAACTGAACTGGTCCCAACCCCTCTGATGAAGGCACAAGGGCAGGAGCAGGAGCGGCCGAGTCCGATCGCTGCCCCGGTGAAGATGACTCCCACTGCCAAGGGGAAGGCCTCATATCGAGGGAAGGGACCGGCTCAGCCCTCGCATGGAGGCTCCATCGGCAAGGGTAAAGGCTAACTATTTCCTTCATTTGAATTGAATTGAATTGTAAATGCCTCTGAATCCTTGAATGGTTTGCATACAGGTGCGCCCGGTAGCCTACAGCCTATGCTACGGGAATTAGGCGAGGTGGACATCAACCGCCCTATGGGGGCATTGAGGAAGCTTTGCAATTTGCCCGACGCGACTCTTGAAGAGTCGTCGAACAGGCTCAATGTGATGGTGAGTAGTTCGACTTTGTCTTTGACCATACTTCATCTGATATGTCTATGACTTGTTCCTGTTTGTCGATATACAGATGTCTGCCTTGCTGAAGTTAAACAGCAAGCTATATAAGAAGGCCGATGAGAGGGAGGCTGCACTCAAGATCTCCCGATTGAATGCTCTCTTAGAGGAGGCTAATAATGAGAGGGCGAAGCTATCAGCGGTGCTATCCTTGAGTCAGCAGTCTGCTCGTAATGAGGTGCATATGAAAAAGAAGATGGAGGCCGAGTACGTTGCCGCGAATAAAGACCTCCAAATCCTAAAGAATCGGTTCTTCAAGATGGAGGATCTTGCCTCCAAGCATGCCGAGGAGATCAAGCAGCTAAAGGTTGAGGCTGCTACAAGAGAAGAGGCCCACGCACTTGAGCTGGAGCAGCTGAATGTCGACGTGGTGAGCTACAAGTCGACAGTAGAAAAAGCCATGGAAGCCCTCAGGCTAGCTCACAGCAGTGGTGCCCAATCTTCGAAGGCTTCTGTGGCAAGAAGGCTCGCTGCGGTTCCGATGGAGCTAGGTCTAGGGCGCCTAGCGTGGCTAAGCCTTGACGTACTCGACTCTTGTACCTGTACTTTTGAATAATAGAAAGTTTTTGAATGTTTGGAATAAAAATGTCTCTTCGATATTGAATACTCTGAGTGGAATAGTTAATATTTAGTATTGAATAGATGAATGAATGTTTCAACCAATTAGAGGTTGTTTCATAACACAAGTACTCAAGCTATTTGTCAGTTAGGAGTTGTGCCGTCTCGCAACATCCAAACTGTTTATTTCTTCATGTGAGGGATTGTGTCGCAACACAAACACCCAAACTGTTAGTCGATCTACCAGTTAAGAGTTGCATTGAATCACAACATCAAAATTATTTGTTTCTGCCTGTGAGGGGTCGTGTCGCAACACAAACACCCAAACTATGAGTCGATCTGCCAGTTAAGAGTTGCGCTATACAACAACATCAAAACTATTTATCTAGTCATTTGAATTCGTAGAATTAGAATGAACAAGATTGAAATTTAAACAAACACTATTCATTACAAAATTCACATCAGAGATATATTTTGAGATGTTTGACATTCCAAGCCCTTGGTAGCCTATCTCCCTCTAGCGAGATTAGGCGATATGATCCTTTGCCTCCTATGGATTCGATGATGTAAGGTCCTTCTCAGTTGGGAGCTAGTTTTCTATTGCCATGCTCCCTTATGTTGGAGAAGACTGCTCTGAGAACTAGATCTCTAGTGTGGAATTGTCTTCTACTAACCTTTTGATCATAGGCTCGCTTGATCTTCTATTGATAGTTGGCGATATGAATAATTGCCTGATCAGGTAACTCTTCCGAGAAATTGAGATCATTGATACGAAGTTCGTTATTGATTCCTTCTTCGATCGCCTTAGTTTTCAAAGTTGGAGAAATAGCCTCGGTTGGAAGAACTGTTTCTGACTCATAGGTTAGGCGGAAGGGTGAAAATCTAGTCGATCGTCGTGGAGTGGTCCGATAGCCCCATAGGACCTCTGGTAGGATTTTTTCCCACAATCCCTTCTTATCACCTAATTTTTTTTTGAGTAAACCGAGGATAGCTTTGTTAGAGGCTTCGGTTTGACCGTTGCACTGTGAATACCTCGGTGTAGAATAGAAGAGCTTGATCCCGTGATTTGAATAGAATTCTCAGAATTTATCTGAGTCGAATTGAGCTCCGTTATCGGCGATAAGTATTTAAGGTGTGCCAAACCTGGAGAATATGTTATGTCTGATGAACTTAATAACCTCATCGTCGGTCTCTCGGAAGAGTGGCACAGCCTCGACCCACTTGGTGAAGTAGTCAGTGGCTAGCAACAAGTATTTCTTCTTGCTTGGTGACAGAGGGAACGGGCCTAGAAAGTCCAACCCCCATTGATGGAAAGGTCAAGGACTTATCAAATGATGAAGTTCATCTGCCGGGAGATGGATCGCCCGCACATGTTGTTGACAGGGCTCGCATCTCTAAACGAACTGACGAGCATCCTTCGCCATGGTAGGCCAGTAATAGCCCTGGAGTCTGGTCTTGGCTTCGAGGGATCTTCCACTAGAATGATTGCCACAAGCTCCTGAATGGATGTCGGCTAAGATTGCTTCTGTTTGATTGGAGCTAACACATTTGAGAAGCATTCCACCATGTGATATGAAGTAAAGATCTTCTTCTTGGAGGCTATAGAGCAGATGCTTCCTTTGGAGTTTTTTGGCTTGGATCAAATCTTTAGGCATTCTCTCTTGTTTGAAGAAGTCAAAGATTGGTTGTTTCTAATCTGAATGTCCATTAGCTAAGGCAAAAGTGAAGGTTGGCTATCTCCAACCCCCACAGTCTTTCATGGTGGCAACAAGTTGCTGCCCGATAATAGCTTTAGGCAACTCTTGATATTCAATCTGAATGCGACTTTACTTTACAGGATCTCTGAGTACTGAGACAGCATTGGCTAGGGCATCGGTTTCTCGATTCTCCGTCCTTGGAATTTGAACGAATTCGATGTCAGAGAATCATTATCGGTGATTGTGGGCATCGAAATTAGCCCACGGGTCGAACCCGATTTTTACACAAAAAAATAGGCCCGCACCCGACGGCCTTCGGTTCAAACCCGATTTTTTCACGAAAAATGGGCTTGCACTCGATGACCTTCGGGTCGAGCCCGACTCGCTCATGCAACTTGGGCCCGCACACAACGGCCCACATGCGAAACTTGGGCCCGCACACAACGGCCCGCATGCGAAACTCGCCCGCACACAACGGCCCGCATGCGAAACTCGCCCGCGCACAACGGCCCGCGTGCGAACTCGGCCCACGTGCGAACCCAATTTGCGCGCGCATGGCCCGACCCAAAGCAAACGGGTCCCATCGGACCCGCAACTCGGACACAAAGAGGGGGGCCCACCGGCCCCCCCTTCTTGAAAACCGTGCCCCCCTCCTCATGGAGGGGTGGGGCCAGCCATAAAGAAAAAGAAAAAGAAAAAGAAAAAAAGAAAAGAAAAAGAAAAGAAAAGAAAAAGTCAAAACCGCCTTGATGCGGGGGGAGGTGGCGTGGACGTCTACACAACCGTAGATCCGCGACGATCCCTCGATCCAACGGACAAGATGACGTTGCGTCGCCATCCGATCCAAAAGTGCAACAAAAATAACAACTCGATCTTTAAAGATCGAGTCACAACTAGCCCATAACCACTCCAACTAAAAAGGAGGAAATCGGGTTTGTTTCCCCAAATAAGGGAACAATATCTCGATGGTTATGAGGGGAGAGATTGGAGGAAACAAAAAGATTTCAGCAACATCTCCCCCAACCGCCCCCCCTTTGCCTATAAATAGAAGGGGTCGGGGAAGGCATCAAGGGTCCGAAAAGTGGAAGACGAAAGAGCGCTACGAAGAAGCTCCAACGCTTGAAGACCGAAGGCTTCACGAGGCACGGCAAGCATATCCTACGGGAGTCCTTGGCCCTTCAAGTCCTCATCAACGTGAAGACCTTGCACTCGGAGATCAAAGCTTCGACTCCTCGCACGAAGAAGAAAGCGTGGAGAAGAAGACCCGGAGCTGTCATCACCCGATTGCTCCAACGATCTTCATCAGCTCCGAAGACGCCATAAGCAAAGGCCGGAGAAGAAGATCGAAGCCGACAACACCCGTCGTCTTCAATCAAGGCATCGACTCCTCGCACGAAGAAGAAAGCCGGGAGAAGAAGGCCTGAAGCCGGTGCTACCCCTGCCGCCTTCGTCAACCAAAAGCCGACGCTACAACCGTCGTGCTAAAGCCGGTGCCACACCCGCCGTCTTCATCAACAAAAGCCGACGCTACAACCGTCGCACGAAGATCGGTGCTACACCCGCCGTCTTCATCAACGAAAGTCGACGCTACAACCGTCGCATAAGCATCGGTGCTACCCCTGCCGAAAAGCCAAAACCGACGCCACAACCGTCGAGGAAGCCGGAAGAATAAAGAAGCCTTGAAGAAGTAACGCCAGTCGTTCGAGAAGAAGATCGAGTCGAAGCTAAAGTCAAAGCCGACGCAAGAAGCCAAAGCAAACGCACCGGTAAAGCCCGCGCTAAAGCAACGCACGTGCCAAAGCCAAGCAACTACGACGGTCACGAGCAAAGCACCGCACGTTCTAGCCGATACGACGCGAAGTCCGGAAGAACTAAAGCATCGCAAGTCTCTACCCGCCTACGTTCAAGCGCAAGCGCCAAAGCAAAGCAAACGCCAGAGCCAAGCCAAAGCTACGCCAAAGCCGAAAGCTAAAGCCAAAGCCGAAGCCAAAAACACGATCGACGCCGCGAACCGACGATCAAGGACGCCAAGGTCTAGCAAGGATCGAGGAAGACACGAAGACCGAGGAACGAAGCCCAAAGCCTCCCTAGCCGAGAAAGCGCGAAGCACGGACGGGACAAAATCAACGGCGGAAACTCCTTAGCCTCTCAAGAAATCCTCACCCTGTAAAGACCTCTGTCCTGGGCAACCCCTTCAGAGCTCTCGCACGAACACCACGTGGAGACGCGGATCAAAGGGACCCTCCAGAGGATCTCTCCCACAATCTCCTGATCAAAGAAAATTTGTAATCTCGTGTGATCCGCAATAAAGACGACCCGAATCTTTTTCTGCGACCACAGATTTCTGGCACGCCCGGTGGGACCTCCTCTCCTTTCATCCGTACGTTTGAAGGAGTTGCTTCAAGTTCGCCATGACCGGAACGAACGATGATACGTTTGCTCCAACAAGCCTCTCACCTATCGCCAAGTCTCCACTACTCCAACACGGCGATCCAGAAAACCCGGTGGATGACATTCCCCCGGTAGTACGCGTTTACACTCGGCGTACTCAAACTCTTGCGGACTTCTTCACGCCGGAAACTGCTACCGAAGATGCCCGCCAAGGCACCAATGAGGCCTTGGTGCATGAAGAAACAAGCCTCAATCCTGGAACATCTGTCCAGAAATTTGGGGAGGACCAGCCCCAACCCCGAACCCGTTCGGGTTCTCCAGCGGACTTTGCACCTCCCTTGCCGGGGGCAAACATCCGTCATCAAGCAGAAGCAAGTCATCATAACTACGTCTCCGACGACGATGGCGAAGGTGTGGGCATACAACATCGAGACGTCCTGCGACATCATCCTCCGTCCGCTCTCCAGCTCCAAGTCATGCAAATGAGTGAACACATGGCTCAGCTCACCCGACTAATGGAAGAGAAAGATCGTCACATCAACACCTTACTTCAAAGGCTGAGTGCCAGAGATGCCGCAACATTCGGTCAACCTCCTGCTTCTCCAGTAGCTGCTCCAGCCCCATCTCCAACTCCTGCTCTTGCAGAAGTTGGCCCGGCAACACTAGCAATTACTCCTGCACTTTCCTCGGCCCCCGTGCCGACCTCGATAGCCGCGCAACCTTCAGTGGCAGCAACGATGAATGCCCAGCAAATACAAGCACTGGTGGCTGACATGATGCGTTCCCACGGCGGCAGCCTACCTCCGATCACGGCGGCATACTCAAAGCCTTACACCGCAAGGATCCAGCAGCTGCGCTTCCCTACCGGGTTCCAGCCACCAAAGTTTCAACACTTCGACGGAAAGGGGAACCCAAGGCAACACATTGCCCACTTCGTCGAAACTTGCAACAACACCGGCACATACGGCGACGAGATGGTGAAGCAGTTCGTTCGCACCCTCAAAGGTAACGCTTTTGATTGGTATGTTGACCTTCCTCCAGGATCCATTGACAGCTGGGATCAAATGGAAAGAGAATTCCTCAACCGCTTCTACAGCACTCGGCGCATCGTTAGCATGACCGAGCTTACTGCCGTCAAGCAAAGGAAGGACGAGTCAGTAATCGACTACATCGATCGATGGAGGAATCTCGCCCTGAATTCACGAGACCGTTTGTCGGAAGACTCGGCTATCGAGATGTGCACCCAAGGCATGCACTGGGGCTTACTCTACATCCTCAAGGGGATCAAGCCTCGGTCCTTCGAAGAACTCGCAACTCGAGCCCACGACATGGAGCTCAGCTTAGCAAATCGCGGGGACTCGAAGACCAAAGACTTTCTGAAGGTGGAAAAGAAAGACAAACCGCCGGCACCCAAATCAAAGCAAGTTAACGTCACCGACATCGCCTCGGCCTCCAAGCCACTCAAAATCAGTGGCAAACCGGATCAAGAAAAGGGAGCTGCTATACCACCGCCTCCATCTCAAAGACAGTCAAAGATGACTCTAGAAGAACTCGAGGCCAAAGAGTATCCCTTTCCAGACTCGGAAGTCTCCTCCATGTTCGATCAACTACTACAAGAAAAGATGATCGAGCTTCCTCCTTCAAAAAGGCCCGAACAGATGCATCGGGTCAACGATCCGCTCTTCTGCAAATACCACCGGCTGGTCAGCCATCCTATTGAGAAGTGTTTCGTTTTCAAAGAGAAGATCATGGCGCTCGCAAAGCAAGGAAAAATTGAGATCGACTCCAGCGACGTTGCAACGGCAAACATGACATCCATCACCTTCGGTTCGTTTCAACCGGTACTCGTTGCTACCCACCAGAGAAGGCCCAAGTTGCGCATCAATCGTCAAAGGCCAATTGCAAAGTTAGCTCCACGACGGAAAGTCTCAAGACGACAGCAGTACGCTCCTAAGCTCGCTGAGGAAGAAACGTCACTGCCCTGGGGGCAACCGTCGTCTACATCAATGTCTCTCTCAAACAAAGCTATGTCCCAGCGGAATCTCCAGACGAGGTACGAGGAAGGAGACCCGGAGGTCGGTCTGTTAGGCCAGCCCTCAGGTAAATTCGACTACTACGTCCTCTATTCCAGACCTTCGTCTGTCTCGATAGAAGAAATCAAGCCCACCGGCTGGGAGTCAGAAGGCGAACCACCAAGGTCCCCAGAGGAGCAGGTCTCCCCGACCCATGAAGAACCTACAGCTACCATTCCAGACCTTCATCTTGGTAACGGAGAATCCACTGATGAAGATGCCTGGGTCATGTTGCCTCGCAGACGAAGGCCATGGATGCCAAGAAGTCGCAAGCTCGATCGGGTAACAAGAAAGCTTCCGGAACGAAGAACTTATAAAAAGACAAGCAAAGCTCCAGGAAGGAAGGCGTTCAAAGTACCACCAGCAGATCCTGATGATCTCCTCCTGCAAAACCTTCCAGAACCGACAACGTTGCAAGAGTTCTTCCCCGATTACTTCCTCCCAGCTAATCAGCAGCACGAAGCTTCCTGTTGCATGGTTGAGATTCGCGTGGCGCCAGAAGAAGAAGATAGGATCAAGCCTTCTGAAGAAAGCAACACCGACAACGAGGAGGATGATTCCGACAAAGCCATTACTGCTGCTTACGATGAGGCAATCCTGCACTTGCCATTCATAGAAGCACTACACCTCCCAGAGAAAGCTCGCCTAGCAATGGCCGAGGCTTTGACAGACCCAGACAACTACAAAAGAAAGAAGAAAAATACCGAGAAGGACAAATCTATTGTCTCATGTAACGCAGCGATAACTTTCTCGGATGAAGATCTGCAGCTCGGAACACGATTGCACAATCGACCCGTCTATGTCTCGGGATACATCAATGAGAAGCCGGTAAATCGAATCCTGTTGGACTGCGGCTCCGCCGTCAACATTATGCCTATCCAAACAATGCGCCAGCTCGGCATCACCACCGACCAGCTCTCACAAAGCCAGCTGGTCATCCAAGGGTTCAACCAAGGAGGGCAGTCCACCATAGGGATCATTCGTCTAAAACTCTCTATCAGTCAGCTTGACACGACGGTTCTTTTCCACGTCATTGACTGTCAAACATCATACCACCTTTTGCTGGGAAGACCGTGGCTGCATGAAAACGGTGTCGTAGTTTCTACTTGGCACCAATGCCTCAAGTACTACGAGGAAGGTCTGGAAAGATGCATTGTTGCAGATGACAAGCCGTTCAATGAGGCTGAAGCACACCTCGCCGATGCCAAATTTTACCAAGTAAGGGACCTTGTCGCGAAAGTCCTTCCCGCTAAAGCTCCTCGAACTCAGAAAGCCGAAAGAGTGGAGCAGGACGAAGCTCTGCTAACTCCAAATCCAGTACCACCATCTAAGGCGATACACGAAGTCAAAGGAGTGCTAGCGCCAAGACGGAGGATGCGCATCAGCTCCAAGCCAAGATCCATGAAGCATACTCCATTACCTGTCCAAGCTACGACAGTCTTACGCCTCACGCCTCAGTGGCTTCGTAAAGATAAACCACCACCTTTTGCCTCGCCAAAAGGGATAGTCCAGCCACTATCGGAAGCTAACGTCATCACTCTGCAAGAGATGACACTGCCACTACCCAGCCTGGGGCAAGCTTCAAATTCGCCAAAACCCATCAATCCCTTCGAATCCAGCCAACTCACATTCAAGCCAAAAGGAAGCTGGGGGCAAAATGCCGCCAAGCTGCTGTTCAAAGCTGGCTACGACAAAGACAGTGCTGCACATATGAGTACGCTCCTGCCAGCTCCAATACCACACGGGATGACTAAGACTCAAGCCCATTTACTCCAGGGTGGCGAGCAGATCCCACCAAATCGGCGAGGCATCGGCTCCCGTCAGACCCCGATGGTCATCAAGATAACAGGAGAGAAGACCTTCACCTCTAACTACATTGAGGTGAAGTTGGTAGAAGAAGCAGAAGAAGGATCGTCAACCTCCGATGCACGCTCCACCAATGTCGCCAAAAGAAGACGATATCGAGCTCGGCGTCAGACCGCACCTCAAATGCCAAAGAAGAACGTCAAAAACCAGGCAAGTCAAAATCCCATATCAGTATTCAAAAGACTTGGGCCAATCAGACAGGCAAAGCGAAGGTCAGTATTCGACCGTTTGGGAAAGCCACCCACTGAGGTGAGAAAAATCATTCCCACCCACCCACCCTTCTCATTCTACGATACAGGCGACATCACCGACATTATTCTGGTCTCCGCTAATCACATCACCGTTTCTGACCCTCCAATCGACGCTACTTCTACTTCGGACGACGAATTGCCCGATGCACCGCCGGTCCTCGAAGAAGGGGGGCAATCTACCGTCGACAATTTGAAAGAAATCAACTTGGGTACACAAGAGGATCCTCGGCCTACATTCGTAAGTGCACTCCTGACTCCCGAAGAGGAGGCCGCATACACCAAGCTACTCCAAGAATATAGAGATGTCTTCGCATGGTCCTACAAGGAAATGCCCGGACTTGACCCCAAGATTGCAGTACACCAGCTTGCTGTCAGGCATGGAGCTAGCGCCATCAAGCAAGGACAAAGACGCTACCGGCCGGAACTAGTGCCTCAAATAGAAGGTGAAGTCAACAAGCTCATCGAAGCCGGCTTTATCCGAGAAGTGAAATATCCAACATGGATCTCCAGCGTGGTCCCAGTCAAGAAGAAGAACGGCCAGATCAGAGTATGCGTGGACTTCAGGGACTTAAACAATGCATGCCCCAAAGATGACTTCCCACTGCCAATCACAGAACTAATGGTGGACGCAACAACGGGCCATGAAGCACTAACCTTCATGGATGGATCCTCAGGCTACAACCAGATTCGGATGGCGCCCAAAGACGAAGAGCTTACGGCATTCCGCACGCCAAAAGGGATTTACTGCTACAAAGTCATGCCTTTCGGCTTGAAGAACGCAGGAGCTACTTACCAACGAGCCATGCAAAAAATTTTCGACGATATCCTTCATCAGAATGTAGAATGCTATGTCGACGACCTCGTGGTAAAATCAAGACAAAAGTCAACACATCTTCAAGACCTTGAGCTAATCTTTAAGCGACTTCGAAGGTACCAACTCCGCATGAACCCGCTTAAATGCGCATTTGGGGTCTCCTCGGGAAAGTTTCTCGGCTTTGTCGTACGCCATCGAGGCATCGAGATAGATCAAACTAAGATAGATGCTATCTTCAATATGCCAATCCCGAAAACCGTGCGAGACCTCCGAGGTCTCCAGGGCCATCTAGCATATATCAGAAGGTTTATCGCCAACTTAGCTGGAAAATGCAGACCCTTCAGCCGCCTCATGAAGAAAGGAGCAGCATTCAAGTGGGATGAAGCTTGCCAGGAAGCCCTCCAAAACATCAGGGATTACTTGCTTAAGCCCCCGGTTCTGACAGCACCAGTTCAAGGCAAACCATTGGTCCTTTACATCAGCGCCCAGGAGCAGTCCTTGGGGGCACTCCTGGCTCAAGACAACGAGCTAGGCAAGGAAACAGCATGCTACTATTTGAGCCGCACTCTCATCGGCGCGGAGCTAAACTACTCCCCGATTGAGAAGGTCTGTCTGGCGCTCATCTTCGCTACAAAAAAGCTGCGACACTATATGTTAGCTCACGCCATCAGGCTCATCTCAAAAGCTGACCCGCTCAAATATATCATGTCAAGACCAGTGCTCTCCGGACGTCTGGCCAAGTGGGCTTTGCTCCTCCTTGAGTTTGACATCACCTTTGTCCCTCGTAAAGCGGTCAAGGGTCAAGCTCTCGCAGATTTCCTAGCAGAATACCCCCTTCCAGCAGAATGGGAACTATCGGAAGATCTCCCAGACGAAGAAGTATTCTGCATCGACATCGCCCCTTCTTGGAAAATGTTCTTCGACGGTGCGGCCAGGCAAGACATAGCAGGAGCGGGAGTTGTCTTCGTCACACCAAACGACGAAGTACTTCCCTTCTCGTTTCTACTATCAGAACCATGCTCCAACAACAGGGCAGAATATCAAGCTCTTATCATTGGCCTCGAACTCGCCAATGATATGAAACTTCAAGGGCTCACAATCTTCGGCGACTCTCAACTCGTCATTCAGCAAATATTGGGAGCATACGAGGTCAACAAAGAAGATCTCGTGCCTTTGCACCTACGAGCCCTGAAACTCCTTGGTACACTCAAAGATGCTTCAATCCAGCATGTTCCCAGAAACTTCAATCAGCAGGCTGATGCGCTTGCAAATTTGGCGGCTACACTTCCGTTCCCAGAAAAAAGCCAACTCATCATCCCTATCTGTAAGAGAATGGTGATCACCGAGGAGGGCCTCCCCATGGGGATCCCGGACCAAGTCAACGCAGTACACGTTCTCATGACCGACGAGCTAGATTGGAGACAACCATTTATAGATTTTCTCGTCCACGGGAAGCTCCCTGAAGATCCAAAGCGTAAAGTCGACATTCGCAGGCGATCTCTGAAATTCTTCCACTTCAACAACGAGTTGTACCGTCGAAGCTATGATGGTGCGCTCCTAAGGTGTCTTGCAAAAGGAGAAGCAGAAACAGCACTAGAAGAAGTCCATGCCGGGATCTGTGGCTCACATCAGTCCGGTCCAAAGCTGCACTTTCGCATCAGGCGGATGGGGTACTACTGGCCCACTATGATCAAGGACTCCCTCGAGTTTGCAAAGAGATGCCACACTTGCCAGCTGCATGGCGACTACATCCGGCAGCCTCCGGAACCTTTGCATCCAACCATCGCATCATGGCCCTTCGATGGATGGGGACTCGACATTGTCGGCCCGCTACCCAAGTCATCCAAGCAGCATCTTTATATCCTGGCGGCAACAGATTACTTCTCCAAGTGGGCTGAGGCAGTACCATTGCGAGAAGTTACCAGGCACTCTGTTATCAACTTCATCCAGAACGACATCATCTTTCGGTACGGCATCCCTCGCTATATCGTTACGGATAACGGGAAGCAATTCAAGAACGCCGCCGTCAGCCAATTTTGTGCCAAGTTCGATATCAAGCAAAGGTGTTCAACCATGTACAACGCCTCTGCCAATGGCCTAGCTGAAGCTTTCAACAAAACACTCTGCAAACTTTTGGAGAAAGTCGTCTCGAAGTCGAAGAAAGATTGGCATGAACGCATGGGCGAAGCACTATGGGCATATCGCACCTCTTTTCGTACGCCAACACAGGCGACTCCGTACTCGCTGGTCTACGGAGTAGAAGCTGTCCTCCCGCTTGAACTCCAGATCCCGTCACTCAGGATAGCCGTCCAGGAAGGCCTCGTCAACGGCGACAACGCTCAACTTCGCCTAGCAGAATTGGAAGCCCTGGATGAGAAGCGCCTCGAAGCCCAGCAACGCCTGGAATGCTACCAGGCCAGGCTGACCCGAGCCTTCAACAAAAGGATTCGCCCTCGATCCTTCCAAAAAGGAGAGTTGGTGCTTGCAGTCAAACGCCCCATCATCCTTTCGCATCGAGGAGGAAAGAAGTTCGACGCCAAGTGGGACGGGCCGCACATTGTCAAAGAGGTCTACTCCAACGGCGCGTACCTTCTCACCACGCCAGAAGGGCTTACACTCGGCCCCATCAATGGCAAGTACCTCAAAAGGTACTATGCCTAAAAGCAGGGCTACATTCCTTGAAAAAAAAAAAAAAAAAAAAAAAAAAAAGGAACTACGTGTGACTTGATCCCTCTCAGTAGGGTACGTAGGCAGCCTGTAAAGGTTCAGTCCAAACAAAAGAAAAACACAACCAAGCTCCGCCATTCCAGAATACAAGTCCAAAACAAATAAGATGCATGATATTAAGTTATCACCAGATAAAGAAAAGCAGAACTACAAGTCTGTTCAACAGAAATGACAAGAAAGAAAAGGAAATACGACATGCTAGTAAAGCGAATCAAATCCTTTGAGACGTTGGAGCAGCTCGCCGTCAGTAACATCCATACGCTCCAACTCTGAAGACCGAGAAGCTACCCGCTCCCGATGCGTCGCCAGCTCGATGCGCTGCTTGGCCAAGTCTGCTCCAGAAGACTTCTCGATCGTCTCAGCTTTCTCGAAAGATGCGCGAGCAGCCTCTAGCTCCTTCTGCGCCCGAACAAGGCTCGCAGCAGCAAGTGCATGCTGCGCCTCCAGTCGACGCTCCTCGTCCTCGGCCTTTGCCAGTATCAGGGGGAGGTCATCTTCCATCGAAGCCCGTTTCAAGCAATGAGCTTCACTATCCGCCAAGAGAACACGCATCTGTGTCTCAAACAAAGAGCCATCTACTTGGAAGGCCGCCAGACTCTTGCAAAACTCAGGCCCCTCGAGGACCCACCAGCTGCTCAAAGCGGCAAAGCCCTCCTCCTGGAAGGGTGCGAGCGTCGTCTGGATATACTTCCGACAGCTCTCCAAAAGAAGCACAGAAAGAAGGTCTCGAGAACTGCACTTCCCCCTGACTGCCTCTGAGTGCACAGGCAAAGTGGGCTCCGGTCCTGAAGACTCAAGTGTAGGAACCGCCTCCTGGACCATCGCCGTGATAACAGTCAGCGGAACCACCGGAGCCGAAGGAGGAGGCACAGACAAACCTCCCGACGAAACGACTGCGGGAGTAGCCTCTGCCGGAGTACCGGACCGAGCTGGAGGAGTCTGTTCTCTCCCTACACTGGAGACCTCACCCTCCTCCCCAAAGCCCAACTGCTCCACGTCAATATCATCCAGGTTGACAGCACTGCCGGCAAAATCTGCTCCACACGCTCTCAAGAGCTCCAAGTTATCCCAGGGAATATCCAGCCCGCCATCTTCGACCAACGTTGCTCTGATAGGAGAGCACTCCCGCCCAACCCCCTTTGGGGCAGACTCGCAGTCTGGTCCAGCAGACCCTGCCAAAATGAGAGCTGGACAACTTAGCTAACGAAGTAAGAGTGCAAGCACAGACATTCATAAGAAACAAGGAACAAGGCATACCTGCAGCATCCGAAGAAGATACCCCGGAAGGAGGGATTACCTCATCGGCAAAAAGCCCTGGCTCTCCCTCTCGAGATGGCCCTGCCTCGTCAGCACCAGTCAAAGCTGCCTCGCACAAGAGGTCCAACTTTCTCCTCTTGGGAGAAGTACACCCACTCCAAGAAGCCTGAGTCTCAGGAAGACTATGAACCTTGGAGGGCGGAGCCATCTCAACCTCCTGCACAGAAAGTGAAGCCTGGGAAGTACCCTCTCGACGGCCACAAGATTTCTCTGACCATCGCTCCTCGGACCAGAGACGGCGATCCTCTGACCCCGCCAAAGGGTCAAAAGGAAAGTCAGCCCGTTCACTGCTGGCAAGGACGTCTAGTGGAAGGCTAGCCAAGAGGGGAAGCACTGACCCATTGACCCAGCGGCGATACTCAGGAGTTGCAGCATCCTTGCCGCCCGACTTAATCCCCGGTGAGAAAGTACACCCAGTAAACCGATCGTAAAGCGCTCCCCAGAGGCGGTACGCCTCCTGCGGAGTGTAACGTAACCGCAGGCGCAAAGGAGTCCCAGGCAACTCCTGCCGAAAACCCTGCTGACGAGCAAACCGGTGGGGAGAGTACCGTGCCACCTCCACTACATCCCCACGACGCCAAACAAGATACCCAGGCCTGCAACTCACCATGCTCCAGTACAAAGGATCGGACATCTCCGCCCTATCACATACCAGGGATTTCGTAGAAGGCGCAAGTGCATTTTCCGATACAAATTCGAAGTCAGAAGGGCCCATGCGCCGTAAACACTCTCGGGCACTAGGCTTCGGACGCTCCCATGCATAAAAAGCGTTCATTACACCTCCCACACAAGGAAGAAAGGGCACCGAGGTCGAAGGTCCACGCGCCGCGAAGATCCCCTTCGGAAAGTGGAGCCCAATCCAACCATAGAGGTAATGCAGGGGGCAAAAGGAACTGGCTCTGCCTACTTCCCCTCTTGCATTACCCGCACCCGATAGACTCCAATAAGTGCCGCTAAGCCCGCCATACAACGAGCAGAGGATCGCCGGCGCCAGATTAAGGAACTCTCCAGTCACCATCCGAGCAGCTGCAAGAAAGGTCCCAGGGCGTACCACATCCCCTTCCCAGGGTAAAGCAAAGCGGCAGAGAAAGAGTACTAACCCCGCTGACCAGTAAACAGCACGCCAGTCATCACTACACTCTTCAAGTCCCAAGACTTCCCAGGGACGCTGCGCCCCGGCCATGGAGCACCACTCTTTCTTCAGAGATTCGATCGGTCGCCGGAAAGTACCAGGCGCCGGCTTCTTTGACGAGGCATATCTCCACATCGGGTGACTCGAAGGAGGAGCGTGACGATACTCTCCTCGGAACCAGAAGTCCACCCAATCCGAGTGAAGTACCCGGTCTGACCGCTCGCGCGCCGCTATAATAGCATACGCCTTAAAAAGCAAAAGGCAAAAGCTAGGAGACTCGTCTGGGTCCGTCAAAACCTCCAGAGAAGGAACCTCCTCCTGATAATAGCTCCGAACTTCTGGACACCCAGATATGACGTGCACGTCACGAAGGGTGATCCCAATCTCACCAGCTCCGGTCAAGAAGGTGTTGGTCTCAGGGCACCACTGCTCACACAGAGCCCGGTACATACCATCCGGACGGCTGTACTCCCAGCAAGCCGGCTCCACAAACCTCGCCAGACGCTCCATCCCTGGCTCTGCCTCTAACGCGCTGGATAGCTCTTTCATCCAGTCCCGGAAACCTCCCAGATAGGTGACATCTCCACGCGATTGAATCCCCACACCCCATCGCGTACGGCGGGAACATATCTTCAAAGCAACGACAGGGACCGGAACTGACTCATCTCCAGTATGATGAAACGGTAACCCCAAGCTCGGCCGGACAATTTGCCGGGAAGACCCTTCGTCAGTAAGAATGCGCTCGCCAAGTTTTAACACTCGACAAGAGCCGTCGGTCACACCATCCTCGCAAACTCGCTCGTGCGTCAAAAGCTGAAGCACTGACAGCCCGGTCTCCTGTCTCGAAGCACGGTGATGGGAGACTCGCGCGAAGGGGAAGCAAAGGTACGTACTCCCGTGGGAAACCGCATCAACAATCCAGCCGGAACCCGGAAAGCTCTCGTAACGACGAGACCTGAAAAAGAAAGAACACAAAGCCCTAGTCAGATGGATTCCGAGTACAGAAGCAAAGAAATCAAAAGAGGGGGCCTCGAGCAAATAAAAAAGAAGAGAGGGGGGTCACGGCAAAAAGCCACGACCCTCTCCTCCTTCCTCCTGGTGAAACTAGCAGGGGGGCCTTTAGCAAATAAAGAAAGACAAGAGGGGGGTCATGGCAAAAAGCCACGACCCCCTCTTACTATCTCTCCTGTTAAATCAGCGAGCAGGGGGCCTTCAGCAAATAAAGAAAGACAAGAGGGGGGTCATGGCAAAAAGCCACGACCCCCTCTTACTATCTCTCCTGTTAAATCAGCGAGCAGGGGGCCTTCAGCAAATAAAGAAAGACAAGAGGGGGGTCGCGGCAAAAAGCCACGATCCCCCCGTCTCTCCTATTAAATATACAAAGGGGGGGGGGCCTCCAGCAAATAAAGAAAGAGATAGGGGGGTCATGGCAAAAAGCCACGACCCCCTCTCTCTATCTCTTATTTTACCATGCAGAGGAGGGGCGTCGTCCCCGGTCGCCTACGCCGCTCCGGCAACGGCGCCGCCGGCCCCCGCAGCCTCGGCCGCCGGCCTCCGCGCACTCGCCCGCGCCCGGCTCCGGCCCCCAGCGCCCCGCGCCCGCGCCGCCGGCCCCCGCGCGCCCTGCGCCCACGCCTCCGACCCCCACGCGCTGCGCCCGCCCTCACGCCGCCGGCCCCCGCGCCCGCAGCCCGGCCGCCTCCGGCCCCCGCGCCGCCCGCTGCGCCCGCGCCTCCGGTCCCGCGCGCTGCACCCGCAGCCCCGGCTACCTCCAGCCCCCGCGCCGCCGGCCCCCGCGCCCGCAGCCCCAGCCGCCTCCGGCCCCCGTGCCGCCCGCTGCGCCCGCGCCTCCGGTCCCGCGCGCTGCACCCGCAGCCCCGGCTGCCTCCGGCCCCCGCGCCGCCCGCTGCGCCCACACCTCCGGCCCCCGCGCGCTACGCCCGCGCCCCGCATGCTGCACCCGCGCCCCGCGCCTCCAGCCCGTGCGCCGGCCGCCATGGCAGCCCCCGGCCGCACCCGCGCCTCGCTCCCTCCGACTCGCGCCCTCCCGCGCCTTGAACCCGTGCGCCGGCCGCCACAGCAGCCCCCGGCCACGCCCGTCGCGCCCTCCCGCACCATGCGAAGAAGAGGAAGGAGAAGAAGGAGAGGAAGAAGAAGAAGAAGGAGGAGGAGAAGGATCACCTCGCCGGCAACCCTCTGCCCTCCACGGGCCGGCGATCTTCTCTCCTCCGCGAACCCCATGCCGTCACCATCTTCATCCTCCGCGGCATCGTTGCGAAGCAAGAAACCCTAGCAGAGCTCTCAACTCCAAGCCGCCGGGAATCGCCGATAATGAAGAGAAACGAAAGACAGGGGTCCTTTTAAAGACCTAATCCCACACGAACACGCGACTCAAGTCCAACCGCTACGCGTTTCCCGCGGGCGCACTCGAACTTGAGGGGGCACTTGTGGGCATCGAAATTAGCCCACGGGTCGAACCCGATTTTTACACAAAAAAATAGGCCCGCACCCGACGGCCTTCGGGTCAAACCCGATTTTTTCACGAAAAATGGGCTTGCACTCGATGACCTTCGGGTCGAGCCCGACTCGCTCATGCAACTTGGGCCCGCACACAACGGCCCACATGCGAAACTTGGGCCCGCACACAACGGCCCGCATGCGAAACTCGCCCGCACACAACGGCCCGCATGCGAAACTCGCCCGCGCACAACGGCCCGCGTGCGAACTCGGCCCACGTGCGAACCCAATTTGCGCGCGCATGGCCCGACCCAAAGCAAACGGGTCCCATCGGACCCGCAACTCGGACACAAAGAGGGGGGCCCACCGGCCCCCCCTTCTTGAAAACCGTGCCCCCCTCCTCATGGAGGGGTGGGGCCAGCCATAAAGAAAAAGAAAAAGAAAAAGAAAAAAAGAAAAGAAAAAGAAAAGAAAAGAAAAAGTCAAAACCGCCTTGATGCGGGGGGAGGTGGCGTGGACGTCTACACAACCGTAGATCCGCGACGATCCCTCGATCCAACGGACAAGATGACGTTGCGTCGCCATCCGATCCAAAAGTGCAACAAAAATAACAACTCGATCTTTAAAGATCGAGTCACAACTAGCCCATAACCACTCCAACTAAAAAGGAGGAAATCGGGTTTGTTTCCCCAAATAAGGGAACAATATCTCGATGGTTATGAGGGGAGAGATTGGAGGAAACAAAAAGATTTCAGCAACATCTCCCCCAACCGCCCCCCCTTTGCCTATAAATAGAAGGGGTCGGGGAAGGCATCAAGGGTCCGAAAAGTGGAAGACGAAAGAGCGCTACGAAGAAGCTCCAACGCTTGAAGACCGAAGGCTTCACGAGGCACGGCAAGCATATCCTACGGGAGTCCTTGGCCCTTCAAGTCCTCATCAACGTGAAGACCTTGCACTCGGAGATCAAAGCTTCGACTCCTCGCACGAAGAAGAAAGCGTGGAGAAGAAGACCCGGAGCTGTCATCACCCGATTGCTCCAACGATCTTCATCAGCTCCGAAGACGCCATAAGCAAAGGCCGGAGAAGAAGATCGAAGCCGACAACACCCGTCGTCTTCAATCAAGGCATCGACTCCTCGCACGAAGAAGAAAGCCGGGAGAAGAAGGCCTGAAGCCGGTGCTACCCCTGCCGCCTTCGTCAACCAAAAGCCGACGCTACAACCGTCGTGCTAAAGCCGGTGCCACACCCGCCGTCTTCATCAACAAAAGCCGACGCTACAACCGTCGCACGAAGATCGGTGCTACACCCGCCGTCTTCATCAACGAAAGTCGACGCTACAACCGTCGCATAAGCATCGGTGCTACCCCTGCCGAAAAGCCAAAACCGACGCCACAACCGTCGAGGAAGCCGGAAGAATAAAGAAGCCTTGAAGAAGTAACGCCAGTCGTTCGAGAAGAAGATCGAGTCGAAGCTAAAGTCAAAGCCGACGCAAGAAGCCAAAGCAAACGCACCGGTAAAGCCCGCGCTAAAGCAACGCACGTGCCAAAGCCAAGCAACTACGACGGTCACGAGCAAAGCACCGCACGTTCTAGCCGATACGACGCGAAGTCCGGAAGAACTAAAGCATCGCAAGTCTCTACCCGCCTACGTTCAAGCGCAAGCGCCAAAGCAAAGCAAACGCCAGAGCCAAGCCAAAGCTACGCCAAAGCCGAAAGCTAAAGCCAAAGCCGAAGCCAAAAACACGATCGACGCCGCGAACCGACGATCAAGGACGCCAAGGTCTAGCAAGGATCGAGGAAGACACGAAGACCGAGGAACGAAGCCCAAAGCCTCCCTAGCCGAGAAAGCGCGAAGCACGGACGGGACAAAATCAACGGCGGAAACTCCTTAGCCTCTCAAGAAATCCTCACCCTGTAAAGACCTCTGTCCTGGGCAACCCCTTCAGAGCTCTCGCACGAACACCACGTGGAGACGCGGATCAAAGGGACCCTCTAGAGGATCTCTCCCACAATCTCCTGATCAAAGAAAATTTGTAATCTCGTGTGATCCGCAATAAAGACGACCCGAATCTTTTTCTGCGACCACAGTGATGCTGTACTAGAGCTAGATAGTGTGGCATCCTTTCTCCTCAAGCTATATAGTCTTTATTGATCTGCCTGATTACCAACTGGGTGTCGATGTAGATAGTGAGGTGATCTACCCCCAGGGCCTCGATAATCTCCAACCCAGAAATGAGTGCTTCGTACTCAACTTCGTTGTTGGTGGCATTGAATCCGAGAAGGACTGCCTTTTGAAGATGGTCGAGTTCGGGGGATATCAGAACTATCCCAATTGCTGAACCGATCGCGCTTGAAGCCCCATCAGCATAAAGTTTCCATCGAGCAGATGAAGTAGTGGTAGCCTCAGGGCTCGAATTGAAGGCCACGGAACCTGGATTGAGATGAGGTTCGTCACTGTCGTTAAGATGCATCTCAAGGTCATCCTCCAAGGTGATGGGATTCTTCATAAGGAAGTCGGCAAGAAAATTAGTGATAGCTTACCCTTTGAGGGAGACACGAGGTTCGAACTGAATACCGAGGGAGCTCATCTCGATCACCCATTTAGTCATCCGACCAGCTCTACCTACCTTATTACGGATGTCCTTGAGTGGATGTTCCGAGATAACAGTGATTAAGTGAGAAACGAAGTAGGGTCGGAGTCGCCACGACGCTGTTAGTAAAGCCAGCGTGACTTTCTTGATCTTCAAATAGCGAGTCTCTGCCGCAAGAAGAGTATGGCTGATGTAGTAGACGGGGTGCTCAATGCCTTCTCTTCTACTGACTAGAACTGCGCTGATGGCTTGATCAGTGACAGTAAGGTAGAGCCAGAGGTTTTCTTTCGCTAGTGGAGCCGTTAAGATAGGAGCCCTAGCGAGATAGTATTTGACACTTTGGAAGGCTTGCTCGCAAGTTCGATTCCACCCTGAAGTGTCTACTTTCCGTAACTTATCGAAGAGGGATTTGCATTTGTCAGAAGATTTAGAGATGAATCGGTTAAGGAATGCTAGTCTTCCTGTGAGGCACTGCACTTCCTTCTGATTGGATAGCGAAGGCATCTCGAGGATCACTCGAATCTGATCGGGATTCGCTTCAATGCCCCTCCTGGTCACCAGATGACCTAGAAATTTACCTGATTGAAATCCGAAGACACACTTGGCTAGACTCAGTTTTATACGATATTTTCATAGGACCTGGAATATTTCTACAAGATCGGAGAGATGATTATCACGACTGAGGCTCTTGGTGAGAAGGTCATCGACATAGACTTTGACGTTGCAGCCAATCTGCTCTTCGAACATCTTCGTGACGAGCCTCTGATAAGTAGATCCAGCATTCTTGAGACCTAAGGGCATGATATTGTAGCAGTAGAGGCCTCTGTCTGTCACAAAGCATGTCTTCTCTCGATTGTCAGGATGTAGAGGAATCTGGTTGTACCCCGAATAACCATCTATGAAGGACAGGAGTTCGTGGCTAGTAGTGGCGTCGACGAGCCAGTCTATTCTTAGCATGGGGAATGGGTCTTTTGGGCAAACCTTATTGAGGTTGGTGAAGTCGATGTTGACTTTGATCTTTCCGCTCTTCTTAGGAACTGCAATAATGTTGGAGATCCAAGTTGGATACTCTATTTCAGGAATAAAGCATGCCGCGAGCAACTTGTTGATCTACTCTTGAACTGTAGCCAAACGTTCAGGCCAGATCGTCCGGGGCTTTTATTTGATAGGTTTTGCTCCTTCTTTGATGGTGAGTTGATGGCATGCGTCATCCGGATTGATCCCAGACATGTCTTCAAAACACCATGCTAAAACGTCGATGTTGGACTGGAGGAAGGATACCATGTCTTGCGCTTCTGCATCGCTGAGACTGATATCAATAAATGTCTCTCGAAGGAGATCACCGTAGCCAATGTTTATTCGGGTGATCACTTCGATAGAAGGTGAAGCCTCCCACTCGACAGATGGAGGTTCTGACAGTGGGGGCTTCTTTGGTTGCTAGCTCGTAGAAGGGCCAACTTCGTCTCGTTGACATTTTGGTGGTGCGAGATCTACTCTGTGATCCATCTTTCCTGCGGCAGCTTTGCAAGATCACCCGGCTTGTTGATCACCCCGAACGCAGATAATGCCCTCTTATATTGAAAATTTAAGGAGTTGATGGTATGAGGAGGATACAGTATTGATCTGGTACAGGAAAGGTCGCCCTAGGATGATGTTGTTGTTGGACGTTCCTTCGATGATGGCAAACCTCACGGAGACTCAAGTCTCCCTGCTGAGGTCCAGGGTGAATCTCGATTCTCCCATAGTCGTACTTTGCTCCCCGTTGAAGCCCGTGATGACGGTGGGGATGATGTCGAGACTTGAATATTTATGCCCCAGACGCTTAAAGCAATATGAAAATATAATGTCAATTGAATTGCCGGTATCGATGAGGATCCTGTTAATGGTACTCCCGTCGATGATGAGCCGCAAGACCAGGGGATCCCGATGCGGAGTATGCACTCCTTGAAGGTCTGAGTCGTTAAATGAGATAGATAGCCACACCAAGCCCTTGATGGGTTTCTCGACCCAAGTGTCTTCTTTGTTTGCTGCAGAGCGAACATTGAAGATGCGGCAAACTTGCCGATCGACTTTCTTCTAGGTCAGCATTTTGTGGTGCAATGCTCTGTGGATGCCGAAGACGTTGGCCCGTATGACGACTGGCGATGAGCTAGTTGAGATATGGTTGATCCAACAAGCTTTTTTTTTATGAAGGGTATCCAATAGGCTTCCTTCCCTTTTACTGAAAAGGGTTGGAGTTGATCCCGTTTGTTCTTGACAAATTCTTGGAGATGGCCTTCACGTAACGAGTCCTCCAAATAATACTTTAGTCAGAAGCATTGAGTGGTTGTATGACCATGACTGCGATAAAAGTCGCAGTAGACAAATTTATCGGCAGTGAGTTTAGTATCCAGCTGCAAAGGGTTTGGTCGCTGAAGAAACTCTTCATATTGAATCTGATCAAGAATCTGCTCGATCGGAAGGGTCCAATTGGTGAATGTTATTTTCTTTGGAGGCGATCTGCGATCATCTTCTCTTGGTCGCTTGGCAGGCGGAGGCGCTGGTGCCTTTGCGTTGTGGGATTTGGCTATTTACTTTGGCGCTTCTCTTTCGACGGGTCGTCGCCTAGACTCACGTCCCTTCCGGGCAATTTGGTCGTCTTCGACCTCTATCTTCTGCTGGATCCGATTGAACATCGCGTCGAGAGAAGGCGGAGGATTTCGGATGAAGTCGTTGTAGATGTGCAGAGCAAAGCGGAGAGCATTTTGGAAGGCCAGCATGATGGCTTCGTCGTCAAGTTGTCATCAGGAGAGAGAGGCATACTCGTTGCGAAATCTTCGCATGAAGTTACGAAGACTCTCATCAGCTCCTATCCTCAATCGATAGAGAAAATCAAGTTTCTTCTCCGGCTTGAGGTTGAGTTGATAGTACTGGACGAAATGGTTCACAAGGACTCTAAACTGGGTGATCGATCCAGCACGAAGGTTGAGATACCAATCGAGAGACGGCTCGTCAAGGCTACCGGTGAAGGTTCGGTAGAGTACATTGTTCTCCTCCTCGTGCGGCATCAATGCTTGTTTGAACGCTAGAATATGAAGAGTTGGATCTCCCTTTAGGCAATTGAACTTCGGTAGAGTCGGAGTTCTCTAGCTCTTCAGGAAAGGCACTTGAAACAGGCTTCAATGAAGAGGTCCGGTCGAAGAGTATCCTTCCCTACGACTGAGTCCCCGACCTTCTTGTTGGTCCAGGGGTAAGATCGAGGGGTCTTGGTCTTCACCTTGAACTGTTGCCGGGTAGCTCCGGCAATGAAGATTGATTTGTGAGTCTTGATGGAAGGGGAGAGATGGAGAGGACCGATCTTTCGATATAGGCTCTTTCATCCGATGCCTCACTCGCAGGGTGGGTTTTGCCTGTGCCTGCCTAACACAGTTGCGGCCCGAAGATGATTACAAAGATTGATCATTAATGCGATCCCATACGCTCTACTTTCGAGGACCAGTCGAGGGGGTAGGCTCATGATGACTTTTCTCCTGGGTCGCATGGCCCATAGACCTTCATTATTCAGATTGGACAGATTTTCGAGGTGAATTGGCCTCTCCGTTGATGGCAGGGATATGAAGAACAACCCCAGCATCGAAGGCTGCTTTCTTGATAGCGTCCCTCTCAGCAGTGAGAGTGGCGTTCTATTTCACCAACTGCAGTAGCTGGAAGTCGAGCGTCGAGATTTGGTAAGTTGGTGAAGGATCTTTTATTGGAGCAGGAGTGGTTTGCCCAACTGATTGCCGAAGTGGCTGAGGGATCGGTCGGTCGACCGATCTCCCATTTCCGGAATGAGTCGCTACGTCAGGGCGAGTAAGAGGCAACCCGAAGTTGAGTCACTGACTCATCAATCAAGTTTCCAGACGAGGTTGGTTCCGTTGAGTATTACTTTCCTTTGGATGATCCTGATGCTTTATCTTCACCATTTAAAGAAAGTGAAGGAAGCAACCAGATCGCTAGTGTTCAATCGATTGTCTGCTCAACCGGTGGAGCTGGGAAGTATGATTATCAAGATCAGTTATCTGATCAACCAATCCGATATTGTCGTAGAGCAAACTAGGCTTTTTGATCTATCCCACAGACGATGCCAAACTGTGGGGGATGATCTCCGTGCCGACCCGAAGACTCCGCCCAACTAGTCAATCGAGTCGAGTTGAAAGTTTGATCGACCGTTTGTCTAGTTTGTAGGTTTGGATATTGATGTCTTTGAGTTGAACTTCTGAATAGTCTAGAAATTATTGACACGAGATGTGATCTCGGAGTTCAGCCGAAGCCTACGTCTCCGTGCTATAAAGAGCAACCTGAATTCACTAATACTTGAACTGAAGTGACCTCGACAGGCTGAGAGTTACTTGTTTTTCTTCGAAAAGAAGATCGAAAGGTTAGGATGTCAGAGCTTTGTATTTTTTAAAACTTTGATTCAGTAATAAGATATTCGACCCATTACACTTGTTGGGTCTGCTATTTATAGAGTTTTTTGGATGGGAACCGGGGTAGAGGGTGGTTTTTTACAGCTGTCGTCTAGTTCCAGACAGGGCTGGTGGGTCCCGTAGTTAACTTCGTGGACCCCCCGGCAAGGCTAGTGGGTCCTGTCGCTGTCTCTGAGGACCCCCAGATAGGGCTAGTGGGTCCCGTCATCATCTTCGTGGACTCCCAGTCAGGGCTAGTGGGTCCCATCGTCGTCTTCGTGGACCCCCAGGTAGGACTGGTAGGTCCCATTTGATAGGCGTTGATCAAATTTTGCACCCACAGTCATCTCTTTCTCTACTCTAAAATCTCTAACTCTATAAACCATCCAAATCAATTAAGAATTATGGGGTGAGGTCTCCGATCAAGATGGCATAGAAATCTCCCCCACAATCACTACAAAAAAAAATAGTTTTTACCGATGAAAAATATCCGTCGGTACTATTAGTTTTCCGTCGGTAATGCTTTATAGCGACGGAAGATATTTTCGTCGCTAGTCTGTCGGGAAAAATATGCGACAGACTAAATATTTCCGTCGGTAATAAGAGTTAATACCGACGAAAATTTATTGGCCGTCGGTAATATATAAATACTTAATTAAAAATAAAATATATTATTACCGACGGATAATTACCTTCCGTCAGTAATATACATCTTATTACCGACGAGCAGTTGTTTTACCGTTGGTAATAATATAAATATTACCGACGAATCTGTCTTATCCGTCGAAAATTTATTAATAATTTAAAAAAATTAAAAAGATTATTATCGACGAAATATTTAATTTCCGTCGATAAAAAGTATGTTTTTTTAAAAAAAATATTTACCAAAATAATGTTATTTAATTCCTGTGATTTACAACAATACCACCACAATATATTACCACAATTTATCAAATATTATTTATAAAATATTACCACAAATTATCAAATATTACCTAAATTTATAAAATATTACTGTAAATTATCAAATATTACCAAATTGCTCGACAATTATAGACAAGAACAAAAAATAACCATATATTACAAAATAATTTTTATACAATCCAAAACTGAGAGAATCTGCGTGCCCTATATCTCAACCACTCCACGCTGCCCGGCACCAACGCTGGTGCTCTCATCCCCTGACGCCGCCCGGCTCCTGCAATTAACATGTATTTGTTAAAAAAATAGTTTATATCTATAACTGAGTCTAAGCGTTAAAAAATCATAAGTTAGCATGTTTCGGATTTGAAATAGGTTTGGATTCGATCGGATCGTTATCGGATCGACATTCGATAATTCGTACTTGGAATTATTTGGTATTTCGAACTTGCAAGTGAATTCTAATTGGATATTTTAACAATTTATGATTTGATTGACCAATTCACGCTCCGATTGACCAATGTAGAGTCTAAACATTGAAAAATCATAAGTTAGCATATTTCGGATTTGAAATAGATTTGTATTCGATCAGATCATCATCGAATCGGCATTCGATAATTCATACTTGGAATTATTTGGTATTTCGGACTTGCAAGCGAGTTCTAATTGGTTATTTTAACAATTTACGCTCCGATTGATCAATTTAGAGTCTAAGCGTTGAAAAATCATAAGTTAATATGTTTCGGATTTGAAATAAGTTTGGATTCGATCGGATCATCATCGTATCAGCATCCGATAATTTGTACTTGGAATTATTTCGTATTTTGGACTTGCGAGCGAATTCTAATTTGATATTTTAACAATTTACGCTCCGATTGATTAATTTAGAGTCTAAGCATTGAAAAATCATAAATTAGCATGTTTCAGATTTGAAATAGTTTTGGATTCGATCGGATCGTCATCGGATCGGCATCCGATAATTCTTACTTGAAATTATTTTGGATTTCGGACTTGCAAGCGAGGTCTAATTGGATATTTTAACAATTTACGCTCTGATTGATCAATTTACGTACCATCTGTGGGAAATTTCCGTACCATCTTGTTTAGAGACCTTACCCTATAATTCTTGATCGAATTGGATGGTTTATAGATTTAGAGATTAAAGAGTACAGAGAGAGATGACACAAGGGCTTATTGTCGAAGTTCGGTATTACAACCTATGTTGCTCTGACTCAGCCTCGGTAATCTCCTCAACATGCCGACACAACTCCTAAATATTTGGGAAAAGCACACATCTCACCCGTTGCTGACCCACAGGCGACGTATCATATCACAACGGAGGACTTGCAACTTCTCACTCTTATGAAGCAGAATGTTAGTCTCATGGTTGATAGAGATTCTCTCCAACGGGTCACCGTTGTGGGGGAAAATCTTCGTGCCGACCCGAAGATTCTCGCAGCACCAGTCAATTGAAGTCAAAGTTGATGTCGAAGATCGTTGATCGATCTGTTGATTGAAGTCGAAGCCTTTTGATATGCAAACAGAGGAATGCAATCAGAGAAATTGTGACACGAGATGTGATCTCGGAGTTCAGCCGAAGCCTACGTCTCCGTGCTATAGGGAGCAACCCGAATTCACTAACACTTCTGTTGAAGTGACCTCGACAGGCCGAGTGTCACTGGAGATCTTCTAATCCCTTCGAAAGAGAAAAGAAGATCAACGAGAGATGGTAGATCGGAGTTAGAAAATCCCAGAGCTCTGGTTCTGAAAGTCAGATCTCAGAGTGGAAATCAGAATTCAGGATTTTAGATTTTCGATCCTTTTACATTCGAAGGCTCTGCTATTTATAGGATTCTCTAGACTCGTGAGCCTACCGGGCAGGGCCGGTAGGTCCCGTGGTAGTCCTCGTGGGCCCACCAGGCAGGGCCGGTGGGTCCCGTAGTAGTCTTCGTGGGCCCACCAGGCAGGGCCGGTGGGTCCTGTGGTAGTCCTCGTGGGCCCACCAGGCAGGGCCGGTAGGTCCCGTAGTAGTCTTCGTGGGCCCACCAGGCAGGGCCGGTGGGTCCTGTGGTAGTCCTCGTGGGCCCACCAGGCAGGGCCGGTGGGTCCCGTGGTGGATTTATGCCAAAATTTGCACCCACAGTTACCCCCTCCAAGTTAGCTAGAGTGCATTCTGGCTGGCTTGGACTTGGTGCAAAAAATAGCAACTTCCTGTTTTGAAAAACGGACACGAAGAAACTTGTCGCATGTTAGAGAAAAAAGGGACTGATCGGTCAATTTGGACCGATCGGTCAAATTTGACCGATCGGTCAAATTTGACCGATCGGTCAAATTTTGACCGATCGGTCAAATTTTGACCGATCGGTCAAAATTCAACCGGTCAAGAATCGGGTGATCGGTCAAAAAACAGGGTTTTTTGACCGATCCAGTAGTAAATTTGACCGATCAGCTGAAATTTGACCGATCGGTTAAATTTTGACCGATCGGTCATTCTTGACCGATCGGTCAAATTTTGACCGATCGGGCAAAATTCAACCGGTCAAGAATCGGGTGATCGGTCAAAAAACACGGTTTTTTGGCCGATCCAGTAGAAATTTGACCGATCAGATAACTTTCACCGATCGGACATGTTTGTCCGATCGGTGAAAAAATATCCGGTCAAGGTCCGAGTGATCGGCAAAAAACCTAGGTTTTTTACCAGATCCAGTAGAAATTTGACCGATCAAATAATTTTCGCCGATCGGACATGTTTGTCCGATCGGTGAAAAAATATCCGGTCAAGGTTCGAGTGATCGGCAAAAAACCTTAATTTTTTGCCAGATCCAGTAGAAATTTGACCGATCAGATAACTTTCGCCGATCGGACATGTTTGTCCGATCGGTGAAAAAATATCCGGTCAAGGTTCGAGTGATCGGCAAAAAACCTTGGTTTTTTGCCAGATCCAGTAGAAATTTGACCGATCAGATAACTTTCGCCGATCGGACATGTTTGTCCGATCGGTGAAAAAATATCCGGTCAAGGTTCGAGTGATCGGCAAAAAACCTTGGTTTTTTGCCAGATCAAGTAGAAATTTGACCGATCAAATAACTTTCGCCGATCGGACATGTTTGTCCGATCGGTGAAAAAATATCCGGTCAAGGTTCGAGTGATCGGCAAAAAACCTTGGTTTTTTGCCAGAACCAGTAGAAATTTGACCGATCAGATAACTTTCGCCGATCGGACATGTTTGTCCGATCGGTGAAAAAATATCCGGTCAAGGTTCGAGTGATCGGCAAAAAACCTTGGTTTTTTGCCAGATCCAGTAGAAATTTGACCGATCAGATAACTTTCGCCGATCGGACATGTATGTCCGATCGGTGAAAAAATATCCGGTCAAGGTTCGAGTGATCGGCAAAAAACCTTGGTTTTTTGCCAGATCCAGTAGAAATTTGACCGATCAAATAACTTTCGCCGATCGGACATGTTTGTCCGATCGGTGAAAAAATATCCGGTCAAGGTTCGAGTGATCGGCAAAAAACCTTGGTTTTTTGCCAGAACCAGTAGAAATTTGACCGATCAGATAACTTTCACCGATCGGACATGTTTGTCCGATCGGTGAAAAAATATCCGATCAAGGTTCGAGTGATCGGCAAAAAACCTTGGTTTTTTGCCAGAACCAGTAGAAATTTGACCGATCAGATAACTTTCGCCGATCGGACATGTTTGTCCGATCGGTGAAAAAATATCCGGTCAAGGTTCGAGTGATCGGCAAAAAACCTTTGTTTTTTGCCAGATCCAGTAGAAATTTGACCGATCAGATAACTTTCGCCGATCGGACATGTTTGTCCGATCGGTGAAAAAATATCCGGTCAAGGTTCGAGTGATCGGCAAAAAACCTTGGTTTTTTGCCAGATCCAGTAGAAATTTGACCGATCAAATAACTTTCGCCGATCGGACATGTTTGTCCGATCGGTGAAAAAATATCCGGTCAAGGTTCGAGTGATCGGCAAAAAACCTTGGTTTTTTGCCAGAACCAGTAGAAATTTGACCGATCAGATAACTTTCGCCGATCGGACATGTTTGTCCGATCGGTGAAAAAATATCCGGTCAAGGTTCGAGTGATCGGCAAAAAACCTTGGTTTTTTGCCAGATCCAGTAGAAATTTGACCGATCAGATAACTTTCGCCGATCGGACATGTTTGTCCGATCGGTGAAAAAATATCCGGTCAAGGTTCGAGTGATCGGCAAAAAACCTTGGTTTTTTGTCAGATCCAGTAGAAATTTGACCGATCAGATAACTTTCGCCGATCGGACATGTTTGTCCGATCGGTGAAAAAATATCCGGTCAAGGTTCGAGTGATCGGCAAAAAACCTTGGTTTTTTGCCAGATCCAGTAGAAATTTGACCGATCAAAGTAAAGTTTTGAACCTGCCCTTCAGAGAAGGTTTACTGCTTTGTTCTCCGATATTTTGGCAAAGTTTTAAACATTGATGGAGCTTGATTCTTCTTGTTTTGAATCCTTGGTTGGCTTGATGGTTGCTTTGAACCGGCGGTCCGGTTTACCCAGACCGGTGGCTTGCTTGGACCGTTGGTTCATGTGGACCGGTAGGTCCGACGTTTCGCCTGGTCGCGACTGTTCGCCTGGTTTTGCGCTTGCTACGGATGGATGCCACGTGTACCTACAAAAACACGCGATTTGATATGGTGAAGACACGTGTCTTCTTGATTTGCGCACCTGTTTTACCCTGGGTACAAAAGTTTTCACCGGCTGTCATTTCGCCTCACGCTTCCAAAATTTTTCAAAGTCCAGACCCTTGTTCTCCTGATTTCTGCTCTTGTTCTTGTTCTCGTTCGATCGGTCCAATGACTTCATCTTGCAGTTCGAAGAAGTCTGGTACTGCTCCCTCGAAGAGAAAGGGGAAGGAAATTGTCGAGGTTCAATCTCCTCCGAGGGGCCGTGGCAAAGGCAAGGCTGCTCTCGCTGAACTTGGCCAACTGGGCAAGAGGCACCAAGGGGTAGGGTTTGCTTCGGCGCCATCAAGGCCAGAGTTCATCCCTAAGGTCAAGTTTGTTCCGGGCCCTCTCATGCCCCTGACAGAGGAGACGGAGTACATGTACAATGTAGGTGGTGAGTTCACGGATACGAAGAGACAGAAATGGCAAGCACTGCTCTCTTTCTTCACAGAAGGGAAGGGGGCACAGCCTTCACTTCCTAGCATCCAGACGGCTTTCGGCATCGACAAGAAGACCGTCTTCACCAGCTATGCCAGCAACGAGAAGGTCATGGGAACCATCGTGACCATCGGCCAAATGAACTGCGGTCTGCGTTTACCGCTGCCACCCTTTGCGGCAAGGTTGCTGAATACATCTGGCCTTTGCCCGGGGCAGGTCACAGGAAACGCCTGGCGAATAATCTACGCATTCTGCCGCGTGGAATCAGATTTCCAGGAAGATTTGAGGGCATGCTACTCCAGTATCCCGGAAGGAGAAGTTGCCAGGATCGAACTTGGATACTTCTTCTTCCACTACAGATGGGCCTACAGAAGGGACAGCACGTTCTACAATTTGACTGGAGTATCTTCGCTGCGCCCACTCACCGATACAGTCCCTTCGGACAAGTTGTATACGGATTGGCCAATCTCTGTATCTGGCGCCTGGACATCCATGTCAGTGCCCGACACCCCCCGAGACAGCGTGCACGATGCCGTGAAGATGTACAGTGAGGGAGGCATCTTCGCCTGGAATTCTGAGAGGGCTGGAGCCATAGACAACTTATTCCTCGAGCTGACTTGTGGAACGAGGTCGTGGAAGCAGTTCTCCAACTGCCCAGTGAGATACGGCAAGGCCAATCTCCTCCACCGATCAAAGGATAGATATGAGGACAACGAAGTCCTATACTCTGACTATGAAGAGGATCCCCACTCGGGCAAGGTCATTCGAAAGATTCGGGCCGAGAAGAAGATCTACACTGCTAGGCGCCGATTGCCCACTTTTGACGAGAAACTGGTGCTCCAAAGAGGCCCAGTGAAGAAGAAACGAAAAACCCTTATCAAGCAACAGGAGGGTGAAGACCAAGGGAAGAAGAAGGGAAGAAGAATGAAGAAGAAGAGACTGAGAATGCCAGCCACGACAACAGTGGCAATGGCGAAGATGAGGACGCCGACGACGAGGATGATCTGTCATCGACTCCTTCTGGTGAAGATATCGAGAATGGGGGTGGTGAGGAAGAAATTCCTCCCACCCCCACTGTTGGTGTAACAGGAGAAGATTCAATTCCTGTTCCCATTGACGAGGCTAAGGCCCGTCAGATGGAAGGAGTCATGGATGCGGAAGGCGATGGCCAAAGAGTGGTTCCCGCCTATAAATTTGATGAATTGAAGAGGCCGACGCGCCTGAAAATAAAGCTGTCGAGGAGTGGTGGGGTTGGAAGCAACCCCACACCCCTCGATCAGATTCCCCCCGATGTTCCTCGTATTGAAGGAGCAACAACGAGCGGGGGTGTTGAAGTAGAGCAACCCCCACTCCCCTCTCGCTCTCTACTTGAGGAGGTGGAAGCAATGGTGGCAGGGCTCAAGCCTGGCGGATCACAAGAGGAAGAGAGAGTCTCTCCTCTGAGAAATGCTTCCTCCCCTACTCATTTGGAGAGGGGAAGTCGAGTGGGTGATGGGGCTCCTCCACCTCAACCAGCGCCAACCCCGATTCAGGAGAAGTCGACCCCTCAGGGTGGCTCTGATCGCAGGAAGGGCAAAGAGCCGAAGGTCGAAACCTCAGGTAATTGAACTAACTCGCCTTGAATGCCTTGTCTCTGAAGCTCGAAAATAATCTAACACTTTGATCTCTTGTTGATTGTAGGTGCACCTGCTGGATTGACTCCGACAATAAGAAGCTTGGGTGACGTTGATATTAACCGCCCCACAGCTGCGATCAGGAAACTCATCAACCTCCCAGGGGCTACTCTGGATGAAGCTTTTGAGAGACTTGATCTGTTGGTAGGTGCATCTGCTCGATCAATCATCTGATTTGTATCTTTATAATAATTCTAACTCTTTTGTTCTTTTGCAGAACTCAGCGGTTATGAATGTCGCAACCAAACTCTCCATGAGGGCGGGAGCAAAAGAAGCCTTAGCTGAAATATCTCGCTTGACGGCTACACTGGAGGCTGTAACCGCGGAGAGAGATGAGCTGAGAGAGCTCCTGACTTCGAAGAAAGCCTCTCTCAAAACCAAAATTGAGGATCTTCGCAAGGGGAAGCTGGAGATCAAAGGGCTGCAGGATCGATGTGAGGCACAGAGTCACGAGCTCGAATCCTTGAAGACTCGACTCTCCAAGGTTGAGGACGTGTCCTGTGGTCGCACCATCGAGATCCAAGAGCTGAAGCAACAACTTGCTACCCAGCACGCTGTCTTCACTGCCAGAGAAGAGACTTCGAAGAAGGCACTGGAGCACGCGTTGTCTGAGTGCAAGGTTTACAAGGAGACAGCAGAGAAGGCGGCAGAAGCGCTCAGGGCCCATGTTTCCAGTGTCCGATCCTCCAAGGCATCAGTGGCGAGTAAAGCTCGTCCTGGATCTGAAGGGGAGAAGTCGCATGCGAAGAGCGTGGCCAAGCCCTGAGACTTTTCTTCTTCTTCGTTGTTGTACTTGTAAATTTTTGAAATGTAACAGCTCCTTGTATCTGACATATTTTGATAATAAAAGATCTTCTTGGTGTTCGAAAATTGAATGTCTCTTGAATTGAATGCCTTTGACTATCATGATCTCAATACTATTAGAATAGATACAATCTTTTGAATGTAACTTTGAAAATTGGACTGGAATTCGTATAACACTTGAATGTGAGGGGTTGAGTCGCAACTCAAGCACCCAAACCTGTTAAACGATGTAGAAATTGATTGAAATTGAATATTGAAATTTGAAAGTCAGTTTAACATTTGCCAGTAAGGGGTTGAGTCGCAACTCTAACACCCAAACTTGTTAAGACTTGATAACTTGAATGCGGTCAGTTTTTAACATTTGCTAGTAAGGGGTTGAGTCGCAACTCTAACTCTCAAACTTGTTAAAAGACCTGGTAACTTGAATATGGATAACTTGAAACTGCTTCAGAACTTGAATTGAAAAATTGAACAGTTGCATATTTGAACACTTTGAAAGAGAACTTTATTCATCACAAAAATTTACATCATGGGTAGAACATCTTAAGGTGTCTAGAATTCCAAGCTCGAGGCAATCTATCTCCTTCTGGTGTGATCAGTCTGTAAGAACCTTTGCTTCCTACTGATTCAATGATATATGGACCTTCCCAGCTGGGAGCAAGCTTTCCACTGCTGTGCTCTTTGGTATTGTAGAAAACTGCTCTGAGAACTAAACTACCCACTGGGAACTGTCTCTTGTGGACTTTCTTGTTATAGGCTCTTTTGATCTTCTGTTGATACTTGGCTACACGAAGAGAAGCTTGATCTCGTAGTTCTTCAGAGAAGTCTAGATCATTGATCCGAAGTTCTTCATTGACTCCTTCTTCAACAGCTTTGGTTTTCAAAGTACTTGATATATTTTCTGTTGGGAGTATTGCTTCCGATCCATATGTTAGACGAAAGGGTGAGAACCCTGTGGATCTTCTCGGAGTTGTGCGATACCCCCAAAGAACTTCAGGTAGGACTTGCTCCCACAATCCTTTCTTGTCGTTGAGTTTCTTCTTGAGTATATCAAGTATAGCTCTGTTTGAGGCTTCAGCTTGACCATTGCATTGAGGATATCTTGGAGTTGAATAGAATAGCTTGATACCGTTGTTCAGACAGAACTCTCGGAATTTGTCTGAGTCAAATTGAGCTCCATTGTCAGCAACAAGAACTTGAGGTGTGCCAAACCTTGAGAAGATGTTGTGCCGAATGAATTTGATCACTTCGTCGTCAGTCTCTCGAAAGAGGGGCACAGCTTCAACCCATTTGGTGAAGTAATCAGTAGCCAGCAGTAGATATTTCTTCTTGCTTGGAGTTGGAGGGAAAGGACCCAAGAAATCTAACCCCCATTGATGGAAAGGCCAGGGGCTTGATAATTGATGAAGTTCATCTGCAGGGAGATGGATAGCTCGAGCGTGTCGTTGGCAAGGCTCGCATCTTCGAACGACTTGTTGAGCATCCCTTGCCATTGTTGGCCAGTAGTACCCTTGTAGCTTCGTCTTGGCTTCAAGAGATCTTCCCCCCGAATGATTTCCACAAGCTCCAGAGTGGATATCAATCAGGATTGACTGTGCTTGCTCTGGACCAAGGCACTTGAGCAACATCCCGTTGTGAGATTTGAAGTACAGATCTTCTCCTTGAATAGTGTAGCATGGGAGCTTCCTTTGAAGTCTTCGGGCTTGATTTGGATCTTCTGGCATTTTGCCATGTTTGAAGAAGTCAAGAATTGGTCGTCTCCAATCTTCAAGCTGATCTCCACCCCCAGATCCTTTTGTAGTAGTAAGGATCTGTTGATCGGGGATGGTCTTGGGCATTTCTTGATAATTGATCTGTACTTGCCTTCCTCCAAGCGAGTCTCCCAGAACTGAGGCAGTATTAGCTAAGGCATCTGCTTCTCGGTTTTCTGCTCTTGGAATTTGAACGAACTCAATTGTAGTAAAACGTTGTTGAAGACGTCGTACTAAAGCTAAGTAGAGTTGCATTCTTTCTTCACGAGCTGTGTACTCTCCATTGATTTGCCTTATGATCAACTGGGAGTCGCTATAGATGATGATTCGATCTACCCCCAGGGATTCTGCCATTTCGAGTCCGGAAATGAGTGCTTCGTATTCAGCTTCGTTGTTGGTGGCACTAAATCCAAGGAGAGTGGCCTTCTGGAGATGATCAAGTTCGGGGGATATTAAAACTATCCCAGTTCCCGAACCGATCGAACTTGATGCTCCATCAGTATAAAGCTTCCAAGGAGGAGTTGCAGCAATAACTTCAAGACTTGGATCAATTTTTGTTGCAGGATTGATCGGAGGATTATCCTCATCTTCCAAGCGCATGTCGACATCTTCTTCCCAAATGATGGGGTCTTCAACTGGAAAGTCAGCTAGAAAATCAGCAATTGCTTGACCTTTGATAGAAGTGCGAGATTCGAATTGAATCCCCAGAGCACTCATTTCGATCACCCATTTGGTCATTCGACCAGCTCGACCAGCTTTGTCAATGATATCTTTGAGCGAGTGTTCTGAAATGACAGTGATCTGGTGAGAGACGAAATATGGTTGGAGACGACGCGATGCAGTGAGCAAGGCCAGGATGACTTTCTCAGTTTTCGAATAGCGAGTTTCAGCCGGAAGAAGAGTGTGGCTGATGTAGTAGACTGGATGTTCGACGCCTTCTCTTCTACTGACTAAGACCGCGCTGATTGCTTGATCGGTCACGGCTAGATAGAGCCACAAGTCTTCTTTTGGCAATGGAGCAGTCAGGATGGGAGCTTGCACCAGATATTTCTTGATGCTTTGAAATGCCTCTTCACAGATTGGACTCCAGCCGGATGTATCCGCCTTTCGTAGTTTGTCGAAGAGGGGTTTGCATTTGTCGGAAGATTTTGAAATGAATCGATTGAGTGCTGCTAACCTTCCAGTGAGGCATTGAACTTCTTTTCGATTTGTAGGTGAAGGCATATCGATGATGGCTCGAATTTGAGCAGGATTGGCTTCAATACCCCTCCTGGTCACAAGATGACCCAGGAATTTGCCAGATTGAACTCCGAAAGCGCACTTGGCTGGATTGAGCTTCATTCGATACTTTCGAAGGACTTGGAAGGTTTCAGCCAGATCAGATAGATGTTTATTCCGAACGGAACTCTTGGTGAGGAGATCATCGACATATACTTCGACGTTGCGACCAATCTGATCTTCGAACATTTTGGTGACTAGCCTTTGATAGGTGGAACCAGCATTTTTGAGGCCGAATGGCATGACATTGTAGCAATAAAGGCCTCGGCTAGTCACAAAACATGTCTTCTCTTGATCATCAGTGTGGAGCGGAATTTGATTATATCCGGAATACCCATCCATGAAAGACAATAGCTCGTGGCCAGCAGTGGCGTCGACGAGTCTATCTATCCTTGGCATGGGAAAAGGATCTTTGGGGCAAGCCTTGTTGAGATTAGTAAAGTCGATGCAGACTCTGACTTTCCCATTCTTCTTTGGAACAGCCACTATATTAGAGATCCAAGTTGGATACTCTACTTCTCGGATGAATCCGGCTGCGAGTAGCTTGGTAATTTCTTCTTGAACAGCAACTTGCAGCTCTGGTCGAATGGTGCGAGGCTTTTGCTTGACAGGCTTCACCTCTTCTTTGATCGCAAGTCAGTAACAAGCGTCATCTGGATTGATACCAGGCATGTCTTCGAAACACCAAGCAAAGACGTCGATATTGGACTGGAGGAAGGATACCATGTCTTGCGCTTCTGCGTCGCTAAGACCGGTACCAATAAATGTTTGTCGAGGGAGATCTCCGCTGCCTATGTTGATCGGGATGATTTCTTCAATTGAAGGTGATGCTTCCCATTCGATTGGTGGAGGTTCGGTCAGCGGAATCTCCTTTGATTGCTATTTGGAAGAGGGACCAGCTTCATCTCGTGGCCGCTTTGGAGGAGCAATGTTAATCTTTCGATCTGTCTTTGCCGCAGCAGCTTCACAAGACCTTCCAGCTTGCTGATCGCCTCGAATGCAGACAATGCCTTCTCCAGTTGCAAACTTGAGTAGTTGATGGTAAGAGGAGGAGATGG
Organism: Chamaelirium japonicum; assembly: GCA_947650365.1. Lineage (NCBI taxonomy): Eukaryota > Viridiplantae > Streptophyta > Magnoliopsida > Liliales > Melanthiaceae > Chamaelirium > Chamaelirium japonicum. Next base: position 64,622,615 of record OX393560.1, read on the forward strand.
CATTGATCTGATGGAGGAATGGTCGCCCAAGAATGGCGTTGTAGCTAGACATTCCTTCGACGATTGCAAACCTCACCGAGACTCGAGTCTCTCGGCTGAGGTCGATGGTAAATCTGGATTCGCCCACTGTGATGCTTTGTTCACCATTGAAGCCGGTGATCACAGTCGGGACGACGTCGAGGCTTTGATACTTATGTCCCAGACGTTTGAAACAGTCTGAGAACATAATGTCGATGGAGCTTCCGGTGTCGATGAGGATCCGGTTGACAGTGCTGCCGTCGATAATGAGTTTCAAGACCAGAGGGTCTCGATGTGGAGTATGGACTCCTTGAAGATCGGTGTCGTTGAAGACGATTGATGGCCAAGAAAGACCTTCGATGGGTTTCTCGATCCAGGTATCTTCTTTGCCCGCAGTAGAACGAATGTGGAAGATGCGTCGAACTTGGCGATCCACCTCTTTCCCAGTCAGACTTTGATTGTGCAATGTTCCATGAATACCAAAAATATTGGCATTCACAGAGATAGTTTGCCGGTTAGAGGAGATTTGATGTACCCAACACACTTCTTTCCCCTTTGCAGAGGTCCGATGTTGATTGTGTCCGCCTCTAACAAACTCTTGAAGATGGCCTTCTCGCAATAGGTCTTCAAGATGAAATTTCAGCCGAAAACACCGATCGGTGGAATGTCCGTGACTTCGATGGAAGTCGCAGTAGACTGTTTTGTCTGCTGTGAATTTGGAATTCGGCTGAAGAGGATTAGGCCTCCGAACGAACTCTTCATGTTGAATGCGGTCGAGTATCTGTTCGACCGGCATATTCCACTCGGTGAAAGTGGTCTTCGTTGGAGATCGACGTCCATCATTCTTTGATCTTTTGTTGGCCGGAGGGGCTGCTGCTTCAGCGTTGTGAGCCTTTGCAGCATACTTAGGAGCTTCTCTTTCAGCAGGCCTTCTCTTAGTTTCTCGCCCTTTCCGAGCGACTTGATCGTCTTCCACCTCAATCTCTCTTTGAATTCGGTCAAACATTGCTCCCAGAGAAGGAGGGGGATTGCGGATGAAGTCGTTGTAGATGTGTAGATCGAAGCGGAGAGCGTTCTGGAAAGCCAACATGATGGCTTCATCATCCAGATGTCTTCCAGAGAGAGCAGCATGCTCGTTGCGAAACCTCCTCGTGAAGCTGCGAAGAGTCTCGTCTGCACCCATCCGCAGTCGGTAGAGAGAGTCGAGTTTCTTTTCTGGCTTTAGATTGAGTTGATAGTGCTGCACAAAGAGGTTAGCCAAAACACCGAATTGGGTGATGGACCCAGCTCGGAGATTGTGATACCAGTCGAGCGAAGGCTCATCGAGACTTCCCGCGAAGGTGCGGCAGAGCACGTTGTTTTCCTCTTCGTGTGGTGTTAGAGCTTGCTTGAAAGCAAGTATATGGAGGCTTGGATCTCCTCTAATACAGTTGAATTTGGGGAGGATAGGAGTTCTCCATCCTCTTGGAAAGGTGGTCTCGAAGAGACTTCGATGTAGTGGCCCGGCAGAGGAGTAACCGTCCTTACGACCATGTCCTCGACCTAGAGGTGGGTCAAGAGGCAAGATCGCAAGGTCTTGCTCTGGCATTGAAGTGTTTGCCGGTCGAAGTCGGTGTCGAAGGTCCGATCCAAGTCCACGTTGGAGTGGAATGGAAGGGGAGACTCTACTCTTTGAAGGAGCGCCTTTTATTTGGTGCTTCCTTGGCATGTTGAGCTTCGATGGTGCTCTTTTGTCGCAGTTACGACCAGATGAGGATTGGGAGGACTCGTCTTCAAGACGATCCCAGACACTCTGCTTCCAGGGAGCAGCAGAGGGAGTAGGATCGCGACGAATCCTCTCGAGGGCAGCAGTGCCCATTGACCTCCGTTGTTCGGAGTGAATTGAATGTCGAGGAGGATCAACCCTCTCACTTGCGGAGGGGATCGGAATAGCAATTCCAGCTTCGGAAGCTGCCTTCTTCAGAGCATCCCTCTCAGCAGTGAGGGTGGCGTTTTGCTTCGCCAATTGGAGTAGTTGGAAATCGATTGCAGAGATCTGGTAAGTCGATGGAGGATCTTCAGCAGGAGCAGGGACAGTCTGCCCAATTGATTGATGAGGATGAGGGGCGATCGATCGATCGACTGATCTCCCGCTTCCTGAATGAACCCCCATCTCGGGGACAGCAAGGGGCTGCCCGAAATTGAGCCTTTGACTCATTGAACGAGTCTCAGGACGAGGTTGATGTTGAGTGTTACTTCCTTCTGGTTGACCCTGGTATTTGGTTCTCGCCATTCAGAGTGCGAAGGGTACAACGAGATTGCTGACGTCCGATCAGTTGTCTGATCAACCGAGGGGGCGAGGAAGTTTGCCTATTGATCTGGTAGTCGAAGTAGAGAGGACACGGCTTCTCGCTTGAATCCCACAGACGGCGCCAAACTGTGGGGGAAAATCTTCGTGCCGACCCAAAGATTCTCGCAGCACCAGTCAATTGAAGTCAAAGTTGATGTCGAAGATCGTTGATCGATCTGTTGATTGAAGTCGAAGCCTTTTGATATGCAAACAGAGGAATGCAATCAGAGAAATTGTGACACAAGATGTGATCTCGGAGTTCAGCCGAAGCCTACGTCTCCGTGCTATAGGGAGCAACCCGAATTCACTAACACTTCTGTTGAAGTAACCTCGACAGGCCGAGTGTCACTGGAGATCTTCTAATCCCTTCGAAAGAGAAAAGAAGATCAACGAGAGATGGTAGATCGGAGTTAGAAAATCCTAGAGCTCTGGTTCTGAAAGTTAGATCTCAGAGTGGAAATCAGAATTCAGGATTTTAGATTTTCGATCCTTTTACATTCGAAGGCTCTGCTATTTATAGGATTCTCTAGACTCGTGAGCCTACCGGGCAGGGCCGGTAGGTCCCGTGGTAGTCCTCGTGGGCCCACCAGGCAGGGCCGGTGGGTCCCGTAGTAGTCTTCGTGGGCCCACCAGGCAGGGCCGGTGGGTCCTGTGGTAGTCCTCGTGGGCCCACCAGGCAGGGCCGGTGGGTCCCATAGTAGTCTTCGTGGGCCCACCAGGCAGGGCCGGTGGGTCCTGTGGTAGTCCTCGTGGGCCCACCAGGCAGGGCCGGTGGGTCCCGTGGTGGATTTATGCCAAAATTTGCACCCACAACCGTCGAAGTGGGAGTCAATCTCCCAAGGTCAGCATCCGGCATCAATAACGGAGCAGATATCTGTCAGTCGCTTGACACATCCCCTGCTCCTTCTAGACGATCTGTCATTGACACCTCTCGATAGTCTCTCGAACCTCTTTCGAGGGGACCCTTGCCCATCCCTCCTAGATAGACGGTCTGGGAACACCTTGAGGGGTCTGCTCGACATCCCGAGCCTCTCGGATCTGAATCCTCCTCCGACCCTTACTGTCGGAGGGGATTTCAAAACGAAGAGCATCACCCTAGAATTTGACAGCACTACAATACTGACCAGGCACTAACAGAGCATCTCTTGGGGAAAAGGATTTTGGAGTCCTCTCTGCCCCCTCTCTCTAAGACGCCTCTCAAACCAACGAGGCGATCACAGAAATGTCTATGCCCCCAAGGGACCACTTCATCGACAAATTCTTTGAGCTCTTTTTTCTCGAAGCTGTAGAACACCAACTATCCCCAAGTTCAACTGCCTAACGGGAGACCCGACGCTTCATGTCTTAGCCTTTAAGCAAGCATTGACGCCGTACGATCATGACAACCAGGTTCTATGCCACACCTTCGCAGACAACCTGGATAATATGTCGGTTGACTGGTATCATAACCCTCGACGGGCTCTGTGAGTTGGTTAGGGGATCTGGCAGATCTATTCGTTCAGCAATATCGGCTGAATCTCAAGCCAGAAAAGAAGCTAAACCCCTCTACCGGTTTCGGATGGGATCGAATGAAACCCTCCGAGAGTTCACTCGGAGATTCCAGAATGAGCACGCTGCGCTCTCCGGACGTCACCTCGATGACAAAGCTGTCATATTGGTATTCTAGAATGCCTTGCATTATGATCTCCACATATACAACGACCTCGTCCGTAATCTGCCTGCCTCCTTTGGAGCATTATTCGTTCAAATCCAGTGGGAGATTGAGGTAGAGGATGATCAAATTACTCGTAAGAGGTGTGACCTTAAGAAGCGTCCTTCTGACAAGGAGTCGGCACGACCAATAGCCCGAGTTCACAATGCTCAGGCTAAGGAAGGTGGAGTCTCCAAGAGACCAAAGCGGGTAGGTGATAGACCCACAAAACCATTGAGGACTACATTCACCGATTGGAATCTTCCCATCGATATCATCCTCGAGCAAATCCAACATGAGGACAACCTCAAGAGGCTCGGCCCTCTTGAGCCTGGTACCAAGTAGACGGAGGACAAATCGGTCTATTGCGACTTTCATCGATGTCACGACCACCCTACTATCCGGTGATGCCACCTAAATTACCACCTAGAAGACCTTTTATAGGAAGGCCACCTCAGAAGTTCAAGGCAGAATCGGCCCAACAAACGATTACTAGACTTTGACTCAGAAAGAAGTCAAATGCCAAGTGCAACGTGTCCACTATGTGTGCACGGTGGCTCAAGTAGAGGAGTCTTAGATCAAGAAGCGAATCAAAGGTCTCCCTTAGCTGCCAATTATCTTCACTGACCAAGACCTCAAAGGAGTTTGCACTCCATATCGGGACCCGCTTGTTCTTCGGCTTATTGTCAACAGAACCTCCATCAATCGAATCCTAGTCGACACCGGTAGCTCCATCAACATCATGTTCTTCGACTGCTTCAAACGACTCAGCCACAAATATAGGAGCCTTGTCGTGGTCCCTACCATTATCACCGGCTTCAATGGAGAACAAAGTATAACAATGGGAGAGGCGAGATTCACATTCGATCTCAGTAGAGAGATGTAAGCCTTCGTTCGTTTTGCCATCGTCGAAGGAACATCAAACTACAATGCCATCCTGGGTAGACCCTTCCTCCTCCAGATCAGCACCGTCTCCTCCTCTTATCACCAACTCCTTAAGTTCCCAACTAGGGAGGGCATCAGGTGTATTTAAGAGAGTCAACAGATGGGCAGATCGTGTGAAGCCATGACTGCACGGATTCGACCAATGCCTAATGCAACGTCGACTAAGCATTTGGCCGACGAAGCTAGTCCCTCGACCAGATAGTAGTCAAAGGAGCATCCACTGCCTAAGCCTACACCGATAAAGTAGGAGGCTCCACTTTCAATCGAAGAGATTGTCCGATTAAACCTTGGCAACAACAATCTTCCTCGAGAGACATTCATCGATTCAATCTTAGCGACGCAGAAGCGCAAGACATGGTATCATTCATTAAGTCCAATATCAATGTGTTCACCTAGAGCTTTGACGACATGCTTGGGATTAATCCAGATGATGTATGTTATCGACTCACCATCAAAGAGGACGCCAGCGTTATCAAGCAGAAATATTGAATAATCAGGCTAGAATAGCTAGATGTAGTTCGAGAAAAGATTGACAAGTTACTTGTGGTAGGCTTCATTCGTGAAGTAGAGTACCCAACTTGGATCTCGAACATCATCATCGTCCCGAAGAAGAAAGGGAAGATCAAAGTCTACATCAACTTCACTAATCTCAATAAAGCCTACCCTAAGGATCCGTTCCACATGCCAAGGATAGATAGACTTATCAACGCCACTGTCAGGCACGAGCTTCTATCTTTCATGGATGGATACTTAGGATATAATCATATCCCTCTATATCCAGATGATCAGGAAAAGACATGTTTTGTGACAAACAGAGGCCTCTACTATTACAACATCATGTCCTTCAGTGTCAAGAACGCAGGGTCAACTTATCAAAGATTAGTTATGAAGATGTTTAAAGAGCAAATCGGTCGCAACGTCAAAATCTACGTCGACGACTTACTACTAAGAGTCAAAACTGAGCGGATCACATCTTTGACCTCTTAGAAACCTTTTAAATCCTGAGGAAGAATCGTATGAAGCTAAATCCAGCCAAATTCACCTTCGGAGTATAATCGAGAAAATTCCTGGGTCATTTAGTGACCAGGAGGGGCATCAAAGTAAATCCAGATCAAATTCGAGCAATCCTTGAAATGTTATCGCCTTCCAACGAGAAGGAGGTTCAGCGCCTCACGCTAAGACTAGTAGCGCTCAACCGATTCATCTCTAAGTCCTGGGATAAGTTCAAACCATTCTTCGATAAGCTTCGCAAAGCCGACACTTTAGGATGGAACACGGATTGTAAAGAAGCCTTTCAAAACATCAAATTTTATCTAGCTTAAGCTCCTATCCTAATCGTGCCATCGCCGAAAGAACCGCTATAGTTCTACCTCGCCGTCATCGATCAAGCCATTATTATAGTCCTGGTCAGTATAAGAGATACAATTGAATTCCCTATCTACTACATCAGTCACACCTTTCTGCCGGCCAAAATTTGCTACTCAAGAACGAAGAAAGTCACCTTAGCCCTACTGACTGCCATCAGGTGACTCAGCCCCTACTTTGTATCATACTTGGTTACCGTCACCTCTAAGCACCCACTCAAAGACATCCTCGATAAGGTAGGTCGAGCCGATTGAATGACCAAGTGGGTAATCGAGATAAGTTCACTGGGCGTTCAGTTCGAACCTCGTATCTCCGTCAAAGGGCAAGGCATGGCTGACTTTCTCACCGACTTTCCTGTTAAAGATCTAGTTGCTCTCGAAGATGATCCGGAGATGCGCTTCAATGACAACAATGAGCAGTGTATTGATCTAGGCCCTATGGCCTCCAATCCGAGCCCTGAGACTTCTTCAACGATAGCCACACAATGGAGACTCTATACCAACAGAGCTTCAAGTGCAATCGACTCAAGAATTGGGATAGTACTAATATCCCTCGATCTTGATCATCTTCAAAAGGCCATCCTCATTGGATTCAACACCACCAACAACGAAGCTGAGTGCGAAGCACCCGTCTCTTGGTTGGAGATCGCTTAAGCACTGGGGGTGGATTACCTTACCATCTACAGTTATTCCTAGTTGGTGATCAGGTAGATCAATAGGGATTATGTAGCGTGAGGAGAAATGATGCAATACTACCTGGCCCTTGTGCAACGTCTCAAGCAACTATTCACTACATCAAGTTCATCCAGATCCCAAGAGAAGAGAATCGTGAAGCTGACGCCCTTGCCAATGTTGCCTCGATATTGGGAGATCCTATCGACAAGTGTCAAATCTACATCAAATACCAAGAGTTACCCAAGACTAGCCTTGAGCATCACTTGGTCACCACAACAAAAGGCAACGAAGGTGGAAGACAGTCAACCCTTACTTTCATCCTGATCGATAATCAATCAGATTGGAGACAACCAATCCTCAGCTTCTTCAGGCATATCAAAATGCCTGAGATCACATTCAAGCCTGACGACTATGGAGGAAACTTTCTCACTACCGTTTCCAAAGAGACAACCTCTACTTTAAGTCTCACGGTAGAGTGCATCTCAAGTGTGTTAGCCCTGATCAAGCAGAAGCGATCTTGGCCAGCATCCTTGTCGGAGCCTGTGATAACCACTCTGGCGATAGATCCTTGAGGGAAAAGTCAATCTTTAATGCTACTACTGGCATGCTATGGCCAAGGACGTGTGCCTGTTTGTTCAGAAATATGATCACTGTCAAAGGCATGCTCGGGCGATCCATCTTTTTGTGGATGAGCTCCATCCTCTGACAAGTCCCTGACTATTCTATCAATGGGGATTGGACTTTCTTGGTCCTTTCTCCCCTTCTCCTAGTAAGAAGAAGTATTTACTCCTTGCTACCGACTACTTCACAAAGTGGGTCGAGGCCTCTCTTCCGAGAGACAAACGATGAAGTTATCAAGTTCAATAGACAGAACATCTTCTTGAGGTTTGTCACACTGCAAATGCTCGTCGCCAACAACGGAGCTCAGTTCAACTCAGACAAATTTTGGGAATTCTGTTAAAGCTATAGGATCAAACTTTTCTATTCTATCTCTAGGTATCCTCAATGCAACGGTCAAGCTGAAGCCTCTAACAGAGCCATCCTCAACACACTCAAGAAAAAGTTGGATGATAAGAAGGGACTGCGGGAGAAAGTCCTTCCTGAGGTCCTATGGGCTTATCAGACCACGTCTCGTCGATCGACTAGATTCTTACCCTTCTGTCTAAATTACGGGTCAGAAGTGATTCTATCTACAGAATCAATTTGCCCAACTCATAAGACTCAAGCAGTAAAATAAGGAATCAACAAGGACCTTCGCGTCAACGACCTCGACCAAGCAGACAAACTCCGTGACCAAGCAACCTTGCGTATCGCCAACTACCAACAGAAGAACAAATCAATTTATGATCGCAAGGTCCGCTGAAGACAGCTCAATATCGGTGACCTCTTCCTCAGAGCGGCTTTCCCAAACACAAAAAAACACGATAGTGGTAAGTTCGCTCCAAATTGGGAAGGACCGTATATCATCGAATCAACAGGCGGGAAAGGTTCATACCAACTTGTCTCACCTGAAGGACGATGACTTCCATGGGGATGAAATGCATACCTCAAAAGGTTCTATCAATAAATATAATTGCCTTTTAGTTATTAATAAAATGGCTATCACTTCAAATTCTATCAAATTCTATTTAATGACATAGTTAGTTCTGTTCGGGTTGTGACACGATCGACTAACCTGCAACAGTATGAAGCTACACATCCTGACGTAGGTTCGACCAAAATATTGCTTAGCCTAAGTCAATCGATATAAAGGTGTTACGCTATGTACTCTGAATCACAGTGTCTCAAATGCTCCCGAGTTATGTAAGAACTCATACTCGCATGCCTCGCCATAGTTAGTTCAATTCGAGTTGTGACACGACCGACTAACCAGCAATAGTATGAAGCTACGTGTCCTGACGTAGGTTCGACCGAAACAGCACTTCACCTAAGTGAACCGATACAAACTCTAAGTACTCTGAATCACGGTGTCACACATACTCCCGAGTTACGTAAGAACTCATACTCCTATGCCTCGCCATAGTTAGTTCGGTTTGGGTTGCTACACGACTAACCTACAACAGTATGAAGCTACGCATCCTGACGTAGGCTTGATCAAAACGGCACTTTGCCTAAGTCAAACAATACAAAGGCTCCATGCTAAGTACTCCGAATCACGGTGTTGCACATGTTCTCGAGTTACGTAAGAACTCATGCTCTCATGCCTCGCCATAGTTAGTTTGGTTCAGATTGCGACACAACCAACTAACTTGCAATAGTATGAAGCTACATGTCCTGACATACGTTCAACCGAAATGGTGCTTTGCCTAAGCCAACCGATACAAAGGTGCTAAACTAAGTACTTCAAATTACGACGTCGCACATGCTCCTGAGTTATGTAATAACTCATGCTTTTCGTGCCTTGACACAGTTAGTTCGGTTTGGGTTACGACATGACTGACTAAACTGCAATAATATGAAGGTACGTGTCCTGACGTAGGTTGGACCGAAACAGCTCTTCACCTAAGTCAACCGTACAAAGGCTATGCTAAGTGCTCTAAATCACGGCATCGTGTATGCTCCCGAGTTAATTAATAAGAACTCATACTTTTGTGCCTCGCCCAGTTAGTCCAGTTTCGGTTATGACACAACCAAGGGTGACAAAGTCCAAAGTGTCCAAAGAGTGACAAAGTTCGAGGTGTTTAGCGCCTCAGCACTCAACAAGTCCAGGGTCTCACCCTTAGCACTTGAAGACAAAGTTAGAGGTGTTAGCACCTCGGCACTCGACAAGATCAATGTCTCGCCCTTGGCGCTTGATGATATTCTTGAAGCATCATTGCTTCGGTACTCCATCGACTAGACTTGCGATCTAACTATCAGATTCTAATTATCAAACATCCAAAGACATTTTGATCGACATTCAATTGGAAGCATTCAATAGACATTGAAAGGGAGAGACATTTTGGACAAGTCATCTAAGTCAAACAGATAATCTTTACTATCAAATCTAAAGTCGGGTATATAACTCACAACAGACTTAAGGAAAGATAAAACTATAGTGGGAACAACTACGAGTGGCCAGCTCATTATGCCTTCGAAGAGTGTGCGCTCGGACACTTACGAGCATACTCAAGGGCTTCGTTCGTCATCTTTGTCAGACTGGTATTGTTCACCTTGAGCTGCTTCACCTTTAGCTCTAACTCACTATCGTGGGAGGTTGCTTGAGGTCTGGCTACCTCCATCTCCAACGCTTGAGCATTTAGTCGGGCGCGTAATTCCTCCAACTCCTTGCAGTGACTGTCTAGTCGCACCAAAGTGGAGTCTCACTGCACGACGACTTCGTCATGCTGCTTCAATGTCTCGACCACCTCTAATCGCAGCGAAGCTAGCTCCGACCTTGCAGCAAAGAGTTCAGATCTTGCAGTAGAGAGCTCTTCTACCTTCTCTGCCAGAGTGTTCCCCGCCGCCTTTCCCTTGGCAATCTCAGATAGGCAATAACGCTTTGCCGCGATCTGTATTATCAGCACCACCGACAACGAAGTGGGGACCTCCGCTTACCTACACACTTTACTGAGAAACTTACCAACTCTCCAGCCTTCTCGGTCACTTGGTCCGTTGTCACCTTGTAAGCACCCATCAGGTGCTGCCAAATGGCCATGTAATTTTGCGGGTCAAGACTTGTGACCACCGCAGCTTCCTCCGCTTAGGACCTCTCCTCAGCCGCCTTCGCCTCAGCCTCTGCCTGAGCCTTCTCCTTCACTGCCTTTTGGCTCTGGCAGACCACATGCTTCCCCTTCCTCTGTCGAGGGATCGACGGGGACGTGGTCTAGCCCTGCTAGCCGAAGGTTCGGTGGTAGACTTCATTGGTGTTTCCATCGCGACTACATCTACTGTTGTAGCTCGTGTGTCCTTAGCGTGGAATTTCTGTATTAACATTAATAAAGATGACTTTGGTTATTGCTTTAATTAGAATACTACTCTGGTGTATGATAATACCCATATAATAAAAGGACCCTAGGGAACACAGTAAGCCACTGAGGCGCATGGAGGATCCATGCTTGGGAGACCCAGTGGACTAGTTCTGTGTAGACCTTGAACTAGTTCACAGCTTAGGTGATGCCGGTCGCTTCACCGAGAACAATCTGTTGGCATGTAGAGGATATGGTGAAGTCTCCACCATGGGAACGTGGGATTCCCATTCACTTGACCAAGCATGATGATTATGTTGAACAGGAACCAAGATGGTGCACAGTTCAGTGATTCAGACACTGGTGCAGAAACCGTCTTACTACTATAGATAATCCGTCCTTAACCCTGAGGGACTATGTACACTGGGCCAACCAGTTATGTGGTGCTTTGATGTGCCAACGTGTGCGGACCTTCCATAGTCCAATACCACGGTACGTTGGGTTACCCGGCTGGCACTTGAGTGACATGTAATCCCTACAGGTTATTCGACGTCCAGTGTTGGATGGGTGCATTTTGATGAGTCAATCTGTCCACACAATTAACCTAGGCCTGGTGGTTGTCAATATGACTGACGACGTTCCGGATGCTAGGCATAGCACCGGAAGTGTGTGGTGTTATAGATGACAAGTCATCAAACCCTAGTCAGATGATCGATCGGGATCTGACGATGCTCCCCACCGCTCGAGTCGTATCATGGCACCAGTAATAGAAGGGACTGAGGATTATCGGAGTATAGTAGAGAACAGGGTTACGAGGGAGTAACATTAGTTTAGGATCACTAGAGTTCAACTCGCATCGCACTCTGGGTGGCTACGCGGGTTAATCGAATTAGGGCTGATTAACGGAACTTTCGGTGTGTCACTGGAACAGTTAATCAGGGATCTGGTTGGAGCTAGAGATCCTGAACCCTGAAGGTTCCACAATGCCGTTGCGTATAGGAATTGTTCCCTGACCTAGTTGGATACGTTGGATGCAAAGTAGCGCGATGAAGCGCAAGCCCGGAGCCTAAGAACCTAATTCACATATGTTACGGGCCGCAGGGGTATTTTGGTAAATACTAAAATATGGCTTAGAACATATTGAATATGGATTTTAGAATGAGCGGAATAATTTCAGGAGCTCATAGGCGCTGACGGAACTCGATTCCGAGTAGCGCACCTCACTCATTATTTCTTTCAGTTTTCTACTTTTCGTGAAGGGCGTTTTCGTCCAGGCTTCATGATAGACATTGGAAATCCCTTAAACCGATCCCCTCTCTATCCTATTCTATCTAGAGCCGGCCCTAGCTTCCTTGAAGCCATGGGAGACCAGCCCTATTAGAAGAATAGGGAGAGGGAGGGCCGGGCCTATGGTCTCCCTCTCCTTCAAAAATCCGAACCCCCTCCAAGCCTCCTCCTTTGTGGTTTCGGCCAAGGAAAAGAGAGGAAGAAGAAGGGAGAAGAAAGAGGAAGGAAGGAGAAGGAAGAAGAGAGAAAGAAAAGGAGGAAACCTAGCGGCTCGCCATTGTCTTTGCAACGGATTCCTTCGTTGGCTCGTAATCCTTGCACTCAGAGACGAAATTTCAAGGATTCTTCAATTCACAAAGGACAAGGTGCTATCCGACAGTTTCCCTTGTGATTCAAGTGCACTTCTTCATCGTTCTATCATCTCCGGATCATATATCCATAAGGTATAATGATTCTAAACACTTAACTAGATGCATGCATGTCTTTCGTAGATCATAGTATGCCTCCAGGGTGTCCGCACATATGCTAAGATCATAGATTTGTATGTAGATTGTTTTGTAGAATTAATTGTAATGAAACATACACGGTATGATCTTCGGATCTTTCTTTTGCTTCCGTTGCGACTTTGATAAGCGGATCCAATTCCAACAATTGGTATCGGAGCACGCTTTGGTATATGTTTCATGTATGAATTCGTGAAAACATCATGTGAATATATGATGTCATTTGTTTTCGTCGGGGTTTGGCATAGATCATGCATATGGATTGTGCTATGTATTGTCTTTTGTAGGTGCCGCGCTGAATAGTAATATGTGATTGCATGCATCCGGGGGTCGGACCCCGGATTTAATTTTGCATTGATTATTATTGTGCTTGTGGATTTTAAGGCTCTAGATGGGCGAGGGTGGGGTTGACCATCCTCGGTTCCCTAGCCATGTTTTCTAGGATTGTTTCTTTTTCTTTCTAGCGAAATTATACACGAACGAGCACTTGCTCGGAGCGTATTAGTTTTTCGGTCACAGCAAGAAGGAGATGATGCTACATCCATGGTTCGGGCAAGCAGTACCATGGCGTGCAAAGACCCAGTGAAAGCGTGCACGTTAACGATGATGGGGATCGTCGTCAGAGATCGTGCAGAACGGACGAGCAAGATATCTTGGCTGTGCTATTCAGGTTCAAGGGTCGGACCCTGGACTTGATTCAGTTTGGATGCTATTTCTGTTGTTTCTCTTTATTTAGTATTTAGAGAACCCCGATGATAATGTGATTATCTATCTTGCTTGTGAGTTTGTCTCTAGATCAGGCTTAGGGTAAGTACTAAGTTTATGGATTCATCGGTGTCTCTATATGGTTCTAACACATACGAATCCGGTAGCTAGCTAAAAGGAAAGGTGGTAACCGCCCTCGTGGTAGTTCAGGTAGCCAAGTACTGTGCACTGAGATAGACGCAGTGTTAGATTTGTTTAGAGATAATTAACTAATGTATCCATAAGAAGTATAATAACCATATTGGGATGCCCTTTCCCCACGTGGTCCTAGCGACCAAGTTAGGTTAGGATTTTACTGTATGATACCTGTTTCTAGATGACATTTGATGGTAGTATGAACTCATCACGATTTGGTTATGCCACCAGTAGGTTGAGGTCCGGCAGAGGTTGTCGGATGCCCCTATTTGGCCAGTATCGAAACCTATAATGAGATGAGGTTTACTATAACATCAGATATCAAATTGTGAATGAGGCATCATCGTAGTGGGAGTCCTTTCCATGTTGACCTTAGGCTAGGCTCGAGATCTTAGAATTATGGGCAAACTAGTGAAGTATCGGGATCCTTGGAATCTATGTAATGTGATCCTTGCGAGAAAGGCGAAAGCTGAGTATTCAAGGTAGGAACTATGATATTTTTCAAGGATACTAATGCTTTGCGGGAAGGTTTGTAATCCTAGTGGGAGCACGGTAGACAAGGGTCTAAGTCTAGGAGGTCGTGACCTTTCTAGATATGCATAAAACCTCATAAAGAAGGGATGTGTAAGAGGTTCCCTCCAAAGGGGAGCCCCTGGCCTCCACAATCAACCGGTTAAGGGTCTGGGTGGGAGGTACGCAGTTCGATATTCCCACTAGGTGAGAGCTGTGTTTCCTTCTATGCTGGTTCGCCTAGTGATTTCCTACGGGACATAGAGGATGCCGGTGGCAGTGGGTGACAGTTTTTTTTTCCTACACCGCGGGAGCCTATGAACCCCGCTGCCGATACCACCTAGATTTGTGTGAAGCATCCGAAAGCTTGTGTGAAGCCACCGTTGCTACGCACGCAGGTCACATAAAGCTGGCCAAAAGGAGACTGAGAGGTCTTTCAGGTTACCATGGGTAATTCTGATGAAGACTGGGTCGTAAAAACCCCGTTGGCAGAAGCGGTTGCATGCTCTCACCGAGATGTTGTCTCCAATTCAGGGCCGATAGTATCAGTGCACGAGCCCAGGGAATTTAGATTCCTGGATGCTCTACTTGAGGTAGTGAAGACATAGTGGCTGGAGTAAATATTATTTATTTCTAAATTTTATGAAATAGATTGTAATAAACCCTAATTTTGCTTTGAACCATTGTTTACAGAAATCATGACCAAGCTCGACCCCCTTGCCTCCATACTTAATGATAACAAACTTACGGGACCAAACTATGAGGACTGGAAGCGTAATTTGATGCTCGTCCTAAGGGTTGGCAAACACACAATTACCCTAAGTACCCCTCAACCGGCCATGCCGGGACCAAGTGCAACTGAGGCTCAATTGAAGGAATGGAAAGACTGGATAGATGCTGATGAGATGTGCAAGTGTTACATAGTAGCATCCTTGTAAACCGTCCTTCAAAAGCAAGTCGAAGACATGACCTTCGCTTCAGACATGATGCTCTACCTAAAGGAAATGTTCGAGGGTCGTAGTCGGGTAACTCGTTACCTGACCATCAAGAAATTGGTGTCCACGATGATGGCAGAGGGGATTTTAGTTCGGGATCATATGCTGAAATTGTTTAGCTATGTGAACGAGCTTGGTTCCTTCGATGTCATCTTGGATGTGGAGATCCAGACTGACATTTTCTTCGTGTCTCTGTCAGGAGTATTTGAGGGCTTCGTTACCAACTTTAACCTTAACCGGTTGGAGATGTCTAACGCAGAGCTCCTAGCAGCGCTCCAGGTGGCAGAGGACGGGATGAAGGCAGGAGCCCAATCCCTGAACGTAGAGCAGAATTCCTCTCTGAAAGTCAAAGGCAAGTTTCAGAAAAGGAAGTCTAAAAAGCCCGTGAAGATGGGCCAAGTATAGTTGCAGGTTCCTAAGTAGAATGGTCCGACGAAGCCTAAAGAAAAATGTTTTCGATGCGACAAGAAGGGGCACTGGAAGGGCGACTGCCGCACAGCTCCCAAGAAGACTGAGACAGATATATCTCAAATCCACATAGTGGAATCCCTTGTAGCATCCAGTTGTTCTCCAGTTTCATAGATTGTGGATTTTTGTTCCACTAACCATGCTTGCAATAATTTGCAGGGGTTCAAGGAGACAAGAAAACTGGGTGATGGAGAGATGATCCTAAGCATGGGAACTGAGGCCGTGGTAGAGGCCAAAGTAGTTGGAGATGCCGTCTTGCAGTTTCTTGATGGAAAAAGTTTATTACTTAGAGACATACTTTATGTACCGTCCTTGAGACGAAACTTAATTTCTATTTTCTTATTGAATAATGAAGGTTTTTCAGTTTTATTTGATGCTTCTGGTATGTCAATTAAATTGAATGGTTCCTTTGTTTGTAAGGGAAAGATACAGAATGATCTCTATGTAATTAACTCCAATCATAAGCAGGATAACATAACTGAAGCTTGTGTTGTTAATTCATCTAAAAGAAAAAATCCCTCAGATAATCCAACACTTCTTTGGCATCTAAGGCTTAGACACATAGCCTCAGACAGGATTCACAGGTTGGTAAAGGTAGGACTTTTAAGTCCAGATATTTCAGGAAGCCTATCGACGTGTGAGTCTTGCCTGGAAGGCAAGATAACTAAAATATCTTTCCGAACCAAAGGTAGCAGATCTAAGGAGGTATTAGAGTTGGTACACACTGATGTATGTGGGCCCATAAGTGTCCGTGTTATAAGAGGCTTCGAGTATTTCATCACCTTCACGGATGATCACTCGAGGTTTGGATACATATACCTAATGCGGCGGAAGTCTGAATCCTTTGATAAGTTCAAGGAGTTCAGAGCTGAAGCAGAAAAGTAGACGGGTAAAAGTATCAAGTTTATTCGATCAGATAGAGGAGGCGAATACTTATTGGATGAATTTATTGGGTACCTACGTGAGCATGGGATTGTATCCCAGTTGACTGCACCGGGGACACCACAACAAAACGGTATATCTGAGAGAAGAAACCGAACTTTGTTAGACATGGTTCGGACTATGATGAGTTATGCAACATTGCCACCTAGTTTTTGGGGATATGCCCTAGAGACGACAGCATATACTTTGAACTTTGTTCCATCAAAGTCAGTACCTCTAACTCCTTAGGAGCTGTGGTTGAAGCGAAAGCCAAGCCTACAACACTTTAGGATTTGGGGTTGTCCAGCACATATGCGGAAGGACAAGCGAGATAAGATGGAGTCAAAAACTAAGGTATGTCTTTTTTTTGGGTATCCAAAAGGGACAAAGGATGGTTTATTTTATGATCCTAAGGATAGAAAGGTTATCGTCTCGACGAACATCGTATTCCTAGAGCAGGATTATTTAATAGACCATAAGCCCACCAGTAAAGTAGTTCTTGAAGAATTGCTTGGTACTGATGGGAGTACGCAGATAGAAAATATAGTGGGAGCCGATACCACTAAGATAAACGATACTGTAGAATCGACTCCTATGGAACCACCGCAGGCTCGTCGCAGTGGGAGGACCACAAGTGCTCCTGATAGATACATTGGAGAAGCCTTTATGGAGGATCTAGAGTTTCAGGAGGATGATCCTCTGAACTATGACGAAGCGATGATATCCTCTGACCATGCAGCATGGCAGAAAGCCATGGAGGCAGAACTGATATCGATGTCCCAAAACTCGGTCTGGACACTTGTAACACCACCTCACAATATTAAACCTGTTGGGTATAAGTGGGTATACAAAAGAAAAAGAGGTCCAGATGGTACCGTTGAGACTTTCAAAGCTAGATTAGTCGCTAAGGGTTATACCCAGCGAGAAGGGATCAACTATGACGAAACATTTTCACCAGTGGCTATGCTTAAGTCTATTCGGATTCTCTTATCCATTGCAGCCCATTATGATTGAGAGATCTAGCAAATGGATGCCAAGACCGCATTCCTCAACGGGGATTTGGAAGAAGACATCTACATGTCTCAGCCTCCAGGCTTTGTCGCAAAAGGTCAAGAAAGTCTGGTGTGCAAGTTGCAAAGGTCCATTCATGGACTGAAGCAAGCATCCAGAAGTTGAAACATGTGTTTTGATCAGCCTATCTAGTCTTATGGATTTGAGCAGAACGTGGATGAACCATGTGTTTATAAAAGGAGCAATAAGACTGCAGTAGTTTTTCTAGTGCTTTATGTAGACGATATCCTGCTCATTCGAAACGATGTTGGAACGTTGTCTACAGTGAAGGTGTGGTTATCCTCTCAATTTGACATGATAGACCTGGGTGAAGCGAGTTATATTCTGGGGATCAAGGTAACTCGAGATCACTAGAATAAGATTCTCTCGCTGTCACAGTCAGCCTACATAGATACTATCTTGGTCAGATTCAGTATGCACAACTCCAAGAATGGACTGGTTCCATTTTGACATGGAATGAAATTATCCAAGGATCAGGGTCCTAAGACTCCTGAGGAGAGGGCAGAGATATAGAAGATACCTTATACTTCGGTTGTAGGGAGTCTGATGTATGCTATGCAGTACACGAGACCAGATATATACTATGCAGTAGGCATGATGGACAGGTATCAGTCAAATCCGGGTCCAGGGCACTGGACTGCTGTGAAAAGTATACTCAAGTATCTCTGTAAGATGAGAGATTATGAGTTAGTTTAGTCTTCACAGGAATTGATGCCGATTAGATATACGGATTCTGACTTTGCATCAGATCCGGAATCCAAGATATCGACGTCAGGGTTTGTGTTTTCATTAGGAGGAGGAGCTGTCAGTTGGAGGAGCGTGAAGCAGGGATGCATCGCGGATTCGATGACACAGGCTGAGTACATTGCGACGTGCGAAGCAGCTAAGGAGGCGGTGTGGCTCAAGAAGTTCCTCACGGACTTTGGATGCGTACCGGGAGCTTAAGATCCTATTGTCCTTTACTGTGACAATAGTGGAGCAGTAGCACAATCCAAGGAGCCAAGATATCACCAAAAGAGCAAGCATATTGAGCGGAAATACTATATTATCCGGGACTTGCAGAAGCGAGGGGAGGTAGCAGTGACTCAGGTGGCATCTGCAGATAACATGGCGGACCCTTTCACAAAAGTATTACCGACCAAGGCTTTTGAGAAGCACGTGGATGCCATGGGAGTTAAGACTGTTGTTCCCCGCTAGGCCAAGTGGGAGATTGTTGTAGCTCGTGTATCCTTAGCATGGAATTTCTGTATTAACATTAATAAAGATGACTTTGGTTATTGCTTTAATTAGAATACTACTCTGGTGTATGATAATACTCATATAATAAAAGGACCATAGGAAACACAGTAGGCCACTAAGGCGCATAGAGGATCCATGCTTGGGAGACCCAGTGGACCAGTTCTGTGTAGACCTAGAACTAGTTCACAGCTTAGGTGATGTCGGTCGCTTCACCGAGAACAAGCTGTTGGCAGGTAGAGGATGTGGTGAAGTCTCTACCACGGGAACGTGGGATTCCCATTCACCTGACCAAGCACGATGATCGTGTTGAACAGGAACCAAGATGGTGCACAGTTCAGTGATTCAGACACTGGTGCAGAAACCGTCTTACTACTATATTATAATCCGTCCTTAACCCTGAGGGACCATGTACACTGGGCCAACCAGTTGTGTGGTGCTTTGATGTGCCAACGTGTGCGAACCTTCCATAGTCTAATACCACGGTACGTTGGGTTACCCGGCTGGCGCTTGAGTGACATGTAATCCCTACAGGTTATCCGACGTTCAGTATTGGATGGGTGCGTTTTGATGAGTCAATCTGTCCACACAGTTAACCCAGGCCTGGTGGTTGTCTGTATGACTGATGATGTTCTGGATTCTAGGCATAGCACCGGAAGGTGTGTGGTGTTATAGATGACAAGTCATCAAACACTAGTCAGATGATCGATCGGGATCTGACGGTACTCCCCACCGCCCGAGTCGTATCATGGCACCAGTACTAGGAGGGACTAAGGATTATCGGAGTATAGTAGAGAACAGGGTTATGAGGGAGTAACATAAGTTTAGGATCACTAGAGTTCAACTCGCGTCACACTCTGGATGGCTACGCGGGTTAATCGGATTAGGGTTGATTAACGGAACTTTCGGTGTGTCATCGGAACAGTTAATCAGGGATCCGGTTGGAGCTAGAGATCCCGAACCCTGAAGGTTCCACCCTGTCATTGCGTATAAGAATTGTTCCCTGACCTAGTTGGATATGTTGGATGCGAAGTAGCGCGATATAGCGCAAGGCCGGAGCCTAAGAACCTAATTCACATGTGTTACGGGCCATAGGGGTATTTTGGTAAATTCTGAAATATGGCTCAGAACATATTGAATATGGATCTTAGAATGAGCGGAATAATTCAAGGAGCTCATAGGCATTGACGGAACTCGATTCCGAGTAGCGCACCTCACTCAGTCTCTCTTTTACTTTTCCACTTTTTGTGAAGGGCGTTTTCGTCCAGGCCTCACGATAGACATTGGAAATCCCTTAAACCGATCCCCTCTCTATCCTATTCTATCTAGGGCCGGCCCTAGCTTCCTTGAAGCCATGGGAGATCGGTCCTATAAGAAGAATAGGGAGAGGGAGGGCCGGCCTTATGGTCTCCCTCTCCTCCAAAAATCCGAACCCCCTCCAAGCCTCCTCCTTTGTGGTTTAGGCCAAGGAAAAGAGAGGAAGAAGAAGGGAGAAGAAAGAGGAAGGAAGGAGAAGGAAGAAGAGAGAAAGAGAAGGAGGAAACCTAGTGGCTCGCCATTATCTTCGCAACGGATTCCTCCGTCGGCTCGTAATCCTTACACTCAGAGACGGAATTTCGAGGATTCTTCAATTCGCAAAGGACAAGGTGCTATCCGACAGTTTCCCTTGTGATTCAAGTGCAGTTCTTCATCGTTCCGTCATCTCCGGATCATAGATACATAAGGTATGATGATTCTAAACACTTAACTAGATGCATGCATGTCTTCCGTAGATCGTAGTATGCCTCTAGGGTGTCCGCACATATGCTAAGATCATAGATTTGCATGTAGATTTTTTTGTAGAATTAATTTTAATGAAACATACACCGTATGATCTTCGGATCTTTCTTTTGCTTCCGCTGCGACTTTGATAAGCGGACCCAATTCCAACATCTACAACAAGCAACGATTCAAGTTAGAATTAGTAGACCATCAATAGAGTTCGAGCAATAAGTTGACAATTATGAACTTACTATCGCGAACCCTAGCATCTGCATCAGTTGACAGGACTACCCCTGGAGAGAAATCGGCTGACAGTGAGGGCATTGTCTCAACACCTACTCTCCCTCCCAGTAACTCCGTCAGGGCGACAACCATGGCAGCAGCGTCGCCTTCTGGTTGAAGGCTATCAGCTGCATTGCCCATCACCACTAAGGGGGTGTCCGAGCCACTACCCGCTTCAAATATGGGATCATCAAATCGTAGCGACAAAGTCCCAAAATCCGCCCCAGCTGACTTATGACGTTTTGAGTTGGGTGTCTTTCGCTCCGCTACCTCAAAGACAATGTTCATCCGAGCTTGCTGGATGGCTCCAACTTCCCTCACCTCCACCTCCAACAGCTCTTCCAACTGGCAAGCCTTGGGATTAGTGTCCACATTCACTGGGGACCCGCCTCTCGAGTGAGGGGGACTCACATGAGGAACGGGGGGTGAACGAACCTTACTATCACCACCAAATTCTTCTTCCCCCTCATCTTCCTCCTCTTTCCCCTCCTTATCTTCTTCCTCTTCCTTACTTGAGCCTTTGCTTCCCTATGGGTGACTCAGCTTTGCCATCTTATCCTTTGTGAGAGTTGGAGGAGACTTTACCTTCCTCGCTCAAACTTCGGAAGGCCTCAACCTGCGGCGTCCTACAATGTGTTCGGATCCAAGGGTGAAATTCCCCTTTGCCTTCAAGACGAACTTGGGCACTACCTTCACCTTGCGAGGTAATTTCATCAGTGCCATATTGTACTTGCTATTCGCCCACTACATATTCCACTCCTCATGTTCGTAGTTAGAGTAGATGACATCATTGTCAGTATATCGGGCAGGAAGGTGATGCAACAAATTAGTCCCTCCATGATGAACCGGGCAAAACCGGAACTGTTTCCATGAACGACTGCCACATTTCAACTCCAAGAAGATGTTATCTAAAGCGGCAGCGCGTTTGGAAGATCAGGCTTTGTCGCCACCTACTTGGTAATGAAGGACCTCTTCAGCAACATCAAACCTAATCGACTCAGGGACGCTGATCGGTGACTAAGCACCTGTCACCAACAAAGGCTAGCAGTTGAATGATCGGTTGGATTGGAGCTTGTCGTCAAAGGGTCGAAGAGTAGATGCCCCTTGCATATGAAAGAACCAGCATTTCTTCTTCCTCATCTGCCACTTGTAATGATGGAAAAAGTAGCCCAACTCGATATGGGAACGTTCACCTTCCTTCGGCCCTGAATATCATGCCGCAACTCCTCCTGGCAGTCAGACTTCACGTAGCATAACACATATATGATGCGCAACGCATTGCCTCCCACTTGCCCGGGGCATATACCTAAGGCATTCAGCAACTAAGCAACGAAAGGTGGCAGCGGAAGTCGAAGACCACAATTCAACTGACCGATCGAGAGGATGGTCCCAACCACCTTCGACACACTAACTTCGACCAAGTAGATGCTTTTTGGATCAATACCAAAGACGTTGGACACATTGTTGATCTTCGACCACCCCTCCTTCTCCTTGAAGATCCCTACCATTGCTTTCCAGTCATCACGGTCGCCTGCTACCTTATAGTAACCCAGTTTATAACCAAACTGGTTTTCCGCCTCTACTGGCAAAATGGGAGTTAGCTCGAACGGCATCCAAGGGATCGTGGTTGGCTTCATTGGGGTTGTGCTCTCGGACATGAGCCTCCTCTTCAAACCTTTGCCCTTTCTAGGAGGACCAATACTGGGTGTGCTCTTTGTTGGTGCGCTCATTGTCGGAATGGTCGATGACCCACTTGACGCCAGATCAGAGTTAGGTCTCTTTGATCCCTTGATAGTGATCTTATACGGCTTCTTCGGGGTCAAACCAAAGGGGCCAGTGGAAGTCATCGATTCCAGAGGGAAAGTACGAAGGATAATAGCGAGCACTCAACACTCACAGGTCTCAGAAGCTCAAAAAATCTCGAGAAAAAGTAGGGAAATAGAGAACCCCTCAAGCCCTTTGTTGAGCGTCCATTTTGTGCGAATTATCTCTTCTTTATCATGCATATAGCATCACTTTGCTACGTAAAACTTTCATACTACACGTAAACTGCATAAGTTTCTTTGCACCGTAATATAGTAGACTCTCATACGAACCCAACGGCATATTGGTTCGCTCTCATATATTGCATGCATGAAAGATACAGAGTCCGATAGCCCAAATTATCCTTTTATCGATAATCGTATTGGAACCTTATACGCGTTATTTTATGTGTATTTTTTAGAAACCGGATCTCGACACACACGACTACAGTGATGCAAGGCTACGGGTCGATATCATCTCAATTGGCTTTCGAATAGAGGGAGGTCGTGTTCGGATGACAAGAGAATCGACGAACAATAGATGAACAAACCACAAAAAGGAGAAGTGACTTCATCGGGCGGACGAATTACATGATACGAGCCAGAGGATGACTACAGGCATATAAATAAGCGATGATGAGTTCGGAGGATGGTGATCAAGTTTTCCACATTCACAAACCCATCACAGCCGTACGTTCTACCATAGCCATGCATGTCGCACCCCCATTCCGAGAACTGAAGTTGTGATCTCAGCCTCCATTCAACCGAACTTCTTGTTCTCTCTGGCCCGACTTCTCTCTCATATTCTCTCTATATAATATCCCATCTTCTACTGACGGGGGGCAGCCATATACCATCTCCAAGACCGGAACCCTAGCCTAGACCACCAAACACCATCAACCATCTTCCACATCCACCGGCCACCACCTACGACTAAAACCTCCACATCCCGTCACCATCGGCCATCATCATTCGTCCAGCATCCGCTCGTCCTCGCCAACGTCAAAGCCACACCATCATCGAGCCGGATTACGAGAAGCAAAGAAGCAAAGATAGGGGAGAAGCCAAGAAGATCGTCATCATCTGGTTCCTCTGTTCTTTTTATTATTTGTTTATTATAAAACAAACAATGATATCATATGAGATGATGTATAGCTAAATTTCATAGCTTAGGCCAATGGGGAATTACTAGTGTTCTATGATGTTTTGGGGTTGATTATTAACTGTGTTTCAATATTTAAAAGTAGAATATTCCGCTAACGCATGTTGATAAATTCCCTAGATTTTCCATGCATTAGATATAGTGAATGCTTATCTTAGATTCATTATGATCATATGATGGTTAATGCTAAGAATCAATGTTACATGCAATAGTATGCTTAATGCTTATCTTTTTATAAGTATTCTATATATGTTTGCACAATGCCGATTTTCATTGCTAAATCATCCGATTAGAATCTGTCTTTACGACGATCTGATTGAGTACAATATAATGATCGATCTTAAAATATCATAGGATGCTAGGATGAACCCTGAAGTCAAAGTTTTCCCCTAATCCAAGTACTTTTCCATAATTAAACTGCTTTAATCTTTATTATATAATTAGTTTTTGTTAATTTAATCAGACTCTCAACCATTGTTAGCTAGATTAGGTTTCAATCAACTTTAGATTTATTGAGTTTCCAATCAAAGTCCCTGTGGGATCGACCTCGCTCCGCTGTACTATAATACACGATTCATGCACTTGCGAGTACAATTAAAATATCACAACAAGTTTTTGGCGCCGTTGCCGGGGACTTTGTTTTAGAAAAACACTTGAATCTAATTAGATTGTGTCCTTCTACTAGCTTTAGTTAGGTTTTATTAAATCAAATAAAAATATATATATAGAAACAAAGTTAATCCTCTATTTTTTTTTCTTTGATTATTCTATTTCTCAATTAATGTGGAATCAGGGTTATACACATATATCAACTGGGCATGAATATCCAAAAAGTATTCAAGATCCATATCATGGAACATATAATCCAAGCTGGCAATATGGCTCACCATACTATGACAAGTATAATCCTAGTTGGCAAAATTACTATTGGGAGAATAGACCTATTATTAATGATTTCCAAGTCTCTACTACTTACGATTCTTATGAGACACTATATAAAGAGACTCATGAGGAAACTCTTGAAAAATGCATACAAACCAATCAAAATATTTTACAAAATTTGAAAGAAGTGACTCATATGCAACAAAATACTAAACAACATCTCACTAGAATTCAATCATATCTTAATGATAGAGAGAATAATGTATTTACATCACAACCTGAATTTAACACCATGAATGATGGTGATAAAGTTTATAGGGAGAACATAACAGACATCCCCATAGAAGACAAGCTTACTAAATCTGAATTTTCTTATTCTTTGGAAGCCTGTCTAACAGATACTGATGATATTATTGAGGATATGATTTTTGAAGAAACCAATACTCTCTCATTCAATGTTGGTATTAATAATGATATGTTTATTAAAAAAATCAATTCTCATCCATTAAGTAATGAAGTTAATAATGATATGATTATCCTCCCAACTAATATTAAAAAATCAAATTCTGCCTTACAAATTCTGTCATCTGAATTAGAGCATACATATTTGGGCCACAAAGAAAGATTTTCCATGATAATTTTTACTGACTTCAATATGGATCATGATACTACATTGAGGTATAAATCAAAAGGATTTCTAGAATGGAATTTAGATGATATTAGTGGAACTTACACAATTCAATTTGAAGAAAATATAAAATCATCAAATGAGAAACAATATCATGGAAAATATAAACTTCATCACCATCATTCATGTAGTTCAATATACATTGTTTCTCATTTGATGATTTTATATTTTCTTCAAATTGAATTGTGTAAGTTTCACTAATATCATCTAAATTCCATTCTAGAAATCCTTTTGATTTATACCTCAATGTAGTATCATGATCCATATTGAAGTCAGTAAAAATTATCATGGAAAATCTTTCTTTGTGGCCCAAATATGTATGCTCTAATTCAGATGACAGAATTTGTAAGGCAGAATTTGATTTTTTAATATTAGTTGGGAGGATAATCATATCATTATTAACTTCATTACTTAATGAATAAGAATTGATTTCTTTAATAAACATATCATTATTAATACCAACATTGAATGAGAGAGTATTGGTTTCTTCAAAAATCATATCCTCAATAATATCATCAGTATCTGTTAGACAGGCTTCCAAAGAATAAGAAAATTCAGATTTAGTAAGCTCGTCTTCTATGGGGATGTCTGTTATGTTCTCCCTATAAACTTCATCACCATCTTTCATGGTGTTAAATTCAGGTTGTGATGTAAATGCATTATTCTCTCTATCATTAAGATATGATTGAATTCTAGTGAGACGTTGTTTAGTATTTTGTTGCATATGAGTCCCTTCTTTCAAATTTTGTAAAATATTTTGATTGGTTTGTATGCATTTTTCAAGAGTTTCCTCAAGAGTCTCTTTATATAGTGTCTCATAAGAATCGTAAGTAGTAGAGACTTGAAAATCATTAATAATAGGTCCATTCTCCCAATAGTAATTTTGCCAACTAGGATTATACTTGTCATAGTATGGTGAGCCATATTGCCAGCTTGGATTATATGTTCCATGATATGGATCTTGAATACTTTTTGGATATTCATGCCCAGTTGATATATGTGTATAACCCTGATTCCACATTAATTGAGAAATAAAATAATCAAAGAAAAAAAAATAGAGGATTAACTTTGTTTCTATATATATATTTTTATTAGATTTAATAAAACCTAACTAAAGCTAGTAGAAGGACACAATCTAATTAGATTCAAGTGTTTTCCTAAAACAAAGTCCCCGGCAACTGCAGCAAAAACTTGTTATGATATTTTAATTGTACTCGCAAGTGCACGAATCGTGGATTATAGTGCAGCGGAGCGAGGTCGATCCCATAGGGACTTTGATAGGAAACTCAATAAATCTAAAGTTGATTGAAACCTAATCTAGCTAACAATGGTTGAGAGTCTGATTAAATTAACAAAAACTAATTATATAATAAAGATTAAAGTAGTTTAATTATGGAAAAGTACTTGGATTAGGGGAAAACTTTGACTTCAGGGTTCATCCTAGCATCCTATGATATTTTTAGATCGATCATTATATTGTACTCAATCAGATCGTCGTAAAGACAGATTCTAATCGGATGATTTAGCAATGAAAACCGGCATGGTGCAAACATATATAGTATACTTATAAAAAGATAAGCATTAGGCATACTATTGCATGTAACATTGATTCTTAGCATTAACCATCATATGATCATAATGAATCTAAGATAAGCATTCACTATATCTAATGCATGGAAAATCTAGAGAATTTATCAACATGCGTTAGCGGAATATTCTACTTTTAAACATTGAGACACAGTTAATAATCAACCCCAAAACATCATAGAACACTAGTAATTCCCCATTGGCCTAAGCTATGGAATTTAGCTACACATCATCTCATATGATATCATTGTTTGCTTTATAATAAACAAATAACAAAAAGAACAGAGGAACCAGATGATGACGATCTTCTTGGCTTCTCCCCTATCTTTGCTTCTTTGCTTCTCGTAATCCAGCTCGATGAGGTGTGGCTTTGACGTTGGCGAGGACGAGCGGATGCTGGACAAATGATGATGGCCGATGGTGACGGAATGTGGAGGTTTTAGTCGTAGGTGGTGGCCGGTGGATGTGGAAGATGGTGGATGGTGTTTAGTGGTCTAGGCTAGGGTTCCGGTCTTGGAGATGGTATATGGCTGCCTCTCGTCAGTAGAAGATGGGATATTATATAGAGAGAAGATGAGAGAGAAGTCGGGCCAGAGAGAACAAGAAGTTCGGTTGAATGGAGGCTGAGATCACAACTTCGGTTCTCAGAATGGGGGTGCGACATGCATGGCTATGGTAGAACGTACGGCTGTGATGGGTTTGTGAATGTGGAAAACTTGATCACCATCCTCCGAACTCATCATCGCTTATTTATATGCCAGTAGTTATCCTCTGGCTCGTATCATGTAATTCGTCCGCCCGATGAAGTCACTTCTCCGTTTCGTGGTTTGCTCATCTATTGTTCGTCGATTCTCTTGTCATCCGAACGCGACCTCCCTCTATTCCAAAGATTGAGATGATATCGACCCGTAGCCTTGCATCACTGTAGTCGTGCGTGTCGAGATCCGGTTTCTAAAAAATATACATGAAATAATGCGTATAAGGTTCCAATACGATTATCGATAAAAGGATAATTTGGGCTATCGGACTCTGTGTCTTTCATGCATGCAATATATGAGAGCGAACCAATATGCCGTTGGGTTCGTATGAGAGTCTACTATATTACGGTGCAAAGAAACTCATGCAGTTTACGTGTAGTATGAAAGTTTTACGTAGCAAAGTGATGCTATATGCATGATAAAGAAGAGATAATTCGCACAAAATGGATGCTCAACACACCCCCAAACTTAAATCTTTCTAGTCCTCGAGAAAGCAAACAAAATAAACGACGCAGATAATAAAAAAATAAAAATAACTTAACTCACTTTCGCAGGAATCGCGATTGCACTTAGCACGTGCAACAAGCCGTTAAACCCCTAGGTCACCCTAGTGGACGAGTTTTGACTCGTGAGGGTTTGCAGTGAATCTACCCACAAAATTCAAAACCCTTTTTTTTCATTTTTTTTTAAATAAAAATAAGAAATAAGAAAAGTCGGTTCCACAGAATAATTAAAAGTACTCAAAAATAGAATTTCTAAGGCACAAGACTTTTAAGGTAGTCAGTCCAAGCTTCGGCTTTCGAAGTAGGCATTTTAGGTTCTAACTATTAGTTCCCCGTTAGAAAAGGTCAAGGTCAACTATGCTCAAGTACACGGTGCTGTCTGGGCTAAACCCAACTGGGGGTTTGGTAGTTCTCTAGATTCATATCATTATAACAGTCTTCTAGAATGGTCAAAGTCGACCTTAGAACCTGAGTCAAAACCAGCTAATCTAGATAGGCTAGTGAGAGTTGTGGATATTCACCTTAATACCCTACGGGCTTTATATGTGATATTCCAGTTTCCCCACATTATTTATAGCGACGGCTTTCACACTATTTTATTTTTCTTTTTCTCTTTTTTTTTTCTTTGGTCTCATTTTTTTTTTCTGGATCTAATTATATATCCCTTCCTAACTTGTACCATGCCAGCTGCATTCTATGCCCATGACACGCTGCCAACGCTCTCATGAGTTAGATAGTCATCCTCATGTTGCCTTTATATTTGATTCACTCTGCATCCATAGGATCATTCTCATAACCCTATCGACCAGGCTTCACTCATACTAGAGCATACAAGTTAAAACTTTTACATAATTAGGTCTTAGACCATGCTAATAGGTAGCCATTTCCGCTATACCTTAGAATTCACTGGTAATCTATAGTAGTACTTTTTTCTTTTTCTTTTTTTTACCAAGTGAACTAGATCCGCATGGTTCATCAGGACTCTAGTTGACTATTAGGCCAATATGAAAGCTTTGAATCTAGACCCTAGAGGTGTAAGCCAGATGTGAAATGAAAGGTAGAGTCCAGTTTGTTTTGACAATGTCTAAACGGTTACTAAGGGTCAAAACCAGATTATACTTACTTTTTCTAGCTAATTCTTAGGCTTTTTACGTTGATTACCAAGTGCCTTATAGTCCTATTCGAGTATAATAGAATTAGACTACAAAACCTGAAATAAAGGTAGAATTATTATATATATATATATATTATATATATATTTATTAAAGAAAAGAAAAGACAATCAAAATGCCACGAAAAGACCCTAACACAAAAAAGAAAAACATGCAAATGTAAATTCCTAAAAATTTCTATACGAAAGCTGCAGTTTTGGTAGGGGACTACAGACTAGACACACATACGCCAAGACGTATGTGCCGAGCTGTCCCACTACAGCATAAGTTGATGCAATGATATAAATTATTATTTTTATTTTTTTTTTAATTAAAACTGAAATTGACACTTTTGTAGAAACTAGATGCAAACATGATTTTTTTTTAAAAAAAAATACACTACACACCCCCAAACTTAGATTAAACATTGTCCTCAATGTATGAAATAAACATGCTCCTGAATGAGATAATAACAATATATGATATCAGTTTTGAGTGACAATTATGTTTGAAATGTAAGTACAACGTTAGAAGGGTGGATAGTACCTCAAATATTTTGCATCATTATTTCCTGTAAAAAGTTAGTGACACCAAGACATCAAACAAAACAAGGACATAGAAACTAATTAAGATAAGTAGATGATAAAAATTAAAAAATAAAACTAATCTAACTATTATAGTACAAGAGAGGATATTGGTTTTTACTAGATTAATTTATTAAATTCTAATAGACATGATCGATCGTTTGGAATTTTTAGAAAGAAAAGAGAGTAGTTGTCCATTGAAAAATTATATCCCAAAGTATACCTTGAGCTCGTTTCTTTCATAACTACATATTTTGAATTAGGGTTCAATATACATTGTTTCTCATTTGATGATTTTATATTTTCTTCAAATTGAATTGTATAAGTTCCACTAATATCATCTAAATTCCATTCTAGAAATCCTTTTGATTTATACCTCAATGTAGTATCATGATCCATATTGAAGTCAGTAAAAATTATCATGGAAAATCTTTCTTTGTGGCCCAAATATGTATGCTCTAATTCAGATGACAGAATATGTAAGGTAGAATTTGATTTTTTAATATTAGTTGGGAGGATAATCATATCATTATTAACTTCATTACTTAATGGATGAGAATTGATTTCTTTAATAAACATATCATTATTAATACCAACATTGAATGAGAGAGTATTGATTTCTTCAAAAATCATATCCTCAATAATATCATCAGTATCTGTTAGACAGGCTTCCAAAGAATAAGAAAATTCAGATTTAGTAAGCTCGTCTTCTATAGGGATGTCTGTTATGTTCTCCCTATAAACTTCATCACCATCATTCATGGTGTTAAATTCAGGTTGTGATGTAAATGCATTATTCTCTCTATCATTAAGATATGATTGAATTCTAGTGAGACGTTGTTTAGTATTTTGTTGCATATGAGTCACTTCTTTCAAATTTTGTAAAATATTTTGATTGGTTTGTATGCATTTTTCAAAAGTTTCCTCAAGAGTCTCTTTATATAGTGTCTCATAAGAATCGTAAGTAGTAGAGACTTGAAAATCATTAATAATATGTCCATTCTCCCAATAGTAATTTTGCCAACTAGGATTATACTTGTCATAGTATGGTGAGCCATATTGCCAGCTTGGATTATATGTTCCATGATATGGATCTTGAATACTTTTTGGATATTCATGCCCAGTTGATATATGTGTATAACCTTGATTCCACATTAATTGAGAAATAGAATAATCAAAGAAAAAAAAATAGAGCATTAACTTTGTTTATATATATATATATTTATTTGATTTAATAAAACCTAACTGAAGCTAGTAGAAGGACACAATCTAATTAGATTCAAGTGTTTTCCTAAAACAAAGTCCCCAGCAACGGCGCCAAAAACTTGTTGTGATATTTTAATTGTACTCGCAAGTGCACGAATCGTGGATTATAGTGCAGCGGAGCGAGGTCGATCCCACAGGGACTTTGATAGGAAACTCAATAAATCTAAAGTTGATTGAAACCTAATCTAGCTAACAATGGTTGAGAGTCTGATTAAATTAACAAAAACTAATTATATAATAAAGATTAAAGCAGTTTAATTATGAAAAAGTACTTGGATTAGGGGAAAACTTTGACTTCAGGGTTCATCCTAGCATCCTATGATATTTTAAGATCGATCATTATATTGTACTCAATCAGATCATCGTAAAGACAGATTCTAATCAGATGATTTAGCAATGAAAACCGGCATGGTGCAAACATATATAGAATACTTATAAAAAGATAAGAATTAGGCATACTATTGCATGTAACATTGATTCTTAGCATTAACCATCATATGATCATAATGAATCTAAGATAAGCATTCACTATATCTAATGCATGGAAAATCTAGAGAATTTATCAACATACGTTAGCGGAATATTCTACTTTTAAACATTGAGACACAGTTAATAATCAACCCCAAAACATCATAGAACACTAGTAATTCCCCATTGGCCTAAGCTATGGAATTTAGCTACACATCATCTCATATGATATCATTATTTGTTTTATAATAAACAAATAACAAAAAGAACAGAGGAGCCAGTGATGACGATCTTCTTGGCTTCTCCCCTATCCTTGCTTCTTTGCTTCTTGTAATCCGGCTCGATGATGGTGTGGCTTTGACGTTGGCGAGGATGAGCGGATGCTGGATGAATGATGATGGCCGATGGTGACGGGATGTGGAGGTTTTAGTCGTAGGTGGTGGCCGGTGGATGTGGAAGATGGTGGATGGTGTTTGGTGGTCTAGGCTAGGGTTCCGGTCTTGGAGATGGTATATGGCTGCCCCCCGTCAGTAGAAGATGGGATATTATATAGAGAGAAGATGAGAGAGAAGTCGGGCCAGAGAGAACAAGAAGTTCGGTTGAATAGAGGCTAAGATCACAACTTCGGTTCTCGGAATGGGGGTGCGACATGCATGGCTATGGTAGAACGTACGGCTGTGATGGGTTTGTGAATATGGAAAACTTGATCACCATCCTCCGAACTCATCATCGCTTATTTATATGCCTGTAGTCATCCTCTGGCTCGTATCATGTAATTCGTCCGCCTGATGAAGTCACTTCTCCGTTTCGTGGTTTGCTCATCTATTGTTCGTCGATTCTCTTGTCATCCGAACACGACCTCCCTCTATTCCAAAGCCAATTGAGATGATATCGACCCGTAGCCTTGCATCACTGTAGTCGTGCGTGTCGAGATCCGGTTTCTGAAAAATACACATGAAATAACGCGTATAAGGTTCCAATACGATTATCGATAAAAGGATAATTTGGGCTATCGGACTCTGTATCTTTCATGCATGCAATATATGAGAGCGAACCAATATGCCATTGGGTTCGTATGAGAGTCTACTATATTACGGTGCAAAGAAACTCATGCAGTTTACGTGTAGTATGAAAGTTTTACGTAGCAAAGTGATGCTATATGCATGATAAAGAAGAGATAATTCGCACAAAATGGACGCTCAACACCCTTTTATAAGCCTGGGGACCAGCAAGTCAGACATGTGGCGCACATCTAGTCCTGCCACATCACCCCGTTGCCCACGTCAGTCAAACGACCCCATTGAGTGGTAGCGCCACATCGATCAATTGATCGGTCGCCCATGCTCGATCAATCTACCAGTCGACCATGGTTGATCGATCGATCGGTCACCTGGTGATCAATCGAGATCCTCAAAGGATTGGTCACCAAAGGCCCCTTGGTAACCGATCACCTTAACCTCGACCATCTACCAGCGACTGATCGATCGATCGATCGTTCGTGCTTGATCGATCGATCGGTCGCCTGGTGATGGGTCGAGATCCTCAAAGGATCAATCACTAGAAGCCCCCTAGTGACCGATCGCCTTAACCTCGACCATCTGCCAAGACCAATCGATTGATCGATCATTTATGCTTGATAGATCGATCGGTCACCTGGCGATCGGTCAAGATCCTCAAATGATTAGTCACCAGAGGCCCCCTAGTGAGCGATCGCCTCAACCTTGACCATCTGCCAGTGACCGATCAATTGATCGGTCATTCACGCTCTATCGATTGCTTGGTGATCGATCGAGATCCTTAAAGGATCAGTCACCAGAGGCCACCTAGTGACTGATCACCTCAGCCTCGACCATCTGCCATCGACTGATCGATTGGTTGCTCGCACTCAATCGATTGATCGTTCACCTAGCGATCGATCGAGATCCTCAAAGGATCGATCACTAGAGGCCCCTTGGTGACCGATCACCTCAACCTCGACCGTTTTCCCATTACCGATCGATCGATCGGTCGATCGTGCTTAATGGACACTGCAGTTAGCCTCATATAGTGCATCAGTAGGCGAAACATTGGTCAGCCCTAGACAAAGGGTCTGCTCGATAGACACTGCAGTCGGCCCCAGATAGTTGGTCGGTAGGTGAAACTTTAGTCTACCCTAGGCAGAGGGTCAGCAGATTAACTCCATTGCTCGTTAAAGCCTTCTCGACACACATAAACCAGTTTTGCTCCATAAAGTCCCGGCCAGATAGGTTAGCACCTGCCTAGCTAGGAGGGGGTAACCGTGGGTGCAAAATCTGGCTTAACGCCTAAAAGTGGGACCCGCCAGCCTTGCCTGGGGCCCACGACAATGATAGTGGGACCTGTTAGCCCTGTCTGAGGTCTACAAAGACGATTTGGCACCTAGTAAATCCCACTAGATATTTATGAAAACCCTAGATATTCCCACAACTCTATAAATAACAGATCCTGTAAATAATCTAGACCGAAATTTATTATTTCCAACTTCACTTTCTATTTCCCAGAGCTCTCAAAGCCCTCTAATATTCAGACTCTAGTCAAGCCTACTCTATGTCTACTTGTATAAGCACTCCTCGGCATATTGAGAGTAGCTCTACTTTTTTAGAGTTAGTGGATTCATAGGTTGCGTCTTACTGCACGGAGACTTGGGCTTCGGCCGAACTTCATCACCATATCATGTGTCAATTCTCATTCTCTCTATCTCTTTCTCTATTTAATAGTGTTAGCATAATAGCTTAGAAGACAACAGTTCAGCACTCTACAGTGCACAATTCTCGAAGTCAATAATCAATCGACTGTTGAAGGGAGATCATGCAACGGCCATAATTCCCCCCCACATCAATGACAAGTAGGGGTAGTGATAATTTTGATTACATGAATGCTAGAAAGAGCAATTCTTGGTTCATCAAGAGTGATGTGAGATTGGAGACCGAGGGAGACCATGTGACTAGCCTTTTCCTTGCTCATTTTGTTAGAACCCGGATTCGAGGACTTGTCCTTCTTGCCACTTTTGTGCAAGCCCCGGGTCCTATCTCTACCCATTGTCATCACCATTAGTCCAAAGAAATTTCTCCACCCATCTTGGGTGTGTCTTCAACTTTCCCACCCTCATACCCTCAGACTCGGACCCATTATAGGGTCACCCAAGTCTGGGCGAGGAAAGATCTTTTGTAAGCATATTGTGCTTCTAGAGTTTAGTGTCACCTAGGGGCTTCACCAACCCCTAGGATTCCTATGTCTTTGCAGTTTGCATGTGTCTAGGGAGGGAGTACTTCTTGGTGTTTTTATTCTACTTCCCCTCCCAAGCTTGTTCTAGGGCATGCATGCATTTTCATGGTATATTCACTCATGCATTTTTATTCTTGTTGGTGTGTTTGTTATTTTCTATTCCTTCTTTTCTTTTTGTTTTGCATATCATAGATCGTGCACACTTTCATTTTTGTGCTTGCCTTGTGCAGTGCATGACTAGTGGAAATGAGATCCTCGATTTGATCAGGTTTCATTTTCACTTGTTTTTTGAGAAATCCCTCTCGAAGATGAGGGGGGTTCGGCCTTGACCCCTACCAGTGCATTAAAAAATAAGAGAAGTACAGGGGAGAAGAGGGGGGTGGGAAGGAAAAGCAGCCTGAACACTAATTACAAAGGTTCAAAAGGAACTCTTTCAGCCCCGACCTCATATTGCAAGTCCAAAGGAGAAGCTGCGACTTGCAATGTGAGATGACCACCTCCACAGAAGACTATTTTGCCTGGATGGTTCGTAAATTTCTCTCTAGCCACAAAACCCAACAAATCCCAATAACCAGGACATCCTAGGCCTTTCGCTGGGGTCCTCGGAACTTCCTGCGCTTCCATGTCCCCCAGAGGGATTCCACCGATGCTGGAGGAGGGCGCACGCTCAGTTTCCCCAAGAAGTGAAGCCAGACTTCCCTCGAGAAATCACATCGAAGAAACAGATGATCGGTATATTCCTCTGCCGTCCCACAAAGAACGCACGACAGATCTGACATCCCCGGATGCTTGTGCTTGAGAAAGTTCACCTTCGTGATGCGATCCTTGATGGTGAGAAGCATGATGATTCTAGTCTTGAGGGGACTGCCTGCCCACCAAATAGCCTTCGAAGGTGTACTTCTCACTCCCCTGAAGTTGAGGAATCGGTAAAGGCTGCTAACCAAGAACTCCCCTGAAGAAGTCCACCGCTAGCCCGCCGAGTCCGGTTCCTCCATCAACAAAATCCCATTAAGTAGGTTTAGAAGGTCCCCAAGCTCCTGGAGGTGTTCAGTCGGGAAAGGCCCCTCGAACCTCGGGCGCCATATCGTGATGCCGCCCCGAGCGGTCTCCTGCGAACGTACCGTGGCCATCATGTTCGGGGCCAGGGCCACTAGATTGGGAAACCAGGTGCAAAAGGAAAGTTTGCCCAGCCAAATATCCTCCCAGAATCTGATCGTTGACCTGTTGCCCACTATCAACCGTGAGCCATATCGAAAAACGTGGGCCACCCTGGACAGTCCCCTCCAGAATGGAGAGACAGTCCCCGATAGCCAAGTTCTCGAGTGAAGGGGCGAGAATCGGCGAAAGTACCTGCTAGCGATTACTCCCCGCTAGATGTCTCCTACACCTCTCTAGATCCGCCACCACCACTTAACCAGCATTGCCTTATTGAATTCGCGCAGATTAACGATCCCCAGGCCACCCTACTCCTTCGACTTGCAAGGCATCCCCCACGCAACAAGAGGGTAGTGACCCAAATCCCTGGATGATCCGCGCCACAAGAATTATCGCGCGGATCCGCTTGATAACCCACACAGGAAGGGAGTAAAAGGATCGATAGCATGAAGGGATTAATGAAAGCACCGAGTTGATCAAGGTGAGGCGGCTTCTAACGGATAGCAAGTTCCCCTTCCAGCACGAGAGGCGGCGCTCCACTCGTTGAATGAGCTCCAACCAGCAATCCCTCGTAAGCTTCCTATCCGAGATCGGAAGACCAATATACCTGAATGGAAGGGATCCCAGACTACAGCCCAGGATGTCGGCCAGGCATCTAGTCGATTCCCTCGCCTCCCCCAAAAAGAAGAGAATGGATTTCGCAAAGTTGACACTTAAGCCCGAATCCAGTTGGAAGCAAAGAAGCAAAACCTTGAGTCCCATTACTTGAGCCGAGTCCGCCTGTAGGAAGAGCAGGGTGTCGTCTGCGAAGTGCAAGTTGGACACCACCCACGAGTCTCCCCTAATCCCTGTGATCAAGCCCTACCTCATCGCGTGCTTCAGAATCGTGTCGAAGACGCCGACATTGTCGTCGGTGTCGAGCTTCCTCTGGAGAGGATTGTTGTTCCTTTGTCTTGTCTTGTTTTGTAAAACGATTGATGTTTACATCCTGTTTTAAAAAAAAATTTCATGCGGTTCAAATGGTTGAACCACGGTTTGAACAAATTTGGGCCGAACTGGATGCCTTTTCAGTTCGCCTTCCGGTTCGATTTTGAAAAAGCATAGAGAGAGAGTGAGATCGTGGGGGAGAGAGAGACCAAGAAAGAGAGAGAGTCGGGAGAGAGAGAAAGAGAGATCGTGGGGGAGAGAGAGACCGAGAAAGAGAGAGAGACGGGAGAGAGAGAGAGAGCGGAACGAAGATGCGAAGAGAGAGAGAGAGACGCAGAGAGAGAGAGAGAGAGAGAGACAGAGGGAGAGAGAATCGGGAAGAGAGAGAGACGAAAAGAGAGAGCGAGAGAGATCGGAGAGAGAGAGATGGACAGAGAGAGAGAGAGTCGGATGGAGAGATGGGGAGAGAGAAAGAAAGAAAGAGAGAGAAATCAGAGAGAGAGAGAGAGGTGGACGGAAAGAGACGGACAGAGAGAGAGAGAGATGGACGGAGAGAGAAAATCGGCAAGAGAGAGACGGAGAGACAGATATGGAGAGAGAGAGAGAGAGAGAATTGGGAAGAGGGAGAGAGAGAGAGACGGAAAGAGAGAGCGAGAGAGATTGGAGAGAGAGTGACGGACGGAGAGAGAGAGAGAGAAAGAGAGAGATCGGAGAGAGAGAGAGAGAGACGGACGAAGAAAGAGAGAGAGAAAATTAGAAAGAGAGAGAAATCGGGAAGAGTGAGAGAGAGAAATACGGGGAGAGAGAAAGATCCGGGAAGAGAGAAAGAAAGAGAGATCCGTGGAAGAAGAGAGGGAATGACTATAATCATGAGAGAGTTTTGTCTAATTAGCATTTGGTTCCTTTTTGTCTAGTCAGCACAAAATCGTCATCCCTTGTTATATAGACTAGTGCATGCCCGTGCCTGTCGGCACTGTAGTGGGCCGCCTTCGGCGGCAACACACCTGAGCGTTTTCGGCAACAAAACACTTTCGATGACAACACCGATATTCATAGGAACACCTATTTTCTCATCCGTGCCGATTGACACGGAACGGGCGCCTTCGTCGCGACCAACGCCCCCTCCCCCTATAACCGATATTCGAACGGATTGCTCAAGATTGACCTAATGGTTTGGGGCGGCCGAATTTTCAGCAGGCAGGTTTATAGTCGTTGATGCAAACAATGATCACGGGATGAACGGTCAAGTTTAGTGCAGTTTAAATGGGCCGAGATTTTAGGGGTTTAGTGCAATTTTAATGGGTTGGGAATTGAAACCAAGGGGAGGGAGTTGGTTGATGGATAAATAGAAATCGTGTGTTGATTTTTTAACGAATGGTTCGATCTATTCGGTTCATTTTTGTCCAGTCAATTTGTCCTAATCAACTTCCGTTTTGTCTAGTCAGCACAAAACCGCCGTGCCATGTTATATAGATGTTTGAATGAAAAAAAAAAAAAACCTTTTGCATCGGGCCGACCGGACCAGATCCGACTTATTACCCGGGAAAATATCCATAGGGAGATCTTATCCAAAAAAATAAAACAAGCCTAAAAAGAGACGTTGCGGTTGTGCACTCCGGCACGACGGAAATGCTGAGAGCTCCTCAAAATTTCTTCCCTCGATTCCTTGTGGACGGTGGTGGGATTTCCCCAGCTTCTCTCCATCCCCGACTCCTTCATCGGAAGTCGGCCGGCAATGCCGGCTTGAGCGGCCGCGCCAGGAGCAGGAGGAGCAAGTGGAGGCTGTCCGTCAGGGCGGGATACAGGCGTATTCCACTGGAGACGCCCGGTGCCTATCAGCTGGTCAACGACGACACTGGTGAGAAGTTCATCGTTTGGGGAGGGACCGAAGGCCTCGATTCGCCGATTCCTTCTGAGGAAGTACTCTCTTGGAAGCCGGATCAACACGGATCTCGGAAGGAGGGACCAAAGAATGGTGAGCCCACTCGAAACCCCATTGAGTTCTTGTAAAGATTCGAGTGCAAGAAGACTTTTAATGATAACCTTGGACGGACCATGGTTTTTTAGATGCGCTTATAGTTCTACATCTTGTGGAATTTTTAAAGCTAAAATGGAGTTAATTTAACCACTTTTTTCAGCATGTGGATTTTATGAAAACCCGTGAAAACTGTTTTTTCCTACTAAAACTGAAAATATACTTTTTGATTCATTTGGTTTTTTATTTTTTTTGATATTTTTATTGAAATCAAATGGGGGGTATTTGCTTATTTACATAAAATAACTTAAAAGTAAATGAGGATCATTTATTTAAATGTCTTTTATGTAAATATGGCTGTCAAGCTAGAATACACCGTATCCTAAACCCAGTCTTGTTTTTTCTAAGTGATGAGTTCTGAAAACTGGAGGGTTTCGGGACTGATTTTGAGGATATTTTGTTATATTTTGGAATATTTTGTGATATTTCAGAATATTTCAAGACATTTCATGTTATTTCGTGAAATATCCTGCAATTTTTCAACCGGTCGAGATTGTCTATGATATTTCGTATCGAAGTCTCAAAAAAAAGAAAAATTTTGCGAATTAATTCATTTTTTTGATCCTTGAGTATGAGTAACGTGGAAACAAATTGCTTCATTTGAGGGTTGCCTTAAATATTTAGCTTTTATATTACCGTTTTCTCCTCATTTGTTGTATCTGTAAAACTTACGAGAAGTGTAAGAAAGAAAAATGAAAGAGAGAGATAAGTTAAACTTGTTTTCTTATTTTTTATGCTTCTGTTTGATCTTGAAAATTCTTTAGCCTTTTTCATTCATTTATTAAGGCTAGCAAACTTTTCTAGTTTGACCATATTACAATATTTTAAAATATGAACTATAATAATGTTGTCATAAACATTTTGTTTATTGTGTCATGAACTACTAAGGATTCAATTGGCACATGCACAATTTATCGTCTTGAGCTGGTTTACTACATCAATTGCCAAATCCTGTAATTTAGTTGGTTGTTCAGAGAGGATTTATTTCATTGGCTTGTTTGAAAATTTATAGTAAATGATTCGCTTTGCATTCACATACTTTTATGATATTTCATTTAAAGATTAATAGATGGAAGCTATTCTGATATTCTTTCCTAAATTGTTTACTTAAGTGCAGAGTTTTTTGATGCCACGGGAGCTGAGGCGACTGCGACTGTTGCTGAGGAAGGTAGTCCGCCGATGGCACGTGTTGGTGCCTCTGTTAAAAACTTTGGTAGATTAAAGGCCCATTATATAAGGGGGCTGATTAAGAAATCCTCCAAGGTTACCAAAGAAAATTCTCGTAATAAGAAGGAATCAATTGTTGGAGATGCATCTGTAAATGAAGCAAAGCATATAGATCCGGTTGAATTTCTCAGAGAACACTCAAGTTCGGTCTTGCTTAAACATAAAGAATTGCATAATACTATGATAACTGATAAGCAGATTCAAGGCACAACCTCTTTGGACATCATACCTAAACAAGATTTAAGACCCGAAAGTACAAGGCCTTCTGTTCCCAAGGTTGCTTCTTCCTTAGGAGGAAGGAGTGGTGCTGGTTCTGCAAAAAGCACCACTGCTGGACGGTTGAAACAGCATAAAAAAGTAACTTCTGATAGTGGATTTTTTAGCAGGAAATCATTTAAAGAGATTGGTTGCAGTGATGATGTAATTGAATCATTAAAGAGTCAGATGTTCCTTCGCCCATCACATATTCAGGTATTCTATACTTCAAAATGAGAATGACTTCCATGATGGTTGCCAAACTGATTTGTTCCGATAGATACACTTGAATTCTATCAACAAATGGGGTGGTTTAATTACTTTGATTTTTTCCTTATGAAGTGAATCATCTTTACAAGGGTTATTTTGCCCCCCCCCCCCCATTTAGGTGTTAAGTAAAATATCTCCAAAGTTTTCATTATTAGCTTCAAACCCCCAAAACTAACAGAATCGTTTGAACTCCATCTTACTTGTTGAGTTAGCATCGCTTTGGAATCTGGCTGACTATTTTTACCCTCATTCAAATTAGACGTACCCTCTCTGTTTATTCATTATTTAGGGGTACTCCCCACTTGCAGAAACCCTCGATTCTGCAAGGAAGACGACTCAAGTTTTGAATTGGGGAGCTTCTGTTGGAATTGGTGAGGTCTACAGCTCGTAAAAACCAATACTTTATCTTTATATGGTTGATAGTTTAGAATTGCACCTTGGTACGTACCTTAATACGTGTTCTGATTACAGAACAGAGAGCTATGACTACATAATAATCAACTTGAGTGGAAGACTTAATGGACTGGTCCCATATAACCTAAATACGTTCGTAGCTCTGCATAGGGTTGGTCGCCCTATCAGGATAAGCTGTTGGGATGACAGAGCGTGAGTGTCTCCACCACTGTCATTACCAAGCACAGTGTCTGTGGCCGAACAGAACCAACACGGTACATAGATCGGTGAGCAGGCACCGGTGCACTAAGCCGTGTTTCTGCTTAGGGTAAAACGGTTATAAACCCTGAAGAACCATGTCTGGTGGGCTAACCAGTTGTGTGGTGCTTTGGCGTACCAATGTGTGAGGGTCAAGTTACGTGACCCAAAACCACAATGTACTGGGTTACTCGACTGGCACCACATCAGCGTGCCACTCCTGCAGGTCATCCATACCCCTAACGGGAGGTGCGTTTCTTGGTTTGACTTACGTCGTATTAAACCCTGGCTAGGTGGTCATCAATTGGACTGTTGATCGAATCTGGTTACTTGTTAGGGTAATCGGAGGTACGACGTACGTGGTCAACCTGGAAGGAACCAAGTCATATGAGCACTCGAGTCTGATAATATTTTCCACCGCTCGAGTTGCATCATAGCACCAAGTGGAGGGACAGCGGGTTACCATACTAAGCGAAGAGCAGGGGTATGCGAGAGAACATAGTAAGTCTGGGGGGATTGGAATGCAGCCTGCTTTGCACTCTGGGTGGCTACGCAGGTTAACTCGGACTCAGATGGTCGATGGTACACTCGGGTAGTGTGTCGATCGAGTTCAAGTTGGAAGTCATAAACCCTGGTTCTTGAAGGTTCCACCTTATCGACATGATTTATGGTCCTTGAATCATCTTCTCGATTCATAGGATGCAATTAGAGGAAGTAAGTAATCCAACCCTAATAACCCTACACTTCGTGTGTGCATCGTACTAGTGCACGGTAGATGCGTAGGTGCGTGCGTGTACTAGGGAAAATCCCGGAGTAGTACTACAGAGACACATGTAGTCATCCCCGTACTTTAGTGGGCTTCGTTACACGGGTGCGATGCATCAGTTCGTGTTGCGAGTTGATTAGTTGACTTTACAAGGGGCACCCCGGTGATAGTGGTATCATTAGTCATAACCCATGTAAGTGTGCTATGCGAGTTCCCAAGCGAGAGGGGTAACCAACTAGAGGCATGGGGGTATTTTGGAAAATCAAATTATCACCATACGCTAGGTTGGCCGCCCCTAGCGCATGGGAACATGCATAGGCCGGCCCCTCCCCTAGCTTCTAGGAGTTGCTAGCAAATTTCAAGGGGAGGGGGGCTAACATTAAGGGCCTGTTTGTATTCGGTCAACAGGCTAACTAGTAAAGTAAATTAGATAAAAAAATTATTTTGTTGCTGTTTGGATTCAAAATGTTGTAGTAAAGTAAACAGTAGGAGATTTACTATTAGCGAAAAAGTTTTACTTGAAAAAGCCAAGTAAAACTTTTGATTTACTAGTAAAAGGCTCCATTGACCATACCACGTCAGCCAATGGCACAATCGAGAGAGCATCACATGATAGATTCAACTATTTAGGGAGTAAATGTGCCCCACCACCACCATCCCGCCGGTCACTACCATCCCGCCGGCCACCATCTCGCCGGCCATCACCACGCCACCGTCCACCACCACCACCCTGTCGGTCACCACCACCACCCCACCGACCACTAACACCCCGCCACCACCACCCCGTCGCCCACTACCACGTCGTCCACACCCCGCTGTCCACCACCACCCCGTCG
Organism: Chamaelirium japonicum; assembly: GCA_947650365.1. Classification (NCBI taxonomy): domain Eukaryota; kingdom Viridiplantae; phylum Streptophyta; class Magnoliopsida; order Liliales; family Melanthiaceae; genus Chamaelirium; species Chamaelirium japonicum. The sequence goes on from OX393560.1 coordinate 64,665,673, forward strand.
TCCACCACCACCCCGTCCACCCCGTTGCCCCATTACCCCGCCGTCCACCACCTCGCCCGCCACCATCACCTCGTCGACCACCGCCACCACCTCGCTAGCCACCACCACCGTCCACCACCCTTGCCGGCCGCTTTGCACCACCGCCGCCGCTTGCCACCGTGCGACCAATGAACGGCGATCGGTGGTAGCCGACAATGCGGCGGTGGGCGATTGGTGGTCGGTGAGGGTGGTGGCTGGCGGCGATTCGTGGACGGTGGCCGACGGGACAGTGACAAGTTTGTCGGTGACCGGCGGGAGGTGGTGGACGACGACGGCGGCGAGCGACCGGTAGATTTATTTTTGATTTACTTTACTGGTTAATCTAAACAGTCGTCTAAAAGTAATGGTTTACTGGCCAATACAAACAACAAGTAAATCAGATTCACTAGTCGATTTGGGAGATTTACTAGCCCACATCTTATTTACTAGCCTTTACTTTGCAGGTCCGAAAAACAAACAGGCCCTAAGGGGTTGACTTAAGAGGGCCGGCCACATAAGGCAAGAGGTGGTCGGCCTATTGCAACACACAAGGGAGAGAGAGACATAGGGGGCCGACCTATACCTTACGTATGCAAGTTGTAGGGAGGCCGACCTTATATGAGAGCAAGGGAGGAGGGGCCAGCCTCTACTTGATGATGCCCTAGCCGCCCCCCTTCTTCTCCTCTCTCATCTCCAACGCGTGTGCGCAAGTGTTTGGACGTTGTTTTTCTTCCTCACGTGATGAATCGAAGACGGATAAGGCTCGTCGTATGGAGGCACTCAGAAATCCATCGACGAGGTACCGTGCATCGTGCGAGATCGAGTGAACTAGAAGACGCTTTCTGCAATCTCTTGCTATCCAGATTTTGCGCAGAAGATCAACGATGTTTCTGCGATTGTGGGAGCTACAGAAGTTCAAACGACCTCAAACCAGATGCAAAAGTTGTGTCTTGAAGTCGTTTGCCTGCAGTCCAAATTTCATCCCAATCGGAGTTCAGGAGCGAAAGTTATGGCTGTTGCACCGAAGCTATATTGAGCAGATCCTAACCCGTCTCCATCGATAAAGAAGAAATTTATCGCGGTGAAAGAATCCGTACAGAGGTATGATCTCTATCATATAGATCTAGTGTAGAGATAGAACATGCATACATGCTAGATTGTTCATCAAGCTAGATCGACGTTAGGGGGTCGCGTAGTTGCCATGCTAGATTCATACATGCATGTGTAGGGTTTCGATGAAAGTTTTGATGTGTACCAAACACCACCTATGATTTTCGGACATACCCTTTGCTTCCGCTGCGGGTCTTCACCATGGAATTGTTTCCAACAATTGGTATCAGAGCCATGCAAGTGGTGTACGTTTCATGTTTTTCATGAAACCGTCATGTGCACACATGATTAGTATGTGCCGCCATCGGGGTTCTACGAGTAGATAATGCATATTGTCGGTATGGTGTGTTCTATGAATTGTTCTTGTAGGGCACCGTTTTGAAATTATCTGGATGTATGAATGGTTGCTACCTGGGGTTGGACCTCGTGCTAACTTATGTTTGGATATTGCTTCTTTGTGTGGATAGGTTTTAGAGCCGTAATCGGGCAAGCGGTGGAGGTTGATCACCTTTGATTTCTAGGCTTTTTGGTAGGCTTGTTTTTCTTTTTCTTTCTAGAAAATTGTGTATGAGCGAGCACTTGCTCGAAGCGTACTAGATTTTTTTTCAGTTACAGATTGAAGAGGAAGACTTGCCGCAGAGATCCACTACTGGAGGATGAGCGGAACCTTGGAGGACGATGGCGATCCGGCGAAGCGTACATGATGATGGTAAAGGACAAAAGCGTCAGGAGATCGTATACAGAGGCTTGCATCGGATCGAGAAACCTTGCGAATGAGACAAAGAGCATGCACTGTGCTATTCAGGGGTCGGACCCTGAACTTGATTCAGTTGTGTAGTTGTTTCTTTCTGTAGTTCTTTATATTTCTGTAGAGAACCCCGATGCGATAATTAGATTATCAGTGTTATGTAGGGATGCCCTTTCCCCTCAGTCCAAACGACCTTATTAGGATATGATTCCACTAGTGACGCCTATTATTTAATAGATCTTTGATAATAGTTTAAGTTTCTCACATTTGGTTATGCCACCATTAGGTTAACACCTGATTAGTCGGGTGTGCTTATTTGGCCAGCATTGAAACCTAGAATGAGATGAAATTCTACTATGACATCAATCGTCAAATTTATAAGTAGGGCGCCATGGTAGTGGAAGTTCTTTCCTGTTTGTCTGACCTTAGGATAGGCTCCAGGGCATTGCTATGATAGCTAGGTTTGCGGAGCATCGACGTTCTTGGGATATGTAATGTGACCCTTGAGTGAAGAAATCCACTTGAGGCAGGGACTATGATATTTCGAGATCGATTAATACTAGGCGAAAGACTTGAAACGCTAGTAGGAGCACAGTTTGACCAGGGTCTAGTATATAGGTTGTCGTGACCTTAGTTTACACTCATACTTGTATTAAAATAATCCTCAAATATAATAAGGGATGCAATAGAGGACTCGTTGAGATCCCCTGGCCTCCACAGCCAACTACTTTGTGTCTGGGTGGGAGGGCGTAGCTTAACATCCCCTTCGGGTGAGAGATGTCTTTCCATGCATGAAATCCCACTCTCGTGAGGGCTGCATGAAATCCCGTGTCGTAATTTTCGAGACTTGTGGGTAAGCATCCGAATTGCACGTGAGACTTCCATTCCTTCATATGGGGATCACGTTGCACTGGCCAAAAGGACAACCATGGTCCATCAAAACCCTTTGTTGGTATATTTTGATTGGGTCAAGGAAAGACCCGTGTGAGCGGATGACACTGCACACTGTCTCGGGCGGGTGTATCCGATTCCGAGATCTCACATACATGATTAATTAATCCATAGAGGTGTCTTCGCTGTGAGGGTAGCGTTGGTATTTGGATATAATTAGCTTATTTTCAAAATCTGTAAAATGAGTTTTCTGCATTCTTTCAATCAACCATACAGTTCCCCTGTTCGCTATCCCATATGAGAACTAGTTTTTGGGTCTCTAACTACGTAGAGTGGAAGCGTTATCTTTAACTTATGCTTAGGGTTATAAGCGTACAATGACTTTCAATCTCAATATCCCTGTACCAGACCTAACGGGTCCAAATGTCACCAGGGCACTACCTAGGGCATATGACGATTAGCAAGAGTCTAAGGAGATGTGCAAGTGCTATGTCATAATAGACTTGCGGACAACTCCTTAAAAGCAAGTCGGAGATATACTAGGTCTTCTTAAATAAAGTTTTACTTGTATTAGATGTCTAAAAGACGAAGTCAGTAGACTCATCGCTTTTCCATCAAGATACTCGTCGGTACCAAGATGTCTGAGGATATGCTTGTTCGGGAACACATACTTGAGTTCCAGATCGAACTAGATTCCAAAGGTATGTTGTCAGATGACGAGATGATAGAAGACATCTATCTTGCATCCTTGTATGGAACCTTCAAAGGCATTGTCAGAGACTTTAGCTTTAACAAGTTAGAAATGACAAATGCAGATCTTCTAAGGAGATTTCTAGGAAACAAAGGATAAGATTAAGATTAAAGGCAAAAGTCTTTAGTGCTTTAACCTAGGCCTTCTCTAGAAGAGCCAAAGGGAGTAACTTATCAGAAACCAAAACTATATCAGTACAGAGACTGGTGTGGATTCCTAAGTCTGGTGACGCCAAGTATGAAAGTATTTCCGCTGTGACGAGTAAAGGGGGTATTGGAAAATTAAGTATGGCCTCAGGATATTAGGGGTTAAGTGACTATCTAGTAGTAGTTTTGCTTCTTGGAATGTGGACTTCGTGTCTACAGAGATTCAAGGAAAGCAGAATGTTACTTTATGGTGAAGTAATCCTAACATAGGTACTGATGTCATAAGCCACTACGAAAGTTGTTTTAGTTTTTCCGAAACAAGTATTTTGATTTATAAAGATTTAGTTCCATTTCTTTCTTGCTAAATAAAGTTTTTTGTTTTAGACGGCACCGTTGGAGTGTCTCTCAAACTGAATGGATATCTTCATTGCTAGAGGAATAGTTAAGAACTATCTTTTTGTATTTAATCCTAATTCGGAAATAGATCTCACGACAACTGCAGCACCTGATTTAAATTTATCTAAATCCTTCGGAGAAGCTAACCCATTTGTGACCCCTATGATTTAGATACTTTGCCTCAGATAAATTCAAAGGTTAAAGAAGGCCGAGTTTTTGTTCACAGATTTCTTAAAGATCCTTTTTGACCTGTGAATGTTATCTGAAAGGCAAATTACTAAAAGGGCCACTAAGATATTAGTGTTAATTAATTTTGACGTCTATGGTTCCAAAAACGTCCAGATGGTAGGAGGCTCTTCGATTTACTCGAGGGAATGAGTACTTATCGGACATGTTCCATAGGGTCTTGAAGGAGCATGAGATTATTTCTCAGTTAAATGCTCCAAGGATAACACGTCAGAATGAAGTCTCCGAGAGAAAGAATCGGACCGTGTTTGACATGGTCCGTAGTATGATGAATATTGCAAAGTGTACCACCCATCCTTTGGTGGGGTTGTACCTTAAAACAGTAGCTTATATCTGGAACTATCTCTCATCTAAATCAGTGCTCAGACCTATAGAGAGCTATGGTCTAAGAGAAAGCTGATACTATAGTGTCTCAATATATGAGGTTGTCCTGCACTTGTGCGGAAGGACAAGAGGGATGAGATAGAAATGAAGTCCTAGGTATATCTGTTTATACGTTACCGTAACAAACATAAGGTGGACTATTCTATGATCTTGAGCTATACAAGGTAATCGTTTCTACGAATATCATCTACCTAGGACTAGATTATATTATAGACCGTAAATTTACCAGTATGGTAGTTCTGGGTGAATTACTGGGTAATGGTAGAGAGTGCGCATCCGAAAGCGTAGTGGAAGTAGATGATATAGAAACTAGTATACCCATGGATAAAAATACCGGTCGCGGACAAAATATCGGCCGGCCGAAAAAACTGTTCGAACCGGGCGGTACGAACCGGTATCGGTCTGAACCGGTCCATACCGGTGTGAATTGATTTTTGGTTTCAAAAAAATTTGAAAAAATAACCAAAAAATCCAGAATAATCTAAAATACTAGTTTGTGATGTTTTTTTTCATTAGTAAACTAGTTATAGGTATGAACCGGTCTTTTTAAGTTATAAAGTCACTGTTTTCACTGTATAATTCTAAATTGTGGAATTTGATATAGTTATTAAATTGTATGTGTTAGATTAGCCTAGTATTAATATATTATGCTTAGGGATTACAAAACACAATTCATAACCATTGCACAAACATGAATTACACAACTAATACGAGTACTGGAGTACATGAGTGATGAGTCATATTTTACAATTTCACATAATATGATAATAAAGTAATAAACACAAATTCATAGTCATAAGACGACTAAGACTCCTAACAGGCTAACATGTTTAGCAAATAAAATGCATATCCATAACTTACAAGAGTTGAGAATTAGATATTTTTACCTACTTAGACTGAGTAACTTAGTACCACATGGAACTTCGGGCAGGCTGCATTTCATCATCATCATCATCATTACCTCGTGGATGACCGGATGGCGGCAATGTCGGATATTGGAAGAAATCATACACAAGTGACTGATATTGAGGCTCCCCGTATGAACTCCCAAATTGGGAGTTCGTATGGGGAGTCCCAATGCTACCCATCGAAGATTCTGGCTCCGGCTGAGGATAATATGGTGGTGGAATATCTAACCCATATCACCATTTTCACCACAATTATTTGGTTTAATTTTTTAAAAAATGCAAAAAAAGAAAAGAAAATTGAAAAACCCCCAAATTTGCATGAACCGATCATGCAAATTTGGAGTTGATGCTTATAGATCTATAGATCTAAGCATTGATGGCATAGATCTAGCCCATTTCAACATTTTCACCACAATAATTTGATTTTTTCAAAAAAAATGCAACAAAACAAAAGAAAAATGAAAAAAATTATGAAAACATACCTTCAAATGTGGTTTTGATCTTGCAAATCCGAGTTTTTGGCTTCAAATCTTGCAAATCGAGCTAGTATGGAGGTTCACCTCATGTGGGAATGAAAGAAGAAGCCCAAAAAATTCAATTCGGAATGAAAAAACCACTCAAATGGACACTTAACAGCCGGTACCGGTTCGAACCGGTTCGAACCGGTACCGGCCGGTATTTTGGCGAATTAGTCGCCGCGACCGGTATCACCTGGATACCGGTGCGGTTCGGACCGGTTCCCGGTTTGAACCGGCCGGTACGGTTCGTACCGGCCGGTATTTTGATCCTTGAGTATACCAGTACTGTAGAAACGATTCGCTTTATACCATTACCACCTTGTCGTTATGGGAGCATCAGAGCTCCTGATAGATACCATAAAGAAACTTCGATAGTTAATCCAGAGTTTCAGGAGGATGATTACTAGAGCTACGACGAAGTAGTGGGAGCTTCCGATAGCTCTGACTGGCAAAAGACCATGAAGGCAAGTTTGCATCAATGTCCCTTGAAACAGTCTCGACTCTTATTATAATATCACCTTTTGGGTGTTGGGGGTGTATAAAAAGACGATCCGGTGTTTTTATTAAGACTTAAGTAGCTAGATTAGTTACCAAGAGTGAAGGGATTGACTATGTCAAAACCTTCTCGTCGGTAGCTATGTCTCAGTCCATTTTGGATCCTCTTAATCCATCACAGCTCATTATAGTTGGGAGATCTGGTAGATGGATGTTATGACAGTTATTCCCTAACAGGGATTTGGAAAAGGACATGTATTTGATGCAGCCCCAGGCTTTGTGTCAACAGGCCAGGAAGATCTGGAGTGCAAGTTGCAAAGGTCCAATCATGAACTAATGCAAGCATCCATGAATTGGGATATCTATTTTGATCAAGGAATCCGCTTACACGGATTTGGTCAGAATACGAATAAAACAAATGAGTACAAGAAAGGTAAAACTACAAGGGTATACTTAGTGCTTTACGTTAACGATATTCTACTGATTGAAAATGACGTAGGCATGTTGTTTACGGTAAAGGTTTTGTTGTCATCATAATTTGATGTGAAAGACCCTAATGAGGCGAGTTATGTTCTGGGAATCAAGGTAACACGAGATCACTAGAGCAAGGTTCTCTCACTATCACAGGCTACGTATGAAGATAAGACTCCTGCCAAATTCGATTTTTTTGAGGTTAGATATCTATTGTGCAGCATGAATGATGGGTCGGTTTCAGTCGAACCCAGGTCCAGAGTAATCGGAGCTACGATGTACGTGGTCAATCTAGAAGGAACCGAGTCATATGAGCACTCGAGTCTGACGATATTCTTCACCACTCGAGTTGCACTTGACACCAAGTGGAGGGACAACGGGTTTACCATACTAAGCGGAGAGCAGGGATATGCGAGAGAACATAGTAAAATCGAGGGGATTGGAGTGCAGCCTGCATTGCACTCTGGGTGGCTATGCATGTTAACTAGGACTCAGAGGGTCGATGGTACAATCGGGTAGTGTGTCGATCAAGTCAAAGTTGGAAGCCATGAATCTGGTCTCTGAAGATTCCGCCTTATCCACATGATGTATAGTCCTTGAACCATCTCCTTGATTCATAGGACGCAATTAGAGGAAGTAAGTAATCCAACCCTAATAACCCTACGCTTCGTGTGTGCATCGCATTAGTGCACGGTAGATGCGTAGGTGCGTGTGTGTACTAGGGGAAATCCCGAAGTAGTACAGAGACAAACGTAGTCATTCCCTTAGCTTAGTGGGCTTCGCTACACGGGTGTGATGCATCGGTTGGTGTTGTGAGTTGACTAGTTGACTTTACTAGGGGCACCCTAGGTGTTTACTAAGGGCACCCCGGTGATAGTGGAATCATTAGTCATAACCCACTTAAGTTCGCTATGCGAGTTCCCAAGCGAGGGGCAACCAACTAGAGGCATGGGGGTATTTTGGGAAACCAAAATATCATCATGCGCTAGGTTGGCCGCCCCTAGCACATGGGGACATGCATGGGCCGGTCCCTCCCCTAGCTTTTAGGAGTTGCTAGCAAGCTTCAAGGGAGGGGGGCTAACATTAAGGGGTTGACTTAAGGGGGCCGGCCACATAAGGCAAGTGGTGGCCGGCCTATTGCAACACACAAGGGAGAGAGAGACATAGGGGGCCGGCCTACACCTTGCATATGCAAGTGGTAGGGAGGCTGGCCCTATATGAGAGCAAGGGAGGAGGGGTCGGCCTCTACTTGATGATGCCCTAGCTGCCCCTCTTCTTCTCCTCTCTCGTCTCCAATGCGTGTGGGCAAGTGTCCGGACGTGGTTCTTCTTCCTCGCGCGATGAATTGAAGACGGAGAAGACTCGTCGCATGGGGGCACTCAGAGATCCATCGACGATGTGCCGTGCATCGTGCGAGATCGGGTGAACTAAAAGGCACTTCCCGCAATATCTTGCTGTCCAGATTTTGCGTAGAAGATCAACTATGCTTCTGCGATTGCGGGAGCTACAAAACTCCAAACGACCTCAAACCAGATGCAAACGTTGCGTCTCGAAGTCATCTACTTGCAGTTCAAATTTCAGCCCAATTGGAGTTCGGAAGCGAAAGTTATGGTCATTGCACCGAAGTTATATCGAGCAGATCCGAACCTGTCTCCATCGACAAAGAAGAAATTTATCACGGTGAAAGAATCCGCACGGAGGTATGATCTCTATCATGTAGATCTAGTGTAGAGATAGAACATGCATACATGCTAGATTGTTAATAACGCTAGATCGACGTTAGGAGGTCGCGTAGTTGCCATGCTAGATTCATATACGCATATGTAGGGTTTCGATGAGAGTTTTGATATGTAACGCACACCACCTACGGTCTTCGGACCTACCCTTTGTTTCCGCTGCGGGCCTCTACCATGGAATTATTTCCAACAGCTTCAATATAGGGTTAAATGGTCAAACCTTAGGAAAATGAGGATTTGGAGGGGTTTATGGCATGATTTTAGCTTTGAAAACATATTTGATCATTCACTCCACCCATTCTTCACCTAGGGTTTGGAACTTTAATCAAGGGTTTCAAACGTCAATGGAGTTTGGAAACCCAATCGTGAGGGAAACCCATTCGTGAAGGGAGATATTCATCTTCTTCCTCAAATCCTAGGTCAAGAAACCCATTTGTGAGGGAAACTCATTCTTGAGGGGAGATTTCATCTCCTTCCTTAAATCCTAGACCAAGGAACCCATTTTTTTTTTTGAGAAATCAAGGAACCCAATTCATGAGAGGAGATCTTTATATCCTTCCTCAAATTCGAGGTCAAGAAACCCACTTGTGAGGTAAATTCATTCTTGAGTGGTCCCTCCTCAAATCCTAGATCAAGGAACCCATTCATGAGAGGAGATATTCACATCCTTCCTCAAATCCGAGATCAAACCATTATTGTGGGGAGATGTTCATTTCCTTGCTCATGAATGGGTTTTACACGACTGAATTTTTTTACGTAGGATTTGAGGAAGATGGAACAACTAGGGGCAAATGGTCCACTAAAAAGGAAACTTTGGACGAATTGACTGACGGTCAACAACGGTTGACTGATAGAAAGTGCTTGATTGGGGTGGGGTGAAGCTAGTAATGAAAACTTTGGGGGTATTTTACTTATAACAAAAATGTTTGTTGGGGGAGGGTAGTAAGTCGAAATAATACAATCATATCTATATCTAGAGTAATGATTTATGTTTTATCCTATGTAGCAAATCGAGATATACTTTGAATATGACTTGGAACTTAGAACTTAGACTGAGCATGATATGCTGGTCAATCTGATTTGAAGTGCTCGGTTACATCTCTGAGAGAAAATCATCAAATGGTTTTTTGTTCTGCCAAAACTTGGAGAATGATTTCAAACTTTTCGACTGAGCATAATGTGGTGGTCGGACTGTTTTGTAGTTCCTTTGCTGCATCTCTCTGAGTGAAAAACTCATCCAATGGTTTAACAAAGCCAAAACTTCCTACTGGAAACTTGCTTAATTTTAGGTTTTCAAGATTTATACATTCGAGTTTTTAGTCTTAATTGTTCACATCAGATGGGCAATTGGGTCAACAATATTTTTTTTTGACATTTTGTTCTTAAAACATTGGGTCAAACTTTGAAAAATATTGACTTTTTGGTTGATCTTATGTTTTTATATGTTTGTTTGCTAATACGCTAATGTATGACTCCTATAATAAGGATTTTACTCACATGTGTATTATGGTATCGTAGGCCATGGCATACGGGCCTGTGTTAGAAGGAAAAAGTTGCATTATTGCTGATCAAAGTGGATCTGGTAAAACATTGGCGTACCTTGCCCCAATTATCCAATGCCTAAGGCAAGAGGAACTGCTAGGGCTAGGTAAATCCTTACCAAGGAGTCCTAGAGTAATAATACTGGTGCCAACTGCTGAATTGGCTTCTCAGGTTAGTATTTGCAATGAAGATGTCAACCTATTGTTCCTTTTTTATCATTTACTCTTATTTTTTTATGAATAATTTACTTAAATAGAGTTTTTTGTTAGTGTTTGTATGCAGATCAAACTGTTCCTTCTTCTCTCTTTTGATTTCCATTTGAGCTTATATCTACTTAGCAAATGATTTTGATTCAGTTCTTGGATGTTTCCCGTCCTTCGGGGGATGCCAAAGAATGCTGGTTGTATTTGTTAAAGAAACTGGAGGTTTTGAGGAAAGGATTAGAAGAGCCTCAGGTTGAGTGAGTATATAATTGTTAATATGAACCAATAGCAAGACAACATTCATAAAGTCAACCTTAGAACCTTAGAATAAATTAAATAAAGCACTTTTTTCTGTGGTTATAGTTTTGTTGGTAGTACCTTTTACTAGTTCAATCTACAACCTATGTTGAACTGTATTATTTTTTGAAGGAACATACCAATAAAAAATGGAAACTTTCAGAAAGGTTTAAGATACCATTGGTAGACCATGGAGATAGTAAGAACAACTTTTATTCGTGTAGTAAATTGTTTGAGTTTGATGTATATAAAGAACAGTTCTACATAGAGTAGAAAGAGAATGGTAGCCACAGTCCCATTTACATGCTATTTCTAGCTAGTTAATGTAATGTATGGTTCCATTTTTGTAGTTTTATGCATCCTTTAGTTCTAAATTGCAGAATTGAATTTCAAGTTTATTGGCTTTGATATGTTTTCCATTTCTACTTCATTTTTGTTAGAGAAGTTGTTTATTTAATAGAGGATAATATTATCTAAGATGGGGTCTAGTTACGTGTAAGTCACATGGTGGTTTTAGATAGGTCCAGCTTTATTATATTCAATTCAAAAAAAAAAAAAAAAAAAAAAAAAAAAAAAATATATATATATATATATATATATATAGAGAGAGAGAGAGAGAGAGAGAGAGAGAGAGAAATGCTATAATGCGGCATGCGGTAAGTGCGGCACCTACCGCATGCCGTCTGATGCACCGCTGCGTGCATGCGATGCACGCAGCACATGCATCAGACGGCTGCGGTGCGGTGCTGCACGTACCGCATGCCGCAGCATAGCATGCCCCTATATATATATATATATATATATATATATATATATATATATATATATATATATTCCACCTTTGTACAAAATAATAAGGTTCAAAGTTTTGGTTTCAAAAAATATTTTGTGCCAACCTTTGGGTGGAAGTGTTCAACTTTTCGTTTCATCTCTGGCGAGTTTCAGCAAAAATGGATTGAATCTAAAAAAAATTAATCCAATATAAGAAATATTCAGTAATCAATTGAGGAAAAGCATGATGCATATGGACAAGGGTATAAGATGTGTTGTCTACTTCCTTTATAGCTCGTAATAGTCCTCTCTTTTGCCTACCCGATATATTTTTTTTTTTGAGAAATACCCAGTATATCTTATTTGATAGGGGTTTTCATGAAGTAATCAGTATTTTGAACTGAATATATTTGATCATTTGATACCATAGTCATTACAATGTAAGCCTTCAACAATTAACCCAAGGCTGCCTAAAAGTTTCATAACAGCTTGGGCATCGATTATGTCAAACATCTAGAAATGTTTGGGATGAAACTTGAAGCCATGCAAAAGAAAGCATGGTATCCTTTTGAGATAATTACGATTAGTTACTAATTAAATCTAATTGCTACTATTATCTCTAATTAATATGAGACTGATTTTCCACATGGATATCTTCGTTGATTGTTTGCCTCCTTGTTATGGACCCTAAATGAGGAATGAGGATCTTTATTGATTATATTCTCTCTCATCTATTAAAGAGATGCCATTAGGGGTATCTAATAATAATTAGGGAGGATCTTTATTGATTATATTCTCTCAAATGGATATCTTCATTGATTGTTGACCTCCTTTTTCTTCTAATAATAATTGCATAGAAAAATTGAATTAAGTCATACAGTCATCTTCCATATATTAATTTTTCCTATCTTTTAGAAATTTACTAATAGAAAACTAAAGGAATTCTAATCAAATAGGACCAATACTTTTACCTTTACTTAATTTATGATATTTTTACACTTCATCCTCTGTTTATGCATATATTCTATTTTCTCTTTAGTTTTCTGCTTATTTTTAGCAATAGGGGAAGATGATTCTCTTAGGGAGAGAGAAGTACCACCACTGTTTTGTCTAGAAGAATGACTCATGGAGAGGAGTGAGGTCCCCTTGAGAAAGTTTAGGAGTCACGAGCAAGGATCAAAATACCAGCCGGTACGAACCGTATTGGCCGGTTTAAACCGGGAACCGGACTGAACTGCACCGGTATTCAGTCGATATCGGTCGCGAGGATCAAATCGCGTAAAAACCGGCCGGTTCAACCAAATACCGGTTCGAACTGGCCAGTTTGAACCGGTTCCGGGTATTAAGCATAGTTTTGGGTGTTTTCTTCATTCCGGTTTTATTTTTTTGGGCATCTTTCTTCATTTCCACATTAGGTGAAGCTCCATACTAGCTGGATTTGCAAGATTTGAAGCCAAAAACTTAGATTTGCTAGACCAAAATCACATTTGAAGGTATGTTTTCATAATCTTTTTTCAATTTTCTTTTGTTTTGTTGCATTTTTTTTGAAAAAAATCAAATAATTGTGGTGAAAATGTTGAAATGGGCTAGATCTAACGCATACAATTGTGGTGAAAAAAATCAAATAATTTGTGTTTATTATGTGAAATTGTAAAATATGACTCATGTAGTCGTATTAGTTGCGTAACTCATGTTTATGCAATGGTCATGAATTGTGTTTTGTAATCCCTAAGCATAATACTAGGCTAATCTAACACATACAATTTAATAACTATATCAAATTCCACAATTTAGAATCATACAGTGAATACAATGACTTTATAACTTAAAAAGACCGATTCATACCTATAGCTAGTTTACTAATGAAAAAAAACATCACAAACCAGTATTTTAGATTATTCTGGTTTTTTTGGTTATTTTTTCAAATTTGTTTGAAACCAAAAATCAATTCACATCGGTATGGATTGGCTTAGACCGATACCGGTTCGTACTACTCGGTTCGAACCGTTTTTCCGGCTGGCTGATAATTTGTCCGCGACGGGTATTTTTATCCATGGTCACGAGACTCCTCCCTTGGATGCATAGTTACCAAGTCAGAAGCCGGGAAAAAACCGGCTAGGGGAGAAGTCGGAAAAATCGGGGAAAAGTCCGAAAGATCGGAAAGAGTCTGGAAACAAACAGTAGAATTTTATAACATATTTATATATAGATACTACAATAGATTTTTTTAGCAATATATGATGGGATTAAAACGTAATTAATCGGGATTAAAACGCTTAAATCGGGATTAAAACATGAAAATCGGGACATTTTTATAAAATCTTGACTTTTTCAAAAAATCGGGAAAGAGTCATGTAGCGAATGTTTACTGAATAAATCTCGTTTTAATCGAGACTTATTCAAAAAATCGGAGTTTTTTGTAACAGAGTTGGATGGACTCCCCAAAGAAGAGGAGTCCCAAACTCCTTTCCTTTTTGGGGAGGAGTCCAGAAATTTTAGTCGAAATTTCAAAATTTTGCCCAAATATTTCGATTTCAGCCGTGGGCAAAATGAAAGGGGTCTTCAAAGCCTATACCCCTTCTGATTTTGGTTAAGTTTCAGGATATCGGGGGCATTTTTGCCATTTCGTCGAAATTTCAACTGAAACAGTGAGGGCCCACCAAAACCATGTGCTGCCCCCCCGGTTTCATTTTCTATTTCACCAAAGTTGTGGGATACGTATGTACTTGTCATTCTCGTTGAAGTGTGGGTCGCCGAAGTTGTGGGATATGTATGTTCTAAAATTCTACTGTTTATTTTAGAAAGCTTCTTTTATTTTTTTGAATTTTCCTTAAAATTTTGCAATTAAGTTCCTCTAGTTCTATAATCTAAATAAAGTTCCTAAACATCCGTATTCGAGCTGCAACTCGGGCGAGTTAAGAGGTCAACCTGAGCCCAACCCGTGGTGTTGTATCCTTACCCAAAGCCCAACCCAACCAGAGGTCCGGTTGGAGTTCGCTTGCCCAAGCCCAATCCGAGCTTCCCTCCAAAAACCCTCTAATCTTGCCGAAAATCGCGCGATTTCTCGTTTTTGCATAATACGAAGTGTCCCGAGCTGCCACGCCCTCTATCCAATGTTTCTTTTTAAAGAAACATCGTTATCCCGTAACAATGTTACCAAGTCGGAAGTCGGATAAAAGTCGACTAGGGAAAAAAATGAAAAAAGGGGAAAAAATCAGAAAAATCGGAAAAAAAATTCGATAAATTATTTAATAAAATATATGTATATATATATATATTTATATTTAACTTTTTTATTTGAGCAATATATCATGTATATATCATTCGGGAAAACGACGGGAAAAAAACGCATTATTCGCGATTATTCAAAAATTCTTGACTTTTTGAAAAAGTCGTGACTTATTCCCGTAGCAAACGTTTGAGGTATAAGTCGTGATTAAAACACGACTGTTTCAAAAAGTCGGTGATTTTGGTAACACTGTCCCGTGGTATGGAGTCACTTCGTAGTCTTCGGCATTGGGTGGGTTTGTACCTAGCCACCCGAACTACAAGCTACCCGGAGTCAGCCGGCTATAACTCGGGTTAAGCTCGAGTTACCCGAGCTTGTATATAAATCGGGTTGAGAGGTCGGATTAGGTCGGGTTGTTTGATAGTCAGGCAAACTACATGCAGGCATGCAGCTGATGTGAATCGTGATATCATATGTATGTTTTTACACTGTATAGTGTATTAGAGTGTACAACACACACACACACAAACACACACACACACACACACACACACACACACACACATATATATATATATATATATATATATATATATATATATATATATATATATATATATATATATATATATATATATATAGAAACACGCTACTTTGTCACAGAGTTGGACACACATCTCCAAAACCCTAGATCGAGGTTTCAGAATTTGTTGATTTTTTGTGAGGGTGATGACATTGCCTTAGATAGCACATCAGCAAAAAATCAACACATTCTAAAACCTATAGACTAATTAAATATTCCCTTTAATTTAACGGTTAAAATGAACGGTCGATAAAGCTTTTTAGATTTGATGCATCTAAAGGGTTTAAAATGTCTTGATTTTTTATGGATGTGCTATTTAAGGGAAGATGATCATCCTTACAAAAAATCAATAAATTCTGAAACCTCTATCTAATGATTTGGATGATGTGTGTCTAACTCTGTGTCAAAATAGCGTGTTTATGGATCCCTCCCCATATATATATATATATATATATATATATATATATATATATGGGGAGGGATACTCTTACTCATGGCCTCTTACTCATATAGTTACCTATGATCCGGGCCGTCCATTAGATCCCGATTCTTGATTTTTTGTGAGCATAATCACCTTGACTTTGATAGCACGTCCACAAAAAATTAGCACATTCTAAAGCCTCCAAGTACATAAAAACTAAAAGGCTTTATTAACCGTCCATTTTAATCGTTAATTTGAATAGCACATTTAATAAGTCAAGAGGCTTTAGAATGTGCTGATTTTTTGTAGATGTGTTATCTAAGACAAGATGATTATGCTCACAAAAAATCAAGAAATTCTGAAACCTCTATCTAATGGTTTTTAAATCGGTGTAAAAAATTGAAAAATTGAGTGCAAAAACAATGTTCATTGAACCTGACCCTATATATATATATATATATATATATATATATATATATATATATATATATATATATATATATATATATATATATATATATATATATATATATGAATGCTTAGGTGCGGTCTGCGGTCCGCGATCTGTAGCTGTCCGATGAGCTCGCCGCGTGCATCAGATGCACAGAGTGGTGCATCGGACGGCTGCGGACTGCAGACCGCACCTAAGCATCCCTCTATATATAAGTCATTTTGGGTTGGGTCAGGTTATCTGATACCCCTGCCCAGGCCCAACCCGAATTCAGATCAGGTTGGGTTTTTTGAACCCAAGTTCGCAAAATCCCAACCCAGGCCCAAGAAAAATCGGGTTGGCCTGCCAAGTTGCAGCTCTAATCCGTATTGCCTTAAATGCAACTGAAAAATACTAAAAATTTGCTATAACTATCCTAATGGCCTAAGATTAAGGGCGTGTTTGGCTACGCTTTTGCGGGCCCCATGCAAAAGCGTTTTTTTAAAGCTGCGATGGACCCCCTTTTTTTTTATCGAAAATGACCACTTGTAATGGCCAAATTATGCGACTAGCTTTCTTTACTTGCTCAACCAAATCCAAGAAAAAATGGGGCTCGCTCCTGCTAAAATACAAGAAGCACGGTCCGCTCCTTCACCAAATGCAGCTTAACGAGAAATGTAAATTGTGATTATTAAATGAAGTGGAGCATATCAAAGTGGCAAAGAAACAGGAGGAAAAAGTAAGTACTCTGCAACTTCTTACATTTGATCTAGAAACTGTACCTACCTAGTCACCGGTCCCATTGGTAATAGATGAGATTGTTAATGTATATAGATGGGTCGGTTTTACATGTACAGTCGGGTTGGGTTGTATGGTCATACATGTACATATATATGGGCTTGAGTCCCTCAATAGAGAGTATTCTATTCCTCTCCAAACCCTAGCCGTCATCTCCTAACATGGTATCAGAGCTATAGGGTTCTCCCGCGTGACGACGACGACGACGGTCCTCACCCTCCGGCAGCACTTCCCCGTTCGGCCTCCCTCCTTCACTGGCCCACCCCGTCCGGCCTCCCTCCTCCACCCGACAGCCGCCCGGCCCCCCCCTCGGGCCCCTCCTCCACTGGCCCACCCCGTCCGGCCTCCCTCCTCCACCCTTCCGTCGCCCGACAGCCCCCGGCCCCCCCTCCTCCACCGGCCCCCCTTCCGCCGCCCGACAGCCCCCCTACAGCCCGCCTGACAGCCCCCTTCCGCCGCCCGACACCCTGTCCGCCCTCCCTCCTCCACCGCCCCCCCTCTTCCGCCGCCCGACAGCCCCCGGCCCCCTCTCCTCCACCCCCCGACCCCCCCTTCCTCCACCCGACAGCCGCCCGGCCCCCCCTTCCGCCGCCCGACAGCCCCCGGCCCCCCTCTCCTCCCCCCCTGACCCCCTTCTGCCACCCGACTGCCCCCGACCCACCCTCTTCCACCCCCCGACCCCCCTTCCTCCACCCCCCCGACCCCCCTTCCTTCACCCGATCGGCCCTCCCACCCCTTCCCGGTTCCCCCCCTCTGTTGAGCCTCCTCCATGGCTTCTACTACCGTACCGTCCGTCGTTGCGATCTCTCCACCGCTGAAGGCGGTCGCCTTTCAGTTGTCATCGGCCAGCGACTGGCCTGATTGGTCCCTCACCGTTGAGGCCGCGCTCTCCAGTCGTGATCTGTGGGGTCACATCATCGGCGATGACCCTCCCCCAGCTGTCCTCTCTGGCTCCTCCTCTGTCACCAGCAGTGCCGCGTCCTCCGCTGCGACTCCTACTGTCTCGACTACTCTCACCGCAGCCACGGCTGCCGCTTTCACGTGGCGACGTCACGATCAGGCCATCCGGGCCTATCTCCTGGATTCTGTTGCTCGTCCGCTCCTTGCTTCCATCGGCCGCCTTCTTACAGCGCGCGCGATGTGGGAGTATCTCCGGGACCGGTTACTCCCGCGCGGCGGCGCACGCCGGCATCAGCTTATCTGTGACTCGCAGTCTGCACGTCAGGGGGAGCGCACGATTCAGGACTTCTTCAGTTAGATGAGTGCATACTGGCATGAGCTGGACTCCCTGATCCCGGAGCCGTGTGCTTGCCCCCGCTCTCGGGATTTCCAGCACTACCTCGATGAGGCCCACCTGCACCAGTTCCTGGCAGCGATTCGGCCGGACTTTGCTCTCATCGCTGCCCAGCTCCTGCACCGTGAGCCACTCCCTCGGCTAGAGGATGCTCTACTCGTTTGGTCGACGAGGAGACCCGCCTTCAGACTCAGGGCGCTCGTCCTCCTCCACTTGCTCCTAGCTCCGACACTATCTAGGCAGCCGGGTTCTCCGATGAGGCTGTCTTCTGTCACTACTACAAGGAGCCCGGCCACATGAAGCACGAATGCCCTACACGTCCTCCACGCAACCCCCGCTGGGGTCCGGATGAGAGAGCCCCACGCTGGGCTTCGACTTCCCGCGACGATCGACACGGCGGTCGAGGTGGACGGAGTCGTGGATGTGGTTCGTCTTCCTTCCGCCACTCTGGTGGTACAACGGCTACTGTAGAGGCCTCGACGCTTCCCACTGCTACCACAGCACCTTCTCAGCCTGAGCCGGACCGTCTTCAGTGCCTCGAGGAGCTCCTTCTTCGCTACCTAGCCTCCACCGGCTCCGCGACTGCGCACGGCTTGTCTGCCACTCTGGTACTACTGCTCCATGGATCTTTGATTCGGGTGCCTCCTGTCACCTTACCTTTGACTCCACTGTCCTCACGGACTGTTCTCCCACTACCACCCACCAGGAGGTTCGCACTGCGGATGGGACTCTCGTCCCTATTCCGTAATGTGGCTCCATCACTACCACCTCTGACCCTTCTGGTCGCCTGACCCTACCCTATGTCCATCATGCCCCCCGTCTTAATATTAATCTAATCTCTATCAGTTCTCTTTGCGACTCTGGCCTGACTGTCACCTTCACCCCTTCTGTTTGTGTTGTGCAGGATTCGCGGACGGGTCAGAGGATTGGGCTGGGCCGTAGAGCAGGAGGACTTTACCACTTGGACCATCTACATGTGTCTTCCGTTCCTGTTGCGTCTGTCATGTCTGTCACCTCTGATGCCGACCTGTGGCACAGAAGGTTAGGTCATATATCGAGTGATCGACTCAAAAGCGTATTCCGTTTGGGCGCTTTGGGTCGAGCGTCTTTCTCCCCCCTCTCTGTTTGTACGGGTTGTAGACTGACAAAGCATCTAGCTCTTCCATTCTCTGCTAGTGCTTCCCAGTCTGATGCTTTATTTGATTTAGTCCATTCGGACATTTGGGGTCCTGCTCCTGTTGCATCTATTTTGGGTTACATGTATTATGTGTGCTTTATCGATGACTATTGTAGGTGCACCTGGGTTTATCTTATGCGTCATCGATCTGAAGTACCTCACATCTTTAGGAGATTCACCACAATGATACACACTCAGTTTGGTCGGCGCATCAAGACCTTTCGGTCTGATTGTGCCAAGGAGTATCTCTCCTCTGAGATGCGTGAGATTCTTCAGTCTCACGGCACTCTTCACCAGCAGTCTTGTCCCTATACCCATGAGCAGAACGGCGTTGCCGAACGCAAGCATCGTCGTGTTGTTGAGAATGCACGAGCCTTGCTTCTCTCTGCGTCTGTTCCTCACTCCTACTGGGCTGAAGCTGTCATGACGGCTGTCCACCTCATCAATATCACTCCGTCGTCTGCTCTGTCCGGTGCCACCCCATATGAGCGCCTCCACTCTAGCCCACCTGACTACTCTCTTCTTCGCACGTTTGGCTGCACATGCTTTGTTCTTCTTCCTCCCTATGAGCGCACCAAACTCTCTGCGAGGTCTGTTAGTGTGTTCACTTGGGGCTCAGTCGGGAGCACAAGGGGTATCGGTGCTACGATCCCTTGGCTCGCCGGATCCGTGTCTCCCGTCACGTGTCCTTTGTTGAGGATGTCCCGTACTTCTCACCTGAGTCTCGGGATCTTTCCTTGCCTCCTGCGTCACCCTCCTCGCCTTCTTCACATCTCCACATCCCTGTTCTACCCCCGTTTTCTGTTGTCCCATCCACACCTACTCCTTCTCCATCTTCCCCGCCACCTCCACCATCACCATCACCACCACCACCACCTCCTTCTCCGTCTTCTTCGACACCTCCACCATTACTTGTTACTCGTGTATATGTTCGTCGGTCTGCAGCTCCTCCTCCAGAGTCGGTTCAAACTGGTACTCCCTCGCTTGATGCTGCTGCCCCCAAGGTTCGAAATCTCCATTTCGGTGGAAATTTCGACCTTCTGGATATGGAAATATTTCGTGGAAATATTTCGACAGTGTGGAAATATTGCATTTTTACAGAAATGGTGGAAATATTGCTTTTTCGAAGGAATTTTTTAATAAAACTCTAGATAGTCATAAATCAAGCATAGATACACACTTTGGAACACTCAAATAATATTTCTACCCTGTTTAGGGGGGTAGAGCTTCACATATCATGTATTCTATGCAGGCGCTGCTGATTTTTATGCACACTGTACAGATGCATTTCACTCGGGGATTTAAAGATATGATATCCAAAGTCCAAACAACGCAAAATGATATTTGATAATATTGATTAACTTACATGAACAATTATAAGTTTATAACTAAGCTGGAATAATATATATACATTATTTTCATCACGAAGAAGTAAAAATAATCATTCATCATCACTTGTCCATGTAATGACATCATCATCAGCATTTTCTTCTTCACTCGTAGTCCATGTAGGTACATCATCATCATCCCTTGCCGGACCAGCTCCACTACCGCTTGCACTAGCATCATGAGCAAACTGTGTCGGCATCCATCCTCTCTCAGCTCGCTCCCGCTGAGAGTGTCTCGAATCTAAGACTGCCTGTCTAAACTGAGCCTTCTCCTCTTCTGTCTCAATATCTAGCGGGTACTCGATATCATCTGAATGACTCCTTGTTGATAGAGTGTTGGTATGTCGGGAGTCTCGGGACTTCTCGATCCGTCCCTTCTTGGGTTGCCTAGGGGTTCGATGCTGAACTCCTTTGTCTCCGCTTCTCAATAGATTACGCATGAATACTCTGACTTCAAGCGGAGCCTTCAAACACTCTGCTACATCGGGGAAACAGCCGGCGAGGTGCTGTTTCAATCGTGTAACACCTCCACTTCCGATCTGTTTTCCACAATATGCACACTGTGACTTCTGTTTCTTTGTGTCCAAGGGAAAACCGTGCTGCCATCCTATGTCTTTTAACCCAGAATCTCTATGCGGAGGAGGTTGGGAGGCCATCTGTAAATGATAATAATTAATAAGTAATATTGAACTATAAAAGAAGTCTAAACTGATGAACGAGTGAACGACTAGTCATCTCATAAAAATAGTTGGTTGAAAATACAGACTATATATCCAAAAGGACCAAAACCCAAAAGTACATAAGAAATTAAGAATACATCATTAAAATTCTAATGAAACATCAAATCTACTGCCAAAATGATCGGCGGCCCGGCTCATAATCATTTCTTGGATTCCGCCTCTGGTACATGGATGCAAGATAATCTGTACAATAGTGTTGCCATGTCATATACTGCTGGTGCCACTGTATAAACTCTCTCACATATTGCTCATACTCTGGTCCTGACACCCCAACTAAATATCCAATCACCGGATACTGTGTATATAAAGCGATGGTGACCCCTCCATCTGTATGGGGATATACAACTGCACTTTCAGTTATCGGATGATCATATCCATATGGATACAGTTGATATCCCTGAGGCTGAGGCTGAGGCTGAGGCTGAGGCTGAAGCTGAGAGCCATAAGAACTACTGCTCTGGTCAGGATATCCATATGGAGAGTAGAAAATCCCACCGGTGCCCAGTTGGCTATAAGGTTGACTATATGGGTCACTAGTCTGCCCCTGACCATAATTGTATCCACCGTATCCGCCACTGGTCGTGCTCATCTCATCAAACTGAGACGATAATGAGTCAACCTCTTGGCTCCGATGAGTAGATGTGGAGCTATCTCTATCAGTCTGTCTCGGAGCACCTCGTCTACGCTCATAATGTCTTGCCCTCTTCTGTCGTGGATCAGCATGATCACGATCCTGAGTAGCATATTCAAACTGATCTTCTCCGGTAAATGGGCTTAACGGTCTCTGTGATCCCGAAGCACCACCACCACCACTGCCTCCACCGCCACCGCCACCGCCACCGCCACCGCCACCGCCACCACCACCACTGCCCCCACCGCCACCACCACCGCCAGGAACATCATCACTACCATTATGACTATCATCAGAATCCCCATCGGTGCTACTGCTACGAGCCTGCGTCTCTAGGTCTGCAATATCTATACCCATCTGTGAGGCGATGTATAGGCTCGGTCTACCTGAGGGGGTGTCCATAGCTGGAGATCCCAACTCCTTAACCCACTCATATAATGGGTCCTCCTCTGCGTCTCCAGAAAAAATATCGCTAAGATCGATCGGTCCCATGTCCCTGTCCTCTCCTTCTTTCAAATTTCTTATCATCATTCGTAAATTATAGTGCACGCGTACAAGTTTCTCCAACCTCTCATGCCCTAGCCTGTTCCTTCTTTTAGTGTGGATCAACCCAAACGTGCTCCAATTACGTTCACAACCGGATGATGAAGCGGTTTGTGAGAGGACTCGGATGGCAACTTGGCGTAGATTTGGGGCCGAAGTGCCATAAGTTACCCACCATTCAGCTACATTAATAAAAAAAATATCACTAAGTAAATCTTAATAAATAAAAAAAGTGTTTATGATTTTTATTCATGATTTAAGTGTTTAACCTGGTTGTGTTAACTGTCTCCCACTTATTGCAGCTGGTGTCGCGAAGCTACCCATCGCATCCCTAAAGATCTTCAACTACAAGATTGAGGGAATTAAAGCTTTAATGAGAAATACTCAATTAAAAGCTTCATCTCATAGAAATTAAAATGTGTAATCTATTTACAAGATTACCTCACTAAGACAGATCGCTTGTTCATTTGGATCTGATACTAACTTCGCAACTACATCTTGAATCCCTTGAATCAGGTCATCTCGAATTCCAAGATCGAGATTATAGTGATACATCGGATTCAAATAAAATGCTACAAAAAAGATTATATAATCATCACAGTTATAATGATAAGCTCTAATTATACCACGTTAGGGATAGATTCTTACCAGCCTTATGTAAGGGATGTTGTAGCTGTGTTGTCCACCTTTTCTCAATGATCTTTAATATCCAATCATGAGAACGGTTGGTTTTCAATTGATCTTTCATCAGATCAATAGCACGATGCATATATCCCATGGTGGGCTTCTTATCTCCATCCACCATCCGCAATACTTTCACAATAGGGTCGAGAATATCGACAACTTCACGGACTTTAATCCAAAATGCAGACTGCCCAACCAAGTCCTCAATATTTACACCAGCATGTCGCCCCTGATATTGCAGCCACTCTGGAGAAGTAAACATTGCCCTAAGACTATCTTTCTTATCGAGCAAGCTCTGTAGGGCTATATAGTTGCTTGCAAATCTAGTGAGACCCGGTCTCACAATATCCCCCCCACACTTCTCCCTCATCATAGCAAGCACATAACTATGATTATAGATGAAGTTTGTTATTGTTCTCGCCATCTGCACCAGATTCTTTACTTTACTCT
Source organism: Chamaelirium japonicum (assembly GCA_947650365.1). NCBI lineage: Eukaryota > Viridiplantae > Streptophyta > Magnoliopsida > Liliales > Melanthiaceae > Chamaelirium > Chamaelirium japonicum. The sequence continues at coordinate 64,689,672 of OX393560.1, forward strand.
TCTTTCCAATATCCTTAAGCATCAAATCTATACAGTGAGCAGCACAGGGGGTCCAGAACAAGTTATAGCCACTTGTTTCCATGAGCTTTTTTCCAGCTTTCAGATATGCACTACCATTATCAGTGACAATCTGCACCACATTCTCCTTTCCTACCATATCTACAACTTCTTTCATCAATTCATACAAATATTGATGATCCTTTATATGTGCAGACGCGTCAACTGATTTAAGAAAAATCGTTTTTCCGTCACTGCATGCCATAAAATTGATTAGTGACATGCGCGTGGGACCTGTCCAACCATCACACATGATAGTAACACCATATTGTGGCCATTTCTTCTTTAAGTCCCCCATGTATTCTCGGAGATCGTCATCCTCCTGATCAAGAAGTGGGTTCATCAACTCATATGCACTTGGACCTTTCACTCCTGGTCCACACCTACCAGCCTCATCAAGCATCGTCTGGTAAAAGGGATTATTAGCCACTGCATTAGGTGGCAAACCCCCGTAGTGTACAAATCTAGTAATGAACTTGTGCAGTCTAGCCTTAATCCCCTTCTTATTTACTACTTGTGGAATTGTTGGTTGACTCGTGTCCTGCCCTCTGCAAGCATATGGATCAAAACTTGACCGTGAAGACTTGCTTTGCCTCATAGACATTGAGCGCCATAAGCTACCAATACCCTTCCCCCCATGGCTAGTACCTCGAGTACCTGAACTACCTCCGGTCTCACGTACAGAATGACCAAAATCAGGTCTCGTACGCTCTATCCTTTCTCTCTGATCCCGTTCCCACTGTTCGGCACGGGACATATGACTTGCCTCTCTAAAGGCTGGATCATCATCGTCAGAGTTCTCCTCTTCAATACGGATAGGGGCAGCCAAAGTCTCTCTGAATTGCTCCTCAGCCCTCCGCTTCTCCAATGTCTTATCTTTACTTGTTCTGAGCACATCACTCATTAAATCTCTAACCTCTTTTGGACATTTTGTACACTTCTCTACATTTGGAAAACCTCCAGCTAAGTGTTGTTTCAGTCTGGATACCCCGCCACCCTTTAAAATCTTTTGGCAATAGTTGCACTGTGACTTTGACTTATCACCAGCTACTGCAACACCGTGTTCCCATCCAATATCTTTCTTTCCCATTTTACCGTAAGTCTGTAAAAATGATATTAATTTACAAGTTAATTTATGTTACTTTAATAGTCAACAACTCTAACCAAAATCTCTAGATTATGGGGACTACAGACTAGACACACATACACAAGTGTATGTGCCGAGCTTTCCCTACTAGAGTCTTGATTAGATGATTACGGTGATCCTACGAGTGTATGTGCAATAACAATAAGGTATCAAGATATATTCGACTTTAGATATCCAATTGAATAATCTAAGGCGCAACGGCCAGATCAGTTCCAGATCGGTGGAGGAGCACTAGGCTCTCTTAAATACCACCTTTCTTAGACAAACTTTTCTTAGACACCGTCAATCAATAGAATATTCAGTGAAAATGTTACAGTCGATTATATCGAGAAACCTAAGTGCAAGAAGTGTTCTAAATAAAGTCGTTTGATCGTTTCTATCGTTATAACTCTTGAATGTTTATTTATTTTAAGATTTTATCTAATATTTATATTTTATCTAATATAATTTATAAATGAAAGCACATTCAATGTGTGACGTGTCTATCTATTTAGATTTTATAAAAATATGCAAAACGCATAATAGATGTTAATTTTTTATGCGATGAGTTTAAGATTGCAAGCTCTATTGTTAATAATGGATCCGTAAATAGAAATAACACATACGGACATACCTTTGTTATAAGATTTCTTACGAGTTATGACTCAAGCAGTCAAGCTTTCACTTCTATGCTTCTATTCAAGGGCCAATGCTCACAAGCGTTTGCACCTTTGCACAGCCAAAACAAAAGAAAGTTATAGCATCTAATGATCTAATCATCTAAATAACCAAAACACTAGCTATTAGCTTAAAAATATCCATCGAAAAATAAGATTTTGAACCGATATCACCGATAGTACTTCGCAACCGGCCTTCGCACGGATAGCAATGCATGCAAAATACAATTAATGCATCGGTGTTGTGATCGAATTGCTTCAAAATTATTTGAGTTAAATTTTGATGATAATAAACTATTTGAGTTAGATTTAGGGTTTACAGATGTATACATTGAACCCGTCATATTAAAAAAAATCGATCAGTCAGATTTTAGATATATGTCTAATTCCATTTTTTTACATAGTTTTCTGGGAAACCTTTTCGTACCTCTTCTTTTATATCCTTTTACCTCTTCTTTTATATCCTTTTACTATGTATGTATGATCCATATACTTAGCATTTTCTTTGTCTTTTTTCTGACCTATCAGTTTATATGTCCTAATTTAGAGTTTCTATTATGTTTTTTTTACTAGGGTTAATGTTATTGTTTGATTATGAGATTTTTTTGTTCTCTTTGAATTATCTTTCTATATGCATGTGATTTATCCTCTATAGTACTTCTATTTTTCTAATTTTAAAGTTGTGCCAAATTTTAAGGTTTGATTATTATGCTTGATTTGTTGCATAATGAATGTTAGGAACCTAGGGTTTCTTCTTCTTCTCTAGTTTTGACGATAGTCACGAATGGCCTTTCTTCTTCTCTTTACTTTGCTCTATTTCTTTTTATTTCTGCTAGTTTTGTTTAGATCAATGTTTATTTTTGTTGTTCAAGTCAATGTCCATTTCTCTTTTATTTTGTTTGACTTAAGATTCCTAAAATTTTAGGTCTATTTTTTTTTTGCATTTGTGTTGTTTATCTTCCATTCTCATAATCGAGTGGATAAATGGCTTATGCTCTATTTTGTTAGGCATGAATGATAAAAAAAACATGGAGTTAATAAATGCTTTATGCTCTATTTCGCTATGAATGAATGATTGATATGAAACCATGAGGACTATAATTTCAGGATTCTTAAACAGAGATAATTCTAAGTGAAAACCAAGAATAAGACTAAACATTTTTTTATTGGGGGGGTGGGTGGGTTGGTCCTCAAAGATAGCAATTTTGAAGAGAGATTTACTTTTTTTCATTCTTTTAGTTTGATTTTGGTCCTAAAGCTTTATCTATCTACATTTTTGTGAAAAAATCATAATTGCACTAAACCACTACAACATTATTATGTTTACAATTGGATATTGAGGTGATGGAATTTTTGTTTATAATTCCTAACTGAAGAAAGTCAGTTAACTTTTTTTTTGTTTTGCATTATTTTTGCAGAATATCTGAAGGCGATCGATTAGGCATAGATTAAGAGATGATATGGATGATACTATTTGGGAAAAGGAGACAGATGCTATGGAGGACGATGATGAAAATGAATCGGTTGAATCCAAGATAGTGATGGATTGAGCGTAGCTAGTGATATTGGGCAGACGAAGTTGGAAGTAAATGATGGACATGTCTGTGAAGGAAACAAACCCTATATTGATATGGAATTCAAATCCGAAGAAGCAGCTTACATCTATTATAATTGTTAAGGTAAAAAAATGGGGTTTTACATCCGTAAAGGTAAGGTTAACCACTCAAATAAAAAGAAATTTATCACTTCTCATAAATTTTTATTCGCAAGGGCAATTTTTAAGGAAAATGATAAACGGAGAACCGATCCCATAGCGAGGCCATGGCGAGAAGTTCAAGAAGGTTGCACGGCAATAATGGGAATTAAATTGGTAGACACCAACATATGAGTTGTGAATTATTTTATGAAAGAACATATACATGGTTTGGTAACCCCTTCAAAAACTACAAAGAAACATACCCACAAGAAGATGACAGCTACAACAAAATCATTAATTGACACATTTCACCAATCGATGAGACCTTCACAGATTTCAACAACTTTAACAATGTTAGATGCGGGAGAGAATATTGTTATTAGCTAGCAAGACACTCGTAATTACCTTAAAAAATAGGGAGAGAGGAAGAGAGACGGAATTCGTACCTCTAAGGAAGACGGAAGTGGGACTGTGTGAGTCGTGTGACTCACTTCGGCTTCGGTTTCGGCTTCGGCTTCGGCTTCGGCTTCGGCTTCGCCTTCGGCCACGGGAGTGGGAGAGTGAGGGAATGGGGGGAGGGGGGAATGTGGTCCGTGGGACTGTGGGAGGAATGGGAGGGAGGGGCTTTAAATAAAAAAAAAATTTCGGGCCAAAAGGGTTCAGCTTCGGGAGTGGGAGAGTGAGGGAATGGGGGGGAGGGCTTCGGGAGTGGGAGTGGGAGTGGGAGAGTGAGGGAATGGGGGGGAGGGAGGGGCTTTAAATATAAAAAAAATTTCGGGCCCAAACAAAAGGCTGAATGACCGAAACCAGAAGTGCTGCAGTGGCCACCGAAAGTGAAAGCAAAACAGGGAAACAGCTGGCCGGATTTTTCGGGCCAAAACAGCGAAACAGCGAAATATCGTCGATATTTCGCGATATCTCGCGCGAGATTTCGCGAAATATCACGACCGGCCGAAACTTTCGCCAGCTGCAGCACATGGGTGGGCCCCAGCTGTCGGAAGAAGATTCCGTTCCGCGATATTTCGCGCGATATCTCGCGAAATATCGTCGATATATCGACGCCACGTGTCGGCTTCTGCCGCGCCCACGTGAAAATGGGCCCCACCTGTCTGGCGAAATAAATACCCCTAATATCGACGATATTTCGCGCGATATATCGCGAAATATCGACGATATTTCGCGATATCTGACACGCCACGTGAGGTGGGGCCGCTGTCAGTCGATATTTCGCGATATTTGGCGTTTCCATTTATATCGCGAAATTTCGAGCGATATTTCGCGATTTTTTTACATTTTTAATTCCGCTCGATATTGTTGCGGGATTTCGTACCGGGCTTTTGATTTTCCGAAATATTTCGCGATATTTCGCGAAATATTTCGATTTTTTGATCTATGGCTGCCCCTTTCTCCCCGGTCGTGGATCCTGCTCCTGTTCGGCGCTACCCAGCGCGCGAACATCACCCTCATGACAGATATGACTACTCTCCTGACAGGTTTGGCTACTCTGCTTTTCCCTCTGACTCTCCTGACCCCCCTGGCTACTCTGCCAGTGCCTCCTATTCACCATCTTTTCAGGCTTTTCTTACTACTATACACACCTATCGGGAGCCCCAATCGTACCGTGAGGCAGCTTTACATCCAGAGTGGCGGCAGGCCATGTCAGTTGAGCTTGAGGCTTTTCAGGGATTTGGTGCCTTGTCCCTCTGGTGTGGTGCCTGTTAGCTGCAAGTGAATATTCAAGGTCAAGACTCGACCTGACGGATCCATTGAGCGGCACAAGGCTCGCCTCGTTGCTCGTGGCTTCTCCCAGGAGTATGGGATTAATTACGAGGAGACGTTTGCTCCAGTTGCTCGGATGACTATTGTGCGCACCCTCTTAGCTGTGGCAGCTGCTCGAGGGTGGCCACTCCATCAGATGGATGTCACCAATGCATTCCTCCACGGTGATCTCTCCGAGGAAGTCTACATGACTCCTCCTCCGGGCGTTTCAGTTCCTCCAGGGCACGTGTGTCGTTTGCGCCGAGCCATCTATGGGCTCAAGCAGGCCCCTCGTGCCTGGTTTGAGCGATTCCGCAGTGCAGTCCTGGCCGCCGGGTTTGTTGAGCGTCACTCCGACTATGCCCTGTTCACTCACTCCTCCAGTCAGGGTATTGCAGTTCTTCTCCTCTATGTGGATGATATGATCATCACTGGGGATGACAGTGCCATCGCATCCCTTCAGTGGCACCTCCAGAGTCAGTTTGAGATGAAAGATCTAATCTCTCTTCGCTACTTTTTGGGCCTTGAGATTGCCCAGTCAGCTCGTGGTCTGTTGGTCTCCCAGCAGAAGTACATCTCCGACATCCTAGCTGATGCTGCTCTTACTGACTCCCGCACTGCTGATACACCCATGGAGCTCAATTTGAAGCTTCTAGCTACAGATGGTGAGCCGCTCCAGGATGTCTCCCGCTACCAGAGGCTGGTTGGGATGCTCGTCTATCTCACTATGACCCGGCCAGACATTGCCCATGCTGTTGGCATTGTCAGTCAGTTTGTTCAGGCTCCACGGTCAATTCACTATGCAGCTATCCTTCGGATTATCCGCTATCTCCGGGGCACCATCACCCGTTCATTACTGTTTCCCTCCACCTCTCCGTTGGTGCTGCGTGCCTACTCCGATGTAGATTGGGCAGGAGATGCAGCCACTCGCCGCTCTACTACAGGATACTGTGTGTTTCTGGGTGATTCACTTATTTCGTGGCGCAGCAAGAAACAGGAGTCTGTTGCTCGCTCCAGCACCGAAGCCGAATACAGGGCTATGGCTTCCACCACCACAGAGATTGTCTGGCTTCGCCGCCTTCTGCTCGACTTGGGAGTTGTGATATCCGGGCCCACCCCTCTCTTCTGTGACAACCGGAGTGCTATTCAGATTGCTAGCAACCCGGTCTTCCATGAGCGAACAAAACATATTGAAGTTGATTGTCATTATGTTCGCCAGGAGTTTCTCGACCACACCATCTCCCTGCCATACATTTCATCATCGGAGCAGACTGCTGATTTTCTGACGAAGCCCCTTACGATTGCTCGCTTCCGGCATTTTATTGGCAAACTCTCGGTTCATGATCCAACGTGAGTTTGAGGGGGAGTCTCCAAACCCTAGCCGTCATCTCCTAACAGAGACAAAGTAGGATCAAAATAGACCTTTAAATAGGAAACAACTACTAGACTTGGAGTCTATGAAGCAACTAGCCTTGGAGTCTACATGTGTCCATATAAAAGATAGAAAAGGATTACATAAACATTGATAGAGAAATAAAAGGATTCAGCCCTGTCCAATCACTCTTAGAAGGCCTTCAATTTAATTATGTCCAAATGCAAATATTGCCTTTGAAATAGTTGCCTGCAACCATGGTCCGGCTAGTGCAAGTGTTACATGTCATGGTTTTTGCATATCTACATGCTTACATCCCATTTAATAAAAGAGCATGATTTTTTTCTTAAAACTAGTCATTTTTTTTACATTGTCAGACCTTGCTAAATCTGTTCGGTATAAATTTGAAATTAGTTGCAAGTCAATCAGAAATATTTATCGTGTTCATGTAAAATATATTTAATTTTTTGGAAGTGGCTAGAGGAGGAAAAACAGAAAGGAGGAAAATGAGAGGTTCATCTTAGTAACTAATTACTTGTTTATATTGGTTTCATTTAATACAACAAAATTTGCTTTTATGAACACGTCAATGTCATTGCTAAATCAAAAAAAAAAGGTGATTTTTTGATATTAGGTTGGTAGCTACTTGGAATAGGGTGTTCAAACTATGGAGTGGGATGATGGGATCCGTAAATCTTTATGCTAAGTTGGTATGTTTTTCAGGGAAAGGAAAGATTGATGTTCTTAGTGGGCTTCGCATGTATTGCTTGTTTGAGATTATATGCATCCATTTGGCGTTGGATCTTTGTTGTGTTGTTCCTTAGTTTATTTGAAATCATTCTATGGAAAATTGTGATATTTCTGAAACCTGTGGAATTCGTTAAGGGATACTTGCATCATGTATCATATAGAGTACATTCAGTGTTGAATCTAACCATATTTGATCCAATTTGAAAATTGTAAAACCAAATTTTCCTCTTCTTTTTGAATCTTGGTGCTATGAATATATTTAGGGTCAATTAGACTTACCCCCCTAAAATGATTTCAATTAGTGTTGCCCCCAAAAAACTGGAATTAACCCCAAAAAAATTTGACTTACCCCCCTCCCCCCCCCCCCCCCCCCCCACCACAAATGTCTATATGGTATTTTGAGATACCCCCAATTCCGTCTACTTATCTCATTGAAATTTTGGGGGTTAAGTCAAAGTTAGGGGTAACACTAATTGAAATCATTTTAGGGGGATAAGTCTAATTGGACTATTAACATAGGGGGGTAAGTCAAATTGACCCTATATATTTAAGAGGAGAAAATTTTATTAGGCTTTACTTGAGTTGCAGATTTGAGCTAATATGTGTGTTAGATGCTATGCTATGGGGGACACCTCTAATTGAGCCCTTGAAGCCGTGTCAACCCGTGTCGACATGGATTCCCGTGTCCACTCGTGTCGACACGACATGATACTATCGCTCCATGTTATTAAACCGAATGTTGTGAGTCTCTTCCTTCTCCAATTGGGTGAACAGAGGGAAATGGTAGACCATGTAGGAGTCGAATTCCAAAGGGGTATTAATTTTCAATTTATATCAATTTCATAATTTTGTTGATATATATATATATATATATATATATATATATATATATATATATATTAACCCTCAAGTGCTCACCTTTGGTGAGATCCAGTCCCTGCGACCTAGACCAGAAACATATGCACTGGAAGTCCTGCAACCCCCTTCACGGAGCACAGCAACATATGATGTTTGCTATGCTCCGTGTAGGGTAACATATGCACTGGAAGCGGTGCAACAGATGCAATAGAGAGCTGCAACGTATTGTGTTAGAGAGCAAACATAGTATAGGTGTGATGCATGCACCGAACAAACAATGCATCACAGCCATACAAATTAAATTGGGCGGTCCATGGTGCTCGGATCGCACCAAAGGTGTGCACTAGAGGGGGACCTCTCTCTCTCTCTCTCTCTATATATATATATATATATATATATATATATATATATATATATATAGAGAGAGAGAGAGAGAGAGAGAGAGAGAGAGGGAGGAATGATAAAATGCGGTGTGCGGTGCGTGCGGCATTGCACCGCAGTCGCCTGATGCACCGCTGCGTGCATCGCACGCACCGCAGCGGTGCATCAGGCGGCTGCGGTGCGACGCCGCACGCACCGCACACCGCATTTTATCATTCCTCTCTCTCTCTCTCTATATATATATATATATGGGTCGGGATCGGCTGACTCAGCAAATTTTGACCCAGCAATAACCCAGCACCCTTTGATGCACCTAGAGGTTTTAGAATGAGCTTATTTTTTGTACCTCACAAAAAATAAGCTCATTCTAAAACCTCTAGGTGCATCAAATGCGCTCTTCAAATCAACGGTTTTCGATTGTCAATCTTAGCCGTTGATTTGAAGAGCGCATTTGATGCACCTAGAGGTTTTAAAATGGGCTGATTTTTTGTAAGGATGATCAACATACCATAGACAACATGCCTACAAAAAATCAGCCAATTCTAAAACCTCTAGGTGCATCAAAGGGTGCTGGGTTATTTGCTGGGTTAAAATTTGCTGGGTCATCCGATCCTGACCATATATATATATATATATATATATATATATATATATATATATACAGTACGGTTCTCTGGCCCGACGTCGGGCATGCTTATCTTGCCCAACAAAAAAAATTGAGGGACCTATAGGTTTTATAATTTGCTGATTTTTGGCGAGGATGATCATCTTGCCATAGATAGGACCTCCACCAAAAATCAACAAATTATAAAACCTCTAGGTCCTTCAAATATGTTATTCAATTTAACAGTTAAAATAGACGGTCGATAATGAAGAACACCTTTGAGGGTCCTAGAGATTTTATAATTTGCTGATTTTTGGTGGAGGTCCTATCTATGGCATGATGATCATCCTCACCAAAAATCAGCAAATTATAAAACCTCTAGGTCCTTCAAATTTTTTTGTCGGGCAAGAGAACCGTACTGTATATATATATATATATATATATATATATATATATATATATATATATATATATATATATATATATATATATATATATATATATATATATATATATATATATATATATATATATATATATATATATATATATATATATATATGAGGGCAGGGAGCTTGCACCTGAGGTGTAGCATCGTTGCTGCACCTCTCGCTTGTTTACCCTCCCTAGAAGTTTTAGAATTTATTGATTTTTGGTAGGTGTGTTGTCTAGGGTAAGGTGATCATTCTCACCAAAAATCAGCAAATTCAAGAACTTCTAGGGTCATCAAATAAGCTTGGAAAAATTAACGGTTACAGTGAATGGTCGAAAATATTTTGAACATTTGATGACCTTGGAAGTTTTAGAATTTACTGATTTTTTGTGAGGATGATCACCTTACACTAGAGAACACATCCACCAAAAATCACTAAATTCTAAAACTTCTAGGATGGCAAACAATGCCTGAGGTGCAACAACGACGCTGCACCTCAGGCCTAGGCTCCCTTATATATATATATATATATATATATATATATATATATATATATATATATATATATATGTATATATATAGAGAGAGAGAGAGAGAGAGAGAGAGAGAGGATACAAGGTATAGGCTGACAGCCTATTTCGATGAAATGAGCAGCCACCCATTTGATGCCCCTAGAAGTCTTAGAATGTGCTGATTTTTTGTGAGCATATGTACCTTACCTAAGATAGAACACCCACAAAAAATCAGCAAATTCTAAAACTTTTAGGGGCATGAAATGTAATATTTCAGATTAACGGTGACAACAAACGCTCGATAAAACATCTAACATTTGATGCCCCTAGGAGTTTTAGAATGTGCTGATTTTTTGTGGGTGTTCTATCTAAGATAAGGTACTTATGCTCACAAAAAATCAGCAAATTCTAAGAGTCCTAGGGCCATCAAATGGGTGGCTGCTCATTTTGTCGAAATAGGCTGGCAGCTCATTTCCCGTTTCCTCTCTCTCTCTCTCTCTCTCTCTCTCTATATATATATATATATATATATATATATATATATATATATATATATATATATATATATATATATATATATGGGGAGGGATACTCTTACTCATGGCCTCTTACTCATATAGTTACCTATGATCTGGGCATATATATATATATATATATATATATATATATATATATATATATATATATATTGGAGGGATACTCTTACTCATGGGCCTCTTACTTATATAGTTACCTATGATCCGAGCCGTCCATTAGATCCCGACGTACGGTTCGGATTAGATGGGGAGTTAAAGCAATTGTGTCTGCATTAAATGCCCGTATTAAAAGCCCGCATTTAATGCGGACACCATTGCTTTAACTTCTCATCTAATTCGAACCGTACGTCGGGATCTAATGGACGGCCCGGATCATAGGTAACTATATGAGTAAGAGTATCCCTCCCCTATATATATATGGGATACTCTTACTCATGGCCTCTTACTCATATAGTTAGTTACCTATGATCCGGCCCCTCCATTAGATCCCGACGTACGGTTCGGATTAGATGGGGAGTTAAAGAAATGGTGTCCGCATTAAATGCGGGCTTTTAATACGGGCTTTTAATACGAGCTTTTAATACGGGCATTTAATGCGGACACCATTGCTTTAACTCCCCATCTAATCCGAATCGTACGTCGGGATCTAATGGACGGCCCGGATCATAGGTAACTATATGAGTAAGAGGCCATGAGTAAGAGTATCCCTCCCCTATATATATATATATATATATATATATATATATATATATATATGGGAAAGGATTTGGTGAACTTGAGTTCACAAATGAATGGTGAAACGTGGTTTATATTGCGTCATGTGTCCATTGAAAAGACATAAAGCAAGTAAGAGGGGACATCCATTTATGAGGGTTGAACACTGAAAAGACATAAAGCTAAAAGTAAAAGAGGGTTGGACACTTTCTTAGGCCACGTGGCAGCTTCTGCATTCGAATTCACCATTTGAATAGTGAACTCAAGTTGAGTTTCCTGGGCCCATATATATATATATATGTATATATATATACCCACGTGTCTTCGTATCCATCTTTTATGATTTTGCCGTGTTCGACCCCCATGTCTGTGTCAATGCTCGACACCCGTGTCCGTGTCTAGATATCATAGGTTAGATGTAGGACCTTCAAACATCTGCTGTAACTTTTAGTCTTGGATGTGTTCTTTATTTTGTTAAGTTAGCATCCGTGATGAAAAGATGTTTAATGAAATTGAATGCTTTTACATTTTCACTTATTGACTCTTTCTTTTGATGATGACATATTTATAAATCTTGAGTTTGGATTAAAAATCTAAATATTGTAAAATTTTTAGCATCAAATCCATAGCGCATTTTGGTTGTCATGTCATGATTTAGCGATATATAAATCCCAACATGGTAGGCAATGCCCCGTGGATTTTCCTACTAAATATTAGTAAATATGACTTCTTACTAACTCATGGTGCATTGGCTTGTATGTCGCTCAATACGATTATTGTACACTTATATTGCAGCTAGCTAGTGCGGTCACAATCACTAATATTTGAGCCCGTGTCTACAAGGTGACCATGCCTACTTTCCTATCCCTAGCCATGAAATGCTTTGTCATGGACATCTAAATATACAAAGGATACCTCAATAAAGTTCGAGGGTATCTCACCACCTTGAAGCAGTGAAGGAAACACTATCCGTCTCTGCCTCTTAGGTTGTCATGGATTTTTTCCTCAGTTCCTTTAGTGTTAGTTACAACCTGTTTGAACTTAATATGAAACTTTTTCCAACCAAAGAATTTGCACAATCCATGTTAAAGGATTAAAAAAACAATTAAGATCTCAAAAAGACCATGTTGCCTTACTGATTTATTTTGATGCTAGGTTTCTGCAAAAAAATCAAGTCAAAATGAGCTCTCATGATAATCAAGAGTACAAAATTGACTTGTCCAATCCCAATTTTTGGGATTGGCTTTAAATATCCTGCGCTGCCATGGATCATACCCAAGGCCAAATCCTCCAATAAATTGAAATTTCCAAACAGTGAGGTTAAGGGACGTATTGAAGAGGAATTCAAGATCTATCATTTAGTCTTGATATTCTCATATTCATGGTACCATATGCTAGAATTGTTGCAATTAACTCCAAAAGAAGTCGAGATTTTTTAATGTGGCACAATCAACAAGGCCTGTCCCTATTTCTTTAGACTGGTTTATGTATCTTGCTCTACCATTCATCCTACTCAAGGCCAATTCCTCAAAAACATAGAAATTGTGTTTTTTTTTCTCACTACTTCTGTCCAAGTCTGTTCTCTTCTGCTCTTCTTTTCTAATCCCTTGGCAAGGATCTGAAACATCTTCTCTCACCAGGCTCCATGAGGTTATGGATATGACGGGACCCCAGGCACTTTACAGCCTAGTCTTTTCCTTTTCTGCTGCTGAATCCATTGAATAAAATGATATTTCACCATTTGGAAGTTTTTTGTTGATATCCATTGATGAAGTTTTCACTTCTCATTTGTTGCATCCTCTGCAAGGTGGAACTTTGGACTGTTTGTGTGTTAAGTGCTTTTGGATTCAAGATATGCAAAATACCATAGTCTATTCTCTTGATACTGTTTGAAATCATCCTATATCAGTGGTTACTTCTTTATGAACCTCAACATGCGGAATATTGGACTAAGGAACATATGGTTGGAAAGATTTTGAGAGCTTCGAAGATTATGAAATGGATATGATGCTTGTTGGATAAGGAATCAACCTCATTTAATCCTTTATCTGTTAATTTATACCAGAAATCATAGATTACTTGTTTTATGAACTTTAATGGTGTTCTTTTATTCTTAATAATCTATATCTAGGGTGACTTATCTACTATGTATCTCTCTTATTATGGTACCTAACCCTATACCCTTTGCCACAATTTTCATGCTTATCAATTAATATTGCTGTGCAGGTCCTCCCGGATGGGGTATGCTTGTTTTAGTTTACTTAAAAAGGATCATAACTGTCAAATAGCTGTGAGACCATATCTTGCTAGTTTCTCCAATATGAGTTTATTCTTTGCAAATCAAACATATTTAATGGACTTTTCATGCACTATGGTTCCATCTTGTAATTGTGGAACCCATATGGATGAAAAATTGAAAAGAAAATTGCTATATTCAAGTCATTAAATGTATGTCGTACAAATGATGTTTGAAGGTAACTGTTTACCATATCCAATGCTTTACATGTTTCAGGTACTTCATAAGTGCCGATCTATAGCAAAATTTGGGGTCCCATTCAGGTCTATGGTAACAACTGGAGGTTTTCGTCAAAAAACTCAATTGGATAACCTTCAACAAGAATTGGATGTACTCATTGCAACACCCGGCCGTTTTGTTTTCTTACTCCAAGAAGGTTACTTGCAACTAGCTAATCTCAAATGGTAAGCATGCTTAAAATTTTCAAGTGTCATTTCTTGGAGTCTAATGAGATAAACCTATGTTCTGTATGTTATCAATTGTTATGTAATTGTTTTATTATGCACATTTTGAGCTGACATTAGCATTCATCTTTCGCCAAATGAAAGTGTTCATGGGTTCATGGGAATCCAGGTGTTTAGTAAAAGGTTTGGTTTTATAATAGGGTTTATTCTTAGGTTGGAAGAAGGGAAAATCAGAGTTAATTTCAGAGAGGGGGAGATTGGGGTATTGATTCATGATAAGAGGGAAGGGGAAAAGAGGATTTAGGTCTCTGCGAAGCAAGGAGCAGAAATGCAAGGCAACGCGTCGCGATTGGAGAGCTGCGGTCCATGCGTGAACAAGCAAGGAGGTGACGGATCTGACCTGCAAAACAGCGACAAGGGTCTTTGTTGGCGGCGGGCGGCGATTGGGCCTTCCTCTTCCTTCTCTCTCTCTCTCTCTCTTTTTCTTTTCCCTTCTCAAGCTCTATAACAGATAACAGGTTCTCATTTTATTTCTCCTCAAGATCTATAGAAATAGAGAGAAATTGGCCAAGGATAAAGAGGGAAGGGGGAATCCGTGTGTTAATGTATATACCGGGTCGGGTTCTATGTACAGTCGGGTCGGATTCTATGTGTATACATGTACTTATATATTGGGCTTTAGTCCCTCAATGAGAACCATTCCATTCTCTCCAAACCCTAGCCGTCATCTCCTAACATGGTATCAGAGCTCTAGGGTTTTTTCATGCGACGACGGCGACCACCTCCGGTCTTCCCCTTCACCCGGCAGCCCCCCCTCCGACCTCCCTGCCCCTCCCCTCCGCCCGCCCGGCTCCCCCCGCACCTCCCCTCCGCCCGACCTGCCCCCCCCGCACCTCCCCGCCTCTCCCCTCCGCCCGGCCCCCCCGCACCTCCTCGACCGCTCCCCCTCCCCCTGCCCGGCCTCCCCTCCCCCAGCCGTGCCCCCCGCACCTCCCCTCCGCCCGCCCTGCCCCCCCGCACCTCCCCGCCTCTCCCCTCCGCCCGTTCGGCCCCCCCCGCACCTACCCTCCCCCCGCCCCGCCCCCCCGCACCTCCCCGACCGCTCCCCCTCCACCTGCCCGGCCTCCCCGACCTATCCCCGCCGCCCGCCCAGCCCCCCGACCCCTCGCCTTTGCCCACCCGGCCCCCCCCAGCCCTCCCGACCCCTCCCTCCGCCCGATAGGCTCCCCTAGCCCCCCCCCGGCACCTCTCCTCCCTCCGATCAACCCTCCCGACCCCTCCCTCCGCCCGACAGGCCCCCCCAGGCCCCCTCCCTCCACCCCGCAGGCCCCCCCCACCCTCCCCTGCACCCCCGCCCCCTCCTACACCCCCTGAAGCCCCACCGCCCCCCTTCTCCTCTGTACCGAACTGCCCGTCTCCTCTGTACGGACTGTCTTAGACCTCCTTTGTGCCGGCTCGCCCCCGTACTTCAGGGGTATGGCTTCCTACAGTATCTCTCGCCTCCCATATTGCCTGCACACAGTCGCTGCTCGTCGAGTCCCTCCGTATCCTCGTTTTGATGGTATTCTCGGGCCACGTCCCTCCACCACATCAGTCGACTGTGGACGTCGTCAGGATCCCCTCCGCCATGATGGCGAGACTGTTGCTGCTGCTGATCTCCCTACTTCAGCACCGCCTGCCACCACTCCTGCTCCGTCTCGCTCTTACTCCGACCGCCTCCAGCGCTTTGAGGAGTTACTGTTGCGATACCTCGCCCCCATCAGCTCTTCGACAGATCACAGTCTCTCTGCCACTCTGGGTACTTCTGCTCAGTCTCGGTCTTACTCCGATCACCTCCAGCGCTTTGAGGAGTTACTGTTTCGATACCTCGCCTCCACCAGCTTTTCGACAGCTCATAATCTCTCTGCCCCTCCGGGTATTACTGTTTCATGGATCTTCGACTCGGGTGCCTCCTGCCACCTTACCTCCGATCCTTCTGTCCTCACGGACTGTAGCCCTGCTCCTACCCATATGGGAATCCATACTGCTGACGGGACTCGTCTACCCATTTCGCAGTGTGGATCCATCACCCCTGCCTCCGATCCCACTGGTCGCCTAACCTTATCTTGTGTTCACCTTGCTCCCCGCTTAAACATTAACTTAATATCTATTAGTTCTCTTTGTGACTCGGGCCTGATCGTTACATTTACTTCTTCTTGTTATGTGCAGGATCCGCGGACGGGTCAGAGAGTTGGGCTGGGTCGTCGAGCAGGGGGACTATATCAGTTGGATCACCTTCAGGTTCCCACTTCCACTCCGTCAGCTCTGTCTGTTACCTTTGATGCCGATTTGTGGCATAGAAGGTTAGGTCACATATCCAGTGATCGACTTCAAAGCGTTTTTCGCTCTGACGCTTTGAGTCGGGTGTCCTCTCCTCTCTCTGTCTGCACTGGGTGTCGATTAGCAAAGCACCTTGCTCTTCCTTTTTCTACTAGTGTTTCCCGTTCCAGCGCCCCTTTTGATCTCGTGCACTTTGACGTGTGAGGTCCTGCTCCAGTTGCCTCTTTTACTGGTTTTTTGTATTATATATGAGCTTCATAGATGATTACTTCCGCTGCACCTGGGTCTATCTCATGCGTCGCCGCTCCGAGATTCCTCATATTTACAGGACCTTCACTACTATGCTTCACACCCAGTTTGGTCGGCGCATTAAGACTTTTCGGTCTGATTGTGCCCAGGAGTATCTCTCCTCTGAGATGCGCGAGATCCTTCAGACTCACGGCACTCTTCACCAACAGTCGTGTCCCCACACCCATGAACAAAACGGAGTCGCCGAGCGCAAACATCGCCATGTCCTCGAGACAGCACGAGCTCTACTTCTGTCTGCTTTTGTTCCACATTCCTACTGGGCTGAAGCTGTCCTTACCGTTGTTCACCTCATCAACACTACTGGGCTGAAGCTGTCCTTACCGTTGTTCACCTCATCAACATCACTCCGTCCTCATCTCTCTCTGGTGTTTCCCCGTACGAGCGGCTTTACTCCACATCTCCTGACTACTCTCTTCTTCGTACCTTTGGGTGCACGTGTTTCGTCCTCCTCCCTCCCCATGAGTGTACCAAACTTTCTGCTAGGTCTGTTAGGTGTGTTCACTTAGGACTCAGTCGGGAGCACAAGGGCTATCGGTGCTACGATCCCTTGGCTCGCCGGATCCGTGTCTCTCGCCACGTCTCCTTTGTAGAGGATGTCCCGTACTTTTCCACTGAGTTCCGGGATCTTTCCTCACCACTTACGTCATCTTCTACGTCGTCACCCCCTCTCAACATCCCTTTCCTACCTCCGTATCTTGCTCCTACGCTTACCTTTTCGGTTGAGCCTCCTCCACCACCTCCACCTCCCTCGTCTCCACCACCTCCCTCTCCCCCGTCACCTCCCCCACCACAACCTATTACTCGTGTCTATGTTCGTCGGTCTGCAGCTCCTCCTCCAGAGTCGGTTCACGCTGGTACTCCCTCACCTGATGCTGTTGCTCCTTCCTCACCGGTCGTGGATCCTGCTCCTGTTCGGCGCTATCCGGCGCGCGAACATCACCCTCCTGACAGATATGACTACTCTCCGGACAGGTTTGGCTACTCTGCCTTTACCTTTGACTCTCCTGACTTCTCTGGCTACTCTGCCATTGCCTCATATTCTCCAGCTTATCAGGCTTTTCTTACCGCACTTCACACCCACCGGGAGCCCCAGTCATACCGTGAGGCAGCTTTACACCCAGAGTGGCGGCAGGCCATGTCAGTAGAGCTTGAGGCTTTTCAACGGATCCAGACATAGGATTTGGTGCCTTGTCCCTCAGGCGTGGTGCCTGTTTGCTGCAAGTGGATCTTCAAGGTCAAGACTCGCCCTGACGGATCCATTGGGCGACACAAGGCCCGCCTCGTTGCTCGTGGCTTCTCCCAGGAGTATGGGATTGATTATGAGGAGACGTTTGCTCCAGTTGCTCGGATGACTACTGTGCGCACCCTCTTAGTTGTGGCAGCTGCTCGAGGGTGGCCTCTCCATCAGATGGATGTCACCAATGCGTTCCTTCACGGTGACCTCTCCGAGGAAGTATATATGGCTCCTCCTCCGGGCATTTCAGTTCCTCCAGGGCACGTTTGTCGTTTACGCCGTGCTATCTACGGGCTCAAACAAGCACCTCGGGCATGGTTTGAGCGTTTCCGCAGTGCAGTTCTGGCAGCTGGGTTTGTCGAGAGATACTCTGACGACGCTCTGTTCACCCGCTCCTCCAGTCAGGGTATTGCTGTGCTACTTCTGTATGTGGATGATATGATCATCACCGGGGATGACAGTGCTACCATAGCTTCCCTTCAGCGTCACCTTCAGAGCCAGTTTGAGATGAAGGATCTAGGCCCTCTCCGGTACTTTCTTGGCCTTGAAATTGCCCTGTCAGCTCGAGGATTGTTGATCTTCCAGCAGAAGTACATCTCTTATATTTTTGCCGAGGCTGCTCTTACTGATTCTCGTACTGCTGACACGCTTATGGAGCTCAACTTGATGCTCCTCTCTACTGATGGTGAGCCTCTCCAGGATATCTCCCGTTATCAGCGGCTGGTTGGGATGCTCGTTTATCTCACCATGACGAGGCCTGACATTGCCCATGCCGTTGGTATTGTCAGTCAGTTCGTTCAGTCTCCTCGCTCGGTTCACTATGCTGCAGTCCTTCGGATTATTCGGTATCTCCGTGGCACTATCACTCGATCGCTGTTGTTTCCCTCCACATCTCCACTGGTTCTGCGTGCTTACTCCGATGCGGATTGAGCTGGAGATATTGCTACTCGTCGATCTACCACCGGCTACTGCGTGTTCCTTGGTGATTCCCTCATTTCTTGGCGCAGCAAGAAATAGGAGTCTATTGCACGCTCCAGCACCGAAGCCGAATACCGAGCTATGGCTTCCACCACTACAGAGATTGTCTGGCTTCGACGTCTTCTACTCGACTTGGGAGTCAGGATTTCTTGGGCTACACCTCTATTCTGTGACAACCGGAGTGCCATTCAAATTGCTAGCAATCCGGTTTTTCATGAGCAGACCAAACACATCGAGGTCGACTGTCATTATGTTCGGCATGAGGTTCTTGCCAACATTATCTCCCTGCCGTTCTTTCTCTCGACAGAGCAGACGGCTGATTTTCTCACCAAGCCCCTGACGATTGCTAGATTTCGTCATTTTATAAGCAAAATCTCGGTACATGATCTACCGTGAGTTTGAGGGGGAGTGTTAATGTATATACCGGGTCGGGTTCTATGTACAGTCGGGTCGAATTCTATGTGTATACATGTACTTATATATTGGGCTTTAGTCCCTCAATGAGAACCATTCCATTCTCTTCAAACCCTAGCCGTCATCTCCTAACACCGTGATGAAGGTGGGGTTTTGGTGGATAGCAGGTTAAGGCAGAGGGAATGCGGATTAGATAGGAAAAATGGAAAGCTTGGTTTAGGGTTTGAGGGTTGTTAAGTGAGGGTTTCCAGAGAAGAATTGGGAGGGAAGGTGGTTGAGGGCTTAAATGGAACCAAATCTGCTGTGGTTTTTTTTTTTTACAACTCTGTAATTAAAGAAATAAATAGAGCCTATTTCCGCCCCACATCCTATCAAGATATTGGTTGTGGGATGCAACATCTTTTTCTCACCGAAGCTGGTCCCACATATGATGTAAATCATATTTGCCGATTATGTCACACCTTAGGCCTCTCATCTTCAAGTAACAAAGCCTACCCTTTCTTGTCTCAAATACGGACATCACTGCAGTTTCATGTGACTTGCCTAAGAAAGACCTGTTCTCTTCCGCTAATGGCTTAGATGTTGATTGGATGGTTATAGATGTTGTCATCTTTTGCGTATTTCTAAATGATTGCTTGTGTCATCATGTGCTGACTACTTGTCTTTCGTTGTTACTCTACTGGAGTCCCTTGGATCTATTATTTGCTATCCAAGCTACAAATTACTCATTTCAAGCTTCGCCATTTGCCGCAACAATAAAAAATATTATGTACCCAGCCAAAAATCCACTTTTACATGCTCGTGAGTCGTGACAGGCGTGTTACACTGTATTACTATTTTGTTTGTGAAAAACTGAATTTAAATTGGACTCGTCTGCATTTTTCCTTCTCCAAAGGAGTAGACTGACATTACTAAAGGTATTTCTTCTCCAACAGATCATAAAATGTGCTCCTAGTTTTTGTTGTTCCAAGAAAACCTCATAATTTGTGGTGTTAAAAGAGACTATAAAATGCAGAGAGGACTCTTTTCGTTTTGTATTTTTGTCACATAATCATGTTTACTAGTCATGGATGGATTCACTGTGTAATTTCCCATTCTGTGATAATAACTAATAAGAGAGAAATGCAATCTCATTTCGAACATCTTTTACTTTCTCTCCTCTTTTCTGCCCTCCTAGTTGCTTCACTCGGTTTGAAAGATCTTTGACTTGCATCCTATCTACAAGAATGAGGATAGGAAAAATCCCTAGCTTTGCAAAAATAAAACATAGAAAAAAGGAAGTAAGGAGAAAGTTGGTAGGGAACGCGTCTTGTTGTCGTTAACCGAATCCCTCAAAACTCCAAATAGGTAGATTTTTCCATTGATTTCTCCCAAATAAGTGTCAATGTTACTTTTAAAAAAATGGGGGTTCAATAGATATGGCTAGTCACTCTAAGCCCTTTTATTTCCAATTGATTCCTTTCTCTTCTGAAACTAGCAGGACCCACCTAGAGAAACTTGCCTCTCTTTTACCATTTAAGAAGGATAGAGGGCCCTTAAACTTTGGTACACGTGAAATGAGAGGTCCACCAAGTCACCAATAACTTTGCCTAAATTAGTAATAAGATTAACCACCAAGACGTTTTAATTTCAACCATTCGTCCTAATGACTGTCTAACTTGCTATCTGGCAAAAACAGTAGACAAAAAAACCTTACTAAAGCCAATATTTTAACATATAGACCTTCTCTTTTGAAGACCTTTCTTCATCCTTTGATCGTCATGGCTTGAACCTCCATCTTGGTTGCATCATCTATGTTTTATAGTGTTAGATACCCTCGCACCTCAAAACCCGGGTTGTAAGGGGAGGTCCACAGGGGGTATAGAGGGTGATGGGTGCCTCCCTCACCGATGTGGGACTATTCGTCAACACTCCCTCTCACACGGAGCACGCGTGGCAAAGATCCTCCCACGCGGAGCATGCGTGGCAAGGCACGATCGATGGGGAGCACCCGGAGCGGGAGCAGGAGCAGGAGACGGGCCAGCTCTGATACCATGTTAGATACCCTCACGCCTCAAAACCCGGGTTGTAAGGGGAGGTCCACAGGGGGTATATTAAGAGGGTGATGGGTGACTCCCTCACCGATGTGGGACTATTCGTCAACATATAGGATTAAATTATTTTTCACAAAAAATCATTGACTGTTTCTGCTGGTTTTTGAATGAGGAGATCAAAAGTTTAGACATTTTGAGCAAAGATTCTGCATGTGGGATGTCATGAAGTAATAAAGTGTTATTTTGAACTAATGCATCATACTCTTGTTTGTTTCCAGTGCTGTGTTAGATGAGGTTGATATCCTATACGGTGATGAAGGCTTTGAACAAGTGCTCCAAAGCTTAATTAGCTCTGCACCCATGGCAACACAGTATCTATTTGTCACTGCAACTCTTCCGGTAGATATCTACAACAAACTGGTAGAAGTGTTTCCTGATTGTGAAGTGACTATGGGACCGGGCATGCACCGTACAAGCTCTGGACTTGAAGAGGTTAGTTTTTCTATGATCTGCTTCTTTTATGTCCAAACAATATTCTTGTAACTTGTAAGTGACTACTTAACTAGCTCAGTAAAATCACGTTTGAAAACATATGCTTCAATATGGGGTGGAATGACAGTCAATGAAATGATTTTGATCAAATTTTTACTGGAATGTTTTTACATGCACTTAAGAAATTTCTTCCTCTGCCCCCCACCCCCCTTGAGTTGGGTGGTCTGCGACAGTCTCCCCATATGTTTCCATGATATATTCAGCAACCTCACTTTGTGCACCAATGTACAAAATGAAAAATTAGCTTGTAGAAGTGATATTTCATAGTCTATGATATGAATGACACACATGGATGGGTCATCTGCTCTGATATACGTGCTAGGCACTATATTTTTAAAATATGGACAGTTTGATAGGTGCACAGGAGGGTGTTCTGTATCTATGTGTATATATCTATCTATGTATTTTTTTTATGAGATATCTAGTTAAATAAGTGATTAGTTTTGTCAAATTGACATTGTCATATGACTCATATGATACTTGGAAGGGAAAAATATCTGATTCGATAGTCTGAAATTTTTTTGAAACGAAGCTTTTAGAATTTTAAATCTTGTCTGAAACGCAGTTTGGTTGAGAGTGCTTTTATCTAGAAGCGACAAGACCCGGGTGTTCAATGGAGTTGACGACTCTTGCTCATATTTGCCTTGAAAAGAGAGGATAATTTATTGGTTTCACCCCCTTTTCCCCCCAAAGTCGAATAAATTACAATAGTTTTTACCTACAGGTCTCATTTTTGGCTGGCCAAAATATACCAAGATACCTAAAAGTGGAACTCTAAACTTTGCTTGGAACCCTTAACTTATTAAATTTTAGGTTATAGTATCTGAAATTGGTAGCGAGAAAAACATCATCATCATAAAGTATCTTCTAGTTTGCACCTCTGTGGCTGCCTTATCTTAAAACTTGGATGCATAATACCTCTCATTTATTTTCATCTTCATCGTCTTCATCCAAGCCATATCCCTTCAGGTGAGGTCGACTATAAAGACTATTGATAAGAACTATCTTGCTGACTGTCATCTTGGCATCAACCTTCTAAGATTGGTGTCGAAAACATGACCAAGATAACTAGGCAGGGGAGGGGCATAAGCGAAGAAACCTAAGAAGACAATTGGTGGGTAGAGAGGCATACTTTTTGGTTACGTACTTCTAACATCATGCAACTTGGGAGCAGAAAAAAAGGAAATGACCAAGTGCTCAGTACATCACCTGTTATTGTGTTGGCACAAGATAGACCAATGATCGAAATCCATCACAAGAGGAAGAGAAATGTCTATATTTTTTAATAACCCCACAGGCTGGAAGGCTTACCACCAAGGCGAGAGGGAGGCCCGCCACTAAGAGCTGGAGGAAATGTGCCATACCACTTACACGAATCGTTGTGACCAATCCACGGGTTGAATATGTCTTACCAACTGAGCCATCAATTGGAGACAATCAAAATATAATTGAAACACCTTTGTGGCCCAAAATTATGAACCATAAACATTGCTTGGACATACTAATGAGTTGTAACTTTTAACCTTTTGTCTTAATGGGGGCCATCTATCTCATAGCACCACCGAAGCTCCTCTCCAGTCCATCCAACTCTAATTTTATTGGATATATCTCTATTAATCTCAATTCTTTTGTATAGTTATTGAAAACTGTCACATTATTGTATTTCATAGCAAATTTTTTTAATAGGACTTTGTTTGTTATGATTTCTATTTTCATGGAAGCTGCAATCTATATGTTCATTAGTTCTACTAATTTTTAAACTCATTATCTTTCAAAGCTTCCTCCATAATTCAAATGTAGCAGTTAACCATATACTTATCTTATCAATCAGCACTATGTCATATGCAAATACCATACACCAGGGAACTTCTTGAATATTAGTAACAACTTCCATGACGAGTAAAATGATATGGACTTGGTGTTGACCTTTGGTGGAGTGCCACTATGATTGGAAAATCATTTGTCCAACCGTAATTGCTTACCAAGCTAGTAATTGTTGCCTCATAGATAATTTCAATATAACTTGAGGCACACCTCTCCTTCTTAAAGCCTATCGAATTACATCTTGTGGTAGTCTATCATGTTTTCTCTAAGTCCATCAAAATCATATGAAGATTCTTTCTCTTCTCTCAAGATCTTTTTGTTTGTTGTCTCAACAAGGGTTTTAAATCTCGGTCGAAACTGGTACGTACCGGTCGGCACGTACTGGTTTTGGTCGGTTCGAGACCGGTACTGCATCCGATCCCGATACCTGGTCCGTACCGGCCGGTACTGGTACGCGGCCAGTTCAGGCCGATACTGACCGGTACGGACCGTCACTGACAGGTTAAATTTTTTTTTTTATAATTTTTTTGGTTTTTTTTCCTCAACTAGTATCGGTCCGTATCGGTACATACCAGTTCGGGGCCAACCGATACCGTGATTTTAAACCTTGGTCTCAACGAGAAAATAGACTCCATTGTTGACCAGCATGTTATAGATTTGACTTGGTTCTCCGAGTTCTTTGTTATTTTCCTTATTCTTTGTTCCATCATCCTCTCCCATAATTTAATTGTGGGACTAGTAAGTTTGTTAAAAACTGATACAAGCTATGATTAACTAAGAAGTAAGGACCAATGCAAGACCCTAACATGTGGATATACAAAGCCAATGTAACTAGAGGGGGGTGACTAGGTTTTAATAATTTTTGTACCAACTTTAAACCTAACCAATTTCATTACCGCAAACACAAGTTGCCATGATTATAAACTAGACCCTTAATCTTGCATGGCATGTATTGTATTAGCATCACACCATTGCATAGCAAGTAAGCAAGCAATCATAGAGAAAGATACATGCAATATTTTTTATGTGGTTTTGGTTCCACACAAGTACCTACATCCACGGGACCTTACGATCTAGGGTCAATACTATATCAAAGACATAATGAGGTTGGAGACTCAACAACTTGTTACTTCATAACCAATTGGGACTTATTGGTACCTCCATAACAGATGTTGCCTCTGCGCCTTGTAACTCTGAATCTACGGAACTGACTGATTGGCCTCAATCTCTAGTGCTTGACAAAGTTGACACACTACGTTCGCCTTCTCCACATAGGAGGTCTTAGGTGGCCAGCCAAATCCACACCGCCAAATCGACACGCTATCTCGTCTTTCCCCCAAGAAGCATGAACTCCTCCACATAGAAAGATTAGCCTTGAAGAAAGGTTGTATATGTCAATCGTGCTCTAAAGCCTCTATGTATCAAAAAAAACCCTAATCCACAAGCTCTCAAAAGATGTAGCAAATGAACTCTTGAGAACTCATCATTTCGTGCTCAATCATCCCTATATAGCCAAATAAATCCTAAAAGAGTCCAATTCGTCTGCATCGTGACTGTGCAAAAAATATAGTCGGATCGGCCATGCTCCTAAGTCCAATCGGCCTAAGTTAGGAGGACCTGATACAATCCCAAGAAACACGATCAGATCAGTCCGATTTGTAGTGATTGTTCTATTCGGTGATGAGTCATCTCCGAACTCTACTAGGATTTTGTAAGATTAGTTTGACTAAGAAGTTGCATCGGTCCGAAAACAAAGCACCTGTTTTCAAAGGAGTAGCCGGATCGTTCCATTTATAGTCTGGTCTCTTTGTTCTAGACACTTGTCGTTCGACCGGTCCTGGCTTACCCTGATTGGTCCGACAGTACATATGAAATGTATATTTTTTAAAACATTTTTCGATAAAACCTTTTCAAATCATTTACAAATATTTTTCTATGCAAAAGATATTTTATATGCAAACACGTAGATGAAATAAGTAAAATTTTCAACTGACATTTTTGGAAATCCGAAACAAAATCATCATGTGGATATGAGTGAATTAACCTAGTTTACTAGATAGCATATGTGCAAACTAGTTTTCTTGGTAACCTAGCTGAAACCTAATGATGAGGCATGGCTTCATGTAGTTGGAGGTTGAACTTGTTTGGTGACGTGACTACATCTCAACTCAGGTACTGATTTAATCATGAAAGTGACACACAGAGCATGATGGGAAGTAGTGAGAAAGATATAGTAAATCTAATAGTGATAATGGAGGTAGTACTAGTTCAATATGGTTGGCAAAACTTGGTTCGTAAAATTGATCCCATAGTGTTGGGTAAAGGCTTGATTGTTATATATGGTTAGCTCTGGAGGTTGCACTATTGGAAATTGTTTATTTGAAAATTGAGTTATTCAAGATGAAAGGAAGTAAGCCATTGAATTACAATAAGCAAATCTGAATTATCTAGTAAATGATAATACATATATGGTTCAAGTTATGAACTACGCGAGGCACTGAATTTATTGAGTTAGACTTGGGCCTGTTTGTTTGAACCACATGGGGCTGTTCTGATCTTTTTTTTTTTTTGGAAATCAGGCTGATCTGATCCTGTTAGCTGAATATTTGCCCTTCTCCAATTAAGAACCAGTTTGATGTCCTCTTGCACACAACATTTTTCCTTCTATTATATGCTCCAGATTCTTTGAGTGCCCATGTTAAATTCACCTGCACGAATCTCACCACGCTCTGATTCTGCATTCAGAAACTTTTAATAAAGGTCACATATTCCATGGGTACGTTTAGAAAATCCTTCTGCAATTTAAATCACAAACCCTTCTACAATTTAGATCACCATCGGAGTTGAATGTATGTGTACGTTTTGAAAACCCTTCTCCAATTTAAATCATCCATCATAGTTAGTGACATAGGCCCTGATATTTCTTGTCATGTCATGGGAATTGAGTGGTGGCATAGTCCCTAATTACCTTATCATGGTACTGAAAAATAACTCAAGAAAAGTTCCATTGCACAAAGATAAATCATGTAATTTTCTCTCTGCTCCCCCTTTGACAAAAAAAGTTTCATGTGTTCTTTCTACTCGTGGCCAATTTGATTACATTTTTCCTTTGAGAAATCCATCATGTGACACTATGAGGTAGTTCATCCTAGACCTCTACCTGTTTATTTGAAATAAAAAGATAATTTGGTTACATATGAAACTAATCTTCGGCATTGACTTATTTAATTTTGTCATTGATTTTTGTTTTGGTTTTGCTATGGTTACGGATTTATGAAGTTGGTTACGCAGATTTTTATGTTATAATATGTTTGCCTTTTGAGCGTCCACCCTTTAGCTCCTAGTTATATAGGTTTGGAGATGGGTTTATAAGAAAATATTGGAAAAAAGACAAATGGTCTGCAGCAGTTTTACTTGTTTTTGACTTGGTGGGTTCCAATGCAGATACTTGTAGAGTGCAATGGAGATCCTGGGGAGGAAAAAAATCCAGATACTGCCTTTTTAAATAAGAAAACCTCTCTGTTGCAGCTTGTGGAAGAATCTCCAGTGCCTAAAACCGTAATATTCTGCAATAAGGTTTTCAACTCTCTCTCTCTCTCTCTCTCTCTCTCTCCCTCTCTCTCTCTCTTTTAATTTGATAGGTGTCGAGTCTTTACACTGCGGCCAATTTAAACATCAGACTTGAATGGGTGGATTTGTTGAAGGACAGCAAGTCATCTGTGATGTAGATAGAATTATCACTGTCCCTTTTGTTTGAAATGTTTTCCATCTGTGGGTGCTACATGGCATCCGCAGTTCAGTGATTAAGAAAGAACACCCTTTTTTACCTCTCTTTATGAGGTTAGTTTGGATTTTGATATGAAATAAATTTCACTTTGCAATCTGCCTTGTTTTGTTGTGCAGATTGAAACATGCAGAAAGGTTGAGAACGTGTTGAAACGCTTTGACAGGAGAGAATTTTGTGTCAGAGCCTTACCATTCCATGCTGCGGTAGCACAGGAGATACGGCTCTCAAATATGAAGGAGTTTCACAATTCACAATCGTTGAAGGACTCCATGTTCCTCATCTGCACTGACAGGTAATAATCATATAGGAATGAAGCACATATGAGTGCTTTCTTTCTTTCAGACCATACATATATCTTCTCAAGTCGAAGCATGCTGCTTGTTATCTTCTGTGTCAGACCTCCCTCGTAACTCTTAGGCTGTGTTCTTTTCTTGGGAATTGGAATTCCCAGGAAACAGGATTCATTTTCACCTTCTTTCCATAACAGGTAGGGCTCACATGTTTGCTTGTTCCCGGGTAAGTGAAAGCCCACTTTTTGGTGGGATTGCATTTTTCATATGCCTCCATTGCATTTGCTCTTTCTTGAATCATTCTGGCCGGGCATTAACCCTAATGATTGAGATGGATGGATGTGATCTTGCGACAGGGCATCACGGGGCATAGACTTTGTGGGTGTGGACCATGTGATACTCTTTGATTTCCCTCGGGATCCCAGCGAGTATGTCCGCCGTGTCGGGAGGACTGCTCGTGGGGCCGGGGGGACGGGTAAGGCGTTTGTGTTCGCGGTGGGCAAGCAGGTTTCCCTAGCAAGGAGGATAATGGAGAGAAGCATGAAGGGGCACCCACTGCACGACGTGCCTTCTGCCTATGAACACGAGAGGTTGGTGCTATAAAAGGCCAGAATCGGCACTCCTTGCCATCGCCACCATTTATGCCGACATCGAGGGCAGCCTCTCACCTGTCCAATTGCCACCAGTTGCTCAAAGACCTGATTGAGTTGTCGATGGATTTATAGTGATAAAAGATCAGAACTTGTTGATTTTGGGACAGTAAATAACACCTAACTGCTAGAAGCAATATGGAAGTTGAATTGATTTTGTTTGTCACAGCAAATGTATTTCTAAGAGCACTTTAAAAAAAAAAAAAGGTATTTCTAAGCTCGTAATGAAATCAGAACCCTGTCTCTGTGATTGGAGGTCTACATAAGGATGCTCAAATGATGGCTACAAAATCTCTGTGATTGGAGGTCTACATAAGGATGTTCAAATGATGGCAACAAAATATAGAACTTTTTCGAGTCGCGAGTATCCTTGGAGGACTTCTGTATATGAGAGTTAGTCGTGTGACCTTGACTCTGGGAATATGGCTATTCCTTAGTAAGAAGCAATGCAACAATACAATGTTTTACCACCTTTTTTTTTAGAATTTTTGAGACAGAACATAAAATATTAATATTTTAATAAACGGAACAAAAGTTTAGTAATTGAAAAAAATGGAATAGTACGCCATCTCAAATGGCGTAAAGTATTTATGTCATTTGAAATGACATAAAACTAGAGCGGTAAATTTAAATGCCGAAGTTGTCCTTACCTTACGCCATCTGAAATGGCGTAAATCATTTACGCCATCTCAAATGGTGTAAATTTTTTGCCAAAATAGCCGTTAGCCTTCTAAAAATAACGATCAAAATAGTCTTTAGTCAAGAAAGGTTAAAAATAAATAGAAATATTAATTTTACGTCATCTCATTTGGCGTAAACCTATGGGCACTTTCGGTATTTTAATTTATCACTCCATTCTTACGCCATTTGAGATGGCGTACTATTTTGCTTTCCCCAATTACTAAACTTTTGTTCCATTTATTAAAATATTAATAATTTTTGTTCCGTTTCTCAAATTTTTTTTTTTTGGCAACAAGGATCTTCCCATGCAATCTGTCTAGTAGCCAGATGACCAATTGGGTATAGTTGGATCAACACCCCAACTACCAGATCCAGCGTTAGCTACCTAACTACTAGGAGAGCATTAATTCTCATTAACTGAAAGATCATAACATAGCTTTTTCCTCTATGAAGAAGACATACAATCAGGATGTTCAAAAACCAAGAAAAAAAGAAAAGCAACACGACACGAAGCTAGCCGTCAGTTGCGCTGCCTAATTGGCATCTCGATATACATGATGAAAGACACAAGAAGAGAACAACTTTGTTAGCCTCCTGCATTCTACTATGGTTTTGTGGGTTTGCCAAGGGATAGGAAGGCTCCCATCCAACAGAAGGGTGATCACCGTAAGGTTGTACGTCGTCTTCAACGATCACATTGTTTGCTTGAATCTTCAGCAGTAACCAAATTCCTTCCTTGTAGCTAAAGCCTCTGCCACTAGCGGGGTGCATAGGAGAATACTATTGCCATAACCATAGATGATCACTCCTTCCTCGTTTCGTGCAACCAGTCCAAATGAGGATCTATTCATTCCAATAGCCGCATCAACATTAACTTTGACGTAGGAGACTTCAGGGTTCTTCCTGTTGGGATTGATGTGGTCTACAACTTGTAAAAACCATGGTTTAACTGTATGTGATTGATAGTTTATGATTACATCATGGTACATACTTTAGTTCGTGTTCTAATTACAGAATAAGAAGCCATGGCTACATGGTAATCTACTTGAGTGGGAGACTTAGTGGAGTGGTCCCATGTGACTTAAATTGTTCGCAACTTTGATTAGGGTTGATCGTCCTATTAGGTCAAGACAGAGCATGTGTGTATCAACCATGGTCCTTGCCATTCACAATGACTGGCCGAACAAAACCAATAAGGTGCACAGGTTGGTGAGCAAACATCGATGTACTAAGCCGTGTTTCTGCTTATGGACAATACAATTACCAATACTAAGTGGAGAGCAGGGGTATGCGAGGAGCATAATAAGTTTGGGTGAATTTGGAGTACAAATTGCATCATACTCTAAGTGACTACGCAGGTTAACCGGGACTTAGAGGACTGATGATGCACTTGAGTAGTGTGTCGGTCGAGTCTAGTTGGAAGCCATGAACCCTGGTCCTTGAATGTTTCACCTTATCCACATTCTACACAGATCTTACACTTTCTCCTCGTCTCATAGAATGCAATAATAGGAAGAATATCTAAACCCTAATATCCTACGCTCCATGTGTGTGTGGCACTCGAACATGGTAGTTGAGTAGCTTAGTATGTTTACTAGGGGGCAGCCACAGAGTAGCATAGAGACATAATAAGTAGAACTCTTTACCTCGTATGGGACCCTCTATATGGGTGCGAGGCAACGGATCATGGCAAGAATGGATTTGATGATTTTACTAGGGGGGGGGGGGGGGGGGGGGGGGGATCTTTTGTCGTTGGAAGATCTCCTGTGGTCAATCGATGTAGGGTTGAGTGATTACTAGGTGTGTGGCTTGAGGTAGGGCTGCAACTTGGGTAGGTTGAACCCGACCCAACCAGAGCCCAACTCAAATTTTGGGTGTGTTTGGGTTGATGTATTTGAAGATTGGGTTGGGTCAGGGTTGAAAAAATACAACTTAAGTTGAATTTGGGTCGGGCTTGGGCTGAGGTGTCGGGCAACCTGACCCAACTCGAACCCGAGTACTCATGTATATATATAGGGGACGGGGAGCCTGGACCTCAGGTGCAGCGTCAATGCTGCATCGGAGCCCCCTGCGCAAGCCACGTGGCCAAGAAATCCGGCCGCCCCGACTGTAAAACCACGGGACGAACCACAGCCGTCCGATTGAGTCGATCGGACGGGAGATCCGGCCGTCCGGATCTAAAAAACACGGGAATTCGCGCAGCCTTCCGATTGGTTCTGCCCGCCGTCTGATGCGTGCAGCACACCCCCGCCCGGTATTTCAATTGGGCCTGATGGTGGGACCCGCCAGCCCTATCTGGGGCCCACGAAGACGACGGTAGAATCGGCCAGCCCAGCTTGGGGCCCACATATTCTATCTGGGGTCTGATAAATTCCCCCGGGTATTTATCAAAACCCCCGATATTCCTAAACCTCTATAAATAGCAGACCCGACAAATATTCCGGACAGGAAATTATTCCACATTCCACTTTCTGTTTTCCAGAGCTCTCTGAGCCTTCTGGTGATCAGACTCTAACCAAGCCTACTTCATGCTCTGTCTACTTGCTTGGGTCTTCAACAGTAACCAAATTTCATCCAATGTGTTAAAGCCTCTACCACTAGCGGGGTGCATAGGGGAATACTATTGTTGAACCGTAGATGAACGTTCCTTCCTCGTTTCGTACAACCAGTCAAAATGAGAATTTGTTCATTCCAATAGTGCGCCGCAACAACATTAACTTTGACGATGGAGACTTCTTCCAAATGCAAGGTTGGCTAGCCCTTTTCCCAATCTAGAGGAGCCAAGAACTTCCTCAATGAGGTCTATGGGAATGATTTATCATGCATGGTCACCCCAATTGGATTTGGGGTTGCCGGCTGGAAGAAAAATCTTCCCCAAATCTTGTTATGTGCAATTGGAGGTTATAGGCGAACCAAATATGATGAGCGATCTCACATTTGAAGAAACTATGCATGGTTGTGGGATTCAACTTTATGATTACACAATGGGCAATAGGAACGGGATCAATAGATGGGATGATAGTGTGCTGCCAGATTTGTTCGAACTGGGAGGCTATCCACGATCATTCTCTATAAAAAAATTGAACTCGAGGCAGGAGGGATTTTTATTGCTGTGCGTAATCCTTCTATTTTAAACTAGCCAAGAATTCTTGAAAATTTGAAGTAGTAGAGCTACCTCTCGACAAGATGAAGGAGGCTTGTACCAGTTGTATTGCTTGAGTTAGAGGGTTATAGGGTTAGAAGATGGACGGAGAGGCATGGCCATTCTCTGGTCATCTTGGATATGGAGCTTTGCTACTCTTACACAATGTCTGAGTATCCCAAAATAGTAAGGAACCTATAATAAGTCCAAAATTTCCGAAAGCCCCCCTGTACTGTTTGCCACTTCTGTATTTATAGATGATGCTACCTGTAGAGGTATCGGACCATGATCGATCATAGTGGCACCCCGAGGCCGGTCCACGTGTCGCTCTTCCTTGACTATTTTCATTTGGGAGGTGGCGGGATACAATTGCTCCATGTGGTGTCCCGTGACTAGTCCATGTGTTGCCCTCCCACTTGCTACCCTTGATCAGGTCACAAGCTGCTCTGGTAGGCTCCTGACTGCATGAGCCGCTGCTATCTCACTGGTGATCCATGAGCTGCACTTGTAAACTTCGTTCTGCTTGGGTCTCTACTGGTCTTCTGGAGATCTCTGAGCCTCCCTCTTGGACTTCGGAGGTGCGAGCTTCTACTGGCTTGCTTGTCTTAGCCATTTATCCCTTTCCGATTATCTAGATGGCTACCTGGCTGGCCGGGATCTTTGGTGCATAACTGGAACTGTCTCTGGTGTCTCTGTGTGTGATTGACTATAAATCCACTCCCAAAGGCTAATCCTGGATATATGTCAGTCTGGTGCTGAGGGTTGTGGGTGCAAAATCTGGCTAACGCCTAATGGTGGGACCCGCCAGCCCAGCATGGGGCCCACATATACTATCTAGGGTCTGATAAATTCCTCTGGGTATTTATCAAAACCCCCGATATTCCCAAACCTCTATAAATAGCAGACCCGACAAATATTCCGGACCAAAATTCATTATTCCACATTCTACTTTCTGTTTTCCAGAGCTCTCTGAGCCTTCTGGTGATCAGACTCCAACCAAGCCTACTTCACCCTCTGTCTACTTACTTGGGTCTTCAGCAGTAACCAAATTTCTTCCAATGTGTTAAAGCCTTTACCACTAGCGGGGTGCATAGGGGAATACTATTGCAGAATTGTAGATGAATGTTCCTTGCTCATTTCGTACAACCAGTCCAAATGAAGATCTGTTCCTTCCAATAGCGCGCCGCAGCAACATTAACTTTGACGATAGAGACTTTAGGCTTCTTCCAAACGCAAGGTTGGCTAGCCCTTTTCCTAATCTAGAGGAGCCGGGCACTTCCTCAATGAGGTCTATGGCAATGATTTAGCGTGCATGATCACCCCAACTGGATTTGGGGTTGCTGGCTGGAAGAAAAATCTTCCCTAAATCTTGTTCTGTGCAATTGGAGGTTATAGGCGAACCAAATATGATGAGTGATCTCACATTTGAAGAAAATATGCATGGTTATGGGATTCAACTTTATGATTACACAACAGGCAATAGGCACGGGATCAATAGATGGGATGATAGCGCACTTATATGCGCAGAAAAAGATACGGGTCGTCTTTATTGCAAACACATAGAGATTACAGATGCCGGGACCCGGGGACTCGGGGGTGGTGAGCCGGGTGCGGTGAATATTTGATCAGGAGATTGTGGGAGAGATCCTCTGAAGGGTCCCTTTGATCCATGTCTCCACATGGTGTTCATGCGAGAGCTCTACCCAGGACAGAGATCTTTACAGGTTGAGGGTTTCTTGAGAGGCTAAGGATTTGTCGCCATTGCTTTTGTCCCTTCCGTGCTTCGTGCTTTCTCGGCTAGGGGGCCTTTGGCTTCGCTCCTCGGTCTTCGTGTCTCCCTCAGCTCTGGCTAGATCTCGGCGTCCTTGATCGTCGGTTCACGACGTCGATCGTGCTTATGGCGTCGGCTTTGACTTTGGCTTTCGGCTTTGGCGTTGCTTTGGCATGGCTCTAGCTTTTGCTTTACTTTGGCGCTTGCGCTTGAACGTAGATGGGGAGAGGATTGTGATGCTTTAGTTCTTCCAAACTTCGCGTCGTATCGTCTAGAACGTGCGGTGCTTTGCTCGTGACTGTCGTAGTTGCTTGGCTTTGGCACTTGCGTTGCTTTAGCGCGGGCTTTACTAGTGCTTTTGCTTTAGCTTCTTGCGTTGGCTTTTGCTTTGGTGTTAACTCGATCTTCTTCTCGAACGGCGATGGCTACGCCTCTAAGGCTTCTTTATTCTTTCGGCTTCCTCGACAGTTATGGTGTCGGCTTGACTTCTTTTCTTCTCCGGGCTTCTTTGGCGTGATTGGAGTTGAAGGCTTTGTTTTAAAGACGACGGGTGTAGCGGTGCTTCGGGTGCTCTTCTCCAAACTTTCTTTTTCATGAATGGAGCAGACACTGTTGAAGACGACGGGGTGATGTCGCTTCGATCTTTTTCTCCGGTCTTTTGAGCTTGATCAGAGTTAAAGGCTTTGTTTTGAAGACGATGGGTGTAGCGGCTTCGATCTTCTTCTCTGAGCTTTTGGGTTTGATCGGAGTTGAAGGTTTGTTGGAGGAGATGGGGTGATGCCGCTCCGATCTTCTTCTCCGGGCTTTTGGGCTTGATCGGAGTTGAAGGTTTGTTGGAGGCGATGGGGTGATGCCACTTCGATTTTCTTCTCCGTCCTTTGCTTCTGGCGTCTTCGAAGTTGAAGGGTTCTTCTTCTCTGAGCTTTCTCCTTCGTGCACGGAGTCGAAGAGGTGATCTTCTTGTGCAAGGGTCTTTACGTTGATGAGGACTTTCAATGGACTAAACCGGTCCCAAAGGGATGTGCTTGCCCGAGCCTCGTGAAGCCATGGGTCGATGAAGGGCGTATCTCCTCCTTTGCAGAGCTTCTTCGCTTCTATCTTCAACTTCAACCTGGCGACGGTTTATAGCGTCGGCTTCTTCTCCGGGCGTATTTGGCGTAATCGAAGTTGAAGGCTTTTGTCGAAGATGACGGGTGTAGCGCTGCTTCGGGTATCCTTCTCCAAGCTTTCTTCTTCGTGAATGAAGTGGATGCTTGTTGAAGATGACGGGGTGATGTCGCTTCAATATTCTTCTCTGGGCTAGCTTTTGGGCTTGATCGGAGTTGAAGGCTTGATAAAGACGACGGGGTGATGCCGCTTCAATATTCTTCTCTGGGCTTTTGGGCTTGATCGGAGTCGAAGGCTTGATGAAGACGACGGGGTGATGCTGGTTTGATCTTCTTCTCCAGCCTTTGCTTTTGGCGTCGTTGGAGTTGAAGGTTTCTTTTTTTACGAGCTTTCTCCTTCGTGCCCGGAGTCGAAGGGTTGTTGAAGATGACGGGGTGATGCCGCTTCGATCTTCCTCTTCGGCCTTTGCTTCTGGCGTCTTCGGAGTTGAAGATTTCTTCTTCTCCGAGCTTTCTCCTCGTGCATAGAGTCGAAGGGTTGATCTTCTTGTGCAAGGGTCTTTACGTTGATGAGTACTTTCAATGGACTAAGCCGGTCCCATAAGGGATAGGCTTGCCCAAGCCTCGTGAAGCCTTGGGTCGTTGAAGGCGAGTCTCTCCCTTTGCAAAGCTTCCTTGCCTCTTGCCATCCGACCTCTTGAGCCTTCACCCTCCCCCTCTATTTATAGGTGAAAGGGGATGGAAGAGATATGAGAAGATTTATTTGAATCCCTTTAATATCTCTCCCATAACTTTCCAAGATTCATTCCTAATTCATTGATGGGGTGAATAAACCTT
This sequence comes from Chamaelirium japonicum, assembly GCA_947650365.1. Taxonomy (NCBI): domain Eukaryota; kingdom Viridiplantae; phylum Streptophyta; class Magnoliopsida; order Liliales; family Melanthiaceae; genus Chamaelirium; species Chamaelirium japonicum. The sequence goes on from OX393560.1 coordinate 64,725,773, forward strand.
TATTTATTTTTCTTTTTTGGCGGAGTAGTTATGGCCCAATTTGTTTGAATTTTTGTTTGAATCTTGCACATTAAATTGATGGCGATCCGGCTTCGTTTCTTGTCCATCGGATCGAGGGATTGACGTAGATCAACGTTTGTGTAGATGCCTACGCAACCACCCCCCGCGCATGGCGGTTGCTTTTACTTTTTCTTCTTCTTTCTTCATTCTTTTCTTTCATTTCCTTTTCTTTCCTTTCTTTTATTTCCTTTTCTTTCTTTCTTTTCTTTCCTTTCTTTTCTTTTCCTCCCTTGGCCGGCTGCACCATTCCCACGGGAAGAGGGGGCCACGGTTTGGCAAGGGACCGGGTGGGCCCCACTTGAGGATGGGCTCACCCGGCCTCTCCTTTCGGTCGGGTCCGGTGGGCCCCCTTTGCCTGGCGCTGGTCCGTTTGCCCTTGGGTTAGCTTGCACGGGTCGGGTTCGGGTTTGATTAAATTTCTGTGTCTATAGCACTGTCAGCTTTATCCGAACTGGGAGTCAGGAGGGATTTTTATCGCCGCGCGTGTATATCCTTCCATTTGAAACTAGCTAAGAATTTATGAAAATTCCATCCACGATCACTTTTTCTATCCTGCCAAGCTTGCCTATAAGCTGATCAAAGTTAATGAGAAAATGCCATTGTCGGATTTGAGCTACAGTAAGTTGTCTATGTAGGCCGGGGTAGGGTAGTAATGATTGATGCTTTTGATTCTCTTCACTGTGCTTGGGTGTCCAAACCCAACGCATCCAGTACCCCTCCATTCCAGCCGGAGTTGGGGGGTAACAGGTCGGCCACCCTCCTAACATTTGGGTCCAAGTCGGCATTGATCGGTTGGATGGATGGGCCTGAAACCTCCCATCCTCATCGACTAGTGGGACCCAGGTCCACAAACGGTCTGATCATCAAGCCATTCTCCACCTGCCAGCCAATGGCTTGTTGCATGAGGCCTCGGACTGACAATATACAAATTTCTCCAAACTGAGGAATGGTATGGTTGCGGCTGGCACTGTCAAATGCTGGAGCATTATAGAGATATTTTTGTTGCAAAATGGAAACCCATTATTCGTTTTAGATCATGGCGAACCTTTTTTGGAGCTTTCAGATTGAACCTCCACACGACATGATCCTCCCAATTTGATTTCATGTGGTAGCCACCCAATTTCTCCCTCCCCTCTCATTGGTCCTTTTAAGATTTTTTTTTTTAATGATTTGATCCCTCTTCTCTTTCTCTTCACACAAATGGCCGGGGAGTGGGATATAGTGACAGATCGATGTGTGATCCGATCGAGCGGCATCACTATCGGTCGTGCATTTCACGGTGTTATTACTGGGGAGTGGGATTTGCCATGGGATTGGAATAAAGTTCCCATCTAATAGGAGGGTGATCACGTAAGGTTCTTGCCTTCAACGATCACATTATTTGCTTGGGTTTTCAACAATAACCAGATTCCTAGCTTCTAGTGTAGTTAAAGCCTGTGCCACTAGCGGGACGCATAGGGAAATACGTACTATTGTAGAACCGTAGATGAACATTTCTTCCTCGTTTCGTACAACCAATCCAAATGAGGATGTTCATTCCAATAGCCGCACCAACATTAACTTTGACGAAGGAGACTTTAGGCTTCTTACAAACACAAGGCTGTCTAGCTCTTATCCCAATCTAGAGGAGTCAAGCACTCTCTCAATGAGGTCTATGTCAATGATTTAGCGTGCACGCATGGTCACCCCAACCGATTTTGGGTTTGCCAATTGGAAGATAAATCTTTCCCAAATCTTGTTGTGTGTAACTGGAGGTTAGAGGCGAACCAGATATGACGAGTGATCTCACATTTGAAGAAAAGATGCATGGTTGCGGTATTCAACTTTTTGATTACACAACGGATAATTGGGATCAATAGATGGGCTAGCTTTGCCCGAACTAGGAGGCTATCCACGATCATTCTCCATAAAAAAACTAAACTCGGAGCAGGAAGCATTAATTTCATCCCCGTGCATATATATCTTACCATTTGAAACTAGACAAGAAGTACGTCTTGAAAATTTCATCCACCATCATTGATCTTGGGCTGCCAAGCTTGCTTATAAGCTGATCGAAATAAGAAAACGGCATTGTGGGTTTTGAGCCACTGTAACTTGTCTGTGTAGCCCGGGATAGCTAGTAATGATCGATGCTTTTGATTCTCTTCACTGAGCTTGGGTCGGTCCAAACACAACGCATCCTGCAGTACGTACCCCTCCATTCCATGCAGTCGGAGTTGGGGAGTAATAGGTAGATCGACTAGTGGGAGGCGTGCAGGGTCCACAAACGGCCTGATGCATGCTGATGAGCCATTCCACACCTGCTAGCCATTAGCCTAGCTATTCCCCAGGCCACCTGCTAGCCAATGGCTTGTTAGTACATGACGCCTCAGACTGACGATAAAGTACTTATCCAAACTGAGGAATATATGGTGTGGCTGCGGCTGCCACTGCCACATGCTGCGAGCAGTACTATAGGGATATTTTGGACGCAAAATGGGAGCCCACGTACTATTTATTCGTCGTTGATCGTGACGAAGCTTCGTCGGATTGAACCGAACCTCCACACGGCATCCTCCTCCCAATCCCAATCTTCTGTCATGTGGTAGCCCTTCAATTTCTCCCTCCCCTCTCATTGGTCCTCTAAGGATATTTTTATTTATATGATTTGACTGCTCCTCTCTTCCTCTCCACACAAATGGGGAGTGGGATTTGGTGCCAGATCGATGTGCAATCCGATCCAGTGGCCGGTGTGGAAACCGACCCTCCTGGTATTATCACCGGTAAGCTAGCTTGTTGTGTACGTGATTACGTGCTCGATTGACGGGCTGAATTGTGTCCCATACGTCAAACCAAGCTTGCTGTTCGGTGAAGGGATTGACAGTCGTGGTTGACCATCGACCAGCTAGGGTAGCTAGCTACCTTATTACTTGGTACGTGGAAATAACGGCCTCTTCAAGGAAATTAAGGTACGTACGCAGCGGTGCAAAGAAGCTAGCTAGCTAGCAGTTTGTTCTCGGCCTGGTGGTCCTTCCATTGGGTAATACGTGTCAAGATTGGAGGTGGTTGATGCGTGGCAGTGTGACCTAGCTAGCTTCTTTTGTTTTCTTGTGATGTTGTTGGATATATAGATGAAAGATGATGATGATGATGCATGCATGCATCATCCCCGGCCTCGCGCGCGTCCACTTGCACCTTCTGGTTGCCTATATAACTCCACCTCCGGATCATCAAATCTTCGCCACCAAGCAAGCAGCAAGGGAACTAATTAGTCACTAGCTTTGTTTCATTTGTATCCTATCCTGTCTGTGTCCCTAGATAGTTAGCTAGGCTTACAGGCCGGTGTCCCTAGATAGTTAGCTAGGCTTACAGTACGTACGTACGTGCATGTGTGTAGCTATCTTAGCTACCTTTCTCCATCTGATCGCGGATATATCAACCCTTAATTTACCTACGTACAAGCTAGCTAGCTAAGGATGGTGCCTGCACCCCCATCCCAATTCTTTTGCACCTGCTTAGTACTACTCCTTTGGTTCCAACATGGTGCCTCTTCCGGCGTATCCGGATTTGTGAGGACCAACGGAACCCGTTTCGTTATCAACAACCGCCCGTTCTACCCGAACGGGTTCAATGCGTATTGGCTCATGATCGTGGCTTCCGACCCTGCCGAGAGGGGCAAGGTGACTTCCGCGCTCCACCAAGCTTCCGACCTTGGGATGACTCTCGTCAGAACTTGGGCTTTCAATGATGGTGGATCACGGCCCTTGCAGCACTCTCCCGGCTCTTACAACGAGGCCATGTTCAAGGTATATATGCGCACATGTACCTAGCTACCTATATATTCATGTAGCTAGGAATGAATATATATATATATATATATATATATATATATATATATATATATATATATATATATATATATATATATATATTTCGGATACTCCTCTTTTGGTGAAATTAACGTATCTTTGGCCGATTCTCAGCCCGATCTATTAATGTTTTATCAGAGTCAATTTGACCAAGCTCAAAGTTTTGAATCCAAATCCCTCTCTACTACATGATCTCCATGCCACGTCCGTTGCACCCATATATACCCGATTGGTGAATCACGTACAGTACGTACATATTCTGCCCAGTCAGCGATTGAAGGGTGCCAATCAGGAGCCAATCTCGTTGGGCCGGCCAATCACAACCTAACGTATGGGGCAGAGTGCAATTTATTTATAGGTCGGGCATAGGCGCATTAATGAATACGGTTGTGATGTGGGGTGTAGACGATGGAGCGCGCATCAGAGAAATCAAGGGAACATATGAATATTTGGATTCCAAACTAGTTTTATGTAACGCTAGATATTGTATGGACGCACGTATACACAAATACATACATATCTGCATGCATACATATCTCGATCACGTAAACAAGCACAAGCTCATGCATGCATGTGCCGCGGGCCGCTTGTGCTTAATTAAAAGGTAGGTAGACATATGTACACATACGGGCAGACGTATTTGGTGACTTTTCTATCGGAAATTAAGTATTAATTTATTGATTACTTTTTTGTTATACGTACATTTAATTTGTGGGTGGGTGGTGATCTAATAGAATTACGTTTCTGAATTCAGGGGTTGGATTTTACGATTTCTGAGGCCAAGAAGTTTGGGGTGCATCTGGTGTTGAGCTTGGTGAACAACTACAGGGATTTTGGAGGCAAGGGGCAGTATGTTGAGTGGGGGAGGGAACGGGGGGAGCAGCTCAGTTGTGATGATGATTTCTATCGTAACGCCATCGTTAAACAATTCTACAAGGACCATGTCCAGGTAGGTAATCAATCATTAATCGGCCTTAATAATCAAACACGTACTTAATCGAGATATATATATATTAATTTTCTGTTAATTTGTTTTGATGGATTGAATTCAGAGAGTTCTGACGAGGGTGAACACAGTAACGGGCGTGGCGTACAAGGATGACCCCACCATCTTTGCATGGGAACTCATCAACGAGCCCCGCTGCGAGAGTGACCTCTCCGGCCGAACCCTTCAGGTTGATTAGCTAGCCAGGGGGACGTACATCCATCCGGCCAGCCATATATCTCTTTCGATTTGCTTCTTCTTCTCTTGTGCCTGCCGATCGATCGATCGATCCATCGACTGACTTAATTGGTTAATTTTGAACGTACGTACAGGCCTGGATCCAGGAGATGGCGGCCCATGTGAAGTCCATAGACAGCAACCACCTTCTGGAAGTTGGACTGGAAGGGTTCTATGGAGACTCGACGCCGGACAGGAGGCGATTCAACCCTGGATATAAGTTGGGGACGGATTTCGTCGCCAACCATATGGACCCAGCGATCGATTTCGCCACCATCCATGCCTACCCGGATCAATGGTATATATATATCATCTTTGACTTGCTCGATCATCACTTAGCCCCTTCCGTTTTTCTGAAATTACACTTTGACCCCTCTCAACTGGGTTAACAAAATAATCATTAACAACTTTAGTAAAATTGATCATTATGACAGAGGAGGATATACACGAGGAGATCATGAGACTAGAGCGAGCATGCTCTGCGGACGGATTGCGAGCTTCCTTCAAGGGACAATCTCACATGAGACACATAATACTTGCATATTTGTTTGGGTTTGGACATCGATCGAGAAACCATGTTCGGGTTCTAGGCTGCAATGGGGTTTTTCTGTTTTTTGGACCTTCTCACTTAGGTCTTTTGAGTTCATACTATATATATAATACTGTATTTTTGGGTCTGCCAAACCCCCTCCCATATAGTGATGTCACCTTCTCTCAGAAAAAAAAAAAACTTTAGTAAAATTATAACACGCGATCTAGTGTAAACTTTTTTTAATTTTTTTTTCAAAAGTTGTAAATTAAAACAAGGCCTTGTTTACGGATGAAAAAATATATGCTCGTATCTTTATGCGGGGTGCACATGATTAAATGATCAAGTAAGGGTAGAATAAGTATTGAAAAAATTACCATGAATATATATATATATATATATATACATGTATTTTGAAATATAATATAAAGATAAAATGGTCTTCAAAACCTCACTTCTTACTGACATCAGCATGCTTCTCGTAAGTGGTCAAATGATAAGTTGATGGTAGAGGAGAAATCTGAGGCTCGGCCGCCGCGCTGGACATTAAAAAGAAGTGGGTAAGATTATAATATCAGAAACGTAACGGAAAGTTTAAAGCTCGGGGGTTAAAGTGTAATTTAACCTTAAAAAGAAGGTGGGAAATGGGGGCTATTCAGAGTTCTGTGGTGTGTGGAAAGTGGTTATATAAAGACAATCGCCCCCCCCCCCCCCCCCCCCCCCCCCCCCCCCCAATTTTGTTTTTGGGTTTTTTTGCACTTATACCTCTACTTTTATGTAGAAGTTTGAGTTACACCCCACTTTTCTAAAACTTTGACTTTACCTACCAATCTGTCACTTGGCCATCTTCAGAAGAGAACAGGTTTGTTATTTTTTACTTACACCAACCACTTTTATACCAAAATTTGAGTTACATCCCCACTTTTAACGGATTGCTCACAGTCAAGTAACGGATTGGGAGCCAAATTTTTATAATTGTGTAGGTGTAACTCAAATTTTGACATAAAAGTGGGGGTGTAAGTCAACAAAACCCTTTTTTATTTTTTGGTGGGTGGGGGGGGGGGGGAGGGGGGACTTAGTGATAGCTTCCGGACAAAGGTATCAACTTGCAATAAGCCCTCCTACAAGTTTCATATTTCAATAGCTCCTTCCAAATATCCAGCCGAATCAAATAGAAAAAAAGGGACATGCAATAGCATTCAACCCAAGTTCATTAAATTTACATTTTCTGTCATCAATTTAATACGAATGATTTTTTGCATAAAAATCAATTGAAATCACTCACGATTGTCGATTTAGAACCACAAAACATTTTAATTTGTTTTTCTATATATTTTCATTAAAAAAAAATTTATTCTGTCAACTGGCCAAATGGTTACTCTTTTTTTACCTAATTGTTACTCTTTATGTGTGAGATAGAGTTGACTTGTTTTCCATAATTAATTATATTAATTTTTTGTCACAAAAATAATCATATTGTGACCAGATAAGTAAAAATACCGCTACAATCAATCGACAATTAAGATATTTTACCATATCAATTGTTTCTCTTTGTTAACGGATTGTTACTTTTTTGCTAAGATTGTTACACTTTATATGGGGCTAAATTGTTATTTAATTTTTTTTGTTATTACATGTGAGCGGCATAAGGATCACGTGTTAGCCAAAACCAACAGATTTTTGCTTTTTACGTTTGTTACATTTTGCTATGATTGTTACACTTATCTGTAAGGGTAAAATTGGAATTTAAAAAATTTTGGTATTGCATGTGCGTGGGAGAAGGAGCTCACGTTAGCTAAAGTCCAACGATAGCTAAAGTTATATTTGAATTTATCAAGTAAATGCTCAAAGTGAAATTCAAATTTATGAATGGTGCCACCCATTCTTTCACAGAGAACCTAGCTTGTGGGGGGGTTGCACCGCTGTCGTGCCGCGCTCGGACACCGATCAGCCTCTCCCGTGCCGTCGATGCTGAGAGAACGCAGAGGAGAACCTCTGGAGACCGTCCGTTCGTGCCGAGGTTCACCAATTACACATCGGCAGACTCCGTGGTCTGGGACGAACTCTGACCATGGAGTCCATGCATGCGGTGGAGGACTTATAGCTATGTGGCTGTGTGGGGTGGTCCGAGTGGCTCGTGTTTGGATTCTGACCGCCTTGTTACCAATCGAATAGGTCTGACACCATGCAGGGAGATCCGTAGAATTATCTAGGGGTAAAATTATTGTTTAAAATACATGTGCGCGGGAGAAAGAGCTTGTGTTAGCCAAAGCCCACCTACAGGAGTGTAACGTTAAGTTAAAACTTTACATACCCTCCACGTAAAACGAAAACCTTTCTAAGGAGCTAATGTTAATAACCCTATTTTTTTTTCTTTGGGAGTTTTGGACAGTAGGGCCGGGTTCATTAGCAATATTTATATAATGCAAGGGTTCGATCTGGCAGGATGGCAGGGTCAGGTGAGCAGGCCCAGCTCTCGTTCCTTCGGAGATGGATAGGATCCCACGCCCATGATGCAGGTGTAACCCTCGGGAAGCCACTGATAATCACCGAGTTCGGCCGCTCCTCCTCCGGTGACACCTCAGGTGCAACGAAAGCGGACGACGAGATGATCACCTTCTTCGGAACAGTCTACGGCGCCATAAATGCGTCGGCTTGTGCGGGCGGGTTGTTTTGGCAGGTGCTGATGCCGGGGATGGATGAATACAGAGACGGCTACGAGATCATTTTCTCAGAGCTCCCCACCCTAGCAAAATTCACCTCCCTCCACTCTCTCAGGATGTCAATCCTCGCCGGTCCTTACAATTCTCAGTAATATGTCAGTGGAGGAGGAGAAATGCAATAATCACTTGATCAAGCAGTAGTATATAGTGCTCGGATGTTTTTTCTCTTGTAAAATATGGTTGGAATATGATCCTTTTATTTGATTAATTACTTATAACTAAGCGTCCATATATATATATATATATATATATATATATATATATATATATATATATATATATATATATATATATATATATATATATATATATATATATATAAAAGGGACAACGGTTGTGGGGGGGACAAATGAACTAAAAGAAAGTAGTGACTGAGAACTGTTGAGAGGAGGGGGGATAAACATAGAGACTCGATCACAATCGTCCGTTTTCTAGCCACAACTAACGAATCCCACTTAGCTTCATAAATCACCCTCTTAAATCATTCCTAATCCATCCCCATTCCTTTTAAATTTAAATTTAAATTTTATTCTTTCTTTCTCCCCATCACATCAGTTGTAAAAGGAGGGAGAGAAGGAGGGAGAGAGAATCGAACGGAGGGCAATGGTTAAGAGGGGAGGAGAGAGAGACAATTGGACGGAGGGTAAAGGTTAATATAGGATGAGAGAGAGAACTTGTCCGGAACCCTTGGTAATCGCGAGCAGCCCGCCCCGCCCGAGCAGACCTCGGTAAATCGTGCGTCCCCCTCTCCATTCTGTGCTCTCTCAGCCCGATCCTGATCTTGCCCGCTGCTTGCCTGGTCCTGATCTTGCCCACCCCTTGCTCGATCCCGATCTCCCGACCTTGACGAGGAGAGAGAGAGAGAGAGAGAGAGAGAGAGAGAGAGAGAGAGAGAGAGAGAGAGAGAGAGAGAGAGAGACCATCCCATTGATCGGGAAAAAAAATAGAAGAGAGAGAGAGAGCCCATCTTCAACGCATGGATCTGAAGAGAGAGACGACACCTCCACTCCAGTCGCGGCCTGGTCCCGATTTTGCCCACCTCTCGACCTCCACTCGTAGCTACCGGATCTTGCAAGCTTCTTGACCGCCACCCGTAGTTGCCAGAGCGGCAACTGGCCAGATCTGCACAGCCACGACCCCGCCCTCGATCTATGCTCTCCCATTGACAGAGCCCATCCCATTGATTAGAAAAAAAAACAGAAGAGAGAGAGAGAGAGAGAGAGAGAGAGAGAGAGAGAGAGAGAGAGAGAGAGACCATCTTCAACGCATGGATATGAAGAGAGAGACGACGTCTCCATTCCAATCACGGCCCGGTCCCAATTTTGCTCGATTCTCGACCTCCACCTAGGGGCGGACCTACATTGGGCCGAGGGGGGCTCCCCCCCCACCCACTTTGGGAAAAAGCAAAGGTAAGTTACACTTACCCCCTTGAAATTTAGCTTAAAAACACGTAACCCCCTATAATTAATTTTGTTCCAAATCACTCCCTAAAGTCTGAAATGTTAGCACGATGCCCCTTTTGACAACTACTTGATTTCCTCATTTGGTAATTTTTATCTGATCGAAACTGAATTGAATTGGGGGGGGGGGGGGGGGGGGGTTGGGGGGGCGGCAAAATGTTGTTTTTTTAACTAAAAGGGGGTTAAATTGTTTTTGAGCTAAACTTCAGGAGAGGAGGGGAGCAAAGTGTAATCTATCCAAAAAAACAATTCAATCAATGTTCACCACCATGCCGCCGACCACCACCCACCGCCACATGGGCCATCTGTTGCCGCCGCCCTTCATCCGCCTTTGCCACATGTATTGGCGACCCACGGCCGGCCTTGCCGGCCGCCGACCACCACCCGTTGCTGGCCATTAATGTCCACTACTGTCCAGCCGACATCTACCGCCGTCTGCCACTATCCGCACATGTGGCATCCCCGTAAAGTTCATCACATGGCCCTTAGTGAATGAGAATCGAGTGAGAATCGGGACCTATTTACAGGTTTTTGGGGGTACATATGAAATACCCCCTCCACCCGCAAAAAAAAAAAAAAGGATTTGGTCTATTGTTTACAACCGGTGCACCCTGATCGAGTTGGTCAGTTACGAATTCAAATTTTCGAAGGACTCCTAGGATCAAAATTCTCCTCCACTCGAGATAAAATCCTAATAGGTCTTTTGTTACACGATCGAAGGAATGGTAGGGACGTTGTCACGCTGTCTGCCGAAGCCTTCGACTGCGAGGCAACAACTGTAGTTATTTTTTTTAATAATTATGTCCCTCCTGAGAAAAAATCCTGGGTCCGCCACTGTCTCCACCCGTAGTCACCTGAGCCCATCCCATTGATCGGGAAAAAAAAAAAGCAGAGGGAGAGAGAGAGAGAGAGAGAGAGAGAGAGAGAGAGAGAGAGAGAGAGAGAGAGAGAGAGAAAGGAGATTTTTTTTTGATAAATTATACTTTGCCCCCCTAAAGCTTAGCCACCTTCAATTCAGTTCTGCTCATATTAAAATTACCAAATGAGGAGATTACGTAGTTGAATTGTTAGCACAATACCTTTTGCCAACTACGTAATCTCTTCATTTGGTAATTTTTAATCTGATCAGAGCTGAGTTGAAGGGGGCAAAATATAGTTTTGAAACTTTAGGGGGTTAAATGTTTGAGCTAAGCTTTAGGGCAGCAAAGTGTAATTTACTTTTTTTTTTTTTTTTGAGGGGTGGGGGGGACCGACTTTGGTAATACCAAAATTCATAGGGACCATCAGATGGTCCGATCCGATGAGAGATTTTTTTTTATTTTTTTGAGGGGTGGGGTGGGCGACTTACTTTGGCAATACTGAAATTCATAGAAACCATCCGATGGTCCGATGGTGGATCTCAGCCAACCACCTAGGGTTCATGCCATGGCCCTACGAATAATGATCCCACACCACCAGGATGTCTTTTTAATGGACAAATGTGCCCCATCCGACACCGCATGACCCCATCCGATGTGCCCGCCAATACCTCTGGTCCGCTTAGCAACCCAGTAGTTGCACCCAAGCATCCTTGCACCCCCTTTCCCTCTTGCAGCCGGTGGAGGGATCGCACCCAAAGTCCTTTTTTTTTAGGAAACCCCAAAATCCTTTTTTTGTGTGAAGTATGGGGAGGGGGGGGGGGGGGGGGTTGTTAAAACTCCCCTTCGAATCTTCTTCCACCGTTCCAGTAACCTACGGTTTGAAATGGTAGCCAACCGATGCCCACTATGTAGGGGTGGCAATGGGTCAGGTCGGATTGAGACATAGGTATAAGGGCAAAACACCCAACCCGAACCTGACCCGTTTAATAAACGGGTCAAAAACTTAAACCCAACTCGACCTGCCTAATAAACGGGTTGACCTAACCCTGTTAGAATTGGTGAGGTCTATAGCTCGTAAAAACCTATAGTTTAGCTATGAATGGTTGATAGTATAAGATTGCATCCTGGTACGTACCTTAGTACGTGTTCTGACCATAGAACAAAGACCCATGGCTACATGGTAATCCTCTTGAGTGGGAGACTCAAGGGGCTGGTCCCATGTAACCTAAATACGTTCGCAATTCTGATTAGGGTTGGTCGTCCTATCAGTATAAGCTTTTGGGATGATAGAGCGTGGGTGTGTCCACCACGGTCATTACCAGGCACAGTGTCTGTGGCCGAACGGAACCAACATGGTGCACAGATCGGTGAGCAGACACCGGTGCTCTAAATCGTGTTTCTGCTTAGGGTAAAACGGTCCTAAACCCTGAGGAACCATGTCTGGTGGACTAACCAGTTGTGTGGTGCTTTAGCGCACCAATGTGTGAGGATCCGGATGCAGTGATCCAAAACCACGGTGTATTGGGTTACCCGACTGGCGTTGCATCATCGTGTCACTACTGCAGGCTATCTACACCCCTAACGAGAGGTGCGTTCCTTGGTCTGATCTACGTCGTATTAAACCCTGGCTAGGTGGTCATCAGTTGGACTGGTGACGGATCCGGTTGCCCGGATGAGTAATCGGAGGTATGATGTATGTGGTCAACCTAGAAGGAACCGAGTCATATGAGCACTCGAGTCTGACGGTATTCTCTACCGCTCGAGTTACATCATGGCACCAGATAGAGGGACAGCGGGTTTACCATACTAAGCGGAGAGCAGGGGTATGAGGGAGAACATAGTAAGTCTGGGGGAATTGGACTGCAGCCTGTGTCGCACTCTGGGTGGCCACACAGGTTAACTCGGACTCAGAGGATCGATGATACACTCGGGTAGTGTGTCGATTGAGTCTAAGTTCGAAGCCATGAACCCTGGTTCCTGAAGGTTCCACCTTATCGACATTATGTACGGTTCTTATACCATCTTCTCGAAACATAGAACGTAGTTAGAGGAAGCGAGAAGTCCAAGCCTACACTTCGTGAGTGCTTCGCACTAGTGCACGGTAGATACGTAGCTACGTGTGTGCACTAAGGGGAAACACTAGGTTAGCGCAGAGACACATGTAGCAATTCCTTGCAGATCCAAGCCTGTCTCTATCGATAAAGAAGAAACTTATCGCGGTGAAAGAATCCGCACACTGGTATGATCTCTAACATATAGATCTAACATAGATAAAACATGCATCCATGCTAGATTGTTCTTTTGCGTTAGATCGTCGTTAGGGGTTCGTGTAGTTGCCATGCTAGATTCATACACGCATGTGTAGATCTTTTCGATGAAAATTTTGATATGTAACGCACACCGCTTACGATCTTTGGACCTTCTCTTTACTTCCACTACGGGCCTCTACCATATATTTATTTCCAACAATTGGTATCAGAACTTGCTAGTGGTGTGCGTTTTATATTTTTCATGAAACCGTCATGTGCGCGCATAAATAGTATGTGCCGCCATCGGAGTTCTACGAGTAGATCATGCATAGTATATATTATATGTTCTATGAATTGTTCTTGTAGGGCGCCGCTTCTAAAATTATTCTAGATATATGATTGTTTGCTACCGGGGGTCAGACCCCGTGTAAGCGAATATTGTCTGGATGTGTTTTATTCTGTGTGTGGATATATTTTAGAGCTATAGTTGGGCAAGTGGTGGAGGTTGACCATCCTTGATTCCCAGGCTTGTTGTTAGATTTGTTTTCCTTTTCGTTCTAGAAAATTGTGTACGAGTGAGCACTTGCTCGAAGCGTACTAGAGCTTTTTTGGTTATAGATTGAAGAGGAGGACTTGCCGTGGAGATCCACCATCGGGAGGACAAGCGGAGCCTTGGAGGATGATGGCGATCCGGCAAAACGTACACGATGACGACAAAGGGCAGAAAGCGTCAGGAGATCGTATACAAAGGATTGCACCGGATCGAGGAGCCTTGCGAAGGAGACAGAGAGCCTACGCTATGCCAGTCAGGTTCAGGGTCAGACCCTGAACTTGATTCAGTTGTATGGTTGTTTCTTTCTACTGTTCTTTATATTTCTGTAGAGAACCCCGATGCGATAATTTAATTATCTGTGTTAGAGGGATGCCCTTTCCCCTCGAGTCCTAGCGACCTTATTAGGATAGGATTCCACTAGCAACGCCTATTATTTAATTGACCCTTGATGATAGCATGAATTCCTCACATTTGGTTATGCTACTATTAGGTCAACACCCGATTAGTTGGGTATGCCTATTTGGCCAGCATCGAAACCTAGAATAAGTTGGAATTTTACTATGACATCATTCGTCAAATTTATAAGCGAGGCGCCATGGTAGTGGAAGACCTTTTCTGTCAGTCTGACCTTAGGCTAGGCTCTATAACATTAACGTGATAGCTAGGTTTGTAAAGCATTGATGTTCTTGGGATATGTAATGTAACCCTTGAGTGGAGAAATCCACTCGAGGCAGGGACTATGATATTCCGAGATCAATTAATGCTTCGCGAAAGGCTTGAAACGCTAGTAGGAGCACGGTATGACCAGGGTCTACTGTATAGGTTGCCGTGACTTTAGTGTACACTCATACTTGTATAAAATAACCCTCAAATTTAATAAGAGATACAAGAAAGGACTTTTAGAGATCCCCTAGCCTCCACGGCCAATCACTTCGTGCTCGGGTGTGAGGGCATAACTCGACAACCCCCTCGGGTGAGAGATGTGTTTTTCATGCCAAGTAACTTAGTGATCTCCCTCAGGATATGGAGATTATGGTGCTAAGGGTTCAGGCTTTACTCACCCTCGTGGGGGCTATTTGAACTTCCATTCCGTAATTGCCTAGTCTCGTGGTTAAGCATTCGAAGTACACGTGAAGTATTCATTGCGAAGGACAATGGTGATCACGTGGTATTGGCCAAAAGATAACCATGGTTCATTAAAACCCTTAGTTGGCAGATTTGGATAGAGTCAAGGGAAAGACCCGTGTAAGCGGAAGACCTGCACACTGTCCGCTCGGACAGGTGTAGCCGATTCCGAGATCTTACATACATGGTTAAATTAATCCATAGAGGTATCTTCGCTGTGAGGGTAGCGCTGACATTTGGATATAATTAGCTTGTTTTAAAAATCCATAAAATAAGTTATTTTGTATTCTTTCATTCAACCATATAGTTCCCCTATCCGTTATCCCATAAGAGAACCAATTATCGGGTCTCTAACTACGTAGAGCGGAAGCACTTTCTTTAGCTTATGCATAGGGTAGTAAACGTATATTGGCTTCCAATCTTAATATCTCGGTACTAGACCTAACAGGTCCAGATATCACTAGGGCACTAACTATGACATATGACGACTAGCGAGAGTCTAAGGAGATGTACAAGTGCTATGTTATAGCAGACTTACAGATAACTCTTTAGAAGCGAGTCAGAGATATGCTGGGTCTTCTCTAATAAAGTTTTACTTGCATAAGATGTTTGGAAGGCGGAGTCGGTAGACTTATCGCTTTTCCACTAAGATACTTGTCGGTACCGAGATGTCTGAGGGTATGCTTGTTCGGGAACATATACTTAAGTTCCAGATCGAACTAGATTTCAAAGACATAGTACCAGATGACGAGGTGGTGGAAGACTTTTGTCTTGCATCCTTGTCTGGAACCTTCGAAGGCGTTGTCAGAGACTTTAGCTTTAACAAGCTAGAGATGACAAATGTAGAACTTCTAAGGAGATTTCCAAGAGATAAAGGATAGGATCAAGATTAAAGACAATGCCTTTAGTGCTTAACCTAGGTCTTCTTTAGAAGAACCTAAGGGAGTAACTTATCAGAGATCAAAAACTATTCTAGTGCAAAAACTGGTGTGGACTCCTAAGTCTGGTAATGCTAAGGACGGAAGTGTTTCCGCTTTAGCAAGTATAGGGGATATTTGAAGATAGTGTATGGCCTCAGGATGTTGGGAGTTGAGTCACTATCTAGTAGCAGTTCTTATGCTTCTTGGAATATAGACTTCGAGTCTATATAGATTCAAGGAAAGCAGAAGGCTACTTTATAGTGAAGTAATCCTAACATAGATACTGATGCCAAAAGCCGCTGCGGAAGCTGTTAGATATGATTATCTTAGTTTTTTTGAAACACAGATTTTGATTGTTAGAGATTTATTTCTGTTTCCTCATTAGTAAATAAAGTTTTTAGTTTTAGACAGCACCGTAGGTGTGTATCTTAAACTGAATAGATAGCTTCATTACTAGAGGATTAGATCAGAATAATCTTTTTGTATTTAATCTTAATTCGGAAATAGATTTCATAACAGTTGCAGCGTCTAATTTAAATTCATCTAAATCCTTCGGAGAATCTATCCAGTTTGTGACCCCTCTGATTTAGATATTTTGTCTCAGATACATTCAGAGGTAACAAAAGGCCGAGTTTCTGTTCACAGATTCATCGGAGATCATTCTAGCCTATGAGTGTAATCTGGAAGGCAGAATAACTAAAAGAGCCACTAAGGTATTGAAGTTAGTTAATTTTGACGTCTATGGTTCCAAGAGCGTCTAGACGATAGAAGACTCTTCGATTTAATCAAAGGAATAAGTCACTATCGGACGAGTTCCATAGGATCCTAAGGGAGCATGGGATTATCTCCAAATTAAATGCTCCAAGAATGACGCGTCAGAATAAAGTCTCCGAGAGAAGGAATCGAACCCTGTTTGACATGGTCCGAAGAATGATGAATATTTCCAAATGTACTATCCACCATTTGGTGGGGATGTACCTTAAAACAGTAGCTTATATCTGAAACTATCTCTTATCTAGATCAGTGTCTCAGACCTATAAAGAGCTATGGTCTAAGCGAAAGCTGACACTATAGTGTCTCGAGATATAGGGTTGTCCTGCACTTGTGCAAAAGGACAAAAGAGATGAGATGGAGATATAGTTTCAGGTATATCTGATTATAATTTACCCTTAGGAGGTATAAGGTAGACTATTTTATGATCTTGAGGTTTGAAAGGTAATCGTTTCTACGAACACCATCTACCTAGACCAAGATTATATTATAGACCATAAGTTTATCAGTAAGGTAGTTCTGGGTGAACTACTGGGTACTGGTAGAGAGTGCGCATCTGAAAACATAGTGGGAGTAGATGATACAGAAACTAGTATACCAGGTACTGTAGAAACGATTCACTTTGTACCACCACCACCTCGTCGTTGTGGTTGCATCAGAGCTCCTGATAGATACTATAGAGAAACTTCGATAGTTAATCCAGAGTTTCAGGAGGATGATCCCTAGAGCTATGAAGAAGTATTGGGAGCTTCTGACAGCTCTGACTGACAAAAGATCATAGAGGCAAACTTGAATCAATGTCCCTTGGAACAGTCTTGACACTTATAGCACTATCACCTTTCGGGATGTAGGAGGTGTATAAGAAGAGCACCTGGTTAAGACTTAAGTAGCTAGATTAGTTACCAAAGGAGAAGGGATTGACTATGTCAAAACCATCTCACTGGTAGCTATGCCTAAGTCTATTTCGGATCCTCTTAAATCCATCGTAGCCTATTATAGTTGGGAGATCTGGTTAATGGATTTTAAGACAATTATTCCCTAACGGGAATTTAGAAAGGATATTGGATGAAGTAGCCCAAGGCTTTGTGTCAGTAGGTCAGGAAGATATGTGATGCAAGTTGCAAAGGTCCATTTTATGGACTGATGCAAGCATCCAAGTTGGAATATCTATTTTGATCAAGGGAATCCGCTCACACGGATTTGATCAGAATGAGGATAAACCAAGTGGGTACAAGGAAGGTGAAGAGCTACAAGGGTGTACATAGTACTTTACGTTAACGATATCCTACTGATTAAAAATGATGTAAGAATATTGTTTACGGTAATCATCACAATTCGATGTGAAAGACCCTAGTGAGACAAGTTATGCTCTGGGAATCAAGGTAACTCGAGATAACAAGAGCAAGGTTCTCTTGCTGTCACAGGCTACACATAAAGATAAGATTCTAGACAGATTCGGTTTACAAGGCTAGATATCTATTGCACAGCAGGATTCATGGGTCAGTTTCAGTCGAACCCGGGTCCAGATCACTAGACTAAAGTGAAGGGTATACTCTGAAGTCCTCATCAAGTGAGGATTATGAGTTAGCTTGCACTTCACAGGTCCTGATATTGATTGAACACACAGAGTCTTACTTTGGTGTCAGATGTGCGTTCCAGAGAATCAATTTTAGGAATAGTTTTCATCTTGGGATTAGGAGCGGTAGTTGGTAGAGTGTGAAGCAAGTGCATCACAGACTCCACCACAAAGACTGAGCACGTTGTTACGTTCGAGGTAGTCTACCAGGTGGTATAGCTTAGGACGTTCTTAAAGAACTTGGGACGCGTACCAGAGACTTAGTTATCTGTTGTTGCAAATAGAAGAGCGGTAATCAAGGTCCAAGGAGACTAGGCACCGCCGTGAGAGGAAACCTATCAAGTACAAACTTCACTTGATCTAACAATTATAGGAGAAAATGCAAGTAGCGGTACTGAGGTGGAATCTACAGACAATGTTGTCAATTTCTTTAGGGAATTCCTGCAAAAAATTTTGGGCAGCATGTAGAAGCTACAGAGCTCAACACCGTTATTCCTCGTTAACCTAGTGGGAGATTGTTAGAATTGGTAAGGTCTACAGTTCGTAAAAACCTATAGTTTAGCTATGTATGGTTGATAGTATAAGATTGCATCCTGGTACGTACCTTAGTACGTGTTCTGACCACAGGACAGAGACCCATGGCTATATGGTAATCCTCTTGAGTGGGAGACTCAAGGGACTAGTCCCATGTAACCTAAATACGTTCACAGCTCTGATTAGGGTTGGTCGCCCTGTCAGGATAAGCTATTGGGATGACAGAGCGTGGGTGTCTCCACCACGGTCATTACCAGGTACAGTGTCTATGGCCGAACGGAACCAACACGGTGCACAGATCGATGAGTAGACATCGGTGCGCTAAACCGTGTTTCTGCTTAGGGTAAAATGATACTAAACCCTGAGGAACCATGTCTGGTGGACTAACCAGTTGTGTGGTGCTTTGGCATACCAATGTGTGAGGATCCAGATGCAGTGATCCAAAACCACAGTGTACTGGGTTACCCGGCTGGTGTTGCATCAGTGTGTCACTCTTGCAGGCTATCCACACCCCTAACGGAAGGTGCGTTCCTTGGTCTGATCTAAATCGTATTAAACCCTAGCCAGGTGGTCATCAGTTAGACTGGTGACAGATCCAATTGCTCGGAAGAGTAATCATAGGTACGATGTATGTGGTCAACCTGAAAGGAACCGAGCCATATGAGCACTCGAGTCAGACGGTATTCTCCACCGCTCGAGTTGCATCATGGCACTAGATGGAGGGATAGCGGGTTTACCATACTAAGCGGAGAGCAGGGGTATGAGAGAGAATATAGTAAGTCTGGGGGAATTAGAGTACAGCCTGCGTCGCACTCTAGGTGGCCACGCAGGTTAACTCGGACTCAGAGGATCGATGGTACACTCGGGTAGTTTGTCGATCGAGTCTAAGTTGGAAGCCATGAACCCTGGTCCCTGAAGGTTATACCTTATCGATATTATGTACGGTTCTTATACCATCTCCTCGAAATATAGAACACAGTTAGAGGAAGCGAGAAGTCCAAGCCTACGCTCTGTGAGTGCTTCGCACTAGTGCACGGTAGATGCGTAGCTACGTGTGTGCACTAAGGAGAAACCCTAGGTTAGCGCAGAGACGTATGTAGCAATTCCTTACCATAAGTGGACTTTGCCACATGGGTGCGAGGCACCAGGATATGTTGTGGGTTGACTAGTTGACTTCACTAGGGGCACCCTATGGGAACCTCAGAGAATAGTGAAATCACTAGTGTACTTCACTTATGTGTGCCTTGCAAAGTCTTGTACACGAGGAACGACCAACTAGTGACATAAGGGTGTTTTGGTCATACCATGCGCCACTATGCACTAGGGTGGCCGGTCCTAAGTGTTAGGAGACTGGTCAAGGCTGGCTCTATTGGTTTCAGGAGGTTGTTACCTCCAATGAATGGGCCGGTGATGAGGCATAGAAAATGGGCTGGTTTTGACCGTTTTCAAAACCAAGAAAAAGATAGAGATAAAAGAAGAGATATATAGGGAGAGGTTTGAATCAGTCAAAATTATCCGTACTATCCTTATCCATATGGATAGGCCGACCCTATATAAAGGGAAAGGGGAGAGGGGGTCGGCCATGGATGCAAGCCCTAGGGGTCGGCCATGGCATGGGGAAACCCTAGTCGCCCCCTCTCCTTTTTTCTCTTCTCCTCTCTCGTCTCTCTCTCCCTCGCTTGTGCCATTAGATGGCGACTTGTCTTCCTCGCGTAGGGTTTCGTAGAAGAAGAAGGCTCGTCGGATGGAGGCACTCAGAGATCTATCGACGAGGTGCCGTGCATCGTGTGAGATCGGGTGAACTAGAAGGCATCTCCCGCAACCTTTTGCTGTCCAGAATCTGCACAAAAAATTAGCGTTGTTTCTTTGATTTTGGGAGCTATAGAAGTCCAA
Source organism: Chamaelirium japonicum (assembly GCA_947650365.1). Classification (NCBI taxonomy): domain Eukaryota; kingdom Viridiplantae; phylum Streptophyta; class Magnoliopsida; order Liliales; family Melanthiaceae; genus Chamaelirium; species Chamaelirium japonicum. The sequence goes on from OX393560.1 coordinate 64,746,096, forward strand.
ACGAGGTAAACCTTGTTGTAAAAGTTGTGTCTTTAGGTTGGCTACTTACAGTCCAAAGTTCAGCCCAATCCGAGTTCGGAACATAAAGTTATGGCTGTCGCACCGAAGCTATATCGAGCAGATCGGAGCCCGTCTCTATCGACAAAGAAGAAACTTGTCGCGGTGAAATAATCCGTACGCAGGTATGATCTCTAACATGTAGATCTAACATAGATTGTTCTTTCACGTTAGATCATTGTTAGGGGTTCGTATAGTTGCCATGCTAGATTCGTATACGCATGTATAGATCGTTTCGATGAAAATTTTGATATGTAACGCACATCGCTCACGGTCTTCGAAACTTCTCTTTACGTCCGTTGCGGACCCGTTTAACCCGTTAATATATAGTATGGGGGATGATCTCCGTGCTGACCCGAAGACTCCGTCCAACCAATCAATCGAGTCGAGTCAAAAATCTGATCGAGCGTTCGTATAGTTCGTTGGTTCGAATATTGGTGTCTTTGGCTTGAACCTCTGAACAATCGAGAGGTTAACAACTTAGGTTCAGAAGAGATGAGTTCAAAGAGATCGATTGATAGTTGATACGAGATGTGATCTCGGAGTTCAGCCGAAGCCTACGTCTATGTGCTATAAGGAGCAACTTGAATTCACTAACACTCGAGTTGAAGTGATCTCGACAGGCCGACTGTCACTTGTTAATCTTTGAAAAGAAATCTAAAGGTTTAGAAGTCAGAGTTCTGGATTTTCGAAAGTCCGATTCAGAAATCAGATATTTGATCCTATTACACCTGTCGGGTCTGCTATTTATAGAGTTTTTTGGATGGGAATTGGGGTAGAGGGTGGTTTCTATAGCTGTCGTCTGGATCCAGGCGGTGGTTGGTGGGCCCCGCCATCGTCTCTGTGGACCCCTAGGCAGGGCTAATGGGTCCAATCGTGGGGCGTTGGCCAAAATTTACACCCACAGTTATCCCCTCCAAGTTAGCTAGAGGCTGATATGGCTGACTTAGAATCCAGGTGCTAAATCCAAACCCCATGCCAAGGGTTGGTGTCATCGAGGTCTCATCGAGCGTTGCTAGCTGATAGGATTCTGGCAATCGATTGGTCAAAACTTACCGATCGGGTGTTGGTGATCGATCGGTCAAGATCGACCGATCGGGTGCTGGTGATCGATCGGTCAAGATCGACCGAACGGGTGATTTCGACCGATAGAACTTTGGGCGATCGGGAAAAAAGCTAGGTTTTTCGCCCGATCCTTCAAAAATTTACCCGATTGTCTTCCTGTCGATCAGGTGAATTCATCGACCGATCGGTCAAAGTTGACCGATCGGTAAAAATTGCCCGATCGGGTGTTTTCAACTGGTTGAATTTTGGGTGATCGGGCAAAAAACCAGATTTTTTACCTGATCATTTGGAAATTCACCCGATCGTCTGCCTGTCGATCGGGTGAAGGCTTTTCCCGATCGGTCAGAGGCAACCGATCGGGTGTATTCTATCGATTGGTCAAAATTGTCCGATCGGGTGCTTTTAACCATTGGGACTTAGGACGATCGAGCAAAAAACCAAGTTTTTTGCCAGATCCTTTGGAAATTCACCCGATCGTCTACCTATCGATCGGGTGAAGTCTTCGATCGATCAGTCAAAGTTGACCGATCGGGTATCTTCTACCGATCGGTCAAAGTTGTCCGATCGGGTGCTTTCAACAGGTGGGACTTGGGGCGATCGGGCAAAAAAGCAGGTTTTTTGCCAGATCCTTTGAAAATTCACCCGATCGTCTGCTTATCGATCGGGTGAAGTCTTTTTGGCCGATTGGTCAAAATTGACCGATTAGGTATTTACAATCGGTGGAACTTGGGGCGATCGGGTAAAAAACTATGCTTTTTTTTTTCTGATCCTTTGGAAATTCACCCGATTGTCTGCCTGTCGATTGGGTGAAGTCTTTTTGGCCGACCAGTCAAATTGGATTGATTGGATATTCTCAACCGGTGGAATTTGGGGCGATCGAGTCAAAAACTATAGTTTTTGCCCAATCCTTTGAAAATTCACCCGATCATCTGTCTGTTGATTGGGTGAAGTCTTTTTGGCAGATCAGTCAAATTTGACCGATCAAATATTTTCAACCGGTGGAACTTGGGGCGATCGGGTAAAAAACTATGTTTTTTGTCCGATCCATTGGAAATTCACCCGATCGTCTGTCTATCGATTGGGTGAAGCCTTTTTTTGGCAGATCAGTCAAATTTGACTGATCGGATATTTTCAACCGGTGGAACTTGGGGCGATCGGGTAAAAAACTATATTTTTTGCTCGATCCTTTGAAAATTTACTCGATTGTCTTCCTGTCGATTGGGTGATGTCTTTTTAGACAATCAATCAAATTTGATCGATTGGATATTTTCAACCGGTGGAACTTGAGGCGATCGGGTAAAAAATTATATTTTTTGCCTGATCCTTTGGAAATTCACATGATTGTCTGCTTGTCAATTGGGTGAAGTCTTTTTGGCCGATCGGTCAAATTTGATCGATCAGATATTTTCAACCGGTGGAACTTGGGGCGATCGGGTAAAAAACTATATTTTTTGCCTAATCCTTTGGAATTCACCCGATCGTCTACCTGTCGATTGGGTGAAGTATTTTTAGCCGATTCTTTGAAATTTCACCCGATCGTCTGCCTGTCGATCGAGTTAGGTGGAGTTGGCGTTTCGTCTTTCCCATCGTTTCGTCTGGCCTGTCGGTTTGTCTGGCCTGTCGATTCGTCTGGCTTATCATTTTGTCTGGCCTGTCGATTTGTCTTCCGCCAGTCTGATGCTACCACGTGTCACATTGAGTTTCTCGCCAAGCCTTTTTGGGCATATAAATCTCGTCTCATAGTTTATTTTTCTCCACGCTGTTAGAAAATATCATGACTTCTTTGCTTTCTGCTCATTGCTTTCTGCTCTCTATTCTTCGATCGGTCGTAATGGCCTCCGCAAGCTGCACCAAGAATATCGTTCCCCCAAAGGTAAAGCCTTCTCAGCGATATGGGTCGAAGAAGGGGAAAGCCACTGCTGAGCCTTCGTTGTCGAAGAATGCAGGGAAGGGCAAGGCAAAGGGGAGCCTCGGCAAGAGGCACTTAGGCTTCGGATTCGTCTCTGCTCCCACTAAGCCGGAGCACATTCCGAAGTCTGACTTCGTGCTGAGGCCATTGAAGCCTCTGTCTGAGGAACCTTGTAGGTGCAAATTTTGGCCAACGCCCCACGACGGGGCCCACCAGCCCTACCTGGGGGTCCACAGAGACAATGACAGAGCCCACCAGCCCTCGCCTGGATCCAGACGACAGCTATAGAAAACCGCCCTCTACACCGGTTCCCGTCCAAAAAAATCTATAAATAGCAGACCCGACAAGTGTAATAAGATCGAATATCTGATTTCTGAATCGGACTTTCAAAAATCCAGAGCTCTAACATCTTAACCTTTCGATCTTTTTTTCGAAGAGAAATCAGTGACACTCGGCAGTCGTGGTCACTTTAGTTCAAGTGTTGGTGAATTCAGGTTGCTCCTTATAGCACGGAGACGTAGGCTTTGGCTCCGAGATCACATCTTGTGTCAATCTACGATCTCTCTTCTACTTCGAAGTTTAAACTCAAAGGTACCAATACTCAATATCCGAACCAATGAACTAGACAAACGTTTGATCAGATTTTTGACTCGACTCGATTGACTGGTTGGGTGGAGTCTTCGGGTCAGCACGGAGATCATCCTCCACAGTTTGGCACCGTCTGTGGAATAGGTTCGAAAAGCTTAGTTCGCTCGAAGACAGCATCAGATCGATTGAGCAGACAACCGATCATGAATAATCATACTTCCCAGCCCCCTAGGTTGAGCAGACAACTGATTGGACACTAGAGATCTGGTTGCTTTTTTCGCTTTCTCTAAATGGCAAAGACAAGGCATCAGGATCATCTAGAGGAAAGTAACACTTAACGGAATCAACCTCGTCCAGAAACTCGATCGATGAGTCAATGACTCAATTTCGGGTTGCCTCTTACTCGCCCCGAGATAGCAACTCATTCCACAAACGGGAGATCGGTCGACTGACCGATCCCTCCGCCACTTCGATAGTCAGTCGGGCAAACCACTCCCGCTCCAACAAAAGATCCTCCACCAACTTACCAAATCTTGGCGCTCGACTTCCAGCTGCTGCAGTTGGCAAAACAGAACACCACTCTCAAGGCTAAGAGGGACGCTATCAAAAAAATGGCCTCCGATGCTGGGGTCATTCTTCCCATCCCTTCCACCAATGAAGGAGCCAGTCCACCATGACAACCCATCCACTCTGAACAACGGAGGCCTTTGGGCCATGCAACCCAAGAGAGGAGTCGTCGCCAGCCAACCCCCTCGGTAGGTCCTCGAAAGCAGAGCGTCTGGGATCGCATCGATGACCAATCTTTGCAATCATTGTCAGGCCGCAACTGTGTTAGGCAGGCATAGGTGAAACCCAACTTGCGAGTGAGGCATTGGATGAGAGAATCAATATCAAAAGGCCAGTCCTCTCTATCCCTCCCCCTCCATTGAGACTCTCAAATCGATCTTCATCAACAGAGGTACCCAGCAACAATTCTGGAGAAGGCCAAGACCCTCCAACCTTTCCCTTGGACCAACAACAAGGCCAGGGACTCAGTTGTAGGGAAGGATATTTTTTGGTAGGACCCCTCCATCGAAGCCTGCTTCAAGTGCCCTTCCCGAAGAACTCCGACTCTACCAAAATTCAATTGCTCGAAGGGAGATCCAACTCTTCATATTCTAGAATTCAAACAAGCTTTGACGCCATATGAGGAGGAGAACAACGTACTCTGTCACACCTTCGCCGGTAGCCTTGATGAGCCTTTTCTTGATTGGTATCATAACCTTCGCACTGGGTCGATCACCCAGTTCGGAGTCCTTGCAAACCACTTCGTCCAACATTATCAACTTAACCTCAAGCCGGAGAAGAAGCTTGATTCTCTTTATCAATTGAGGATGGGAGCCGATGAGAGTCTTCGTAATTTCACGCGAAGATTCCGCAACGAGCATACCGCTCTCTTAGGACATCTTGACAACGAAGCCATCATGCTCGCATTCCATAACCCTATACTTTGATCTCCACATCTACAACGACCTTATCCGCAATCCTCCTGCCTCCCTCGGAGTACTATTCGATCGAATTCAAAAAGAGATCGAGGTGGAGGACGATCGGATCGCACGAAAGGGATGTGACCTCAAGAAGTGTCTTTTTGATAAGGAACCAACGAGACCAACAGCTCGAGCTCGCAATGTGGAGGCTGAGGAAGATAGAGCCTCCAAGAGGTCAAGGTGGGCATGCGATAAACCCGCAGAGCCTCAAAAGACCACCGATACCAGAGGGAAGCATCCCATCCACAGATCAGAGTAGAAGGCCGTTGACTGTCAATAACTCGGAATGTCGCTCATTTGAAATCCACGATGTAATATCTTTTGAGTTATCAATGAAAATGACAGTTGTTTCAAGTTATATCGAAGACTATCAAATTCTATCTCAACTTCTACTCAACGCCACAGTTAGTTCGATTCGCATTGACACGGCCGACTAACCTACAACGGTACAAAGCTACATGTCCCGATACATAGGTTCGATTGAAACGATGTTTTGCCTAAGTCCAATCGATATAAGATCACTACACTGAGTACTCCGAATCATTGGCATCGCACATGCTCCCGTTGTCACGTAAAGACACATGCACTAGTGCCTCACCATAGTTAGATCAGTTCGCATTGTGACACGGCCGACTAACCTGCAATAGTACAAAGCTACGTGATCCCGATGTAGGTTTGACTGAAATGGCGCTTTGCCTAAGTCCAATCGATACAAAGGCACCATGTTAAGTACTCCAAATTCTTACCCCCATCGATCAGTAAGTCCAAGGTCTCACCCTTGGTATTCGAAGACAAAGATCGAGACGACAACATTATCTTGGCCCAAGGCGACAGCCTTGGCATTCAAAAGCAAAGCCCAAGGCAGGCTCCGCTTCCTTGGTAACAGACAAAGCCCGAGACGGCAGCACCGTCTCGGCCCAAAGAGATAGCCTTAACTTTTGAAGACAAAGCCCGAGATAGCGACATCGTCTTGGCCCAAGGTGACAGCCTTGGCATTCAAAAGCAAAGCTTGAGGCAGGCTCTACTGCCTCAGTAACAGACAAAGCCCGATACAGTGACATCGTCTTAGCCCAAGGTGATAGCCTTGGTATTCGAAAGCAAAGCCCGAGGCAATCTTCACCTCGGCATTCGAAGACAAAGTCTGAGTTAGGAGTCACCGCCTCGGCACCTTCTAAAGCCTGAGACGGTGACATCGTCTTGGCCCAAGGTGATAGCCTTGGCATTCAAAAGCAAAGGCCGAGGTAGGCTTCGCTACCTCGGTAATAGACAAAGCCTGAGATAGAAGCACCGTCTCGGCCCAAGGAGACATCCTTGGCTTTCGAAGACAAAGCCCAAGACGGCGACATCGTCTTGGCCCAAGGTGATAGCCTTGGCATTCAAAAGCAAAGCCTGAGGCAGGCTTCGCTGCCTCAGTAATAGACAAAGCCCAAAACAGTGAGATTGTCTTGGCCCAAGGTTAAAGAAGACTTCACTCAATCGACAGGCAGATGATCGAGTGAATTTCCGAAGGATCGGGCGAAAAACCTGGTTTTTTGCCTGATCGCCCAAAGTTCCACTGGTTGAAAACACCCGATCTGACACCTTTGATCGATCGGTAGAAGGCATCCGATCGGTTGAAATTGACCGATCGATCGAAGACTTCACCCTATCGATAGGCAAATAATCGGGTGAATTTCCAAAGGATCGAGCAAAAAACCTAGTTTTTTGCACGATCCCCCGAAGTCCCACCGGATGAAAGCACCCAATCGGACAACTTTGACCGATTGGTAGAAGGCACCGGATTGGTTGAAATTGACCGATCGGTTGAAGACTTCACCCTATCGACAGGCAGAAGATCAGGTGAATTTTCAAAGGATCGGGCAAAAAACCTGGTTTTTTGCCCGATCGCCCGAAGTCCTACCGGTTGATAGTACCCGATTGGACAACTTTGACCGATCGATAGAAGGCACCCGATCGGTCGAAGACTTCACCCTATCGACAGGTAGACGATCGGGTAAATTTCCAAAAGACCAGGAAAAAAACCTGGTTTTTTGTCCGATCGCCCATAGTCCCACCGGTTGAAAGCACCCGATCAGACAATTTTGATCGATTAGTAGAATACATCCGATCGGTTGACTCTGATCGATCGGTCGAAGACTTCACACCCGATCGACAGGCAGACGTTCAGATGAGTTTCCAAATGATCGGGTGAAAATCTTTATTTTTTGCCCGATTGCCCCAAGTCCCACCAGTTGAAAGCACCCGATCGGATAATTTTGACCGATCGGTAGAATACACCCGATCAGTTTACTCTGACCGATCGGTCGAAGACTTCACCCGATCGACAGGTAGACGATCAGGTGAATTTCCAAAGGATCGGGTGAAAACTTTGTTTTTTGCCCGATCGCCCCTAGTCCAACCGGTTGAAAACACCCAATCGAACAATTTTGACCAATCGGTATGAGATACCTAATCGGACAAATTTGACCGATCGGTCGATGAATTCACCCGATCGAAAGGCTGAGGATCGGGTAAATTTTCGAAGGATCGGGTGAAAAACCTAGCTTTTTGCCCGGTCACCCAAAGTTCCACCGGTCGAAATCATCTGATCGGTCACCAGTACCCGATCGGTCACCAGCACCCGATCGATCGATATTGACCGATCAATCACCAACACCCGATCGATTGTCAGAGTCCAATTAGCCCTCAACGTTCGACGAGACCTCGATGACACCAGCTCTTGGCAGGGGGTTTGGATTTTGCACCTGGATTCTAAGTCAGCCATATCAGCCTCCAGCTAACTTGGAGGGGCTAACTGTGGGTGTAAATTTTGGCCAATGCCCTGCTACTGGGCCCACCAGCCCTATCTGGGGGTCCACAAAGACGATGACGGAGCCCACCAGCCCTCGCCTGGATCCAGACGACAGTTGTAGAAAACTGCCCTCTACCCCGGTTCCAGTCCAAAAAACTCTATAAATAGTAGACTCGACAAGTGTAATAAGATCGAATATCTGATTTCTGAATTGGACGTTCAAAAATCAAGAGCTCTGACATCCTAACCTTTCGATCTTCTTTTCGAAGAGAAACCCATGACACTCGGCCTGTCGAGGTCACTTCAGTTCAAGTTTTAGTGAATTCAGGTTGCTCCTTATAGCACGAAGACGTAGGCTTTAGTTGAACTCCGAGATCACATCTTGTGTCAATCTACGATCTCTCTTCTACTTCGAAGTTTAAACTCAAAGGTACAAATACTCAATATCCAAACCAACGAACTAGACAAATGTTCGATTAGACTTTCAACTCAACTCGATTGACTGGTTGGGCAGAGTCTTCGGGTCGGCACAGAGATCATCCCCCATAAGCCTGTCTTCGAGTACGGGATCGGTTGAAAGCCCACTAACGCCAAGAGGGAGAAGTGGGAGAGGCTGTTTGGGTTTGTGGGTATAAATTTTGGCCAACGCCCAACAACGAAACCCACCAGCCCTGCTTGGGGGTCAACGAGATGGCAACGGGACCCACCAGTCCCGCCTGGGGGTCCACTAGAAAGCAACGGGACCCACCAGCCCCGCCTGGGGGTCCACGAGATAACAATGGGACCCACCAGCCCTGCCTGGGTGTCCACAAACACGACAACGTGACCCACCAACCCCTAGCTGGGTCCAGATGATAACTGTAGAAACTGCCTTCTACCCTGATTTCTGTTCCAAAACTCTATAAATAGTAGACCCTACAACTGTAACAAGATTGAATATCTAATTTCTGAATCAGACTTCCGAAAAACCCAGAGCTATGACATCCTAATCCCTCGATCATCTTTTCGAACAGATCAGTGACACTCGGCCTGTCGAGGTCACTTTGAGTAAAGTGTTAGTGAATTCAGGTTGCACCTTATAGAACGGAGACGTAGGCTTCGACTAAACTCCGAGATCTTACCTTGTGCCAATCCTCTATCTCTCTCTCTCTTCTTATTCAAAGTATGAACTTAATGGCACTAGCAAGCTATATCCGAACCTACAAACTAGACATATGTTCGATCATACATTTGATTCAACTCGATTGACTGGTTGGGTGGAGTCTTCGGGTCGGCACAGAGATCATCCCCCATAGTTTGGCACCATCTATGGGATCCGATCGAGAAGCTCTTTTTGCTCTATGACAAATATCAGATCGGTTGAGCAGATAATCGATCTTGATAACCATACTTCCCAGCCCCCCGCGATTGAGCAGACAACCGATCGGACTTGGTCAATCTGGTTGCTTCCTCCGCTTTTACTAAATGGGGAAGACAAGGCATCAGGATCACCCAGAGGGAAGTAACACTCTACAAAATCAATCTCGCCCGGAAACCCAATCAATGAGTCAGTGACTCAACTTCGGACTTCCTTTCGCTTATCTCGAGATAGCAGCTCATTCAGAAAATGGGAGATCGGTCGATCGACCGATCCCCCCACCACTTCGATAGTCGATCGGGCAAACTACGTCCATACCAACGGAAGATCCTCCGCCAACTTATCAGATCTCGGCACTCGACTTCCAACTGTTGCAGCTGGCGAAACAGAACGCCACTTTCATTGCTGAGAGGGACGCTATTAAGAAGGCAGCATTCGATGCTGGAGTTGTTCTTCCTATCCTTCTCTCAACGAAGGGGCTGATCTGCTTTGATGATCCGTCCATTCCAAGCAACAGAAGTCTATGAGTCAGGTGATCAGTCATGCGAACCAAGAGAGAAGCCGACACGAACCCACCCCCTTTGTACCTCCGCGGAAGCAGAGTGTTTGGGATCGGATCGATGATCAATCCTCGCAATCTTCTTCGGGCCGAAACTGTGTTAGGCAGGCACAGTCCAAACCCAATCTACAAGTGAGGCATCGGATGAAAGAGACTGTGTCTCTCCGTCCCCTCCCCTTCATTGAGATACCCAAATCGAACTCCATCACCGAGCTCACCCAGTGATAATCCAAGATGTCGATCAAGACCTCTCGATCTTACCCTTAATCCAATAGCATGGACGGGGGTTAGGTTGTAGAAAAGGATACTCTTCGGTAGGACTTCTCCATAGAAGTCTATTTCAAGCGCCCTTCTCCAGGGGTTGGAGAACCCCAACGCTGCCAAAGTTCAATTGCTTGAAGGGAGATCCGACTCTCCACATTTTGGCATTCAAACAGGCCTTAACGCCGCACAAGGAAGAAAATAACATGCTTTGCCAAACCTTCGCCGGAAGCCTCGATGAGCCCTCTCTTGACTGGTACCACAATCTTCACACTGGATCGATCACCCATTTCAGAGTCCTAGCGAACCACTTCGTGCAACACTATCAACTCAACCTCAAACCAGAGAAGAAGCTGGATTCTCTGTAGCGTCTGAGGATGGGAGCCGACGAGAGTCTTCGTAACTTTACGTGAAGATTTTGCAATAAGCATGCAGCCCTCTCCAAACGATATATTGATGATGAGGCCATTATGCTGGCATTCCAAAATGCCCTCCGGTTCGATTTGCACATCTACAACGACTTCATATGCAACCCTCCGCCTTCTCTTGGCTCAATGTTCGATCGAATCCAGAGGGAGATTGAGGTCGAAGACAATCAGATCGCCCGAAAGGGATTTGAAACTAGAAGGCGACCTGCCGAAAGGGAAGCTCCCAAGCATATTGCCAAAGCACACAATACAGAAGCACCAGCACCTCTGCCAGCCAAGCGACCAAAAGAAGACGGTCATAGATCACCGCCGAAGAAAACAATATTCACCGATTGGACTATCCCTATCGAGCAGATTCTCGACCAGATCCAACACGAGGAATTTCTTTGACGGCCGAATCATCTGCAACCCGATACCAAACTCACCGCCGATAAATCTGTCTACTGTGACTTTCATTGCAGCCACGATCATCCAACAAGTCGATGCTTCCGACTAAAGTATCACTTGGAAGATCTACTGCGTGACGGCCACCTCTGGGAGTTTGTCAAGAGAGGACACGACCAACCCCCACCTTCCTCATCAAAAGGGAAGGAAGCTTGTTGGGTCCACCGTATCTCGGTCAGCTCGTTTCCAGTCATTGTACGAGCAAACATCTTCGGTATTCATGGAGCGTACGTTGCATCATCAAATCCTGACCAGGAAAGAAGTGGATCGGCAAGTTCGACGCATCTTCAATGTTAGCTCTGTAGCTAACAAAGAAGATACCTGAATTGAGAAACCGGTCAAGGGCTTGTCATGGCCATCAATCATTTTCAACAACTCCGATCTCCAAGGAGTGCATACTCTATATCGAGATCCCCTAGTCCTGCGGCTCATCATCGATGGGAGTATCATTAACTGTATCCTTATCGACACTAGTAGTTAGATCGATATTATGTTCTAAGATTGCTTCAAGCGTCTGGGACATAAGTACTCCAATCTGGACGTCGTCCCCATGGTCAATACCGGTTTCAACGGTAAGCAGAGCATGACCATGGGTGAATCCAGGTTCACCCTGGATCTTAGTAGAGAGACTCGGGTCTCCTTGCGATTCGGTGTTGTTGAGGGTACTTCCAATTACAACATCATCATCGGGCGACCTTTCCTTCATCAAATTAATGCCATATCCTCCTCGTACCATCAATTTCTCAAATTCGCAATGAGGAAAGGCATAATCTACATCCGAGGTGATTAACAAGCTGGGCGATCCTATGAAGCCGCCGCAGCAAAGATAGATCACCGAGTAGACCTCACTCCGCCGAAGCGTGCAAGAGAAGAAGCTGGCCCTTCCTCGAGCTAGCAACCAAAGGAGCCCCCACTGGCAGAACCTCTGGCTGTCGAGTGGGAATCTTTCCCGTCAATCAAAAATATCACCCAAGTCAACATTGGCAGTGGTGATCCCCTTCGAGAGATATTCATTGGTTCTAGTCTCAGTGACGTAGAAGCGTGAGACATGGTATCCTTCCTATAGTCCAATATCGACGTCTTTGCCTGGTATTTTGAAGATATGCCCTGGATCAATCCGGATGAAGCGTGCTACCGACTCGCCATCAAAGAAGGAGCAAAACCTGTCAAACAAAAGCACCGGATGATTCGCCCAGAGCGCTCGATGGATGTTCAAGAGGAGATCACCAAGTTGCTCGCGGCAGGCTTTATCCGTGAAGTAGAGTACCCAACTTGGATCTTCAATATCGTCGCTGTACCAAAGAAGAACAGAAAGATCAGGGTCTGCATCGACTTCATTAATCTCAACCAAGCTTGTCCTAAAGACTCCTTCCCTATGCCAAGAATAGACAGACTCATTGACGCCACTGCTGGGCACGAGCTTTTGTCGTTCATGGATGGATACTCTGGATACAATCAAATTCCTCTACATCCCGACGATTAAGAGAAGGCCTGCTTCGTGACAGAGAGAGGCCTCTACGGCTACAATGTTATGCCTTTCAACCTCAAGAATGCGGGATCTACTTATCAGAGGTTAGTCACGAAGATATTCGAAGAGCAAATCGGACGAAATATCGAAGTCTACATCAATGATCTTCTTACCGAGACCCTCAGTCATGAGAACCATCTCTCCGATCTAGCAGAAATATTCCAAGTCCTTTGAAAGTACCGCATAAAGCTCAATCCAACCAAGTGTGCCTTCGGAGTTCAATCATGGAAATTCCTTGGTCACCTGGTGACTAGGAAAGGCATTGAAGCAAACCCCGATCAGATTCGAGTAATTCTTAAAATGCCCTCACCTTCTAATCGAAAAGACGTGCAACGCCTCATAGAAGATTAGCTGCTCTCAACCGATTTATCTCTAAGTCTTCCGACAAGTGCAAGCCACTCTTCGACAAGTTGTGAAAGGCAGACACCTCTGGGTGGAATCCAACTTGCGAGCAAGCCTTCCAGAACATCAATTACTATCTCGCCCGGGCTCCTATCCTAACGGCTCCATTGCCAAAATAAGACCTCTAGCTCTATCTCGCTATCACCGATCAAGCTATTAGCGCAGTTCTGGTCAGCAGAAGAGAAGGTATTGAGCGCCCCGTTTACTACATCAGCCATACCCTTCTCCCGGTAGAAACTCGCTACCTAAAGATAGAAAAAGTCACGTTGGCCTTGCTTACAGCATCGAGAAGACTCTGACCTTACTTCATTTCCCATCCGATTACGGTTGTCTTAGAGCATCCACTCAAAGACATTCTTGACAAGGCAGGACGAGCTAGTCGAATGACTAAATGGGTGATCGAGATAAGCTCCCTCGGTATCCAGTTCGAACCTCGAGTTTCCGTCAAGGGGCAAGCAATTGCAGACTTTCTTACCGACTTCCCCGTTGAGGATCCGATCACTCTAGAGAATGACGTCGAGATGCACCTCGACGATGGCAAAGAACCACTCTTCAATTCCGGTCCTGAGACCATCAATCCGAACCCTGAGGTTCCCACAACTTTGTCAACTTGATAGAAGCTCTATACTGACGAAGCATCAAGCCTTATTAGTTCGGGAATTAGGATAGTCTTGATATCCCCCAAACTCGATCATCTCCAAAAGGCTACTCTACTCGGATTCAATGCTACTAACAACGAAGCCGAGTACGAAGCACTCATTTCTTGATTGGAGATGGCTGAAACCCTGGGGGTTGACCGTCTAACAGTTTATAGCGACTCTCTGCTAATAATCAGGCAGATCAACGGAGTCTACAAAGCTCGAGGAGAGATGATGCAGCAGTATCTAGCTTTGGTGCAGCAACACAACCAACGATTCCTAGACATTAAAATCTTACAAATTCCAAGATCCGAATATCAAGAAGCCGATGCTCTAGCTAACACTGTCATAGTGCTTGGAGATTCCCTTGGAGAAAGACGAATTCAAATCGACTATCAAGAGTTGCCCAAAACTGCCATCGAATAGCAAATCGTTGCCATGATTAAAGACTCTGGGGGTTGGAGACAGTCGACCCTCACTCTTACCTAGGTAGATGCTCCAACTGATTGGAGACAGTCACTCTTTGGCTTCTTCAAATAAGGAAAAATGCCAAAAGATATGATCCAAGCTAAGAAACTTCAAAGAAAGCTACCATTATACAACCTCCAAGAGGAAGATCTCTACTTTAAATCATATGGAGGAACATTTCTCAAATGTGTTGGTCCTAGGAAAACAGAAGAGATCCTAGCCGAAATCCATTATGAATCTTATGGCAATTACTCTGGCAGAAGATCCCTCGAAGCCAAAGTCAAACTTCAAGGATATTACTGGCCAACTATGGTGAAAGACGCAAGTCGATTCGTTCAAAGATGCGATCCCTGCCAAAGGCACGCTCGAGCGATCTATTTCCTGGGAGACGAACTACATCCCTTAACAAGTCCCTGGCCTTTCTATCAGTGGGGGTTGGACTTCCTGGATCTGTTTCCTCCATCACCAAGCAAGAAGAAGTACTTATTCTTGGCCACTAACTACTTCACCAAGTGGGTTGAGGCTGTGCCACTCTTTCGAGAGACAGATGACGAGGTTATCAAATTCATTAGGCACAACATCTTCTCCAGATTCGGTACACCTCAAGTTCTAATCGCTGACAATGGAGTTCAATTTGATTCAGATAAATTTCAGGAGTTCTGCCTGAACTACGAAATCAAGCTTTTCTACTACACTCCGAGGTATCCATAATGCAACGGACAAGCCAAAGCTTCTAACAGAGCAATCCTCGGTCTACTCAAAAAGAAGTTAGGAAACAAGAAGAGGTTGTGATAGAAAGTCCTACCGGAGGTCCTATGGGGATATCGGACCACTTCTCGATGATCGACTGGATTTTTGCCTTTTCGCCTAACTTATGGGTCAGAAGCAATTCTTCCAACCGAGATTCTCTCCCCAACGGTGAAGACTAAGGCAATCCAAGAAGGAATAAACAACAAGCTTTGTATTGATGATCTTGACTTCTCAGAAGAGCTATGTAACTAGGCAGTTGTTTGTGTCACCAACTATCAACAGAAGATCAAGCAGGCCTACGATCGAAAAGTTAAAAGAAGACAGTTCCACATTGGAGATCTAGTCCTCAAGAGCGGTTTTTTCTAATACAAGGGAATGCGGCAGCGGGAAGCTAGCTCCTAACTGGGAAGGACCCTATATCATTGAATCCATCGGGGGTAAAGGATCTTATCGCCTAATCTCGCTAGAAGGAGATAGGCCACCAAGAGTGTGGAATATCAAGTATCTCAAAATATTATATCCCTGATGTAAACCATGTACTGAATGAATGTTTGTTTCGGTTTCAATCTTGTCTATTTTAATTCTGTAAATTTGCGTAATCACACATAGTTGAGATGTTGTGAGACAGTACAACACTTAACTGACAAATCGACTAATAGTTTGGGTGTTTGTGTTGCGACACAATCCTTTACAGGCAGAAATATATAGTTTAGACGTTGTGAGACAGTACAACACTTAACTGACAAATCGACTAATGATTTGGATGTTTGTGTTGCGACACAACCCCTTACAGGTAGAAACAAATAGTTTAAACATTGTGAGACATCATAATTTTTGACTGGCAGAGCGATTAATAGTTTGGATGTTCGTGTTGTGACACGACCCCTTACACGCAGAATGAATAGTTTAACGTTAAGAGGTATTACAACTGTAAGCTGACAGATACACTCTCGATCACTCGATACAAGTTAATAACATTCTATTCAAAACATTTAGCATAGAAAGAGAGAATTCATTCAAAAAGAGAAGTATTTTATTTCATTCAAAAATGCAAGTACAACGTGAAGATACATCAAGGCTTCTCGATACTGGTTGCCCTAGATCTATCATTGCGAGCCTTGCTAACGACTGACGCCTTCGAAGACTGGGTGCCTCCTCCATGAGCAAGCTTGAGGGCTTCCACGGTCTTTTCAGCTGTTGACTTGAAACTGGCCAAATCAACGTTGAGCTGTTCTGTTTCAAGCGTGTGGGCCGCCTCCTTGGCAGCGAGCTCTACCCTCAGCTGCTTTATCTCCTCAAGATGCTGATAGGCAATATTTTTTACCTTGAAGAACCTGTTCTTGAGGTAATGGTGCTCCTTATTCAAGCTCGCATACAAAGCCTCCAAGTTCTTCTTCAGATATTCCTCGTTGCGAACAGATTGCTGACTTGAGGATAAAGCTGCAGCCAGCTTCTCTCTCTCGTCGTTAGCCTCCTCCAAGAGGGCATTTAAGTGCATGATCTCGATGGAAGCCTTCCACTTACCAGCCTTCTTGAATAGTCGGCTGTTCAATTTCAGCACGATAGACATCTGCAGACAACAAGAACAGGTTAGAAATACCAGATGAAAATACTACAACTCAAGGCAAAGATTGAAGTACTTACTATCACTTTCAGCCTGGTTGAGGCTACTTCGAGGGTCGCATCGGGAAGATTGCAGGGCTTTCTCAATGCCCCCGTTGGGTGGTTGATGTCAACCTCGCCCAACTCTCGTAGCACTGGCTGCAGACTGCCGAAAGCACCTGCAAACAAGAAATTCAAGGATAAAGACATATCCAATATTCAATTCGAATGAGAGGAAGTTAAGGGTTGGAACTTACCCCTGCCAATAGAGCCTCCGTAATGGGGTTGAGCTGGCCTCTTCCCTCAATCATTTCCTTTCCCCTTGGGGGTAGGAGTCTTCGCAGTAGGGACTGGGATCGGGGCCTGCTCAGGCACCTGCTTCTCCTGCCCCTTATCTCCCTTTGGTTCGGGAGGAAGGACTTCGGGAGGAGATGAATCTCCCCCCTCGCCATATACTTCTTCAGCCCCCTGGAGGGATGACATCAGGGTGGCGACTTCTGCTACCACCTTGGCTGTGTCATCTCGTGGCACCAGCCTTGGCTTTTCAGTATCCGCCCATCCACTCGTAGAAGCCTGCGAGGCCTTCGGGTGGCACCTGCGTGATCGGCATTGGGTCATAGATCACGTCGCTCCCTGAATATTTGACCCTGATACGCGTGGGGCGCTTCAGGGTCTCGAAATGATAAACGATCGGCACCTTTTTGCTGTCGTCCATCGTATCAATATCATCCTCCATTCGACGGGCCTTAGCCTCGTCGATAGGAGGGACTTAAGCAGCTCCAGGTGGGGTGGGGGGCACATAATCCCAGCCTCTGGCCCCCTCCTCTTCGCCTCCTCCTTCTCCTTCTCCTTCTTCTTCCTCACTCCCTTCCTCCTCTTTATCCTCATCCTCTATTTCTTCCCCACCTTCTTCCTCCTCCTCACTCTCTTCCCCTTCTCCTTCTTCTTCTTCTTCCTTCTCTTCTTCTTCTTCCCTCTTCTTCTCCTCCTCTCTCTTCTTTTCCTCCACTTCCTTTACCACTTTCTCTTCCTTCGCCACCCTCCTCTTCTTGACCTGGCCTCGCTTGGTCACGACCAGCTTCTCCTCGTCGGGCACGGTACGCTTCCTTTGGCCGTATATCTTCTTCTCTACCCGCACAAACCGCACAATCCTGCCGGTATTGAGGTCCTCCTTATAATTAGAATACAAAGTGTCATTTTCTTCATACCTCACCGATAGGCGATGCATCAGATTGGCGTTGTCGTGGAGGACCGGGCAGTTCACAAACTACTTCCATGACGTTGTCCCACATATCAGCTCCAGGAACAAGTTGTCGATCGCTCCAACCTGATTGGAAGACTAACACCGATCACCTCCCGGCCCATATCTCTCGACCTCCTTGTGAACATTGCTGCGAGGAGTCTCGGGCACAGAGAAAGGAGTCCACGCACTAGAAACAGAGATGGGCCAGTCCGTGTAGAGCTTGTCGGAGGGAACTGTGTCGGTGATGGGGTAAAGGGTAGAAATGCCATGCAGGTTGAAGAAGGGGATGTCTTTCCTTGAAACCCACTTGTAGTGGTAGAAGAAATACCCCAACTTGATCCGAGATTGCTTGACCTTGGGGATGCTAGAGTAGCATGCTCTAAGCTCCTCCTGGTGATCAGACTCCACCCGGTAGAAAGCATAGATTATCCTCCATGCGTTTCCCGTCAACTGTCCGGGGCAAAGCCCAGAGGTATTCAGCAGTCGAGCCGCAAACAGCAGAAGGGGCAGACGCAGCCCGCAGTTGAGGTGCCCGATCGTCTCGATCGTACCCATGATTTTCTCCTTGCTGGCCACCTCTGTATAGATAGATTGGTTGTCTATGCCAAAGGCAGCTTGCACCCCGGCGAGGGCTGGGCGACGGACACCTTCAGTGAAGCATAAAAGCAGCTTCTCCTATTTTTCCGTCTTCACGTCGGTGATCTTCTTGCCGATGCCATACTTGAAGACAGATTCCTCGGACAACGGCTTCAGCGGCCCAGAACAAATCCGGCTTTGGGGATGTGCTCTAGCTTGGAGGGCATAGAGGCAAATCCCACACCAAGATGCTGCTTTCTAAGGACACCGAGGCTGACTTTGTCCTTACCCTTGCCCGCAATCTTAGATGACGACGACTGATCAGCAGTGGCCTTATCCTTCTTCGACTGCCTCATCTCCAAAGGAACGACATTCTTGGTGCAGCTTGCAGATGCCATTGCAATCGAACGGAAGAACAAAAGAAGCAGAAAGCAAGGATTCGGGAGCAAAAGCAGAGAACTCAAAAAAAAATTTGACAGCGCAAGTGAAAAAAAAACTCTGGGACAAGATTTATAAGTCTCAAAAATTTTGGTGGGAAAACCTTTGTGACACATGGCGCCACCATACTAGCTAACAGGCAAAGCATCGGACTAGGCAAAGCGTCAGGCCAGGTGAAGCGTCGGGCCAGGCGAAGCGTCGAGCCAGACAAAACGTCGAACCAAAAAAAAAATCCATCAAAAGACTTGACCCGATCGACAGGCAGATGATCGGGCGATTTTCCAAAGGATCGGGCAAAAAATGCGGTTTTTTGCCCGATCGCCCCAAGTTCCATCTGTTGGAATTGACCGATCGGACAAATTTGATCGATGGCCCAAAAGACTTCGCCCGATCGACAAGCATACGATCAGGCGATTTTTCAAAGGATCGGGCAAAAAACATGGTTTTGTGTCCGATCGCCCCAAGTTCCACCGGTTGAAATTGATCGATCGGACAATTTTGACTGATCGGACAATTTTGACCGATAGCCCAAAAGACTTTGCCCGATCGACAGGCAGACGATCGAGCAATTTTCCAAAGGATCCGGAAAAAAATGTGGTTTTCTGCCCGATCGCCCCAAGTTCCACCGGTTGAAATTGACCGATCGGATAATTTTGACCAATCGGACAATTTTGACCGATGGCCCAAGAGACTTAACTGGATCGATAGGCAGACGATCGGGCGATTTACCAAAGGATCGGGCAAAAAATATGGTTTTTTGCCCGATCTCCCCAAGTTCCACCGGTTGAAATTGACCGATCGAACAATTTTGACTGATGGCCCAAAAGACTTCGCCCGATCGACAAGCAGACGATCGGACAATTTTTCAAAGGATCGGGCAAAAAACATGATTTTTTGCCCGATCGCCTCAAGATCCACCAGTTGAAATTGACCGATCGGACAATTTTGATCGATCGGATAATTTTGATCGATGGCCCAAAAGACTTAACCCGATCGACAGGTAGACGATTGGACAATTTTCCAAAGGATCGGGCAATTTTGACTGATGGCCCAAAAGACTTAACCCGATCGACAGGCAGACGATCGGGCGATTTACCAAAGGATCAGGCAAAAAACGTGGTTTTTTGTCCGATCGCCCCAAGTTCCACCAGTTGAAATTGACCGATCAGACAATTTTGACCGATGGCCCAAAAGACTTCGTCCGATCGACAGACAGACGATCGAGCGATTTTCCAAAGGATCGGGCAAAAAACATGGTTTTCTGCCCGATTGCCCCAAGATCCATCAGTTAAAATTGACCGATCGGACAATTTTGACCGATAGCCCAAAAGACTTAACCCGATCGATAGGCAGATGATCGGGCGATTTTCCAAAGGATAGGGCAAAAAACGTGTTTTTTTGCCCGATCGCGCCAAGTTTCATCGGTTGAAATTGACCGATCGGATAATTTTGACTGATGGCACAAAAGATTTTGCCCGATCGACAGCCAGACGATAGGGCGATTTTCCAAAGGATCAGGCAAAAAACGTGGTTATTTGCCCGATCGCCCAAAGTTCCACCGGTTAAAATTGACGGATTGAACAATTTTGACCGATGGCCCAAAAGACTTCACCTAATTGACAGGCAAACGATCGAGCGATATTCCAAATGATCGGACAAAAAACATGGTTTTTTGCTCGATTGCCCAAAGTTCCACCGATTGAAATTGACTGATCGGACAATTTTAACCGATGGCCCAAAATACTTCGCCCAATTGACAGGTAGACGATCGGGCAATTTTTTGCCCGATCGCCCAAAGTTCCACCGGTTGATAATAATAAAAATTAATTAAAATAACAGGTTTTAAGGCGAGTCTGTCGGACTCGTAAGGTTTGCGCACCGGCCCATCTTGGTGCGATGCGAGCTCGAGTGCGATCCATGCTCAATTGCGAGTTATACTAGTTTGCTAAGAAAAAAAAAAAAAAATAAATTAATTAATTAATTAAATAAATTAAAAATTAAAAACACCTAAATCTATAACCAAACCCATAATCGTTTCTCACCTTTATCTCTCTTTAATCTCTTTATCTCTCTTTAATCTCTTTCTCTCTTTAAACCCAAACCCAATCCCCTAATTGTTTCTCTCTCTTTATCTCTCTTTAATCCCAAACCCAACCCGGCCCCTAATTGTTTCTCTCTCTTTATCTCTCTTTAATCCCAAACCCAACCCCCCTAATTGTTTCTCTCTTTATCTCTCTTTAATCCCAAACCCAACCCCCCTAATTGTTTCTCTCTCTTTATCTCTCTTTAATTCCAAACCCAACCCCCCTAATTGTTTCTCTCTATTTATCTCTCTTTAACTCCAAACCCAACCCCTTAATTGTTCCTCTCTCTTTATCTCTCTTTAATCCCAAACCCAACCCCCTTCTCTCTCTTCTCCTTGTTGCACGATCCGGCCAACTCCATCCCTAGTTTCCCTTCACCTTCATCGCAGCCATGGCCACCAGCCGGCGGGCCGACGGCTGTGCAATCGGCAGATGCTAACCAATCGACAGGTCAGCCCCCCTTCGTTTTCCCTGTTTTCCCTTTTGTCCTGTTGAGACCAACTCGGCGACCTTTTTTTTTTTTATGCCAAAGAGCACAAAGGCATACTAGTAGTAGTGCTCGACGTGGTTTCGACCGTCTACTCAAATTGGTATAATCGAACCATAGTAAGACTATTGTTGTTAGCAATGCCAACTATCCTAGATGGCTTAATCGCAATCATCGAGGTCATAAAACCCTTCGACCATGTCGTTTGGGTCAAACAATCTATGACCATTGTTTGCGGATGATGCCCCCATTATTACATCCATTTTTATATGGCATACGAATCATTGTGCTATGAATGGCGGTGGGCCGCTCAGCGACCCATATACGAAACCTTGCCGGTCCCGGAGTTCAACTAGGTGAGACGTAATGGCGATCGTCAATCCGAGCTCAGGCTCGTGCGACTCGTTTTAATTATAGTAGTAACTATGTTTTTGTACCTTAGCCAGATGATTTCTCGGGCCAATAATGAATCAAACCTCTAAACCTTGCCTAGACTTGACCTGATCTGTGTCACCATGGTCAAGATGCTGAAGGCTCCTCAAATCACGACAGCACGCTAGTAGCGGCATCGACGCAAATGCGATCATTTAGGCATAATAGCTTATATGAGCCGTAGTGTGATTCTTTGCATCGGCAACGCCGACTAACCATGATACTACCCTTGGCACATCGATTTGCATGCCAGTAGACCGTCGTTCGATGACACTACCTTAGGCACATCGATTTGTGTGCCGATAGACGGCATTCGATGACGTATAAATTCTCGGCTCGGCCAATCAGACCTAAGCCGGTAATATTTTAAGTAGCACTTAATGACCATAGGTTGCTGGTATGTTTGGCAGTTGGTGAGCACGTGGATCGAGTTGGAGGCGGAGTAGAGGGCGCTTAGCAGCATCAGCCCGAGCACACTTTCCAGGTGACACAGCACACTTTCTTTAATAATTAATAATACTAATATAGAAATTAAGGGTAGGTGTCCATAACACTGCATGTGGTCGAGTGGACCCCGCCTTGCATGCAGAGTCGCGAGTCTGGCGACGCATGCATAAAAAGTTAATAATTTAATAATAATTATTCTATTGTTTGCATGGACACCATATGTAGGTATTCCCTTAAAATGAATAAATCAATGATTAAAGAATTATCGGGACCCACCATCCTGAGGGGAGCGTGGTAACCCTAATAATTGGATTTTAGGCGAGAGTGCTTTATTATATTTAATTATGATGCTGGGTTGTGAGTGGGCGCGAATCCTGGGATAATTCACCGAATATGATTAAACATTGTTTAGTTCCTTCAATGCCATGTGGTATGTTAATTATTGTTAATCTACTTGGTTAGAGGGTAGGGACCCTGTGCGCGCAAGGGCCGTGAACCACCCTGCGCGTACAGCCGAAGTTAAGTAGGTTAGGGGTCACGGGCAAGGGTTGTGGTAAAGCCAATAGGTGGTGCCCTCGAGTAGGGATTGGCCTAGCAACCCTGTCCCGGGGAGTTGAAGTCCCCATGGTAAATCAAGTTGGGCGGTAGAGCTCCACCGTGAAAGATGGGAAACCCCTTATGATCATCTGGGTGATTGGTGCATGGTGTTAGGGGATGCACGGCGAGAGAGCTGGCCCTCTATATCGAAATAAAAGGCCCAATAGTAATGCCCGACCGGGGGCAGGTTGAACAAAATATCTGGGGTTCATGTTTGAATGTATAATTGTTTGCTTATTAAATTTGGAATTGTATGACTGTATACACGATGACCTAGTCCGTAGGATTTGCATGTGAATGTAGAAATTGCATGGACACATAGGACGTGATTGAGAACATAGCTTGACAATTAGGTTAATCAATAATTTATCTTAAAATTTAGGCGTTGTTAGTTATTAAAATTGTTAGCTTGTCACTAGCCATTTATTTGGCTAATCTCCCAAATATATTTTTGGGGGCTACTCATTCCCACGAGTAGACTCTTCTGCAGGAGCTGAGGCACAGGAGCAGCAGTAGGAGTCCAGCAGTCAGTAGGGTAGCAGCTTATTTTTTTCTATTTATGTCAATCTTAGTAGTGGTACCTTTTCATCGGATGTAATCGAATTGGATTGGAATAAGTTTCTATTAGTTAGTTAGTTTGATAAGTGGTAATGTCCAGCTGAACTTTCTTTGGGTAGGCCTCTCCTCAAGGCCCCAAGCCTAGATTAGATCACCACAAAAATATAAGACGAATAAGTGACCTAATTTGACAAGCCCAGTAGATAGGACCTCCAGAAAGATGCACCGAGTGTTCGGGAGCGGGTGAGATACTCGGCTCGTCGTCGGAGGCTTGAGCCTCATGCTCCTTTAGAGGATATTCTGTCAGTATGTTGTGACCCCGTTGGGTCGCATGTACTGAAAGGATACTCCTTTTAAAGGTCGAGTCTGATCTTTTGTTTCTTCCCCTTCTTTCATTTGCTTATGTGTGAGCGTAGAAAGAGCCCAGTGAGAATCCTAAATTGGCATAGTTAAGTAACCATACCCATAACCCTCTTCCTTTTCTCACCTCATACCCCAGGAATCAGTCTTCAGATTTCTGGGGCGTGACAGCTGGTATCAGAGCCTAGGGATATGTTCCTAGGGGTTAGTTTCTAGGATTAGGAGTCTAAGTCTAGAGTCTAAATAGTTGGTTAGTAGATGGTTGACGTTAGGACTATCTTTTCATTTCAGATGGCGGGTACTAGGAGTGGAAATGGTGCGAGCAACGGAGCAGGATCGTCCTCTGCGTCTGATAGCACGGCGAGGATGATGGAAATGCTCCAGGGGATGGCCACCATGGTCCAGCAGCAGCAGGCTGCTGTTGTGCAGCAGTAGACGGCTGCTCAGCAGTAGGCTGAGCTAGCGCAGGCTGCCCTTGCCCAGGCTCAGGCTCGTCAGCAGGCCGAGGGCGAGCGGCAGGGGAAATTGCTGAAAGACTTCAAGGCGATGGGACCACCGAGCTTCAAGGGCGAGCCAGACCCCATAGAGGCCGATCGATGGTTCCAGCAGACTGAGAAGATACTGAACGCATTGGGCATCACCGACGATAGGAGAGTGACCTTCGCCTCGTACCAGTTTGAGGCTAAGAAAGACTTCTGGTGGCAGACAGTCCAGCGCACCAGAGCAGCAGATCGAGGAGCGATTACATGGCAGGAGTTCGAGGAACTCTTTCGGAAGAAGTTCTTTCCAGTTACCGTGCAGAACCGGATGGAGATGGAGTTTCTGGCGCTATATCAAGGATCTCGTACTGTGACACAGTATGAGGCCAAGTTCTCAGAGCTTGCGAGGTATGCTCCACACCAGGTGGCGACCGACGGCAGGAGAGCCTTGCGCTTTGAGCATGGCTTGAATCTAGTGATCAGAGGTAGGGTTACCCCTTTCTTGGGGCAATCTTATGAGGAGTTGGTCAACCGGTCCCTGGCAGTGGAGCAGGAGTTGAAGGAGTCACGCACAATCATGGAGAAGCGGAGTGGCAGCAGCCGCAACGGTCCACCGACTCAGAAGAGGTTTAGGCCTATGGAGACTCGACCCCCGCCGCGCCAGCCTCAGAACTTTCGTGGTCCTCCAGCTCTTGGACCGCCACGGCATGGATGTTTTCAGTGCGGTTCGTTTGATCATTTGAAGTGGAACTGTCCACAGCTTCGTCGGCAGCCACTCCTACCAGCTCCACCCTAGAGGCCTGCTCTGCTGCCACCACCTGTGCAGCAGCAGAGGCCTCCACAAAGAGCTCAGCAGCAGCAGCGTCCTCCCCAGGTACAGCAACAGAGGTCTTTCCCCCGTCAGGGCGGAGGAGGCAACCAGGCTCAGGGAAGGACGTACATGCTAGTTGGTCAAGACCCAGAGGCTTCTGGGGGAGCGATCGAAGGTACCCTTCCTGTCTTTTCGACCCTTGCTTTCGTTCATTTCGATAGTGGGTCTACTCACTCCTATATCGTCCCTAGTTTTGTCAAGACTTTGGGACTGGAGTCGGTTCCATTGGGTCATACTCTGTCGGTGTTTTCACCGCTTGGGGTAAGTACCGATGTGGACCGGATCTGCCGGGACTGCATCATTCATATAGGAGACAGAGAGCTCTCGGCATACCTCATTGTCCTGAACTTAGGAGGAGTGGACATATTGCTTGGGATGGATTGGATGTCAGCCTATCACGTTACCCTTGATTGTTTTACTAAGAAGGTCACATTCTTACCTCCGGGGAGCGAGGCTTTTTACTTCTTGGGAGACAAGTAGAAGATCTTGTGCCCGGTACCGCTGCAACAGATAACCCTCAGTTTACTAGCGCAGCTACCGAGTAGAGATAAAGATGGGAACCCAGTAGTGCTACCACCGATGGTTCGTGAGTTTCCGGATGTCTTCCCAGATGAGCTTCCAGGCTTGCCTCCACCTCGAGAGGTTGAGTTTGCTATAGATTTGGCACCTGGAGCAGCACCGATCTCGGTTGCTCCATATAGGATGGCTCCCGTGGAGCTAAAGGAGCTGAAGACCCAGTTGGAGGAGTTACTCGATAAAGGCTTCATTCATCCCAACATATCTCCTTGGGGAGCCCCAGTTCTTTTTGCTCAAAAGAAGGATGGGACGAAGAGGCTTTGTATCGACTATCGTAAGCTGAATAGCATAACGATCAAGAACAAGTACCCTTTACCGTAAATTGAGGACCTATTTGATCAGCTGAAGGGAGCTTGCTATTTCTCGAAGATTGACTTGAGGACCGGATATCACCAGTTGGTTGTGAGAGCAGAGGATATTCCGAAGACGGCGTTCCGGACGCGATATGGGCACTATGAGTTCTTGGTCATGCCCTTCGGTCTAACGAACGCCCCTACAGCATTTATGGATCTGATGAACCGAGTCTTCAGCATGTTCCTGGACAGATTCATTGTAGTATTTGTGGACGATGTTC
Source organism: Chamaelirium japonicum (assembly GCA_947650365.1). Lineage (NCBI taxonomy): Eukaryota > Viridiplantae > Streptophyta > Magnoliopsida > Liliales > Melanthiaceae > Chamaelirium > Chamaelirium japonicum. Next base: position 64,772,191 of record OX393560.1, read on the forward strand.
TCATTTACTCCAAGACGGAGGGAGATCATCGAGAGCACCTGAGTGCTGTGTTGCAGACCCTCAGAGACCACCAACTGTATGCCAAGCTCAGTAAGTGTGAGTTTTGGATGCAGGAGGTGAAATTTCTCGGACACGTTGTCTCGCAGGAAGGCATCTCCGTGGATCCATCGAAGATAGAGGCCGTGATGGATTGGGAGCAGCCGAAGAACGTATTTGAGATCAGGAGTTTCTTGGGGCTAGCAGGCTATTATAGATGTTTTGTGGAGGGATTTTCTCGTCTAGCAGCACCTCTCACCTGTCTGACAAAGAAGGGTGTCAGGTTCGAGTGGTCGGAAGATTGTGAGAAGTCCTTCCGGGAATTGAAGCGGCGTCTCACTTCGGCCCCAGTGCTTACGATTCCGGCCAGTGGCAAAGGTTATGTTGTCTTCACCGATGCCTCACAGATGGGGCTTGGAGCTGTATTGATGCAGGATGGTAGGGTGGTAGCCTATGCCTCTAGACAATTGAAGACTCACGAGAGCAACTATCCCACCCATGACTTGGAGTTGGCTGCGGTGGTTTTTGCTTTGAAGATCTGGAGGCATTACCTGTACGGTGAGAAGTTCGATATGCATTGTGATCACAAGAGCCTGCGGTACATCGCGAGTCAGAAGGATCTGAACATGCGTCAGAGGAGGTGGATCGAAGTCTTAAAAGACTTCAACTATTCGCTCTTTTACCATCCTGGTAAAGCGAATGTTGTTGCAGATGCATTGAGCCGGAAGTCCCGCAGTCAGCTTGCTAGATTGGTGACTGATCGACAGGATTTTCTGGCCACGATAGAAGGCTTTGATTTGTGGGTTCAATGGGAGCCCTCTCATACCATGTTGCGCGCCATACGAGTGCAGCCCAGCCTACTGCAGAAGGTGATTGCAGCACAAAGGTTGGATTCTGAGTTGGAGGAGATTAGAGTGCGATGCGACAATGGGGAGTCTATCCCAGATTGGTCGATCGATGCTGATGGAGGTCTGAGGTTTCGGAGGAGGTTGTGCCTCCCTGCTGATGAGGAGGTTCGAGAGGAGGTGTTGTCAGAAGCACATCGATCCAGATTCTCGGTGCACCCTGGCGGCACCAAGATGTATCATGATTTGAGAAGACAGTTCTGGTAGAAGGGCATGAAGCGTGACGTGGCCGCCTTTGTGTTTAGATGTTTGACTTGTCAGCAAGTCAAGGCTGAGCACCAAAGACCGGCTGGATTGCTACAGCCGCTTCCAGTAGCTGAGTGGAAATGGGAGCACATCACGATGGACTTTGTTTCGGGGTTGCCTCTGACCCGGAACAAACATGACTTAATTTGGGTGATCGTGGACCGACTAACGAAGTCGGCGCACTTTCTTCCGGTGCGGACGACGATGACATCTATCGACCGAGCGAAGTTATATGTGAGGGAAATTGTCAAGCTGCACGGATTTCCAGTTTCTATTGTCTCGGATCGAGATCCTCGGTTCGTTTCTCGATTTTGGGAGAGCCTGCAGACAGCTTTGGGGACGGAGCTCAGTTTTAGCACTGCGTTTCACCCGCAGATGGATGGCCAGTCAGAGAGGATGATTCAGATTTTGGAGGATATGTTGCGGGCTTGCACAGTAGATTTTGGAGGCAGTTGGGAGGAGCACCTACCTCTTGTAGAGTTCGCCTACAACAATAGTCACCAAGCTAGCATCGGCATGGCCCCCTTTGAGGCTTTGTACGGGAGACCATGTCGGTCACCCCTTTGTTGGGCGGAGGTAGGAGAGCGGAGTCTCTTGGGACCAGATCTTGTCCAGGAGACGACTAAGAAGATCCAGCTGATTAGAGAGCGACTTAGAGCGGCGCAGAGTCGACAGAAGAGCTACGCGGATGTGCGTCGACGCCCGCTCGAGTTTACTGTCGGAGACCATGTCTTCCTAAAGGTTTCCCCTCGGCGAGGCATCACCAGATTTGGGAAGAAAGGAAAGCTGGCTCCGAGGTTCATAGGTCCTTTTGAGATCTTGGAGAGAGTTGGCGAGGTGGCATATCGTCTGGCACTGCCCCCGCAGCTCTCTAGCGTCCATGGTGTCTTTCACGTGTCAAGGCTTCGGAGGTATGAGCCAGACCCGTTGCATATGTTAGATTGGCAGGACCTGACCCTCAGTTCAGACGTGTCCTATGAGGAGCGACCGATTAGGATCTTGGCTAGAGAAGATCGAGTGCTTCGTACAAAGACCATCCCCATGGTGAAAGTGCAGTGGTAGCACTGTAGTGAGGAGGAGGCTACGTGGGAGCTCGAGTCAGTGATGCGGTCCCAGTACTCTTCCTTGTTTGATGATTAGTGTTAGTTAATTTTCGGGACGAAAATTTTAATAAGGTGGGTAGGATGTAATACCCGGTACGTTTGATTTCAGGGCAGCCCAGTTTTATTATTATTTTATTATTGCTAAATTGATTGATTTGTTTTTTCAGTTATGGTTGTCGATGGTGTGTGCTTGAACATGAGCTGGAGGCATGGTGATCGTTACACGAGCATGCGAGCACGTGTAACAAGGCATGGCATGAATGTTTTTGATAATAATAAAAATTAATTAAAATAACAGGTTTTAAGGCGAGTCTGTCGGACTCGTAAGGTTTGCGCACCGGCCCGTCTTGGTGCGATGCGAGCCCGAGTGCGATCCATGCTCAACTGCGAGTTATACTAGTTTGCTAAGAAAAAAATAAATAAATAAATAAATAAATAAATTAAATAAATTAAAAATTTAAAACACCTAAATCTATAACAAAACCCATAATCGTTTCTCACCTTTATCTCTCTTTAATCTCTTTATCTCTCTTTAATCTCTTTCTCTCTTTAATCCCAAACCCAATCCCCTAATTGTTTCTCTCTCTTTATCTCTCTTTAATCCCAAACCCAACCCGGCCCCTAATTGTTTCTCTCTCTTTATCTCTCTTTAATCCCAAACCCAACCCCCCTAATTGTTTCTCTATTTATCTCTCTTTAATCCCAAACCCAACCCCCCTAATTGTTTCTCTCTATTTATCTCTCTTTAATTCCAAACCCAACCCCCCTAATTGTTTCTCTCTCTTTATCTCTCTTTAATTCCAAACCCAACCCCCTAATTGTTCCTCTCTCTTTATCTCTCTTTAATCCCAAACCCAACCCCCTTCTCTCTCTTCTCCTTGTTGCAAGATCCGGCCAACTCCATCCCTAGTTTCCCTTCACCTTCATCGCAGCCATGTCCACCAGCCGGCGGGCCGACGGCTGTGCAATCGACAGATGCTAACCAATCGACAGGTCAGCCCCCCTTCGTTTTCCCTGTTTTCCCTTTTGTCCTGTTGAGACCAACTCGGCGACCTTTTTTTTTTTTATGCCAAAGAGCACAAAGGCATACTAGTAGTAGTGCTCGACGTGGTTTCGACCGTCTACTCAAATTGGTATAATCGAACCATAGTAAGACTATTGTTGTTAGCAATGCCAACTATCCTAGATGGCTTAATCGCAATCATCGAGGTCATAAAACCCTTCGACCATGTCGTTTGGGTCAAACAATCTATGACCATTGTTTGCGGATGATGCCCCCATTATTACATCCATTTTTATATGGCATACGAATCATCGTGCTATGAATGGCGGTGGGCCGCTCAGCGACCCATATACGAAACCTTGCCGGTCCCGGAGTTCAACTAGGTGAGACATAATGGCGGTCGTCAATCCGAGCTTAGGCTCGTGCGACTCGTTTTAATTATAGTAGTAACTATGTTTTTGTACCTTAGCCAGATGATTTCTCGGGCCAATAACGAATCAAACCTCTAAACCTTGCCTAGGCTTGACCTGATCTGTGTCACCATGGTCAAGATGCTGAAGGCTCCTCAAATCACGACAGCACGCTAGTAGCGTCATCGACGCAAATGCGATCGTTTAGGCATAATAGCTTATATGAGCCGTAGTGTGATTCTTTGCATCAGCAATGCCGACTAACCATGATACTACCCTTGGCACATCGATTTGTATGCCAGTAGACCGTCATTCGATGACACTACCTTAGGCACATCGATTTGTGTGCCGATAGACGGCGTCCGATGACGTATAAATTCTCGGCTCGGCCAATCAGACCTAAGCTGGTAATATTTTAAGTAGCACTTAATGACCATAGGTCGCTGGTATGTTTGGCAGTTGGTGAGCACGTGGACCGAGTTGGAGGCGGAGCAGAGGGCGCTTAGCAGCATCAGCCCGAGCACACTTTCCAGGTGACACAGCACACTTTCTTTAATAATTAATAATACTAATATAGAAATTAAGGGTAGGTGTCCATAACACTGCATGTGGTCGAGTGGACCCCGCCTTGCATGCAGAGTCGCGAGTCTGGCGACGCATGCATAAAAAGTTAATAATTTAATAATAATTATTCTATTGTTTGCATGGACACCATATGTAGGTATTCCCTTAAAATGAATAAATGAATGTTTAAAGAATTATCGGGACCCACCATCCTGAGGGGAGCGTGGTAACCCTAATAATTGGATTTTGGGCGAGAGTGCTTTATTATATTTAATTATGATGCTGGGTTGTGAGTGGGCGCGAATCCTGGGATAATTCACCGAATATGATTAAACATTGTTTAGTTCCTTCAATGCCATGTGGTATGTTAATTATTGTTAATCTACCTGGTTAGAGGGTAGGGACCCCGTGAGCGCAAGGGCCGTGAACCACCCTGCGCGTACAGCCGAAGTTAAGTAGGTTAGGGGTCACGGGCAAGGGTTGTGGTAAAGCCAATAAGTGGTGCCCTCGAGTAGGGATTGGCCTAGCAACCCTGTCCCGTGGAGTTGATGTCCCCATAGTAAAGCAAGTTGGGCGGTAGAGCTCCACCGTGAAAGACGGGAAACCCATTATGATCATCTGGGTGATTGGTGCATGGTGTTGGGGGATGCACGGCGAGAGAGCTGACCCTCTATATCGAAATAAAAGGCCCAATAGTAATGCCCGACCGGGGGCAGGTTGAACAAAATATCCGGGGTTCATGTTTGAATGTATAATTGTTTGCTTATTAAATTTGGAATTGTATGACTGTATACACGATGACCTAGTCAGTAGGATTTGCACGTGAATGCAGAAATTGCATGGACACATAGGACGTGATTGAGAACATAGCTTGACAATTAGGTTAATCAATAATTTATCTTAAAATTTAGGCGTTGTTAGTTATTAAAATTGTTAGCTTGTCACTAGCCATTTATTTGGCTAATCTCCCAAATGTATTTTTGGGGGCTACTCATTCCCACGAGTAGACTCTTCTGCAGGAGCTGAGGCACAGGAGCAGTAGTAGGAGTCCAGCAGTCAGTAGGGTAGCAGCTTATTTTTTTCTATTTATGTCAATCTTAGTAGTGGTACCTTTTCATCGGATGTAATCGAATTGGATTGGAATAAGTTTCTATTAGTTAGTTAGTTTGATAAGTGGTAATGTGCCAGCTGACCTTTCTTTGGGTAAGCCTCTCCTCAAGGCCCCAAGCCTAGGTTAGATCACCACAAAAATATAAGACGAATAAGTGACCTAATTTGACAAGCCCAGTAGATAGGACCTCTAGAAAGATGCACCGAGTGTTCGGGAGCGGGTGAGATACTCGGCTCGCCGTCGGAGGCTTGAGCCTCATGCTCCTTTAGAGGATATTCTGTCAGTATGTTGTGACCCCGTTGGGTCGCATGTACTGAAAGGATACTTCTTTTAAAGGTCGAGTCTGATCTTTTGTTTCTTCCCCTTCTTTCATTTGCTTGTGTGTGAGCGTAGAAAGAGCCCAGTGAGAATCCTAAATTGGCATAGTTAAGTAACAATACCCATAACCCTCTTCTTTTTCTCACCTCATACCCCAGGAATCAGTCTTCAGATTTCTGGGGCGTGACAGAACAATTTTGACCGATCGGCCAATATTGACCGATCAGACGAATTTTTCCGAAAGGACAAGTTGGCCGCCGGTGTTTCATTATTCAATATTGCTTAACAATAACTCTATGACACTAACTCATCGTAGGGGGTTTGAATTTTGCACCTGGGTTCCAAGTCATCCAGATTAGCCTCTAGTTAACTTGGAGTGGGGTAACTGTGGGTGCAAATTTTGGCCAACGTCCAGCAATGAGACCCACCAGCCCTGCCTGGGGTCCACGAGATGGCAACGGGACCCACCAGCCCGCCTGGCGATCCACGAGACGGCAGTGGGACCCTCCAGCCCCACCTGGGGGTCCACGAGACAACAACGGGACACGCCATTCCTACCTGGGGGTCCACAAAGACGACAACGGGACCCACCAGCCCCTACCTGGGTCCAGACGATAGCTATAGAAACCACCTTCTACCTCGATTTCTGTTCCAAAACTCTATAAATATCAGACCCTACAACTGTAACAAGATCGAATATCCGATTTATGAATCAGACTTCCGAAAAACCCAGAGCTCTGACATCCTAATCCCTCGATCTTCTTTTCGAACAGATCAGTGACACTCGGCCTGTCGAGGTCGCTTAAAGTAAAGTGTTAGTGAATTCAGGTTGCACCTTATAACACGGAGACGTAGGCTTTGGCTGAACTCCGAGATCATATCATGTGTCAATCCTCTCTCTCTTTTCTTATTCAAAGTGTGAACTCAAAGGCACTAGCATGCTATATCCAAACCTATAAACTAGACATACGTTCGATCAGACATTTGATTCAACTCGATTGACTGGTTGGGCAGAGTCTTCGGGTCGGCATGAATATCATCCCCCACAGGGTTTGTCACCGAAGGCGCCCATCGCCCAACGCTCGTCGGGGTACAGGCTGCCTTCGGCAAAGACAAGCGATCGGTGTACACCGAGGTGGCCAGCAAGGAGAAGATCATGGGCACCATCGTGACGATCGGCTAGCTCAACTGCGGGCTACATTTGCTGTTGCTCCCATTCGCGGCAGGTAGCTGAACACGTCCGGACTCTGCCCCGGGCAACTGGCAGGAAATGCCTGGAGAATCATCTACGCCTTTTGCAAGGTGAAGACTGATCACCAAGATAAATTGAGGGCCTGCTACTCCAGCATTCCTAAAGGTGAGCAGGTAAGGATTGAACTAGGCTACTTCTTCTACCACTATCAGTGGGTTTTGAGGAAGGACCGTCCCTCCTTTAACTTGCATAGTGTCTCTGCTCTCTGCCCCATCACCGACACAGTCCCCTCAGATAAGCCATACACCAACTGGCCGATTTCCATTTCTGGAACGTGGACTCCTCTGTCGGTGTCGGAGACCCCTCACAACAACGTCCACAAGGAGGTCGAACGGTACGGGCCAGGAGGCGATCTCTATTGGTCATCCGAGCAGGTCGGATCGATCGACAACTTATTTTTGGAGTTGACCTGCGGGACCAGGTCATGGAAGCAGTTCGCAAACTACCCGGTTCACCATAGTAACGCCAATCAGATGCATCAACTGCCGGTGAGATACAAGGACAAGGACAACCTATACTCCAACTATGAGGAGGATCCTGAGACAGGCGGGGTGGTCCGATATGTCAGGGCTAAGAAGAAGGTTTATGGCAAGAGAAGACGCTCGGGACCAGGCGAAGAGAAGCTAGTCGTAACTAGGCGAGGCCAGGTCAAGAAGAGGAAGGTCGTGAAGGGGGCTGAAGAGGAGGAGGAAGAGAAAGGAGAGAAGCAGTAGCACGAGGGAGAGGGTGAAGGAGAAGAGGAAGATAATAAGGAGGAGGAGGAGGAAGAAGAGGAGGATGAAGAAGAAGAGGAAGATGATAAGGAGGAGGAGGAGGAGGAGGAGGAAGAAGGGGGCGAAGAAGAAGGAATGAGGGATCAGGGTGACCTACCCCCCACCCCGCCAGGTGCCTCCCATCGATGAGGCTAAGGCTCAACGGATGGAGGACGAGATCTATACGATAGACGATGGCAAGAAAGTGTCGTTAGTCTATCATTTCGAGACTCTGAAATGTCCTACCCGCATTAGAGTGAAATACTCTGGTAGCGAGGTTATCTACAACTCGACGCCTATCTCCTAAGTGGTGCTCGAAGCTCTCCGCCAGGGTGATGCCTCGATGTGGCAGGCATCGACAAGAAGGAGCAGCGGGGGCTCGAAGGTTGACAAGCCTTGTTTGGCTCCCCGAAGCGACGCAACCAAGGTTGCCGTCGAGACCGCCGCTCTGATGTCTGTCCTCTTCCAGGAGGCAGACAAAATGCAAGACGAAGGAAAGGCTTCGACGCCTCCCAACATCCCCCCCCTGACCCAAAGGGGGATAAGGGTCAAGGCGAGAAGGATTGGCCGATCCGGTCCCAGCCCCCGGAATAGAGGTACCGGAGCAGGAGCAGGATCGGCCTTGCTTAATCTCGATCCCGGTGAAGAAGACTCCCACCCCCAAGGGGAAAGGATTGGATAAAGGGAAGGGATCTATCCCACCCTCGCAGAGAGGTTCCAGTGGCAAGGGTAAATCCTAACTCCCTTCATTTGAATTGAATTGGATTATGAAGTTCTCTGACCACTTTGAATGGTTTGCATGTAGAAGCGCCCGGTAGCCCACAGCCTATGCTGCAGGACTTAGGCGAGGTGGACATCAACCGTCCCACGAGGGCGTTGAGGAAGCTGTGCAACCTGCCAGATGCGACTCTTGAAGAGTCGTCAAACAGGCTTGAAGTTATGGTGAGTAGCTCGATTCTGTCTTTGGCCATACTTCATCGGATTTGTCTCTAATTTGTTTCTGTCGATATGCAGATGTTAGCCTTGCTGGAGTTAAACAGCAGGCTCTTTAAGAAGGCCGATGAGAGGGAGGCTGCAGCTGAAATAGCTCGACTGAATGCCCTTTTGGAGGAGGCTAACGATGAGAGGATGAAGCTATTGGCGGAGCTATCCTTGAGTCAGCAGTCAACCCGCAACGAGGAGCATATGAAGAAGAATATGGAGGAGGAATATATAGCCATGAATAAAGAACTCCAAATCCTGAAGAATCAGTTCTTCAAGATGGAGGATATCGCCTCCAAGCATACTGAGGAGATCAGACAGCTGAAGGCTGCGACTGCTGAAAGAGAAGAAGCCCACGTACTCGAGATTGAGCAATTGAATGTCGACTTGGTGAGTTACCAGTCGACAGCCGAAAAAGCCATGGAAGCCCTCAGGCTAGCTCACAACAGCGGTGCCCAATCTTCGAAGGCTTCTGTGGCAAGCAAGGCTCACGACGGTTCTGACGGAGATAGATCTAGGGTGCCGAGTATGGCTAAGCCTTGATGTACTTGACTTTTGTACCTATACTTTGAATAATATAAAATTTTTGGATGTTTAGAATGAAAATGTCTCTTTGATTTGAATGTTTTGAATGGAATGGTTGATGTTTTGCATTGAATGAATAAATGAGTGTTTCTACCAGCTTGGGGTTGTGTCGCAATATAAGCACCCAAGATATTTATTGATTTGTCAGTTAGGAGTTGTGCTGTATCGCAACATCCAAACTATTTATTTCTGCCTATGAGGGGTTGTATCGCAACACAAACACCCAAATTGGTAGTCGATCTGCCAGTTAAGAGTTGCACTGCATCACAATATCAAAACTATTTAATTTTGCCTGTGAGGGGTTGTGTCACAACACAAACACCCAAACTATTGCTCGATCTGTCAGTTAAGAGTTGCGTTGTATCACAACATCAAAACTATTTGTTTAGTTATTTGAATTAGTAGAATTGGCATGGACAAGATTGAAATTGGAATAAATACTATTCATTACAAGATTCACATCAGGGATAAAACATTTTGAGATGTCTGATATTCCAAGCCCTTGGTAGCCTATCTCCTTCTGACAAGATTAGGCGATAAGATCCTTTGCCTCCCACGGATTCGATGATGTAAGGTTATTCCCAGTTGGGAGCTAGTTTTCCACTGTCATGTTCCTTTGAAGATTGCTCTAAAAACCAGGTCTCTAGTATGGAACTGTCTTCTGCTAACCTTTTGATCATAGGCCTACTTGATCTTCTATTGATAGTTGGCTATACGAATAGTTGCCTGATCACGTAACTCTTCTAAGGAATCGAGATCATTGATTCAAAGTTCTTTGTTGATCCCTTCTTCAATCGCTATAGTCTTTAGGGTTGGAGAAATAGCCTCAGTTGGAATAACTACTTATGATCCATAGGTTAGGCCGAAGGGCAAAAATCCAATAGATCATCATGGAGTGGTCCGATAGCCCCATAGGACCTCTGGCAGGACTTTTTCCCATAACCCTTTCTTGTTACCTAACTTCTTTTTTAGTAGACCAAGGATAGCTCTGTTGGAGGCTTCGGCTTGACCGTTGCACTGTGGATACCTTGGCATAGAGTAAAAGAGTTTGATTCCATAGTTCAGACAGAACTCTTGAAATTTATCCGAGTCAAATTGAGCTCCGTTGTCGGCGATAAGGACTTGAGGTGTGCCAAACCTGGAGAAGATATTGTGTTTGATAAATTTAATAACCTCGTCGTCAGTTTCTCGGAAGAGTGGCACGGCTTCGACCCACTTGGTGAAGTAGTCAGTGGCCAACAACAAGTATTTCTTCTTTCTTGGTGATGGAGGGAATAGACCTAGGAAGTCCAACCCCCATTGATGGAAAGGCCAAGGACTTGTTAAAAGATGAAGTCCATCTACCGGGAGATGGATGGCCCAAGCGTGTCGTTGATAGGGATCGTATCTTTGAACGAACTGACGAGCATCCTTCGCCATGGTTGGCCAGTAGTAGCCCTAGAGTCGAGTTTTGACTTCGAGGGATCTTATGCCAGAATGATTACCGCAAGCTCCAAAATGGATGTCGGCTAAGATTGTTTATGTATGCCCGGGACTAACGCATTTAAGAAGCATTCCACTATGTTATTTGAAGTAAAGATCTTCTTCTCAGAGGCTACAGAACGGAAGCTTCCTCTGGAATTTTTTGGCTTGGATCAGATCCTCAGGCATTCTGCCTTGTTTGAAGAAGTCAAGGATTGGCTGTTTCCAATCTGAATGTCTGTTAGCTAAGACAAAAGTGAAGGTTGGTTGTCTCTAATCCCCATAAAATTTTGTCGCGGCAACAAGTTGTAGCCTGATGGTAGCTTTAGGAAACTCTTGATAGTCAATCTAAATCCGACTTTCTCCGATAGGATCTTAGAGCATCAACTTCTTGATTTTCTGCCCTTGGAATTTGAACGAGTTTGATATCAGATAATCATTATCGGTGATGCTGCACCAGAGCTAGATAATATTGCAACCTCTCTTCTCATGCTATATAGTCTCCGTTAATATGTCTGATTATCAACTGAGAATCACTTTAAACAGTGAGATGATCTACTCCCAGGGTCTTGGCAATCTCCAACTCAGAAATGAGCGTTTCGTACTCGGCTTCGTTGTTGGTGGCGTTGAATCCGTGAAGAATTGCCTTTTGAAGATGATCGAATTCGGGGGATATCAAAACTATCCTAATTCTCGAATAGATCGCGCTTGAAGCCCCATCAGCATAGAGCTTCCATCGAGCAGGTGAAGTAGTGGGATCCTCGGGGCTCGGATTAGAGGTTGAAAGATATGGATTGAGATGAGGTTCATCACTGTCGTTGAGATGCATCTCAAGGTCATCCCCCAAGGTGATGGGATCTTCCATAGGGAAGTCGGTAAGGAAATCGGCAATGGCTTGCCCTTTGACGGAGATACGAGGTTCGAACTGAATACCGAGGGAACTCATCTCGATTACCCACTTAGTCATCCGACCAGCTCGAACTGCCTTATCGAGGATGTCTCTGAGTGGATGTTCCGAGATTACCATGATCAAGTGAGAAATGAAGGAGGCTCGGAGTCACTACGACATTGTTAGGAGAGCCAATGTAACGTTCTCGATCTTCAAATATTGAGTCTCTACTAGAAGAAGAGTATGGAGGATGTAGTAGACGGAGTGCTCTATACTTTCTCTTCTACTGACAAGGACTGCGCTGATGGCTTGATCAGTGATAGCAAGATAGAGCCATAGGTTCTCTTTTGATAGTGGATCCATCAGGATAGGAGCTCGGGTGAGATAGTATTTGACATCTTGGAAGGCCTGCTAGCAAGTTGCATTCCACCCCGATGTGTCTGCTTTTTGTAATTTATTGAAGAGGGGCTTGCACTTGTCAGAAGATTTAGAGATAAATCGGTTAAGGGCCGCTAGTCTCCCTATGAGGCATTGCACCTCCTTCCGATTGGAGAGTGAAGGCATTTCGAGGATCGCTCGAATTTGGTCAGGATTAGCTTCGATGCCCCTCCTGGTCACCAGATGACCTAGGAATTTACTCGATTGAACCCTGAAGGCATACTTTGTCGGATTCAGCTTCATGCGATATTTTCTAAGAACCTGGAATATTTCAGCAAGATCAGAGAGAAGATCCTCGCGATTGCGGCTCTTGGTGAGGAGATCGTCAACATAGACTTCAGTGTTATAACAGATTTGCTCTTCGAACATCTTTGTGACCAGCTTCTGATAAGTAGATCCAACATTCTTGAAGCCGAAGGGCATAATATTATAGTAGTAAAGGCCTATGTCTGTCACAAAGCATGTTTTCTCTTTTTTTTTTTTTTTGAAGGGTAAAAAACTAATTTATTACAGGAAAATAAAGATAGTTACAGGACACGGCTTGTCTCTGAGTGAGCAAGCAGACCACACGACCTAAGAGGCCACAGCAACAAGAAAACTCTCCCTCATCGCATAGAGAGCAGACCGACATGGTAGCCCCCGGACTTGAGGCAATACACAATACTCACCTAAGACTATCACAAAAGCACAATGAACTAGAGTCCTGTCTTCACTAACTAGCCCCCCTACTCCTTGTAACCCTATCAGACTGACCCTTAGGCCAAGATTCTTTAGCTCGGGGCTGAAGCTCTGGATTTGACATGGTAAGGAAAGTGGGGCAGTTGGCAAGATGAGGAGGCAAATTCTTATACTGATCAAAAGAATCCATGGGATGATCAACACCTACCTTCTCCACTCGATCTGGAGCCTCCTTATCCTGAATAAGATCCTGAAAAACCCCTGAAGCTGGTTCTTCAGATAACCCGGCCGTATCCTGCCAAAAACGAGCCCTCAAAGCCTGCTTCCGACGAGATCGTTGAAGAGTAGGAATAGTTATGTTGGGACTTCCTTCTCGTTGGCTTCGCCTACCAGGATACTTCTTAGTGCCTCCAACTATGACCCCACTCCCACTAGCTAGAGCTAAAACACTCGGTCTCTCCCCCTCACTGGCTGAACTCTCTGCTTGGGAAACAGCCCCTACATTCTTTAGCGTAACATTGCCTGCACTCACTGCAGTCTCTGGTGTAACATTGACAGTCGCTAGCGTAACAGCATATTTTGCCATTGTTACGCTAGAATTAGGAGCGCCAGCAGGTGATGTAACACCAGCAACTGTAATGCCATCAGCAACAGCAGTTTTAACTCCCACATCTACCTGCCCACCATAAGTATCTGCAGCATTTGTTGGTGTAACATCATCCCCCGCTCTAGCCCTTGCTATTGAAACATCAACATCCGCCTCAGCATTCACCTCAGCATTGGGTACAACACTCCCAACAGCGCCAGCTCCAGCACAATCAGCTGTAACAGCATGTTTTCTCTTGATCGTTAGGATGTAGAGGAATCTGGTTGTACCTCGAATAACCATCCATGAAGGACAGGAGCTCGTGGCCAGCAGTCGTGTCGACGAGCCTGTCTATTCTTGGCTTGGGGAATGGGTCTTTGGAGCAAGCCTTATTGAAGTTGGTGAAGTCGATACAGACTCTGATCTTTCCATTTTTCTTAGGAACTACGATGATATTGAAGATCTAAGTTGGGTACTCTACTTCATGAATAAAGCCTGCCACGAGCAGCTTGTTGATCTCCTCTTGAACTACAGCCAAACGCTCTGGCCGGATCATCTACAGTTTTTGCTTGACAGGCCTTACTTCTTCTTTGATGGCGAGTCGATGGCATGTGTCATCCGGATTGATCCCGGGCATGTCTTCGAAGCCCCATGTGAAAACGTCGATATTGGACTGGAGAAAGGATACCATGTCTCGTGCTTTTGCATCGTTCAGACTATTACCGATGAATGTCTCTCGAAGGAGATCACCGTTGCCAATGTTTATTCAGGTGATCTCTTTGATTGAAGGTGATGCCTCCCACTCGACGATAGAGGTTCTAACGGTAGGGGCTCCTTTGGTTGCTAGCTCGTAGAAGGGCCAGCTTCGGCTCTTTGACGCTTTGGTGGTGCAAGGTTCTCTTTGAGATCCGTCTTTGATGTGGCAGCTTCATAAAATCGCACGGCTTGTTGATCGCCCTGAATGCAGATAATGCCTTCTCCCGTTGTAAATTTGAGAAATTGATGGTATGATAAGGATACCACATTAATCTGGTGGAGGAAAGGTTGTCCCAGAATGATGTTGTAGTTGGATGTTCCTTCGATGATGGCGAACCTCACGAAGACTTAAGTCTCCCTGCTGAGGTCCAGAGTGAATCTGGATTCTCCCATGGTCATACTTTGCTCACCATTGAAGCTCGTGATGATGACGGGGATGATGTCAAAGCTTGAATACTTATGCCCCAGGCACTTAAAGCAATCTGAGAACATAATATCAATTGAACTGCTGGTGTCGATGAGGATTCGGTTAACGGTGCTACCATCAATGATGAGCCGCAAGACCAGGGGATCCCGATGTGGAGTATGCACTCCTTGAAGGTCCGTGTCGTTGAAGACAGTCGATGGCCACGCCAAGCCCTTGATAGATTTCTCGACCCAACTGTCTTCTTTGTTTGCCGCCAAGCAAACATTGAAGATGCGTCAAACTTGACGATCGACTTCCTTCCCGGTCAGCATTTGATGGTGCAATGCTTCGTGGATGCCAAAGATATTGGCCCTCACGATAACTGGTGATGAGCGAGCGGAGACACGGCGGATCCAACAAGCTTCCTTCCCTTTTGTTGAGGAAGGTTGACATTGATCCCGTTCGTTCTTGACAAACTCTTGGAGATGGTCTTCACGCAACAAGTCCTCTAAATGATACTTTAGTCAGAAGCATCGTGTGGTCGGATGGCCATGGCTGCAATGAAAGTCGCAGTATACAGATTTGTTGGTAGTGAGTTTAGTATCCGGTTGCAGAGGGTTGCCACTGAAGAATTTTTTCATGTTGAATTTAAACCAGGATTTGCTCGATCGTGAGGGTCCAATCGGTGAACGTCGTTCTTTTCGGAGGCGATCTGTGACTATCTTCTCTTGGTTGCTTGGCAGGCGAAGGCACTGGTATTTCTGCGTTGTGAGCCTTGGCCATTTACTTCGGCGCTTCTCTTTCGACAGGTCATCGTCTGGACTCGCATCCCTTCCGGGCTATCTGGTTGTCTTAGACGTCTATCTCCTGCTGGATCCGATCAAACATCGCACCGAGGGAAGGCGAAGGATTACGAATGAAGTCGTTGTAGATGTGCAAATCGAAGCGGAGAGCATTTTGAAAGGCCAATATGATGGCTTCATCATCAAGATGTCGTCCGGAGAGAGCGGCATGTTTATTGCGAAATATTCGCGTGAAGTTACGAAGACTCTCATCGGCTCCCATTCTCAACCGATAGAGAGAATCAAGTTTCTTCTCTGGCTTTAGGTTGAGTTGATAATGCTGGACGAAGTGGTTCGCAAGGACTCTGAACTGGGTGATCGATCTAGCACGAAGGTTGTGATACCAATCGAGAGATGGCTCATCGAGGCTGCCGGTGAAGGTGCAGCAGAGTATGTTGTTCTCTTCCTCATGCAGCGTCAAAGCTTGTTTGAATGCCAGAATGTGAAGAGTTGGATCCCCCTTCAAGCAATTGAACTTCGGCAGAGTTGGAGTTCTCCAGTTCTTTAGGAAGGGCACTTGAAGTAGGTTTCAATAAAGATGTCCGGCCAAAGAATATCCTTCCCTATGACCGAGTCTCCGACCTTGTTGTTGGTCCAAGGGTAGGATTGAGGGGTCTTGGTCTCCACCTTGAATTGCTATCGGGTAGCTCCGGTGATGAAGGTCGATTTGGGAGTCTTGATAGAGGGGGAGGGATAGAGAGGACCAGCCTTTCAACGCAGACTCTTTCATCCGATGCCTCACTTGCAGGTTGGGTTTCGCCTGTGCCTACCTAACACAGTTGCGGCCCAAGGATGATTGCGAAGATTGGTCATCGACGCGATCCCAGACGCTCTGCTTCCGAGGACGTGCCGAGGGGGTTGGCTCACGATGGCTCCTCTTTTGGGTTGCATGGCCCAGAGACCTCCGTTGTTCAGAGTGGATGGGTTGTCGTTATGGATCGGCCCCTTCATTGATGGAGGGGATGGGAATAACGACCCCAGCTTCGGAGGCTGCTTTCTTGATAGCATCCCTCTTAGCAGTGAGAGTAGCATTCTGTTTTGCCAACTGCAGCAGCTAGAAGTCGAGCACCAAGATTTGGTAAGTTGTGGAGGATCTTTCGTTGGAGCAGGAGTGGTTTGCCCAATCGACTGTCAAAGTGGCAAAGGGATCGGTCAGTCGACCGATCTGTCACTTCCAGAATGAGCTGCTATCTCGAGGTGAGTAAGAGGCAGCCCGAAATCGATTCATTGACTCATCGATCGAGTTTCTGGACGAGGTTAATTCCTTTGTGTTACTTCTCTCTGGATAATCATGATGCCTCGTCTTCGTCATTTAGGGAAAGTAAAGGAAGCAATCAGATCGCTGGTGTCCAATCCGTTGTCATCTCAACTGAAAAGGCTGGGAAGTACGATTATCAAGATCGGTTGTCTGCTTAATTGATCCGATGTTGTCGGCAAGCGAACTGAGCTTTTCGATCTATCCCACAGACGGCGCCAAACTATGGGGTATAATCTCCGTACCGACCTGAAAACTCCGCCCAACCAGTCAATCGAGTTGAGTCGAAAATCTGATCGAGCGTTCATATAGTTCGTTGGTTCGAATATTGATGTCTTTGGCTTGAACCTTTGAACAGTCGATAGGTTAACAACTTAGGTTCAAAATAGATGAGTTCAATGAGATCGATTGATAGTTGACATAAGATGTGATCTCGGAGTTCAGCCGAAGCCTACGTCTCTGTGCTATAAGGGCAACCTGAATTCACTAACACTCGAGTTGAAGTGGTCTCGACAGGTCGAGTGTCACTTGTTAATCTTTGAAAAGAGATCGAAAGGTTTAAAATTCAGAGCTCTGGATTTTCGAAAGTTCGATTCAAAATTAGATATTCGATCCCATTACACTTATCGGGTCTGCTATTTATAGAGTTTTTTGGATGGAAACCGGGGTAGAGGGCTGTTTTCTGTAGTTGTCGTCTGGATCCAAGCGATGACTGGTGGGCTCCGCTGTCGTCTCTGTGGACCCTCAAGCAGGGCTGGTGGATCCCGTTGTTATCTCTGTGGACCCCTAGGCAGGGCTGGTGGGTCCCGTTGTCGTCTCCGTGGACCCCTAGGTAGGGCTAGTGGGTCCAATCGCGGGGCGTTGGTAAAAATTTGCATCCACATATGGGTCGGGTCGGGATGGCTCAATAGAATCCATATATAAATGCTCTTGCTTGATAGGGTTGGGCCGAGTTTGATCGGGTTAGGTCGGGTTAGATTGGGTCGGGTTGACATGACCTATTTGGTAAATGGATCAAGTTGGGTCAATCGGGTTATAAGTACAAACCCAAACTCGACCCATTTAATAAACGGGTCAGTCGGGTCAACCCGTTTATGACCCGAGTTCACACGTTCCCGTTCACCCTCCCTCGGTAAAAGCAAGCACTACAAAAAAAATGGTTTTTACCAACGGAATATATCCGTCGGTAATATTGAATTTCCATTGGTAATTATTTATCGGGACGGAACATATTTCTGTTGCTAGGTTGTCGGGAAAAGGGGCATCGGGAGAAAAACGGCGACGGATATAAATTCCATCGGCATTAAACATTAATACCGACAGATAGATTTGTCCGTCGATAATATACTTGATTATTACCGACAGTTGACATAATGTCCATCGGCGAAACTAGATATATTACCGACGGATTATTATGGTCCGTCGGTAATATATGAATATTTTATAAAAATATATAAGTGTAGTACCGACGAATACATTATTACCGTCGGCACAAATAAATATATTACCGATGGAGAATTAAATATCGTCGGTAAAATATGAATATTTTTTTTAAAAAATAATAGATTATTACCACTGGAAATTATAATATTCGTCGGTAATAAAACTTGAATTTTTTTAAAAAAATTACAAAAATATTTTGTTATTTAATTCTTGTAATTTACAACAATACCACAATATATTCAAATATTACCATAATTGACTAAATCAAATATTACCATAATTTATCAAATATTACCACAAATTACCAAATATTACCACAATACCAAACAATCATAGACAAGACCAAAAAATTACCACATATTTATTACAAAATTATTTTTACACAATACAAAACTAAAGGAAGCTGCATGGCCTAGCTCAACCACCCTACGCCGCCCGGCACCAATACTGGTGCTCTCATCCCCTGACACTGCACATCCTACAATTAACATGTATTTGTTAAAAAAATAGTTTATATCTATAATTTAGAGTGAAAAATCATAAGTTAGCGTGTTTCGGATTTGAAATTGGTTTGCATTCGATCGGATCGGCATCCAATAATTCGTTCTTGGATTTTTTTCGTATTTCGGACTTGCGAGCAAGTTCTAATTAGATATTTTAAGAATTTACCCTCCGATTGACTAAATTAGAGTCTAAGCTTTAAAAAATGATAAGTTAGCGTGTTTCGGATTTGAAATTGGTTTGGATTCGATCGGATCATCATCAGATCGGCATCCGATAATTTATACTTGGATTTTTTTCATATTTCGGACTTGCGAGCAAGTTCTAATTAGATATTTTAACAACTTACCCTCCGATTACCAATTTAGAGTCTAAGCATTGAAAAATCATAAGTTAACGTGTTTCAGATTTGAAATTGGTTTGGACTCGATCGGATTATCATCGGATCGGCATTCGACAATTCGTACTTGGATTTTTTTTGTATTTCGGACATGCGAGCAAGTTCTAATTATATATTTTAACAATTTACCCTCCGATTCACCAATTTAGAGTCTAAGCATTGAAAAATCATAAATTAGCATGTTTCGGATTTGAAATTATTTTATCGTCATCGAATCGACATCCGAAAATTCATATTTGGATTTTGTTTTGTATTTCGGGCTTGCGAGCAAGTTCTAATTAGATATTTTAAGAATTTACCCTCTGATTGACAAATTTAGAGTCTAAGCATTAAAAAATCATAAGTTAGCATGTTTCGAATTTGAAATTGGTTTGGATTCGATCGGATTGTCACCAGATCGGCATCCGACAATTCGTACTTAGATTTTTTTTGTATTTCGGACTTACGAGCAAGTTTGAATTATATATTTTAACAATTTATCTTCTGATTCACCAATTTAGAGTCTAAGCGTTGAAAAGTCATAATTTAGTGTGTTTCGGATTTAAAATTGGTTTGGATTCGATCGGATCATCATCGGATCGGCATCCGACAATTCGTACTTGGATTTTTATCATATTTCGGACTTGAGAGCAAGTTCTAATTAAATATTTTAATAATTTACCCTTCGATTCACCAATTTAGAGTCTAAGCGTTGAAAAATCATAAGTTAGTGTGTTTCGGATTTAAAATTGGTTTGTATTCGATCGGATCGTCATCGGATCGATATCCGACAATTCGTTCTTGGGATTTTTTTTGTATTTCGGACTTGCGAGCAAGTTCTAATTAGATATTTTAATAATTTACCCTCCGATTGACCAATTTAGAGTCTAAGTATTGAAAAATCATAAGTTAGCGTGTTTCTGATTTGAAATTGGTTAGAATTTCATCGGATCGTCATCGAATCAACATCCGATAACTCGTACTTGGATTTTTTTTTCATATTTCGGACTTGCGAGCAAGTTCCAATTAGATATTTTAGGAATTTACCCTCCGATTGACCAATTTATAGTCTAAGCATTGAAAAATCAAGAGTTAGCGTGTTTCGGATTTGAAATTGGTTTGGATTCGATCGAATCGTCATCGGATCGGTATCCGACAATTCATACTTGGATTTTTTTGTATTTCGGAATTGCAAGCAAGTTCTAATTAGATATTTTAATAATTTACCCTCTGATTGACCAATTTAAAGTCTAAGCATTGAAAAATCATAAGTTATCGAGTTTCAGATTTGAAATTGGATTGGACTCGATCGGATCGTCATCGGATCGTATCCGACAATTTGTACTTGGATTTTTTTTTGTATTTCGAACTTATGAGCTAGTTCTAATTAGATATTTTAATAATTTACCCTCCATTGACCAATTTAGAGTCTAAGCATTGAAAAATTATAAGTTAGCGTGTTTCAGATTTAAAATTGGTTTGAATTCGATTGGATTGTCATCGGGTCGGCATCCGACAATTCGTACTTAGATTTTTTTCGTATTTCAGATGTACGAGCAAGTTCTAATTAGATATTTTAACAATTTACCCTCCGATTGACCAATTTAGAGTCTAAGCATTGAAAAATCATAAGTTAGCGTGTTTCAGATTTAAAATTGGTTTGGATTCGATCGGATTATCATCGGATCGACATCCGACAATTTGTACTTAGATTTTTTTTCATATTTCGTACTTGCGAGCAAGTTCTAATTAGATATTTTAAAAATTTATCCTCCGATCGACTAATTTAGAGTCTATGCATTGAAAAACTATAAGTTAGCGTGTTTCGGATTTGAAATTGGTTTGGATTTGATCAGATTGTCTTCGGATCGACTTCCGACAATTCGTACTTAGATTTTTTTTTGTATTTCGGACTTGCGAGCAAGTTCTAATTAGATATATTAATAATTTACTCTCGGATTCACCAATTTAGAGTCTAAGCGTTGAAAAATCATAAGTTAGCGTGTTTCGGATTTGAAATTGGTTTGGATTCAATCGGATCATCATCGGATCAGCATCCGATAATTTGTACTTGGATTTTTTTTGTATTTTGGACTTGCAAGCAAGTTCTAATTAGATATTTTAGGAATTTATCCTCCGATTGACCAATTTAGAGTCTAAGCATTGAAAAATCATAAGTTAGCGTGTTTCGGATTTAAAATTGGTTTGGATTCGTGCAGATCATCATCGGATCGGTATCCAACAATTTGTACTTGGATTTTTTTTGTATTTCGAACTTACGAGCAAGTTCCAATTATATATTTTAAGATTTACCCTCCGATTGACCAATTTAGAGTCTAAGCATTAAAAAATCATAAGTTAGTGTGTTTCGGATTTGAAATTGGTTTCGATTCGATCGGATCATCATCGGATCGGCATCCAACAATTTGTACTTTGATTTTGTTTGTATTTCGGACTTACGAGCAAGTTCTAATTAGATATTTTAACAATTTACCCTCTGATTCACCAATTTAGAGTCTAAGCGTTGAAAAATCATAAGTTAGCCTATTTCGAATTTGAAATTGGTTTGGATTCAATCGGATTGTCATTGGATCGGCATCCGACAATTCATACTTGGATATTTTTGTATTTTGGACTTGCGAGCAAATTCTAATTAGATATTTTAACAATTTATCCTTCGATTCACCAATTTAGAGTCTAAGCGTTGAAAAATTATAAGTTAGTGTGTTTCGGATTTGAAATTGGTTTAGATTTGATCGGGTCATCATCGGATCAGCATCCAATAATTTGTACTTTGATTTATTTTGTATTTCAGACTTGCGAGCAAGTTCTAATTAGATATTTTAAGAATTTACCCTCTGATTGACTAATTTAGAGTCTAAGCGTTGAAAAATCATAAGTTAGCGTGTTTTGGATTTTAAAATTGGTTTGGATTCGATCGGGTCGTCATCGAATCGGTATCCGACAATTCGTAAGTGAATTTTTTTTTGTATTTCGGACTTGCGAGCAAATTCTAATTAGATATTTTAAGAATTTACCCTCCGATTGACTAATTTAGAGCCTAAGCGTTAAAAAATCATATGTTAGAGTGTTTTGGATTTGAAATTGGTTTGGATTCTATCGGATCATCATTGGATCAGTATCCTATAATTTATACTTGGATTTTATTTATATTTCGGACTTACGAGCAAGTTCTAATTAGAATTTTTTTGTATTTCGGACTTGCTAAGATCAAATAACCTGACAATCGTACTTGTATTAATTTTAGTAAGATACATATTTTATATTAATATTATAAAGATCAGTAAGTACCTAATCATGATCATGAGCCACCGCTAGAGTGTCTCATGAACTCATCAAGTCGATGCTCTAATTTTCTGCGAGCTTCTCTTTCCTCTTTAACTCGCCGCTCGAGGACCTGCCTCTCCTCGCGCTCCGTCTTAACCCTGTGCTCGAGGGCCTGTCTCTGCTCATGCTCCACGTCTAGCGCAGATTGTAACTGAGTGATAACCCCGGTCTGGGTGTCCCATGCCCTCGAGTGCATACCCTCTCGTCCAAAATAGGAGGAGGACATGACTCCAATGACCGTACAGAGGATGCGGCCTTGCGTGGCAGGTCTGAGTAAGTATCCATCACCGAGTCGACAGATACTGTGCTGGAGGAGGAGCCAGCCTCGCCTGACGGGGTCACCATAAGTCTCATTCTCTCCTATATGAAAATAACCAATGAGATTCAATGATATTTGATGGCATACGTATATGAATGAATTAACAATAATTTAATTACTTATGACTTGCGAGGCAACCCTGTCGTCCAGAAATGCCCCATTAGTATGCCGCCTCCTAGAGGTCTCAAAAAGGTCAATCTAATTAGGCTCGTGGCCTAAGGACTGTGTCTGTTTTTTGGTATATAAAATAAATATATGAGTTAACATAATATTTATAGAGCTTTAAGAATGAAATATTTGTATCATTTACCAACTGTTGGGCAAGCTGGGGTATGGAGGTCCTCTGTCTCATTGGAGCAGGTGTCGTCGAGGCATTTCTATTCTACTTGCCTTTAGTAGAACATGTCTATGTCAATCGATTAAATTTTTAAAAATCAATATAAATTTTTAGTATAACATTAAAACAAGTACGAATCAACAAAATAATAATTATACCTGAAACTGAGGGGTAGCGTAATGAGCGACCAAAAACTGTAGAACGTGTAGCGGAGGTGTGTCTCTCGTCTCGGTCGCAGCCTGTAACTCCTCAGCTAGCTCGCCGACCAAGTAACCGTAGAGCTGGTAGAGCTCATGGTAATCCCTGTACCGCTCACTCATTGTCTTCTATAAGTCCTTCTGGTGGGTGTCGGTTTTCATATTCTTCCATTTAAATTTCTCCTATAAAATCAATTTAGAAACAAGTAATTTTATCAATTCAAATTATAAAGTACGATATTATTCTAAAATGCTTTAATGAAACTAATGTACCAAAAAGACCTGATACATCCTCTCCATATAGGATGCATCGATGTTCTTCCACCCCTGTATCCCCATAATAGGGGCATTTCTCTCCTCCCGTACTATCATGCTGACCCACGTGGCAGAGTCAAAAGCGTGCTCGCCCACAAAGGACCTGCCGCTCCACTATAAGGAAAGCGGCTCGCGTAAGCTTGACAAGCGCTGGGCCATCATCACACCTCGGTCGCCTACGTGCCTGGCGATCCTCGACCCTGCAAATAAAATATACATCAGTACTGAATAAGTATTTACAACATATTTACAACTTTAGATCTAAATATTACCTATGGGCTTAGACATTGTAGCTGAGTATTGAGCACTGCTTGAAGTTCCGGAGGCTGCAACCTCAGGAGCTGGTGTGGAGAGAGGAACAACACTCGCAGATCCGGAGGGCTCAGCCTCGGACCCTGGGGTGGTAGCCGGAGCGCTCTAAGCTAGCCCACCCCTACCTCTACGAACCCTCGACCGTGATGTCATCTGAAAGCAGTAATATTTTTCTATACGAAATAATATGATATAAATATGAAATAGTTTGATTTACATATGAAACAATATGGTTTATATATGAAACAACTTATTAAACGAGCCTAAACTGAGATTTGGTCTGCTTAAGCTTGGCTCATTTATTAAACGAGCTTAAACCGAGCTTTGGTCGGCTTGAGCTTATTCACTAGCCTAAACTTCAAACTAGGCTATGCTCAATTAGTGATTGAACAGTCCCTTATCAAGTTTGTTCACGAGTCTAAACTTCATACTAGGCTATATGTTAGGCTTATTCAAGCCATTTATGAGTCTAATCATGAGCCTTTTATGAGCCTATCGAGCTTGTTCATGAGCTTTGCTCACAAGCCATAAACAGGCATGTTCGTGAGCCCAAACGAGCCGAGATTTGGTTTGCTTGAACTTGGCTCGTTTATTAAACGAGCCTAAATTGATCTTTGGTCGGCTCAAGCTTGTTCACGAGCCTAAACTTCAGACTAGGCTATGCTTAATTAGTGATTGAACAGTCCCTTATCGAGCTTGTTCATGAGCCTAAACTTCAGACTAGGCTATATTTTAGGTTTATTTAAGCCATTTATGAGCCTATTCAGAAGCCCTTTATGAGCCTATCGAGCTTGTTCACAAGCTTTGCTAACAAGCTCTAAATAAGCATGTTCACGAGCCCAAACGAGCCGAGATTTGGTCTGCTTGAGTTTGGCTCATTTATTAAACGAGCCTAAACTCTAGGCTTGGGCTTGGCTTAGCTAGTAACCGAACGAACTCGAACTAGCTTTTATCGAGCCAAGCCGCGAGCGGCTCACAAACAGCTTGGTTCGTTTGCAGCCATACCTAAACCCTAAACCTCATTTCTGAAAATGTAACATTCCAAAAAATTCCCATAATTCCGAATCAGAATTGGATTTTAAAATTCTGAAATTTCGGAATCGGAATCAAAATAACATTTGGGATTCCAAAATTTTTTGGCAATTTTCCAAACACCTCTATTCCGATCCGATCCATCCGAAAATCAGCCCTAGATAAAATGATAAAATCAAAAATTAAGTAGTTGAACAAATTGGTATTGTGCTAGTATTTCAAACTTTAGGGTGCGTTTTGGAACAAAACAGTTGACAAAAGGGGTATTGTGCTAACATTTCAAATTTTAGGGTACAAATTTACTCATCAAGGCTTGACTCAGTGTGCATGCGCAATGTGCACACGGTGCAGCAGCCGAGTATGGACGATGTGCTCGATTGACACAAACCATTTGCATCAATTGAGTCGTTGGATCGACCATACTTGAATGCAACACAATTGCGAGGGGTTAATTAATTAATATCCATTTTATAAAAAATTTCTTAAAAAGACATGTTATAATTTAAGTTCAGATGATTATAGTAGTCTCGATCGGCATGTGCGCTTGAGCCCACTAATCACTAGTATGAACTCAAGAGTATAAGTAGATGACAAAAGGGGTATTGTGCTAACATTTCAAACTTTAAGATGCGATTTGGAACAAAATAAACTAAGGGGGAGAGGGAGGAGGAGGAGGAGCTCACCAGAGAGGGAGAGGGAGGCCTCAAGGAGGAGGAGGAGCAGCGGTGCCGGCGAAGGGGAGGTCGAGCAGCGTCGCCGGTCGGTGGCGCACGGAAGGGGAGGGGAGGGTGGCCGGAGGTGTAAGGGAGGGGAGGGGTGGCCAACCGGAGGGGCGCGAGGGAGGGGAGGGGTGGCCGACCGGAAGGGCGTGAGGGAGGGGAGGAAGGACGGGGAGGGGGGGGGGGGGAATTAGATCGAGAGAGAGGGGAGGGAGGCCAGGGAGGGGGGGTATATAATTTAGATCGAAACAGAAAGGGGATTGTGTTTTGTTTAAATCGCAGGGTTTTTTACCGACGGAATATACGTCCGTCGGTATAATATTTATACCGACGGTCCTTATTCTTTCCATCAGTAAACCGTTGTTTTTACCGATGGCTAATTATTTTTTGTCAGTATAAATATTATACCGACGAAAATTTTTTTTTCTGTCTGTAATTAAAACGATAAAAAAAAATTAAAAATTTATATATTAATATTACCGACAAAAAAAATATATACTATCGGAAAAATAAAGTTTTACCGATGATTAAATATATTACCGTCGGTATATTAATTATGCTGACGGATATATATGTACCATCGGGAAAAATAAACAAAAAAAATTAGTAAAATATAAAATATATTATACAGACGAATCAATAGATATCCGTCGGCATTAAGTTATTTATACCGACAATAATTAATAATACTGTCGGCAATAAACCACTTTTTTGTAGTGAAGGCACCCGAGCAGTTGTAGGTAATCGTGATGCTGTATCAATAACCCCCGTCCGAGCCCTCGTTTGAGCCACCCTAGGAAATCGGGAATCCGTATCGAGAATCCCCATCCCCCGTCTACCATCACCTCGGTAAATCGCTCGCTCCCTTTCCCCTTCGTTGCGAGAGACCCATCGCTCCTCCTTTTCCCCTTCATCACGCAAGAGAGAGAGGTCCCTTTCCCTTTCATCAACGTCCATTTTTTTCCCTTTTCTTTCTTCCCTTTCTTTCTGTTTTAGATTTCAGGATTACTGATGTTTTTCTTCCCCTATGTTTCAGGATGCTCGAGAGATGGAGAATGACTTTTCCCCTTCGTCGTGCAAGAGAGAGAAGAGGTAGAGAAATAGAGGTCAACATCCATTTTTTTCCCTTTTCTTTTTTCCCTCTCTCTTTGTTTTAGATTCTATGATTACTTATGTTTTTTCCCCCTATGTTTCAGGATGCTCGAGAGATGGAGGTCGACGTCCGCAGGTCAATTACCTGTTTTAGATTCTATATTGGCTTGCTTGACATCTGATTATAACCGCCTATTGACTCTCTGTACTGGTATCTTATCAATTTCATTTTGTTTCATCCTAGTAGCCCGTACCCGTCGTGCTTGTGGCCACTGTGGTCTCTGTAGCAGTACCTGTTGACGTTGCTTATACGGTTAGTTGTTTACTTTAAATAGTTTTTGCTTCAAAAATTAATAAAAAATAAATTAAAGGAACTTTTTGCATTTATTGAATCCGTTAAATAACCATCTCACCCATCCTTTTATAAGCTCAATTAACGAGGCTTACAACCCATTTAGGATTCAAAGGACACTTACTGCATACCTTCCATTTCTGATTTTTTGTGTATATTTGGTTGAATTTCGAAAGAAATGGGCTGCACATTTCTATCAAACTTTTTTTTTTCTAGAACTATCTATGTAGGAGAGGAGGCAGCTCTTTAACTTCCTCTTCAACCAGGTGGTTAAAGGGCTGATGCGGCGCATGGGAGAACTAGCTAGCCCTTTACGTTTGGGTTCGGCTGAACCCTCAAACTAATTGCATTTGTTGAATCCGTTAAGTAACCATCTCATCCAAATTGGACATTTATAGGATTAGAATTCATTCAATTTCTATGTTACAAATTACAATAGATGATGCACCCATCCTTTTATAATCTCAATTATTGAGGCCTACAACCTATTTAGGATTCAAAGGATACTTAATTACTGTATACCTTCCATTTCTGTTTTTTTTGTGCATATACAAAAAATATTTGGTTTCCAAATTTAGATTTTTGTGGAGATGATATCTATGTGGAGATGATCATCCTCACAAAAAATCAGCAAGTTCAGAAATCTTGAAGCATTTCAAAAAAGCTCATCAAATTAACTGTTGAAAAAGACAGACAATAAAACTTCTATCATTTTGATACACCTAGAGGTTTCAGAAGTTGCTGATTTTTTGTGAGGGTGATCATATAGCTATAGATAACATATCCACCAAAAATCAACAAATTCTAAAACATCTAGATCCATCAAAATGTTAGAAACAAAAAATGAGCTGCCAGTCTATTTTGGCAAAATGGGCAGCCACCCATTTGAAGCACTTAGGAGTTTTAGAATGTGCTAATTTTTTGTGAGCATAAGCACCTTATCTTGATAGAACACCCACAAAAAATCAGCACATTCTAAGACTACTACGGGTATCAAATGTTAGAAGTTTTATCAAACGTCTGTTGTAACTGCTAATCTTAAATATAACATTTGATACCCCTAAAAGGTTTACAATGTACTAGTTTTTTGTGGGTGTCTTATCTAAGCTAAGGTGCATATGCTCACTAAAAATCAG
The DNA here is from genome assembly GCA_947650365.1 of Chamaelirium japonicum. Taxonomy (NCBI): domain Eukaryota; kingdom Viridiplantae; phylum Streptophyta; class Magnoliopsida; order Liliales; family Melanthiaceae; genus Chamaelirium; species Chamaelirium japonicum. The sequence continues at coordinate 64,800,250 of OX393560.1, forward strand.
CACATTCTAAGACTCCTAGCCCTTGAGGTGCCAAATGTGTGGCGGCCCATTTCGTCAAAATAGACCGCCAGCCTATACCATGTATCCTCTCTCTCTCTCTCTCTCTCTCTCTCTCTATATATATATATATATATATATATATATATATATATATATATATATATAGAGAGAGAGAGAGAGAGAGAGAATACGGGGTATGAGCTGACAGCACATTCTGAATTTGGACTGTCAGCTCACAGTCTTCCGATCGCCATCACGGATCGTCAGTTTTTTATACAAAAAAACACACTCAGCCCCTCTCTCTCAAACCCGATCTCCTCTCTCTCCCTCTCTCCGGCGTCACCCCCTCCGGCCTGCACTCCGGCGTCACTCCCTCCGGTGGCATCCCCTCCGGCAGCAGCCTCGACCCCGACCGGCTTCCGACAGTAGCTCCGACGACCAGCCCCCTTTCCCTCCCCCTTCGGCATCGATCCAGCCTCGACGTCAGCCCCGTCACTCCCCCTCCCCTCTGAACTCCTCCTTCTCCGTCGGCAACCACTCTCGAAGGCTGCCGGAGGGAAAGGAGGCTGGATCGGCACCGGAGGGGGAGGGAAAGGGGGCTGGTCAGAGCCGGAGGGGGTGACGCCGGAGGGGGGAGGCAGTGTCGAAGGGGGGAGGCGGATCCGGTGACGGAGGTGGAGGGGGATGCTGTCGGTCGGAGGTGCCTGAGGTGGAGGGGGATACTGTCGGAGGGGGGTGCCAGTGCTGGAAGGGGCTGCAATCGCGGGAGGTCGGGGAGCCGGTGCCGGAGGGGGCTGCTCACGAGAGAGAGCAGGCCGGAGGGGGTAACGCCGGAGAGAGGGAGAGGTCGAGGAGCCAGTGCGGGAGGGGGCTGCTCGCGAGAGAGAGCAAGCCGGAGGGGGTGACGCCGGAGAGAGGGAGAGAGAGGAGATCGGGTTTGAGAGAGAGGGGCTGAGTGTGTTTTTTTGTATAAAAAACTGACGGGCCGTGATGGGGATCGGAAGGCTGTGAGCTGACAGACCAAATTCAGAAATGGGCTGCCAGCTCATACCCCGTATTCTCTCTCTCTCTCTCTCTCTCTCTCTATATATATATATATATATATATATATATATATATATATATATATATATATATATATATATATATATATATATATATATATATATATATATATATATATATATATATATATATATATATATATATATATATATATATATATATATATATATATATATATATATATATATATATATATATATATATATACTAGTAAAGCCCGTGCCTGTCGGCACGCAAAAGGTTTTGAGGGCGAGAATAATATTTCGAGGCATGTGACAATATTCAAAGGTGGAAAAAAATATTTCGAAGGTGGCGATAATATTTCGAGGGAGATAACAATATTTTGAGGGTGATAACAATATTTTTTAAGGGGAGATAACATTAGTAATGTTCGTGCCTGTCTGCACAAACATTCGGCTTGAGAACGTCTATATTTTTCTATCGCGGTCATTTTCAAAGAAGGCAACCACATTCGGCAGGGGGTGAACACATTTCAGCAGAGTACCCTCATTCGTCATCACTCGGACAATCCCAAATATTATTTGTTATTCACACTTCATTTTACTATCAAGCTTCTAATTAAAGATATCAACAATTGATATTAAATAAAAAATCTACCAATATGCATACACCTCCTATGAGTCATTCACAACGACAAACAATAAAAATATATTAAAATTTCTATAAAAAAAAACCAATCAAGTAGTGTGTGATGTGACTGTGCTTGGAGGGTTCTATGTTCAATGTGAGGAGACATGCATAGGAGTGGGGGGAACATGCAAGATAAGCACAGGCTACAGGAATGGACTCCGAAAACCCGAATACCCTATCCAAACCCGACTCAAAACATGGTTTGGGTAGGATTATGGGTATAAGAACTCTTCCCAATTAACTTTCGAGTACGGGTATGGATACCTAACTACCCATACGGGTGTATGATTAACATTGCATTGCGATATATTTTTTTTTCATACCCAAAACCCGAACCCGACCCCGCCGACGACGAACCAAAACCCAAAACCCGATTGGGTATGGATCAGGTATGGAGTCTGCCATACCCAAATGGGTATGGGTAGTGTCCGACCCGAACGTCAGTTGATCGGGCGGCCTAAAAACGTTGAAAGGTATGGATATAAGAACCCTACCCGATTAACTTTTGGGTATGGATATGGGTACCTCAACCGAAATCTGATTGCCCCTCTAACTTGTGTATATTAACTTTCGGGTACAAGAATGATTAACAGTGCATTTTGATACCTTGATTTTTTTTTTTCATACCCGAAACCCAAACGGGTATGGATCAAGTATGGAGTCTGTCATACCCGAATGGGTATGGGTGTGGGTATGGGTAGGGTCCAACAATAAATTTTTGTTTACCATGGTAATATTGCTACATCTATCAATGGATTTTTTATTAGCTTGATCATGTTGCTACACTTTTTTGCATCCATGAAATCATTACAGAATTACAGAGCGTACAAAGAATACTGGCGAGAAAAAAATTCCATCAAGAAGCATGTTAAACAATCAAAATAGCTCATATCAGCAATAATTAACTGTCTATTTTGTATGAGTTCACATTTCCATATTTTGTTCAGATCAAGAAAAGCTCTTTCAGGATCCAATTCTCATTCTCACTCAATCATCTCTAGCTACTTGTACTTCTTATCTACTCCAATAGCCAAGGCACTCTTCAAGTCCTATTTGAGATGCAAAAAAACATATTTTCAAATAAGACTAATTCAACAAAAACACTGAGAAATTGCAGAAATGGATAAAACATATGGTGAACTATTATATTTTAATGGAGAATGGGATGGCACTTGCATAAGCCTTTGCTTGTAGGGTTCCCGAAAGATATATATTGTTTCTAGAATTGCTAGTGCCGTATGATTGATCAAAGACTCCTGATGTTCAATCTTTGGGTCTGATAAAACTGAAACAAAAGTTGGTGTCATGATACATGCAAGAAGTTTCTTCGGATATGAAGATAGTAACCCCTCAGATTTATTTGACTGGACCGGCACGAACTCCAGCCTAATAAATCTAAAAGAAAATAGCAATCACATGGTACGTGAAGGAGCATTGAAACGAACATGTCACGGCATTAATGTCGTACTTGATAGTGGAGGGCACAACAGAGCAATGGAGCCCAAAAACCTGACCCGATTCTACCCAATCTCATACCCTTCTAACACCAATATGATAAAACTATGAATTATGTGAAATGATACACCGAGTTGATACGCACAGAAGCTAAAACACAGGATGCAATCCGGGAAAACTAATAAACTACAATTCAGTACATTTGCAAAAAATAAATCTAGCAATTGCTCAAGTTTTCACTAAATGTGCTTGAGAAAGTACATTTAGCTCAAGTCTTCACTAAATGTACAATTGAGCTTATCGGATTGAATCTTCACTAAATGTACATTCATAAGGGGAATTCATTTTCCTTCCAAATCACGGGCTAAATTATGCGGTAAAACTTATTGATAACAGATGAATAATGACTATAGCTCTCTATGTATCTGGACTAAATAAAAATAGATTGGAAGGGAAGTCTCGAAAAAAAAAAAGACCCAAGAAAAATACAAAGAAGTAATTAATACCCTGAAGGCTGACATCGAAGTTTACCTGTGATGGATGATAAATTAATTTGATGCGTACGATCTTCAGGTGGATGCGTTCAGTTTGGGAATGAGAAAAGAACAAAGCAAAAACAACAATAGACGATTGAATGTATCGATCAGCTATATAGGAAAACAAATTAGAAATAAAATTCAGCAATACCTGGGGTTATTTGAAGCTAAAAAAATAGCAATGGGGAACAGAGAACATAAAGGGGAAAAAGTAGCAAAAAAAATTGAATCTACAACCATAAGTATAAAGGAGTTAAAATAAAAAAATTTAATCAACTTGAAGTAGAAGCTAGTATACAAAATCATGCAGGATGAAGAACATGTAGGTTTAGTGGGCAAGGATTGCGATGGGAGAAAACTTTTACCTTACTGGAAACCCAAAGGGAGATGAGGGAAAAGTGCTGCAAATTACTCCCTCTCAATGGTTTCAAGAGCTAATTCCCTGCAACGACCAAGCCGGCTGTAAATTGCTCACTCTCGATGGATTCAAGATCCAATTCCTCGCATAGACCCCGATCCAGCCGGTGATGACGCTGACCCCGCCAGCGATGGAAGAACCCTGCCAAAAAAAAACTGATGTTAAAATAGAGAGAGGGAGAGAAAGTGAGACAGAGAGAGACCCCTGACCTCGTCGGCATCGACCCCGACACCACCGGCGTCTCCGACCCCGCCAGCGACAGCGTAGCCCTACAAAAAAAAAATTGTAATTGAGATCTACCCCGACCCTGCCCCCGCCGGCGATGGAAGAACCATGCCAAAAAAAAAAATCCTGATATTAAAATATAGAGAGAGCTAGAGAGAGAGAGAGAGAGAGAGAGAGAAGGATAAAGAGAGAGAATCAGAGAGAGAAAGAGAGAAATCAAAGCCCCAGGCCTCGCGGAGGGGGAGGGGGGTAGGGGCAGTGGTCCGGGGGGCCGGGGGAGAGAGAGAATGAGAGAGAGAATCGGTGAGAAAAGGAGAGATCGGAGCCCAAGGCTGACGGAGGGGGTAGGGGCAGGGGTCCGGGGGGCTTAGAGAGAGAATCAGAGTGAGGAGAGAGAATGGAGGGGGTGGGGTTAGATCGCAGAGAGAATCGGGAGTGGATTTTTAGGGATGGGAGGGAGAACAGGAGGGAGAGGATCGGAGAGAGAGAGAAATGAGGGTAGGGGGTTAGATCAGTAAGGGATCGTGAGGGAGGGCGGTTAGATCGCAGAGAGAGACCGGGAGGGGATCGTGAGGGAGGGGGGGTGGCGGGGCGGTTAGATCGCAGAGGTGGGGGATGGGATGGAGGACGGGAGGGAGAGGATCGGAGAGAGAGAGAGAGAGAGAGAGAGAGAGAGAGAGAGAGAGAGAGAGAGATTAGGGGAGGGGGATTTGGATCCAGTCCCTCCCCGACTGCAGATTTACCTGAGGAGAGCGGGCAAGGGGTGGATCCATCCCCTCACCGAATGCTGGTGAGACCCTCGCCCACGCCGACCACTCCTCACGTCCGCCGAAACCGAGAGAGATCGAGAGAGAGAGGGAGGGATGGAGAAAGGGGGGGATTCCTGTGGAGATCGGGGAAGGGGTCTGGATCCAACTCCTCACCGATTGCAGGTGCGAGCCTCGCCGGAGCAACGAAGGGGAAAGGTGAGAGGTTAGCGCTTTCTCTCCCTCTCGCTCTCTCTCTCTCTCTCTCTCTCTCTTGCAATAAAGGGGAAAGGAGGGAGACCTGGGCGCGATTTAATAAGAGAGAACAGAGAGATCGTGGGAGGGGCGAACTGTTATTCAGATCGTGGAGATCGAATCGTTTGTCCTGAATGATCAGGCGGATTGACGTGGTATATAACCGTACGATTCAAATGGGTAACTGCTGCTCAGGCTAAACCGTTTGTTCCGAATGATCATATGGATTGACTGACGTGGCATATGATCACAACGTCAATTTGTTGGTGGTCTAGTTGAATGCGATTTACTGATCCACACACGGACGACAAGAGAAATCTTGATCTTTATTTTTCTAACCGCCTCTTATGTTTGTATCGAACGGCTCTCTTTATCCATTCGTAGTGAAATATATATATATATATATATATATATATATATATATATATATATATATATATATATATATATATATATATATATATATATATATATATATATATATATATATATATATATATATGAGGGCTGTTACAGTGAGCTGTGGGCTGCCCGAGGGGAAAGTGAGCTGCGGGTATTTTGACCCCCCAAGAAGTTATGAAATTTGGTGAGGTTGTTGCCTAGGATAAGAAGATCATCCTCATTAATTTTCATCAAATTCCAAAACTCCTAGTGGGGTTAAATGGTCGAAGCAATTTCTGCCATCCGCAGTCACCGTTAAAATTGCTTCGCCCATTTAACCCCCATAGAAGTTTTAGAATTTGATGAAAATTGGTGAGGATGATCATCTTATCCTAGGCAACAAGCTCACCAAATTTCATCAAATTCCATAACTTCTTGGGAGGTCAAAATACCCGCAGCTCACTTTCCCCGCTGGCAGCCCATAGCTCACTGTAACAGCCCTATATATATATATATATATATATATATATATATATATATATATATATATATATATATATATATATATAGGAAAATGCTATGGTGCGGCGGATTATCATGAGGCTAACGTGCGGCCACCTCCATGGCCGCACGTGTAGATTTTTTTTTAATTTTTTTTTTCGAGGGTGAATCATCTACCCCTTGATGAGCCACATGTCAAAAATCAACTCATTCTAAGACCTATAGGTGCTTCAAATGTGCTCGGCATTCTTGACCGTTCATTTGAACGATCAATAATGCCGAGCACATTTGAAGCACCTATAGGTCTTAGAATGAGTTGATTTTTGACATGTAGCTCATCAAGGGGTAGGTGATCACTTTCGAAAAAAAAAAAATTTAAAAAATGTACACATGGCCACCATGGAGGTGGTCGCACGTTAGCCGCATGATAATCCATCGCACCATAGCATAACCCATATATATATATATATATATATATATATATATATATATATATATATATATATATATATATATATATATATATATATATATATATATATATATATATATATATATATATATATATATATATATATATATATATATATATATATATATATATATATATATATATATATATATATATATAGATTGATAGAGAGAGAGAGAAAGAGAGGAATATTACAGTGAGCTACGGATGGAGAAAATGAGCTACAGACATTTTGACCACCCTAAAAGTTTTAGAATTTCATAAAAATTGGTGGGTGTGTTTTCTAGGGTAGCATGATCATCCTCACCAATTTTCAAGAAATTCCAAAATTTCTAGGGTCATCAAACGGTAGAATTTTTATCTACCGTCCATAGTAACCGTTAATTTTGCTTCTACCATTTGATGACCCTAAAAGTTTTGGAATTCCTTGGAAATTGGTGAGGATGATCATATTACCCTAGAGAATACACCCACCAATTTTCATGAAATTCCAAAACTTCTAGGGTGGTCAAAATGTCCGTAGCTCATTTTTTCCTTCCGTAGCTCATAGCTCACTGTAAAATTCCTCTCTCTCTCTCTCTCTCTCTCTATATATATATATATATATATATATTCTCTCTATATATATATATATATATATATATATATATATATATATATATATATATATATATATATATATATATATATATATAGGGGGGTGCTTAGGTGCGGTCTGTGGTCCGCGTCCGCAGCCGTCCGATGCACCCACCGCGTGCATTGGATGCATGGTGTGGTGCATCGGATGGCTGCGGACGCGGACAACACCTAAGCATCCCCCTATATATATATATATATATATATATATATATATATATATATATATATATATATATATATATATATATATATAGAGAGAGAGAGAGAGAGAGAGAGGGAGAGAGAGAGAGAGAGAGAGAGATGGGATACGGGGTATAGGCTGGTGGCCTATTTCGACGAAATGGGCAGCCACCCATTTGATGCCCCTAGGAGTCTTAGAATGTGCTGATTTTTTGTGAGCATTAGCATCTTATCTTAGATAGAACACCCACAAAAAATCAGCAAATTCTAAAACTTTTAGGGGCATCAAATGTAATATTCAGATTAACGGTGACAACGAATGCTCGATAAAACTTTTAGCATTTAATGCCCCTAGGAGTTTTAGAATGTGCTGATTTTTTGTGAGTGTTCTATCCAAGATAAGATACTTATGCTCACAAAAAATCAGCACATTCTAAGACTTCTAAGGGCATCAAATGGGTGGCTGCCCATTTTTTCAAATTAAGCTAACAGTTCATTTCCCGTTTCCTCTCTCTCTCTCTCTCTCTCCTCTCTCTCTCTCTCTCTCTCTCTCTCTATATATATATATATATATATATATATATATATATATATATATATATATATATATATATATATATATATATATATATATATATATATATATATATACAAAACACCTTATTAATATGATGGAATTAACCAAATTTATATTGCTAACCATCAGTGGCGGAGTGGAATTCCAAAATTTTAAATTCCGAGGGCCCATTAGTGAAGATTCTTTTGAAAAATTTAGATCCTCAAAACATCCGCCTATATGATATCCGCTTCATTAAGATCTTTCATTTTAAAATGGCTCCTCAGATCTTATCTAATAACATATAAACCCTTGTAGTTTGACTATTTGAACATCCATCCCTCAAAACTGCTTAAGTTGTGTAGGTCCTCATGTGTTGATAATCAACATCCAAATCAAAGGAATATACACGAATGTTGGATTTCATGGATAACAATTATACCCTTGTAGAAACAAAATCTCCAATGTACCTTATCCCCCATAATGGTCATCTTCTTCCCCAAACAATCATCTTCCTCCCCATTCCCTTCCTTATAGTACTTTATTTGGATTAATTAGTCTTAAATCCCACCATAGTTCTGCATTTAAGTTAAAGGTTACGACTTGATAGAAAATTAGCTAAAGTCCCTCTTGAAGGACACGTTTGGACATTAAATCCCTAACTTATATAAAATCTGCTAAACGGACTTGAGGGTAAGTGCCCCATTTTATTTTAGTGTGTGTATATGGTGGTGGTGGTTGTGGGGGGGGGGGGGGGGGGGGGGGGGGGGGGGGGTGGGGGGGGGGGGGGAGGGGGGCGGGGGGTTGGGGCCCTTGAGGGTGGTGGCAACAATGAGGGTGGGTTGTGGTGACGATATGTGGTAGTGGTGAGTGATAGGCGTCGTGATCTCCGTGGGCGATGTGTGGTGATGGTGGTGGTGAACCTGAGGCAGCATCAGGGTGGTGACTACATACACAACAAGGAAAAATATTTTTGCCGATGGATATTAAAATTACCGTTGGAATAATATGGATTTATGCAACTCAACTCGCCATCGAAAAATAGTATTTATGTATCAACGAAAAATACCCGATCTGTCGGTATAAATCCTTGTAAATCTTTTTAAAATACCCGATCCCCTCCAAGCCCACATTCAAAATAGAGATCAAGAGAGAGGGAAAGACCAGCAACAACTCCCCCACGCCTCCTCCATTGACGCGCCTCCTCTGCACCTCCGGCGAGCGGCGGTTGTCATCCTCCTTTTTGGTGAGTCTTCCTCCCTTCTCTCCTCTCCTTTCCCACCCTCAATTTGATCTTCGACGTCTTCCTTCCTTCTATTCCCCTCCTCTCCTTTCCCTCCTCCTTTCTTTCTGCCCCTCTGCTTTGTCTTCTCTGCTCCTCCATTGGTGCCCAAGCTGCAGGTGCAGCAGCTGCCGGCCATGGCAGCCTTGACCGGCAATTGCTGCACCTATAGCTAGGGTACAAAGGGAGGAGTAGGGGAGGCAAAGCAGAGGAGGAAAAAGATAGGAGGGGGGAAAAGAGAGGGGGAGGAGGAGGAGGAGAGATGAGCGGCGCCTAGTCTTCGTAAATTGCGCCTAGCATTTTAAAATTTTGGGGTTTTTAATTAAAGAATTATTCATGAATTTTTAAATTTATTTGGCAATTTTTGGATTATTCGGAGAACTGATTACTTAGAAGATTAGGGGTGTTTGGAATGAGGAATTGTTGTTCATCGTAAACCTCATCCAAAAGAGGATAATCCTATCATTTACTATTTCCAATGTAATTCGATGGTTTGATGTTTCGGTTTGAAAAGAAATGGACGGAGTGATAAAGACTTTGGAATCTCGTGTTGCGCAATAAAGACGACCCAGATCTTTTTCTATGCATACACACACTTAGCTCCACAGTTGCAATGCTATTAGTGACACATGGTGCGCATCGGTCAACTATCGTCCCATCTATAAGTAGTTGTAACAGTAGAAGATTCGAACTCAAATATTATTTACAACTATTGTTTTTACTTGTTTCTTTAGACAGAATGATATGTTGTGATCATTGTATTCTATTGCATCTGATCCAGATCGATGAATCATATTTGGCCCTGGCCGACAAGCAAAGGGTGATTTTAGTTTAAACAAATGGGTAAAACCGCATGGGATTAATAACATTTCTCTATCAAAAACAAATAATAATATCATAATTTTTTTAAAAATTTTATCATAAGCATCAATCCATTATTGAGAACAAATGGGAAGAATAAAGAGGTTTTTTCGAAAATGGCCCCCAACTTTGTCATATTGTTGGGAATAGATCCGGTTGCTTTTTGCATTACTTTTCTGACCATTTTTTTTTGTGTGACCAAAGTACGCTCGTAAAGTTAAAAAGTCTTCACCCCCAATTCCAAATGGAAGACCCCCAAATTTCTCCCATAATCTCGATCAACAGACGCTTTTGCTAATTAGATCCAGAAATCAACTACCCACTTGGTCAGATTTGAAGTAGTTGCAAAAACTGCATGTAGTTGTCATTTTCAAAGCTGATCCGTTCTTATCTTGTACGATTCCAAACTTCTGCGAGTATCGATATATTTCAAAAGTGATCCGTACTCATCTTCGCCCATTAGATCCCCCAATAGAAGCTCAAGTATCTTATTTCAAAGAGGATCTGTCCTCATCTTCGCCTATTAGATCCCCTAATAAAACCTCAAGCATCCGATTTCAAAGGGAATCTGTCCTGATCTCGTACAGAAAAAATGATTGTTTTCTCATATTTCGGCAAGCATCGATCGATTTTAAACGATTCGTCGGATCTGTCCCAAGAGATAAAACCCTAAATCTTCTAAATCCACTATTCTATCCCTCATTCTGTAGCCGTGTCATATATTTGCAAGTATCATGCTCCCTAAATGAACAAGTATGTTCACAGCTCTTTTTGTTGTGCCGTAAAATTCGGGGCGTGTTATTAATGTGCCGATGCATATTTAACAAAGTGTCGGCGCCTTGTGATACAATGCACCGACGCATATTAAAAAATGCGCTGTTGCATTTAAATAGACATTAAATTTTAAAGTCTATATTGACATTTAAAATCCTTATTTATTATTGTTGCAGTGTACCATATATGGATTTACCACTACCCGTATTATACGTTTATGATGGGGAATTGGTTAGAGTCAAGGGGAAATATGAGTACAAAGGAGGTACAACCAAAATATATAGCTTACGACTCTGCTATCTTTGGCCAACTTATTCAAAAATTCTATCAGATCATGAATATTAGTGTTGAAGAGTATAATATTTCTATAAAGGTTTTTATCCTAGTATAATTTTGTGTGCTCCTGTAGATATTATAGATAATGATGATATAGCTTTATTTATTGCACACAGTATGTGTAATGATGGGGGTAGCTAAAAGCATCGGCATCCCTGTCAAAACAGACATTGATCTCAGGCACACTTCAAGGAGTTGGGGCTCCCCCAGGAGCTCGCTCGGGAGTTGGAACCCGCCCTCAGTCCACTCCCCCGCCTCGAAGCTACACCCGAATTTTGGGTAAGTAGCCTGATGGCCTGAGCAGGTCCTAGAGTTTGAGGAACATTTCCAGGAAGCCCACCCGACGCCTGTAGTAACAGCGGGAGTTAGGTTGTCATGCCTACAGCCCCGGCACCTTGCCACGGATAGGGAGGAAATAGCATGATTCGGAGTCGGGTACACAAACCGCCAAGAAGCCCGCCGAATCAAGCAAAAGCCTGTTATTTCTTTAACTCGCCTCCAGCTTGCCTAGGAGCTTGCCCTCAGCTCGCACAGAAGCTCGCCCTCAGCTTGCGCAGGAGTTCGCCCTCAGCTCGCAGGGAAGCTCGCCTTCAGCTTGCCTAGGAGCTCGCCCTCAGCTCGCACGGGAGCTCACCCACAGCTCGCGCAGGAGCTCGCTCTCAACTCGCACGGGAGCTCGCCTCTAGCTCACACAGGAGCTCGCACAGGAGCTCGCTCTCAGCCCGCACATGAGCTCACCTCCCGTTCGCACAGGAGCTCGCCTCTAGCTCGCACAGGAGCTCACAGCCTGCCCGGCGGTCAAAGGAACTCTTGCTAATAGGAAACTTAAAATGATATCTACGAACATCCGCGGTTTGCTTAGGAGCTCACTAGACCCCTCCCGTTGTCGAGGATGTCGAACCTCTGAAGAGCCCGACTCTTGGCGATAGGGAGAAAGAGGCGGATCAATGACTTGCACAAAAACTCGCTGGGACCCCCCACCTGTTGTCGAAGAGGTTGCACCTCTGAAGAGCCTGACTCTTGATAATAGGAGGGAGTAGGTGGAGCAATAAAAGGCGAGCTCAACACTGTTTCCTCCCTGAGGTCACCCACAGTAAGGCGGCGTAAATACCGCCAGGTGTCAGCACCCCCCTGGAGCTACGTGGACGATTGCAGTCCACGGAAGACTGCCCAAGTTGGTCTGGGACCTTCCATTCTTGAACTTTCCAGAGACGCCATCTGGCCGAGACAAGACAAGTGCTTTCCCCCTCTCCACCGCCTAACAGGCTATGTGACAAAAGCTGTCAGTACCCATGTGGGCCGGCACATGGGGACAGAAGGCGCTAGAAGAGTCATCACGTGTCGAGCTTCGATAGGCCGCAGAAGGCTATAAAGGTACACCCCCTTCCTCCAAAGTACAGGTTTGAAACCCTCATCCCTACCACTTTTGTCTACTACAGCTCTCCCTTGTTCACCTAAGACTGACTTGAGCGTCGGAGGGCCTGCGCTCCTAAGGGAGCCAGCCGTTCTTACGTTTCTCTTTGTCTTGCAGGAAGGCCACTCGGACTAGTGGAAAAATCCTCCAAACATTTGGCACCGTCTGTGGGATCTTTCGACTGGTTTATTGCGAGAACGCTCATAACCACACGGCTAAAAGTCATGCTTCTCCAGATACCCGTATGGCGCCTCCGGCCACGCAGGGACAGAGATGGACGAAAGCCCGTGCCGGGTCTACGGGAAATGGGCCGCTCGCTGAACCTCCCAAACCCCTGTCCTGCTCTGCGACCAGCTCCTTTTGGAGATGTTGGTCACTCAGCGGGCCATGATGGACGAGCTAGTACGACTGCGCCAGGTTCCAACGACGAGTTGAATGACTGATCTCTCCTTCGGGCTCGGCCTGCGGAGGGGAGGGTCAGCGATCCCGCTCCATCGTCCAGGAGTGTCGACGGGGGTCGCTCCCCCTGCACGACCTCCTCCTGCCCCAACATCGCATCAACCCACAATAGCGACCACATGGTGGGTATCCCAACAGGAGCCCCCCGTGGACGATGCAGTGGCGCGCAAGATGAGAGGGACCGCTCTAGAGCGGCTGCAGCAACTCGTCACCCAACGATCCAGCAACAGGGCAACCCCGCCAACGGCCTCTCCTCGATGATGAAACTGAAGTGCGGACTCGAACGAGCCAGAGGTAAGGTCTCGATGGAGAGACCCTAACCCGCACCCTCAGTATGAGGAGGAACCCGCGATGGAAATTTTACCCCGCATGGAGACTCGTGAGGTGACTGCCTCGCACAGACCTTTCCCTGCATCGAGGCGGCTACCTATGAAGCGGTGGAGCCATCGCCAGGACGTCATCTCCGAACATTGCCGTAGCGAGGGCACAGTCCGACCTCGAGGAAATGCGCAAGACCACCTGGGTCCTGCGCAGCCGCTCTTGGAGGATTACCCTGGGCACTAGCAGTTACCCGGCATGCCCGCCGACCTCTTGGAAGACCTGGCCGCTCGAGGAGGAAGCTCGCCCTTCACGAGGGAGGTGCATCGAGGAGACTTCCCTCAATACTGGACCCCACCAAAGTTTCTGTTGTTCAACGGGTTGCAAGACCCCATGGACCACCTCTTGGCCTACCGGAAGTTATTGTTCTTTCGGGACCAGGACCACGTCCTGTGTCGTGCCTTCCTGAGCAGCTTGACGGGTTCGGCCCTAGACTAGTTTCATAAGTTACCTCCGGGCTCGATCCCTAGATTCACTGTTCTGTCCGGGCTATTCCTGGAACAGTACCGGTGCAATCGGCAACCTCCAAAGTGAATCGAATCACTATTTGGTCTCATTATGGGCACACGGGAGACCCTCTGGTGTTTCTCGATGTGATTCCGAAATACCTACCTCACCCTCGAGGACTCAGCATGGCAAGACCGGACAACTGTGAGTGCCTTTCGGAGCGCGCTCCCCGAAGGAGGTAAGCTTCATGACGCGATTGTCATTTCTGATCCCTGCACCATGATTGAGCTCTTCGCCTTGGTCTAGTAACACATTAAGCTCGAAAATGTGGTGCTGGATCACTGATGGAAGATGGCTGAATAGCAGCAGCCTCCTACATTGTGCGTAGGCGCCCTCTTGTAAACCATGTTATGCAATTAAGTATTTGGACTAAAGGAGTTCAAATCTGTGCTCGATAGCAATCCACAGAGATCAGATCGCACGCGATCAGCTCACACGCAGCTTCCTCAAAGAACAGTCCGCCGTCATGTAGACTTAAAGCAAGACCGGGGTTCTCAGTGGCCGTCCCGAACGACCTTAAGATCGCCGGGGTAGTCCGTTGTCTAGGGGACTTTAAACATGATCGGGGTCCTTCGCATTCACATGCCATGAAAGGAAGCACCCCGGGGTGATCTAAGGGGACCTGAATGGGCGACCACCCATTTAGGTGACCTGAAAATCTACTGGTACTCCTCGAAGCTTGACAACGTAGTGAGGTTGCAAAAGAGAAATGCGAAAGCCACTAACGTCGAAGGCTAGGGGCAAGGTCATTGTCCGCTATCATGCGGATGCGATAAGCAAAACTGGGGTTCTGAGGATCCTTATCCGGTCAGGGGGTAGCTAGCTTTTGATTCTTTTTTCGCTCGTTGAACTTCCACCCCTGGGCCCTTATGCTCTGTTTTGGTTCGATTTCTATCAATTTGTATTTTTGTCGAGCTATAGGGCCCTACTATTTTGCACATGTCGAATTTCTATGCATATCGATCTTTTTTGCGATGTCGTTTATCTTTTATCGATTTAGCTACCTTATCCAGGGTATGGTCCTCGGATCGTCAGAGAAACCACTTACGCAGCCTAATGCCACCCAGCTTAGCTCGTTGAGCGACCTGGTGACATCACGGGCAGACGCGACGGAAATATCTTACGCGGCCTGATGCCACACAGCTTAGCTCGTTGAGCGACCTTGTGACATCACGGGCAGACGCGACGGAAACACCTTATGCGGCCTGATGCCACGCAGCTTAGCTCGTTGAGCGACCTAGTGACATCATGGGCAGACACGGTAGAAACACCTTACGCGGCCTGATGCCCTGCAGATTAGCTCGCTAAGCGACCTGGTGACATCACGGGCAGACGAATAGAATCTAGCAGAAATTGGATCATCATGCGCGCGAATCAAGCGTATGACACCCCACATAACCCACTCCAAGTCAAGCTCGTCATCCCGCTTAGAGACAAAGGAGAAAGAAGAGCAGCACGACGAGGCAGCAAGAGCCCGCGCCGCAAGGTCGCCTACGGCAGGTGCCCGCAGCTCGCCCGATGCAGACCCTGACCGTGTGTGACGAGCTCGCACCGGAAGGAGATCGCTCGTGGCTGATGCTCCCGGCCCGCCCGGTGCTTGTAGGCAGCAGGTAGCTGCATCCCTTGGACATAGCAGCATCGTCCTCGAGGCCTCACTCAGGAGATGCCGAGCCAGAGCCTGCGCCGCAAGGTCGCCTGCGGCAAGTGCCCGCAGCTCGCCCGATGCAGACCCTGACCGTATATGACGAGCTCGCACCATAAGGAAATCGCTCAGGGCTGATGCTCCCGGCCCGCTCGGCGCTTGTAGGCAGCAGGTAGCTGCGTCCCTTGGACATAACAGCATCATTCTTGAGGCCTCACTAAGGAGATGTCGAGCCAGAGCCCGTGCTGCAAGGTCGCCTGTGGCAGGTGCCCACAGCTCGCCCAATGCAGACCCTGACCGTGTGTGATGAGCTCGCATCGGAAGGAGATCGCTAGTGGCTGATGCTCCCAGGCCGCCCGGTGCTTGTAGGCAGCAGGTAGTTGTATCCCTTGGACATAGCAGCATCGACCTCGAGGTCTCACCAATGAGACGATGAGCCAGAACCCGCACTTTGGGCATCGGAGCTACGCCTGAATTTTGGGCAAGTAGCTTGATGGCCTGAGCAGGTCTTGGACTTTAAAAAAGATTTTCGGGAAGCCCGCCTGGCACTCGTAGACAGTATCAGAGCCCTCATCACAAGCGCTAGTAGTGAGAGTGCTGAGGAGGAGGCGACCACACCAGCTACAGCTCGCTCAGGGTGCCCCCATTGTGGGCAGGAGCGTGCCTCCAGTTCACTTCGATTTTGGCAATAGCTGAAGCTAGAACGGTATGCAAATGAAATCCGCGCTCAAGATGTAATTGAACCTTTTTCTATCAGACTCCTGAGCAAGCGGCACGTTTTCTTGATCGCTCCTTCAGAAGGGGGTAATGATGGGGGTAGCTAAAAGCATCGGCATCCCTGTCAAAACAGACATTGATCTCAGGCACACTTCAAGGAGTTGGGGCTCCCCCAGGAGCTCGCTCGGGAGTTGGAACCCGCCCTCAGTCCACTCCCCCGCCTCGAAGCTACACCCGAATTTTGGGTAAGTAGCCTGATGGCCTGAGCAGGTCCTAGAGTTTGAGGAACATTTCCAGGAAGCCCACCCGACGCCTGTAGTAACAGCGGGAGTTAGGTTGTCATGCCTACAGCCCCGGCACCTTGCCACGGATAGGGAGGAAATATCATGATTCGGAGTCTGCTACACAAACCGCCAAGAAGCCTACCGAATCAAGCAAAAGCCTGTTATTTCTTTAACTCGCCTCCAGCTCGCCTAGGAGCTTGCCCTCAGCTCGCACAGGAGCTCGCCCTCAGCTTGCGCAGGAGTTCGCCCTCAGCTCGCACGGGAGCTCGCCTTCAGCTTGCCTAGGAGCTCGCCCTCAGCTCGCACGGGAGCTCGCCCTCAGCTCGCGCAAGAGCTCGCTCTCAACTCGCACGGGAGCTCGCCTCTAGCTCACACAGGAGCTCACCCTCAGCTCGCACAGGAGCTCGCTCTCAGCCCGCACAGGAGCTCACCTCCCGCTCGCACAGGAGCTCGCCTCTAGCTCGCACAGGAGCTCACAGCCTGCCCGGCGATCAAAGGAACTCTTGCCAATAGGAAACTTAAAATGATATCTACGAACATCCGCAGTTTGCTCAGGAGCTCACCAGACCCCTCCCGTTGTCGAAGATGTCGAACCTCTGAAGAGCCCGACTCTTGGCGATAGGGAGAAAGACGCGGATCAATGACTTGCACAAAAACTCGCTGGGACCCCCCACCTATTGTCGAAGAGGTTGCACCTCTGAAGAGCCTGACTCTTGATAATAGGAGGGAGTAGGTGGAGCAATAAAAGGCGAGCTCAACACTGTTTCCTCCCTGAGGTCACCCACAGTAAGGCGGCGTAAAGACCGCCAGGTGTCAGCACCCCCCTAGAGCTACGTGGACGATTGCAGTCCACAGAAGACTGCCCAAGTCGGTGTGGGACCTTCCATTCTTGAACTTTCCAGAGACGCCATCTGGCCGAGACAAGACAAGTGCTTTCCCCCTCTCCACCGCCTGACAGGCTAAGTGACAAAAGCTGTCAATACCCATGTGGGCCGGCACATGGGGACAGAAGATGCTAGAAGAGCCATCACGTGTCAAGCTTCGATAGGCCGCAGAAGGCTATAAAGGTACACCATTTGGCTCCAAAGTACAGGTTCGAAACCCTCATCCCTACCACTTCCGTCTACTACAGCTCTCCCTTGTTCACCTAAGACTGACTTGAGCGTCGGAGGGCCTGTGCTCCTAAGAGAGCCAGCCGTCCTTACGTTTCTTTTTGTCTTGCAGGAAGGCCGCACGGACTAGTGGAAAAAACCCCCAAACACGTAACGTGAATAATACTAATATCTCAATGATAATAACAAAAGAAATGAAAGGTAATGTTCTTATATACAGCCCACCATCTCTTTTGAAAAAGAAGTTACTTGAAATATCTATCGGGCGAGCCAAAGTATGTCAAAATTTATCCAAACATCCAGATGTACCTTCAGTAATGAAGATAAAATATGTAACTATATAATTATGATATGATAGCTTTATCATAGACTTGAACGAATATCCTACTTTTGATTTGAGATTGGACCGGACCACTAAAGTGGATCCTATTAATCAGAGGATAAACCTTAACATAAAGCCTACTAATTACGGTGGTGATTTATTTTCTGAAAGTAGTAGATATGGTTGTGATGTACTAAATTCTTTATTCAAAAACAATAACAACAATTATCATATTGGATATGATTCGATTCAACGCATACCATGTCCTATTGTTGCTACTTCTGAAGGAAACTATTCTCTCGTATTTTCTTCATCATCTACAATTAGGTTTGTATAACATTATGTTATTTTATAGTAAATTTATTATTTTATTTATATATTTTTTAATTTCTTATAAATATACTTGTAATTATAGGACTTGATAACTCCAAAAAAAGAAAGTCACATAATTTCAAAGAAAGATATTGGTCAATAAGAGGGTGTTGAAAAATATTGAATTGAGAAGGTCAAAAAAGAGCAAGAGGCAATGAATAAACTCTTATCTGGTTTTGAAAATACATATGTGAATGGTGAGTTCCCTAATTATTGGAATTGGTGAGGTCTACAGCTTATAAAAACCTTTAGTTTAGTTGTATTTGATTGATAGCTTATGATTGCACCTTGGTATGTACCTTAGTATATGTTCTGATTATAGAACAGAGAGCCATGGTTACATGATAATCTACTTGAGGAGATGACTCAATTGACTGGTCCTATATAATCTATATGTTCGCAGCTTTGATTAGGGTTGGTCACCCTATCAGATAAGCTGTTGAGATGATAGAGCGGGGATATCTTTACCGCGGTCATTACTAGGCACAATATCTGTGGCCAAACGGAACCAACATGGTGCACAGATCAGTGAGCAAACACTGGTAAACTTTATCGTATTTCTACTTAGGATAAAACGGTCATAAACCCTAAGGAACCATGTTTGATGGGCTAACTAGTTGTGTGGTGCTTTGGCTCACCAATGTGTGAGGGTCTAGTTACGTGACCTAAAACTATAGTATACTGGGTTAACTGGTTGGTATCGCATTAACGTGTCACTCCTACAGGCTATCCATACCCCTAACAGGAAGTGCATTCCTTGGTCTGACCTATATTGTATTAAACCCTGGCCAGGTGGTCATCAGTTGGATTGTTGACCGGATCTGGTTACTTGACAGGGTAATCAGAGGTACGACGTACACCAAGGCACCTAGTACAATTAAAATTATTTACAAAGCTTACAAAGTTTAGGGATATTCAACAATACACAAGGCACGTAATACACAAGACATTTAAATAACCAAGCACCCATAAAACATGGCACCGGAGTACAATACATAAATGGATAAAAGAGGCGTCGGTGCTAATTACACAAGGCGCCGGCATACTATAAATAATGCATGATGCCCTATAAACAAGGCATCGGTGCCTATTAAATATGGTGTCGGCACTTAATAAACAAGGTGTCGGTGCCCAATACATAAGACACCAGTGCTTAATACTCGTCATGAATATTTAAAAATTAAAACTGTTTTGTATCAGTAAATAACTCACCAAAATCACCATTTCAGGGAATAACTCACCAAAGTTTAAAATTATTTATAAAGTTTACAGATTTGGGAAAATTCAATAAAGTTTACATTCAACCAATTCAGGGAATAACTCACCAAAGTTTATATTCAACCTGTTAATTCAAAGTTTATATTATTTTTTATTCAGAATAAAAAATGAGTGCTCGTCATCAATTCATATGTAATTTTTCTTCTGATCACAGTCATGCCATGTTGTGAGAAATCTACCTTGACGTTGGCCGTAAAATAGTTGACAAAAGCCATAATGTAAATACTACAAGCATACCTAAAATTTGGCATAAAATACGGTGTAACTTTAAATGTAATTATAATAACAAATAAATTAAAAAAAAATAATGTATAATATTTATTTAAAATTTATCCATTTGTTTGCATTCTTTAGTCTTCTTTGCCGTTTTTAATAGTCCATGTACTTCCTTCGAAAGCATATTTATAACCCAAACTATATAAAACTAGTGCATGCCCATGCCTGTCGGCACTGCAGCGGGCCGCCTTCAGCGACAAAACAC
Organism: Chamaelirium japonicum; assembly: GCA_947650365.1. NCBI lineage: Eukaryota > Viridiplantae > Streptophyta > Magnoliopsida > Liliales > Melanthiaceae > Chamaelirium > Chamaelirium japonicum. Next base: position 64,820,549 of record OX393560.1, read on the forward strand.
CTATCAACATAGTAGTGGACCCACCTTTGGCATCAAGACACCCCCCCGGGCATCACCACCCCACCCACACCGTTGGGAACAACGGCAACACACCTGACTGCCTTCGGCAACAAAACACTTTCAGTGGCAACACCGGCCTACAACGACTCATGATAACCCTAAAAAATCACACCTAAAGCAGTAATAGAAGCCTCATGATATTTTGGGCTGATACGATGAAAGTTCATGGATACAAACTCAAAAATTACTGGAAAAATAGCTCGATCAGCTTAACGGTCGGTATCTTCATCTCCAGTGGCTGTCTCTGTAAGCAAAGGGCACATAACATGAAGGATAGGCATAACCAAACTGTGCTTTTTCAAAAAAGATGCCTTGTACTTTGCAAGCCATAAGATTATTTGAATTGCCTATAATGATCAACATGACATACTTAGAAAAGCAGTTTATGACATTTAAAACTACACAGCATGAAGGGCGGGAATTGCCATGTGGTATTTAGTATTCGTCCAACCTGATGTCGTATATTTAGCTCTGAATGCTAACCTTAACAAACTTCTAGCGAAAACTGCATAATGAATCTTTCATGCCATAGGTTGTGACAAAAGGCTCAGTATAGAACTTAAACAATAAACATTAAGCTGCGGGTTACAACAGGAGGCCAGTCCATCTCTCATTACCACATGAGGGATACAACAGTAGTAAGAAAAAGAACAAAGATTATTCTAGAGAGAGATTGGAGAGATACAACAGTAGTAAGAAAAGAAACATAGATCATTTTAGAGAGAGTGAAATTCATAGAGAGAGAGAGGATTGATTTATACTTGTAATTTTCAGTTTGCAAACAAAGTAGTACATCCATGCACCCAATCCTAAGAATAGAATACAGTGCAACAAAAGGCCAGCCCATCTCTCATTCCCACCACCACCATCCAAATAAAAAATTAATCCCCATTTGATCTCCAACCCAGATGTGAAAACCCCTATAGGAAATAAAGGACTGAATTAAATTTCAAAAAAGGGTTAAAAAAACACACATTTTCTTCACCCACCTACCAATTTTTCGTTCCTCGTCAAAATCCAATTGGGGAACAAAAAATTATCGACCATCTCTATGAACTTCTTGCAATCTTCGAGACAAAAACAATAAAGTCACTACCATATGGATCGTATGACTAACAATCTGCAATAAATGAACAATACGCTACTACCATAACATTTAAACATTTGAGATCAAAGCTATTATCTCTAAACGATATCGTGTGCTAAAGCATCGACTATGGCCTTATCCATCGAGCAAAGCCAACCCTTCGAAGGAGATGAGTCCTCATCCTTGACGCAATACCTGTTGAAAACAATAATTTGTGTGAAACACATGCAGTAGTGGGCTGTGTAGTCACATAGGCAGCAAGTTAAGAGGATTCCTTACATGTGGATGGTGTAGTCACACAGGCAGCAGGTCCTCAGGCATTCCACTCGTCTAGTATCGTGGCAGATGAAGCACTCTTGAAATATAACAATGCATCGAGTTATAAATTATCGAACGTACTATCACAAAGAATAATATTAAAAATAAAGTGTGAGCATCGATTCCTACCTTTGATTTACAACAGAACCTCTGGGTAGACAATATTTGTCGTTGTGTTTGGACTTTCTTTCGGGAGTAGGACTCTGACGGATTCAAAATTTGTGCACCGGGAGAGTGCCACGTACAGTTATCCATGAGTGAATACCACGGTACGTAGATCAACACCAACGACTGACACGGATTGTCCCTGAGACTTGTTGATTGTCATAGCGTACGCTAGTCGGACCGAGAACTGGCGTCTTGTCATGTTGATTGGGATCTCTGAATTTGACGGGGCAAGGATATCCTTGGGATAAAAACCAGGTTGCCAGCTTTATCGCCGGTTAGAATCCTTGCTTCGATGATCCGCGTCGCGTATATGGACACCATGAGTCGTGTGCCATTGCAAAGACCATCTTTCGGAGTGATATTTCTGAGAAGTATAACCAGACTCCCTACCTTGAGCTCCAACTTGAACGGTGGTAATCCTAAGGGGTTTAGTAAGTTCAAGAACTCAAGGGGGTATCGGGATGTAATATTTCGATCGTTTTCGTCTTCTGCAATCGAGTCTGCTGTGAAGTAGCACTTTGACTCCCCCGGAAACTGGTCTAACGCTGCACGATTGATCACGTCAACGTCGTCGTTTCTTGCGGACAGTATAATCCGCTCCGTCAAGAATCGTGGCGTAACGACCTCTATCACGTCCAGGTTTGGGTACACCATGGTGATCAGATCATGTAGTGTGGGGCACCTGCACATCTCTGATGGTATTTCCAATTCCTTTTGCGGGTTTGTGCCGACCTGAAATATATGAGGGATATCGTAAGACATGCATACGGATTTTGAGAATGCGTACGAATAATATAGAACAATAATCAAAATTGATTATTGGAATTGAATCTAGTCAATACCTGTTGCAAGAACTCTGCAAAAGCAACATTTTGATTGTTCTCTGAAGCCAGTCGCATATTAATTGTAAGAGTTAGCACTTATACATACTTCTATATTGATGATCGACGGAGAGTAGCGGCAATGATCTGCTCGCGTGTACCCTTCGGTATCACCGGCAATATCTGGCGAAAGTCATCGCCAAGTATGATAGTGATGCCTCCGAATGGCCTGTCAACCTCACGTACGTCACGCAGCATCCGATCGACGGTTTCAATGCAAAACTTGTGCTGCATCGGCACTTCATCCCATATGATTAGCTTAGCCTGTTGTAGAAGCTCTGCCTAGATCAACTGCTTGCTGAACCCGCATACTGAATTATCCATGACATCGAGCGGTATGCTGAATGTGGAATGCGCAGTCCGCCCGCCTAGTAGAAGAAGCGACGTAATCCCAGACGATGCGACGGTGACCACGATATAACCAAGGCTTTGACACATTATTGCCAAGGTATTACATAAGAAAGTCTTCCCGGTCCCTGCTCCACCTTTTAGGAAGAACGTTGTGCCTATGTTATCTGTGACCGATGAAACTACCCGCTTAAAAGCACTACGTTGGTAGACATTCAGCTTTTTGATATTCACCTGGGGATCAGACCGTTCAGCCTTGTGCTACAGTTGTCGGTGCTCGATGATTAGTCTATTACCGGGCACTCTGCACCAGTTTGCTGTAGGAATTGGCATTTGGGGGAAGTCGACCAGACTTTTACCTGACTGAGTAAGCAACTGATTAAGGAGGTAGAGTCCGTAGTCCTCAACCTGATATTCATTTTGCTCCGTGATCATAAAGGAGGTGCGTATCCTGTGGGGCAGGTCATCACAGATATTTTCGTGGAATCGCGTCCATAGGGTATGTGGTTCGATCGGTGAGCACTGTAGAAGAATGACGGCAAATAGTTGTCTCAATTGGTGTCCGGTATTCATTATTGATGCCTCTTCAAGACACTGGACCCACTCTTCATCATCCTCTAGCAATCCTCTCGCGACGCACGCAGCCTTGAATGTGTTGTACAATGCATTGTCAACAGTGCGCAAGCTTTCAAAAGACGTTGGGCCTCGAACTACAGTTAGTAGAAGGCACATATAAAACCTCTCGTCGGAGCTAGGACTTGCAAAGAACATTCTGCCAATTGCAAACCCAGATTTTCGTTGGGTCCATTTCTTTTACGACTTATTCCACACGAAATATTGCGGAAATTCTTGATATGTCAGGTTGCGAGCGTCTTGGTTTACCGCACAGCAGTCAAAGAAAGCAGTCAAAGTAGACTTCTGGGTACTGGCATCATGAAGAATTTGTTCCATTTCCAAGTTAGGATTGAACAGAACTCGGTGCTCACCCGGTAGATGAATAGCGAGTCGCTCGACTTTTGGTATTTCCTCGTGCATCGAGTATTGGAACAACCGCCATGCTGCCTCTGTTGGACCGATGTACCTGGCATCAAGGTAATCCTTTATCTCGTCCACCTCTCCTACAATAATTGTAGTCTGATCGTGCCCCTTGTAGATGTATTTATATATGTACTTAATGCATCGTAACCCGGCACAGACCTCGATGTTTATATGATAGTTGAACTTTCTTGTTAGGTATGGATTATACGGCACTACATCTCGATTATCAATTAGATGGCCATCACGCGTACGGAAGCTATTAGTATCGCGTCTACGGTAGATGGGATACCCGTCCTGATCCATTATGGTTGCATCACAGAAGTCTCGTGGATATCTCTTTGTGCATCGTTCGCTCTCTATGCAGGGTGCTGTCTTATTCCTAGCACCGCAAGGCCCATGTATCATGCATGTGGTGACTGTTTGGTACAAATCTGGATCGTTACAGCTCGGGAGCTCTGCTCGTACCACCTTGTCCACATCCGTAGAGTTTCGAATCTTATCCTGGGAACATAGGACTATCAACGCGTGCATATGTGGCAGTCCCCGCTTCTGAAACTCAATAGTATAGACGTGACCAACTTCCTTACCAAAAACCCTGTTAACCTTTATCTCCTTCATAAGTGCTTTTCTCTTTAAATCAAAAACTCGATCAACTAAATCCGGACAGTCTGTCGACTTCTGACCACCAATCAATTCTTGTGTAATCTCGTTCCATTTTGGATTAGCAGTTATAGTTATGAATATATCCGGATGATGGTTGTACCGCGTGATTACCATGGAGTCTTAAAATATCTCAAACATATGGCGTGGACTTCCAATATGCATTGATGGTAGGAGAATCCTTTTTCCGACTTGATTGGGGTCAAGGCCTTGTGTGGTAATATCAGTCAAGCCTTGATACAACTCTGCACGAAGCTTTTTTTGGTTGGCTCTGTACCAGTTCATCTTATTTTGCTCCGTCGCTGCCCAAGCATCGACTAAACTCTTGGAACAACTTAGATGCTCGGAGGATTATTGAGTATTCTTGAGGTCGTTGGAACAGGTGGTAGAAATAGTAGTCCATCTGCGTGAGTCTTGTATTTGTTGGCTCATTTCTAACTGTGTCCCATTTCTTCATACCTTCGTGCCACCCTAGCTCACTGTATGGGAAAAGAAGCACGTAGTGGAGTGGCAGATACGCTGGATGACACTCGCTGATGGTCCTTAATGATTGTTCACTACAGAAGTAGAGTTTAATGTCTCGAACTTTCGAGTATTCTGTACCGTCTCTTGGTAGGACCACCGCAATCTCATCAGAACTGGGCAAGTTGTAACGTCGTCGGTCGTTGGTTTTGGAATAATGCAGGTAGGTATGAACATCCGACCTTTCATTATCCAATGAACTTAATAATTCGTGTGCTCTTTTGAACTTAGCGATGAAGGGATTGCACTCAATAAAAGTATCTTGTATAATCTGGAGGATGTAATGATCGAGTCTCTCATTCTTTTTTTCTCGAAATTGTAAGGCCTGTTTTGGATCGTAGATATACAACTCGGTGTACAAAGGCGTTTGATCTGGTCTCGATAATAATGCACCTGTTTGGTATCGAAGTTCGCCATATATCGTGAATGGTTTAGGTCCTCGGCCATTAATAGCACGTCAATCTCTCTGCACTCTGAGGCTTGTGAATGCGTTAGCATTATTGTACTCACGAGCATGAAGCTGGAATGATCTGCAATGATTATCATCACCGTCGAACAAATCCTTAATCGACTGGGGTGGCTCTCTAAGCAACGGTAGTCTGATCTTCCCTTTAAGATAGCACGTACCGAATTTTGGTGACCTCACAGAGGATTTAGCTAATCGCTCCTCAATAAAATGCAAAACCGAACATGTGGGGCACACGACATCCATCCGACCAAGAAAATGATGATCTAGTTGTTCTCGATGTAATATAGGTTCATTCAAGTCCTCATCCTCAACAGATGCATCTAGTTCTCTATTTCTATATACCAAATAACATATTCCTAGGTTCAAGTTTACAATACAGGTTTTGTTATATCTTACAAATGATAATGACAATAATAAATGATAAGTCTATGTTAAAAATATGAAACTTACGTGTTGGGCATCAGCTGAAGTTCTTGATTTTCAACCAATGGTGGCTCGGGATTTACAACCGGATGTTGTTCCAGATTTTCAACCAGTGGTGGCTCGGGATTTAGAACCGGGTGTTATTCGAAATTGACAACTGATAATATCGCTACGGCATTTGCCCTGCATCTTCCCTCCCTTTCTCTTTCGATGTAAGCAAGTTGATTAACTGAACGTGAATGACATATAGGGTTATCTGATATCTCTAGATTTCCACCAGGATGTTCTAAATTATCAAATGGTACTATCATCACGACATTCCTTTTGGCTCTTTCCTCCTTTTTCCTTTGCCTCCTAGCAAGTTGACCCGCTGAACGTGACAAAAACATTGTCTCAGGATCCTTTCTTGATTTCTTCTATCGCCCTTGTTTCAATATATGGTTATCTGATATCTCAAAATTTTCAGCCGGACATTCTAAATTGTGAAATGGTCCTATCACCACGGCCTTTCCCTTGGCTCTTTCCTCCTTTTCCCTTTGCTTTCTAGCAAGCTGCCCCGTTGAACGTGACTGGAATGTTGTCTTCGGATCCTTTCTTGTTTTATTCTGTTGCTCTAGTTGCAATGTTGAAATCTCTAAAAACTCACATTTCGTTCGAAGATATGAAGCCTATTGCAGTTATTAATAGATTCATTATATATCATATTTTAGAATATATCACTTAAATTTTAGTTTTTTAATAAAAGGTATCTAAAGGTAGTATATAAAACTGTATTCCTATTTTACCAGTATTGTATACTAAGTGACCCAATAAATGATTTAAACTTGATATGAAAGCTTATAATAAGTGACCCAATAAATTTGATTTAAACTTGATTAAGAATACAAACATAATTTATTTATATCAAAAAGGACTAACACCGTACCTTTGAAGCGACATTACTCAGGGTAACCGCGTGGAAGGCTACGTCGGTCTGATTTAACAGGTCTGAAAGTGTTATGTCCTCAAGTTCACTTTGATCATTGGCCACCACCTCTTGGTCACACCCAACTGCTAGTGTCTCGAGAGGGGTCGCAAGAACGTTTCCGGTGTACTTGGAGGTGAGGGCATGAGATCCATAGTTGCACCTAAAGAGAATATCATAAATCGTGCCAATTTTAGTTTGTGCTTTTTTTTTGAAATATGGAAAGAAAAATATAAATGTTTCTTTAATAAAGAAATGGTAGTCCAAGAAAATGCTACGCAAGACTTATAAATTAAGCCACATATATAAATTAAGCCAGTGCCGATTGGCATAAAACTATGAATCCTTATATAAACGATATTTCCAATAATGATAAATTCAAGGTTAGAGCATCTGTATATTTAATTATAGGCTTGACAATGTATCATGGAGGGTCATGTGGAGAACTTAGACCTTCTGTATATTTAATTATAGGCTTGACAATGTATCATTAATCATAAAAATTCTACTCGACGATTGGTTCTTATACTTAATAAACATTTATACTAAAACAAAGTGACAATTTATTTTCCCTTCATTACAAAGCTCCATTTATACTAAAATACCCAAATGCAGACGATGAATTAATACAATTTCATTTTTCATGGGGTCGGCGAAGATAACGATGGTCTCCTTTTGTTCATTTTTTCGTATCTCCATGTAAATTTTTTGTAACCTATCCTCAGGAATCGAGTCAAACGTCCGCAAGTACATGTGTCTTCTTTTTTCTGTTGAAGTATCGAACGTCATGGGATGAAGCATGGCATCTACGGTATACCATCTGTTCTCGAAAGCCATGAATGCATGTGTGCCCATACGACCTATGTAGTACAACATAATATATTGATTTTTCTGTTAAAAATATTATTGAATTGTTATGATGGATGCAATTTCCTAGGAGTGATCATCAAGAAACAAAGAAATAGGGGGAGAAAACTAAGAAGAAAGGCAGAATCAACACTTGGAGCTCGAAGTATTCATAGACAAAATTAGCAAAATCAGTATTTCGGCCAAAAATAAAAGTAATATAATTTTAAAACCTGATTTATAATATTTCGGGCAAAAATCAGTATTTCGGACAAAAATTAGCAAAATCAGTATTTCGGACAAAAATCAGCATTTCCGCAAAATATGCGGGGCAAAATCAGCATTTCGGGCAAAAAATCAGCAAATCCAATAGTTTATGTATTGGATCTCACTTGCACCAAAAAAATGAAAACCCAAAAAATAGAACCATTATGATTAAATATATATATTATTAAGTCATTAGAGTGAATCACTATTTTTTTGCCCAAGAAGTACAATGTAGGTGGAAATCAAAAAAATGGAACCATTACGATTCAATATATGTAATGTTAAGTCATTAGAGTGAATCAATTTTTTTTGCCCCAAGAAGTACAATGTAGGTGAAAAAAAAAACTAAAAATGTAATGCTCGTGACTATCTAAGTAATATTTAATATACTTTACATTGGAAACCAAAAAAAATCTGCAAACACAGGATGGCTATCTCACTTGCACCCAAAAAATTGGTACCCAAAAATTGTTGATTTTTTTGCCCAAGTACAATGTAGGTGAAAAAAAAAACAATGAAAGATCAACAAATTTGCTGATTTTATGGTTAAATCTGGAAAAAAAACATACAAAATCTTCTCTCTTTCTTAAGTCATCTCACTTGCACCCCAAAAAATTGGAACACCTTACATAGTGTTTTTTTTAGATCGATGAAATTTTTTTTTTGCAAACATAGGACAACTATCTCTAAAGGAAACAAAATAGAGCGAATCACGAATGGGTTTCGATTGAACAAAAGAACAGTTAATATAGTAAGAAGACTTCGAGCTCGAAATATTTATAGACAAAATTATCAAAATTAACATTTCGGGCAAAAATCTGATTTAATCTGATTTCAAAATTAATCTAATTTAAAAATCTGATTTACAACATTTCTGGCAAAAATCAGTATTTCGGACAAAAATTAGCAAAATCAGCATTTCAGGCAAAAATCAGCATTTCCGCAATAGAGCATGATAAACACTTAGAATATTGAAGAAGAGAATGAAGGTGAATCCAAATTACTGAATCCTTACAGTGATCAGGAAATTTGCACCCAAAAAATCATAAAAATTTAGCAAAATCACAAAAAATCAGCAAAAATCATAAAAAATCAGCAAACCCAATGGTTTAAGATGGTATTACTCTAAATTTTTTTGATTGGTCATAAGCAAATAAACAGAGAAACAATATTTTTCTTATAGTTTTTGCATTGGATTTCACTTGCACAAAAAAAAATGGAAACCCAAAAAATAGAAGTAATCTAATTGCATTAGATCTCATATAGTAAGAAGACTTCGAGCTCAAAGTATTCATAGACAAAATTAGCAAAATCAGCATTTCGGGCAAAAATAGAAGTAATCTAATTTAAAAATATGATTTACAGCATTTCGAGCAAAAATCAACATTTCGAACAAAAATTAACAAAATCAGCATTTCGGGCAAAAATCAGCATGAAATTACCAAAAAATTAGCAAAATCAGCATTACAGAAAAATTAAATTACAATCTCACAAAATCTGATTTTAAAATCAAATTGCAATCCCACAAAACTGATTTTACAATCAAAAGAAAAAATCAACTTCTATGTATGCCTTTTAGAATCAAAATTGATTTTACTGTTTTAGAATCAAGTTACATCCCACAAAATCTGATTTTGGTTGTCTTCCAAAATCAAAATCAGCAAAAAGAAAAAAAATTAAGCATGTGATTATCCATTGGACAATTTTTCTCTGAGAAATAGATAAGATGTAAGCACTCAACGGAAAGAATTGGATCAACAACATTATGCCATTAAGCCCGAATGTTTTCTTATAAAAAAATATAAAAGAGATGGGTCTCTCGGTGGTGCATTGAGAGACCCTTTGAATGTCAGTGGCAATGCTTTTAAGCCCGAAGGTTTTCCCGATTCATTGCAGCCCGATTGACATGGCAACATGCAACTAGTGGTGTAAATAACTATAAGGTCGGTAGTGGGTTTCAGCCACCAGTTGCACACTGCCATATCAATCGGGCCGCCGAAATTGGGAGGACCTTTAGGTTCAGTTGCATGCAGACAAAGAGAGCCAAGAGACTAATAAAGAAAGAAAGAGTATGATTGGCAGCACGGAAAAGTTTAAGACAAAAATTTAGAAGCTATAACGTAGAAAAGAAATACACTTAAGTGGGTCACTTAGCCGGGGATGATGTGGTTATTTAAACGAACCAAAGCCTTTACTATTTTTTTGCCCAAGAAGTACAATTTAGGTGAAAAAAAATAGAGATTATTTCCCAACTTGGTGACTGAGAGGTTAAGTGTGGTGAGGGGTTGATGCTGTGCGATCAGGTCGTTCTGTATCAGTCCTTCTGCACGATTGAAAATATAGAGTGAATCAATTTTTTTTTGCCCAAGAAGTACAATGTCGATGAAAAAAAAACAGAGATTATTTCCCAACCTGTTGACGGAGAGGATAAATGTGGCGAGGGGTTGATGCTGTGCGATCGGGTCGTTCTGTATCGATCCTTCTACACGATTGAAAATGTAGAGTGAATCAATTTTTTTTTGCCTAAGAAGTATAATGTAAGTGAAAAAAAAAAAACAGAGATTATTTTCCAACCTAGTAACGGAGAGGTTAAGTGTGGCGAGGGGTAATAGATAAGATGTAAGCACTCAATGGAAAGGATTGGATCAACAACATTATGCCAGTGACAATGCTTTTAAGCCCGAAGGTCGCTAGTTGGTTTCAGCCCCCAAGTCCACGCTACCATGTCAATCGAGCAGCCAAAATCAGGAAAACCTTTGCATGTCAGTGGCAAAGGGACGTCGGTTGTTTCAAAGTATTTTGAAAACAAAGTCATCTTTTTAGAAATATACAAATTGAATTATATATAGATATATATACTTTGTTTTCTTGGCCAAAGGATATCCCACGTCGGTTTGATCCGTGCGTTGGTGTTGTATAACCGCTGCAAAAAAATGCAAAAAAACCAAAACCGAAAACCAGGAATTAAAAACCAAAAAAAAAACCAGGCATTTCTGACGGGGCTTACGTACAATGATTTCTGCAGGAGCAATGCTATCAAGCCCGAAGGTTTTCCCGATTCCGCTCAGGCCGATTGACGTGGCAACGTGCAACTGGTGGTGTAAACAACTTTAAGGTTGCTAGTTGGTTTCAGCCACCAAGTGCACGCTGCCATGTCAATCGGGCAGCCAAAATCGGGAAAACCTTCGGGCTGAGTTGCATTTCTCTTTCTGCAGACAAAGAAACCAAGAGAAAAAGATCTCACCTCGGTTTGATCCACGCCTTGGTGTTGAATCACCCCTGCAAAAAAACCAAGAAAACCATGGATTAAAAACAAAATCAGCAAAAAAAAATATCAGCAAGAGAGGAAGATGGGAACGGGAATTGCTGATTTCTGCAAAGAAATCAACATGCGGTTCATGTTGATTGAAAAGAAAAAAAATTTGCGGTTCATGTAGAAATCAACACGCGGTTCATGTTGCTGACTAAGAGAAAGAGAGAGAGAGAGTGATAGAGTGTGAGTCCATACCTGGCGGACTAGAGCTTGCGTGCGGCTAGGGGGGCGAGCGGACGATGCCTTCTGCACGATGTTGCGGGGAGGGGTTGATGAAGGGTTTGGGGTGAGTGCAAGGGCTGGGGACAATGAAGAATTTCCATACCGAGATCCTGCCGTATTTGGGAGGATTTGAACGCGGGCTGCTCGATTTGGGAATGTCGCGGGTTGCTTGATTTGGAAAGTAGGGAAGAGGCGGCCAGGATTTTTAACACGGGGGATTGCACGGGAGACGACCAGGGATTTTGGGACGGGGGATTGTATGGGAGGCGGCCATGATTTTAGGTGCAAGAAAGGGGTGGGAGAGAGAGGGGAATGAGAGAGAGCAGGTGAGGGGGCAATGAGAGATGACCGGCGGGATTTAAGGTCGGCAGGATTTGGTGTGATCCAGAGAGAGAGAGAGAGAGAGGGAGGAAGAGAGGGAGGGAGGTGGGGAATGAGAGAGGGCGGTTGTAAGGGAGGCAGGATTTTAGGGCGGGATTTTAGGCTGACGGGATTTGGTGCGATTCAGAGAGAGAGCGGCACGGAGAAGATGAGGTCCGTCCAGTCCCCCGGGTCGGAGCGGAGGTACATGAGCATGGTGGCGACGCAGCCCATGGACTCGCCGAAGAGGAAGGCGGGGAGGTGGGCGTGGCCGGGGTCGCGGCGGACAGAGATGAAGAAGGAGAGGGGGGTGGCAGCGACGGACTCCATGCCGCGATTTAGGGGTTTCCATCTGGGAAGAGGAAGCGGATTTAGGGGGTTCCATTTGGGGACGGAGAGAGAGAGAGAGAGAGAGAGAGAGTGAGAGATAGAGAGAGAGAGAGAGAGAGATCAGGGCCAACGGACGACTGTGCATGGGTGCGATGACCCGATTGACAGAGGAAGATGGCTGAGAGAGGGAGAGGGGCGAGAATTAAGGAAGCGGGAGCGGGATTTGGGGAGGGGCTTCTCTCTCTCTCTCTCTCTCTCTCTCTTTCTCTCTGAGATCGGACTGTGCGGGATTTGGAAAGCGGGAGAGGGATTTGGGGAGGGGATGGTGAGGACAGCTGTGATCAGGGCATTTTATGCATCGGACGGCTTTGAGATTAGGAAGGGATGGAGATATGCGGACTCGGATTGATCGGGCTCTCTCTCTCAACGGTTGTGATCACAGCATGTTGATTGTGATCACAGTATTTTAAATTTTGAATTTCGGATCAGCTCTAAAATTTAATTTCTGATGCCATATTAAAATTGGTGAGGATGATCAGCTCTAAATAGAATAAAGAACATGTCTCTCTTGAAAAAAAAAAAGAGAATTCATAATCCTGAAGAGAGTGATCGACGGCTCTGATCAAGTTTTTTTTTGTCTAGTCAGTATTTGGTGTCATTTTGTCTAGTCAGCACGAAAGCATCGTGCCATGTTATATAGATAATTGAGAGGATGTAGAAGAAGACATTGATTGTTTTTTTATACTTATTGGAGGAGTTTTTATACATAGAATCAATAATCACTATCATTTTTTCTTTATGTTTAATACCCCCAAGTACTAATGTTGTTGGCTGTGATTTATTGGGATAATAATATATTTACAGTCCCATATATGAAGAATATTTCCGTCTATATCTTTAACTTTATTATATAAATTGACTAAATTCTCTATGGTATTGGTTCATCCCATATTGATCGCAACCCTTTTTGCTTATTCTTCTATTATTTCAGAATTATTTTCTTGAATATCTATCTATTTTTTAAATTTATAAGAAGCTCCCATAATTAAATATTATATGAATACAAAAATAAAAATTACTAATATATAAATTCAAGATATGCCGGTGTATTTTAAATATATACTATGAAAGAAAATGAGATTGTAATACATTACCAAAAAAGTATGAATCTATTATCATTGTTGGGGGTATGAGAAATGACCTAGACACCCTCTTTGTAAAATATGAAAAAAAAGTATATTAAAGTTACATAATAAATAAAAAAAATTAAGGCACATAAAAAATTTGAGGCAGAGTTACTAAAATCACTTGTTACCTAAGTCTTTTCAGCATACAAATCATGTAAAAGTTCAAGGGTAATAGAAACGGATTCAATTTGTGGTTCATCCCTACATTATAAACAAGAAAATATGATTGGAAACATATAAATGTTAATTAACAATATATAGATATATAAAAAATTATGAACTTATAATTTTTTTTTGTTTCCATCAATAAAATCGAATAGTGTTTTTCTTTCTCGAGTAGAGAATTGCTTCATCCATTTTGCAGGAAGAATCTGTTTCTCTTCAATGAAGTCATCTTTAAGTTTTTTCTTTCTTTGGTCTTTCTATGGTAATTTTAGATAATTGCTTTGTTTTATTTTTTTCTTAACAGCATCCTATAAATAGTTAAAAATATGCTATAAAAGAGAAAGAATGCATGGGCACCTTAGTAAGGATGCATTGGCGCCTTATTAAGAAAGCGCTCGTACTTCAGTAAGGATACGCTAGCGCCTTACTAAAAATGCATTGGTGCCTCAGTAAGGATGTACTGGTGCCTAACTAAGGATGCGCTGGCGCCATACTAAAGAGGAGCTTGTGCCATTCTATAGAGGTGATACCGCCTAAACTTTTAGTGACTATGCAGGGAAACATACTTTATTTCCTGTGTTTTTCTCTAACAAAATAGTATTTAACTATTTCTCCTTCTTCTCCTCCCTCTCCTCCTCCTCCTCCTTTCTTTTCATCTTTTCCCTTTTCTCCTTCTCCTTCCTCTGCTTCTTCTCCTCCTCCTCCCTCTCCTCCTCCTCCTCTCTATGCTTCCTCTCCTCCTCTTCATCCCTCCTCTTCCTCTCATCCTTATCCTCCCTCCTCTTCCTCTTTTCCTGCTCCTTACTCCTCTTTCTCTCATTCTCCTTCCTTCTTTTCCTCTTCTTCTTTTCCTCCTCCCTCTTCTTCCTTTCCTCCTCCCTTCTCTTCCTCTCCTCCTCTTCTTCCTTCTCTTTCTTTCCTCCTCCTCCTCCCTCCTCTTCCACTCTTTCTTCTCATCCCTCTTCTTCCTCTCCTCCTTCTGCTCTATCTTTCTCTTCTCATCTCTCATCTTCCTCTTTTTAGTTGTTGAAAAACTTGACAACTTGGTCATATGTAACACTCTGACAATTATACCAATTATATATCCTAGAAAATATTGCTTTGATCTCTTTAGCTGTGCAAAAGTTTTCAAATCTGGAATCATTTAAAAAACCAAGTCTACAAGAGTATATGGAATCATTTAACTATATAAATACAAAAAAAAATTTATTGCTTAAAAATTTTGCATACCTATAAAGCTGGAGCGCAACTGAATAAATTGCACTTTGTTAGCCTTCTTTCTTTCACTTTTTTTTATTAACTGCATGTTTCAAGACTTCATATGCAATGTCACACCATGGGTGATTATTGAAGGCCTCAATGTCATTAGCAAGTGTGACATAGGACCAAGGGATGTTATTAGAGGTATTAGCCCCAAAAATATAGCTCTCTAATATAAGTATGAGAGCAAGCTTCACAGCATCAGAATTTAACGTGCATCCGGTTATTGCAGACATAAACTCCTTCTATGTCACCTTTATTCCCCCAGGAAAATAGGCTTCTATCAGTCGGTCACCACTAAATTCATCCCATTCAGTAGGGTTTTTCTTGGGATTATGTCGTAAACCAAGGATTGCATAGAATTTTCTCTTAAAAAAATTTGTTTTACTCCTAATTTTGAAGTTAAAATTTGCAGTATGTTTTTAAAACATATAATGAGTAAGTTGTGGAACAAACATCACTGTTATATTTTTTAAGTCCAATAAATGGCTGAAGCAAGATTCTCTAAGGATCTCTATCTTTTTAGAAAATCTTTGGAAAATATCTAAAATCCTCATGATGAAAAGATTTATTGAACGTTTAATGGCCTCGCCTTCCAATCACTTTCCTCATATTTTCTCTCTAATTTTTCCTTATATTTCAAGTCCGGAGGACTCTCCGATGATGAATCAGCTTTTGAGTAATCTTCTTGCATAATAAGTTTTTGGAATCTGACAGTTTTTCTTAGTACAATTTGCATATTACAATACGAATAAACTAAGTCATTGAATGTACTTTGAATGAACTGGTTAAATGCATTAAGCAACGACACCATGTGTATTGGGCGCCGGCGGCTTGTGTATTTGGTGCCGGAACCATGTGTAATGGGCATCGACGCTTTGTAAAAAGGGCGCCGGCACTTTGTGAATGGAGCATCGGCATCTTGTAAAAGGGACGTCGACACCTCGTGAAAGAGGTTTTAGTGCCATATTTTAATGAGTGCCATGTCTTATTCGACGCCTTATAAAATGGTGTCGGCGCCTTTTGAAAGGGGCACCGGTGCCTTCTGTTATTGGACGCCAAATGAAAAGGGTGCCGGTGATTTGTGAAAGGGACACCGGTGCCTTATGAATGGGGCGCCGATGCCTTATGTTATTGGGCGCCTTGTGAAAGGGAAGTCAGCGCTTTGTTATAGGGGTACCGGCGCCTTGTATATTGGGCACCTTATATATTGAGGGCCTTATGTATTGTGCAGGTGCAGGTTATATTCGAAAGCATCTTTTGCACCATAGAAACCCTAGAAATCCTTAGTATGTATTGTGCAGGTTACATTCCACGGTTTTAAAATATTTTTTGCACCATAGAATGATTTGAAAGCATCTTTTGCACAGTAGAAACCCTAGAAATTCCATAGTTATGGGGACTAGGGTTTCTAGGGTTTCAAATAAATAACGACATAGAGTGAGGAGGAGTACCTTGATTTTCTTCGACTTCGGCATGAAAGCAACGCTCGTTCTTCTATCTTTGGTGTTTGGAACCATGATCTCCAGCGACGAGTAGAAGTTAACAGAGAATGAACAGGGAAGATGAAGAAGAACCGTTTTATTTTCACTTTTATCGGTTTATCCACCAGCGGTTACATTGTAAACGTAAAGTGATCACAAAAGAGCAAGAACTATTCGGATATGACATTTTACACGTGAGGAGGGCTAGAAAAGTAATATAAAAAGCAACCAGATCTAATCCCCGCAATACGATAGAGTTGGGGGCCATTCTGAAAAAAACCCCAAGAATAAATATCACAAATAGGTAATTTATTAATGTACACACGAAGACCCGGCAGGCACTCATGACGCGACTCAATAGCTCAAACATGAGAAATGATATGTATCTCACCTTCTATAAGCCCCAAACAAGCCCCATGATGTGGCAAAAGTACAAAAGTCTTATTTGCCCTCGAGAAGGCTTTATACGCGCTAAACATAGGCTCCCATTTCCATCAGGATTTTAAAATAAATTTTTTTGGGAGTTGTGTTTTCCACTTTAAAAAGTCCATAACTTCTTGAATATATATCAAAATTTTATAAAATTTATATTTTTGGAATCTACTCATGGGGCTCTACAAAACTAGACCCATATTGCCATTGAAATTCTAATAAAAAAATTTGGATATAAGACTGCCCTAGGAATGTAAACAAAGCCCATCGGTCCGAACCCGGCCCAGCCCGATCAACAGCCCAACTTGGCCTAAACTCGGCCCATCCCGGTCAACGGCCCGAACCGACTCGGCGTGAACACACCATGGGCTAGGCTCGAGCTGCCACCTTGAGCTTGCAGCCCGGTCCGATTGTTATAAAAAACTAAAAATGTCACTTTTGAAATCTTGGTTTCACGTTAACTAACCAAATGTCACTTACAGAAACAAATGTCACGTAAAACTGAGATTTGCAACATCAATAGATATTTATCGGGCGCAAACTGCAAATAAAAGTCTCTTAATTTAATAATTGTCACAAACTGAACATGTCACTTTCAAAATCTTAGTTTCACGTTAACTGACTAAGTGTCTCTTGATTTTGCAAGTGTCAGCTAACTAACTAAGTGTCTCTTGATTTTGCAAGTGCCAATTTGACGTGACTAAGTGTCAGTTAACTAACTAAGTGTCTCTTGATTTTGCAAGTGTCAGTTAATTGGCTAAGTGTCTCTTGATTTTGCAAGTCTCAATTAACTGACTAAATGTCACTTTTAAAATCTTGGTTTCACGTTAACTGACTAAGTGTCTCTTGATTTTGCAAGTGTCAGCTAACTGACTAAGTGTCTCTTGATTTTGCAAGTGCCAATTTGATGTGACTAAGTGTCAGTTAACAAACTAAGTGTCTCTTGATTTTGCAAGTGTCAGTTAATTGGCTAAGTGTCTCTTGATTTTGCGTGTCAATTAACTGACTAAATGTCACTTTCAAAATCTTGGTTTCACGTTAACTGACTAAGTGTCTCTTGATTTTGCACGTGTCAGTTTTACATGACATTTGCTTTTGTAAGTGGCATTTAGCCAGTTAACGTAAAACAAAGAATTCAAAAGTGATATTTTTAGTTTTTTATAACAATCGGGTCGGGCTTCGGGCTCAAGGTGGCAGCTCAAGCCCGGCCCATGGTGTGTTCGGGCCGGACCGGGTCGGGCGGTTGTGTTTACACCCCTAGGGTAGTCTTTTATCCAAATTTTTTTCTTAGGATTTCATAAGCAATATGGGTCTAGTTTTGTAGAGCTCGTGAGTAGGATTCCAAAAATACAAATTTTATAAAAGTTTGATATATATATATATATATATATATATATATATATATATATATAAAAGAAGTTATGGACTTTTTAAAATAGAAAACACAACTCCCAAAAAATACTAATTAAAAAATCTGATGGAAATGGAAGACTATGAATACAGCGTATAGCGCCTGCTCTTGAGGGCAAATTAGATATTTGAATTTTGATTCATTTTTCATATTAAGTTGTTAAGCCGTTTGATGATTGCCACCTCAAGGGCTTTCCTGATGAAGCCTATATTATGGGGCTCCCCTATCACTACTCCCCAAACATACGTCATGCAATCGAAGGCATGTTACACCATTACTGCCCCTGTTTATTCCACTTTAATGGCCGGCCCTTGTGCCAGGATCCAATTGGGATGTCCTCATTCATACAGTCATCTACTCGGATACGTTACACTAAATAGACGGTTGACCCCATGGAGAGTACTTGGCACTTGCATTGGCTACGACTTTTGTATCCACACACGTCATTATACATGCGAAATCCTAGGTCTTGGTCAAGGGTTTGGATGCGTGCGACGGCATATTTCCAGCATGTGGGGTTATTAAAAACCAGAACATTTCTCCAGATCATCCATTTATAAATTTGGTATATATGTTGATGTGGAAAGCGACTGTTTGAGTGTTGCGAGCATAAGCATTTACTAATATACCTATATAAAGACTCGGTCAAGGAACATCTCACATGGACACTTACCATTGTCGTCTATGGGTGGCAGCGAGCCGGGTTAGAGAGAGAGAGAGAGAGAGAGAGGGGAACAAAGAGGTATCAAGGAATAAATTCGTGACCCATTAAGCCATCCCACTGAGCTCGAGAGTATCTAATATTGTGCTGGATAATCCCGATCCCGATCCAAACCCGGCCGAGTTTTTTTCCCAAAGAATCCAAACCCACCCCAATCCCATTTAAATCCATCCCAATCCGTCCGAGTGGGATTGGGCAACCAGTGAAACTAGTTAATTGACATCCTATTATCATTTTAATCAGCTAATAAGGGTATAGAAGTTATTTGATCATTATGACATGGCTAAAATTTTATTACATAGCGGATGAGGTCAATTGGATGCAAAGATATATATATATATACATGTACTCGTATTGTTGAAGAAGTCCACCGATTAGTCCCACATCAATAAAGGAGGCACCTTACGTCCGCTTTATATATCCTCTGTGGATCTCCCCTTACGACCCGGCTTATGGGGCGTGAGGGTATCTAACATGGTATCAGAGCTGGGTTCACCGTCTCCCTCCGAGTGCGGCTCCTTCCGATTGTGCCTCGCTCCACGTCCTTTGCTTAAGGGAGGGTGTTAAGGAAGTCCACCGGTTAGTTTCACATCGATAAAGGAGCCACCTTACGTCCGCTTTATATACCCTCTATGGACCTCCCCTTACGACCCAGGTTTTGGGGCATGAGGGTATGTAACACCTATAATCAAAAACTGAAACATATTAGCAAAATGGATAGTGTATGGATGCCCCTCCTAATACCAATGCATGAAATTGAAAGAAAGAACAAAAATCTTAGAACATGTTTGGATTTGATTCAGCACCGACTAAATTCTTGCAGAATTGGATTCCTACATAATCCAGAAGCTGAAGGAGAAAGCTCCTCTCATGTGCTTTTTCTGGAATCTAATTTTTCTTTACAAAACCAATTCTAACTTCTGTAGTAATGAGACCTACAACCATTTGATCACTTTGGACCTTATGTCGCAGGAGGTGCATTTGCAGGGAGGACGTGGGATATGATGGTCATAGCAGTCTGTTGGTTGATTTGGTCGGAGTTCAACATTTTCTTGAATAAGGACATGGTGGATGGTGTTCAACGTCGAGTGGAGGCTCTTTTCTCACATGAAAGGTGGCTTAATTTGCAGGGCGATGCTGAGGATCGGCTTGGCTCAGTCATCAGGGTTGTTTTTTAGCTGATCGCGTGCTATTTTTCCCTGTTGCCTTCCTTTTCGTTTCCTTTTTCCCTCACTTCTCTTCTTTGTCTTCTATTCTTTTTTTATAGCTTGTAGGTCTTTCTTTTTTTCATAAATTGATCGGGGCCTAGGCCGAAACCCCCCCCCCCCCCCCCCCCCCTTCATTCACTGAGAGGGATTTCTAAAGAAACTTTTGTAATAATTAATCAGCTTCTTGCACTGTATCCAAACAAACTTTTGTAGGATTCTAATTCCAACAGAATCAGTTAGTTTTGTGGAAAAACTTTTGTAGGATTCTATAACATTTTTTATGGACCATCGCTGACCAAAGCACAACATGTTCACGTGTGTCGTGATTTTGTGTATATGTCTGAATTGCTTTACTCCACAGATAAATATAGAAGGTTACATAATAAAGCTATGTTGAAAATTTTAGCTCAAGATCACCTCGCAGACATCTCTTCTTGAACACACAACCAAACAAAGAAAGAGGAGAAACAAGAGGGTTAAAAGACACAATCCAAAGATACAGAGATTTTATGCAGAAAAAATCCTTCACAAATCATGAAGGAGAAAAAGCTATGCGGAAAAAATCCTTCACAAATCATGAAGGAAAAAATCCTTGGCTAGGGAGCTTGGGAATATTTATGGCCCTGTATTAATGGTCTTCTACATTTTGGCATAAAATCGTTCAAGAGTCTCATGTCTAGGTCTAGGAGTTTCTGGGCATGCCTAGTGGTATGCCCGTGGTATCCTGGTTGGTGATGACTTCTGCTGAGGCCACTTATGCTTCTAGAGTATTATTTGGTGCTCTCTCTCCTTATTGTGGTCGCCCTTCTAATGTATGGTGCGCTAGGACCTTCGAAGACGCTTGGGTATGTCTATTACTTATTCTGGTTCTTGGGGTCCAGGGAGCTTTCAACGGCATCCCTGCTGCTCAACTGTTGATCCCGATCTTGCCACGTGTCCTCACCGAATAATGTACACACAAAAGTATTTTTGAAAAAAGAAACTACGAGACTATTTATAGTAGGGAATTCATTTCCTAAATCCTCACACCCATCATGAAGGGAAATTCCTTAAGGTAATAGAAATTAATTCAAAGTTGGTTAGGAGTAAATTAATTAAATTTTGATTTTGGATATACATCTTGGGTTTTATTTTTACTTTTTACTAGAGACATGCCCATGTGTCGCACGCATGCGATGATGGCGGAAGTTGAAGGCTAAAATATTCTTGAATTATTTTAGTTTTAATCTTGTTTGATTCAAATTAGATATCCAAAAAAGGAATATGCTAGGTAGCCAACTAGTTTGTCAACTTTACGTGGCATCCACCTGGGACTCATCTCATGGCCCCCACAAAAATATTTCCAGCAATGAAGACCTCCCAACCCTCCACATCACGTGGAGTTGACAAACAAATTGGCTATATAACATTACTCCCAAAAAAAAACTAAAATATCCATAAAATTTTAAATACTCTTGCCCCGCCCCCCCCCCCCCCCCCCCCCCCCCCGGATCCATCCCTGAGCTCACTTCTCCATTTAATTATTATATAGTAGAGATGTTTGACTTGCCTACATACATGGTGTCGAGTACGATTTTGTTCCAACCTCTTTAGAGAGATTAGACCATCCGGCTTTCTCTCATTGGCCCATTCCAAGGATATGTTTGTTATTTCATAGTGTTTATCATGTGAAATGACCAAAAGCCCTCGAGATGGACCAATGAGAGAGCGGGATGCTCCAACCTCTTTAATGAGGTTGGAACAAAATCGTTCTCCATGGTGTCTAGTGCAACAGCCAGAGCCTGGGCTTTCCAACTGCACACTTGCCATCAACGTGATTGCCGGATGCGAATCTCACTCGGTCACGAACGGCTGCGATGGACTAGCGAATATGCCTGTCTGACTCTCACAATCAGTTTATCTTTATTTAATGAGTTCAGATCTCCTCCGGTTCGGTGGGCCCGACGCTCATCCCAGCCGCATGCAGTCGCCCGAGTCCGATCCAACCTTCGGGTCGCCTGCCATCGTGCGGCTGTTATGCACGTCGGGCCCACCAAACCCACGGAGGAGATATGAACTGTTGTTTAAATAAGAATTTTTTACGAATCAAACCCTACAATATTCTCTATTTTCGTATAAAGCCCTATAAAATGATATTTGCATATAAACTACTCAGTTTATTCAAACATGACATATTGACTCTACAGAGGATATTTTTGATTTCATACTTATTATTTTATCTAAATCTTGTAAATATCCTTTAAATATGAGAATTTTTTGGATTAGGTCCAAGTTAGATTTATTTTATTTTTGTGTTTGTTTTGGGTTAAGTCCTTGTTTAATAAAGATATATCAATTTAAGTAATCAAAACCATGGATAAATTGGTTTTTTTTTTCTTTAGATTAATAAAATAAGAACCGAACGAAGAAATATTTCAAAAATATTCATTCATTTCGGATGCCAACTAACTAAAGGGGTCGATGTGTATATATTGGATGATATAAAGGGTTTATTTATAAATATTATTTTATAGGAGTTTTTATATAAATAGAAAAGATTACAGGTGTTGATTTGTAAAAACCCTTAAATATAAAAGTCGCGGGCGAAAGGCTGGGTTTGTCCATCACCTTCCCTTCAGACACCACGTGAACCGGTAGCGTGGGGCCAACGTAGTAGATGGGTAGAAGACTAAACAGCTATAAATAGAGAGTCAAGATACCAACCAAGACTCCACCTCCAACCAGAGACCAGAGAGAGAGAGAGAGAGAGAGAGAGAGAGATTAACCGACAGCCACCGCCTCTGCCTTTACTCCTAGCGCCTCTCTGATTTTCATCTCCATTTAGTTAGTTGGGGATCGAGGTAGATGGCTGTGGTGAATGGTAGCACGGCGTCGGCGTCGTGCCCGGCAGCGATGAAGGCGACGTCGAACGGGGCGTGGCAGGGGGACAACCCCTTGGACTTCGCGCTGCCGCTGGTGACACTGCAGATCTGCATAGTCGTCGCCCTCACCCGATCCCTTGCCTTCCTCCTCCGACCCCTCCGCCAACCCCGCGTCGTCGCAGAGATCATCGTGAGTTCTTTCTTTTCAACCAAACTCCAGAGACCAGACCAATTCTATTTTATATGTTTTTCACTCTGGCCAACATCGATCCGTCGCTTTCAAATTTGATGTTTTTCCAACTAAGCTGTCTCTTGATCGATTTTATATAATTAATATAAAACAACGACGCGCTGCGATGGGTAGCAAAAATTCAAAGTTCAATACATTACGACATGGAAATTGCATCTTCCACAGAAAGGACATCTCAACCAAATCTTTTTTATCCTTTTTGGGGGGACGAGGATGGCGCCCTAAAGTTTAGCTTAAAAATACTTAACCGCCTTAGTTTATTTTGTTCAAAATAGCACCCTAAAGTTTCAAATATTAGCACAATACCCTCTTTGTCAACTACTTAATTCATGTTGGAAATCTAATCGTTCTATACTACCAAACTTAGGACTTAATCAAATTCTTAATGTTAAAGGATTTGTTGTTTAGCAACTATAATATTTACAAACAAAAGCAAGTCATAATATTCTTTTAGAAATTGTTTGCCAAGGCAGAGTGGGTTCTATAGAACCGTCATTTACCTTGTCGAACTTTTCTAAATGAGAGAAATAATCTATCTAAATCATCTCTAATTATTTAGATTTCTCTATTAGATGCAAATCGATTAATTTAGATCTAATAATAGGACAAGAGAAGAGTTAGAAACTCTAGCCTGTGGTCGAAGCATGCTAGACGCTGTCCCAAGAAACTTATTGCCCCCCTCGTGCGGGTCTCGTGGCAATGGTTCTCGGAAATACGACGACCCCGATCAGGCGACCTCCTTCTCGTCGGCACAACTTCAAGAAGGTTTTTCGAATCCAGCAACTTGATGAAGATCTTCTCGAAGCAAGGAGGCAACACCACAGCACTGTTTTGATCCGAGAGAGGGAGTCTTCTCGGAGTAAGGGTGCAGCACCACAGCACGAGAGAACAGGAGAGGGAGAAGCAGAAATTAGAGAACAATTTTGATATTCAGACTGTGTGAGCTCTATAGCTGCACTAGGCCTTATATAGGCCTCAGGCAGTTAATAGAGGGCTGAAAGAGGGGTGCAGTTTATTGGCTGCGATCAAGCCCATTTATTCCGCACGTTACAGCTTGGATAGAGCTTGCCAGCAACGGCTAGCATGCAGTACTTCTCGTGTAACGGCTAGTGTCCCCGATGGCAAATAATAAATATGGAGGAGGGCTAAAAAATAAAAATAAGGCAGGTGCGGACCAGCCCATTTCGGAGGTGCTATCGTGTTCGGGTCCATGGGCGCACACACATGCGCCGCCCAAGCCCGGCACGGCTCGGCTTAGCACGCACACGCGCACGTGTGTGAGCTTGTGGAGCCCCTCTTCTAGTGTGATGAATAGTGGGGGAAAATGGGCAATCCCTTTTAAGTTGGCAGGGGATTTCTCCCCTTACCAATATGGGACTAAACCCATTATTGTTTTGTGTGGTTTTCAAACACACACCCAACAATCCCTTATATATGTTTAAAACCATTAAATATTAATTAATAAAAATTTTAAAATGTAAAGTAAAAGGACTTTCCTGGATTCCTTATACTACGCAATAGGTGTGGGTACCTTCCGGTTTGAACCTCCACTTAGTACAATTGTATATATCCGTGAGGACTTGGTGGACTACGCCTTGAACCAACCTTATTTATCGGGTTTCTACAAGTAGTACATGTACTACAGTTTTCGATGGTTCTAAGCGGGTTGCGCTATTAATGGTCGTGCGCAGATATCTTTTCTTGTATGTTTCTAGGGAACAGCCCTGGTTCTAGAGTTGCGGCCTCACAACAACATATATATATAAGTAAGTCCTAATAGGGGTGTGAGTAAGGTGACACCCCGCCTTATGGGTCTTGGACTTATTAAGAGTTTTACACTCATCATATTTCTTTTTTTTAATAAGCACTGACGTCATAGGGACGGGAACATTATTCAGTGCTCTTTATTTTCAATCATTACTACAGTTTATTTCTACCCATTGAACCTCCGTGAGGTTGGCTTCCCACTGCGGTGATTTTTCTTATGGGCTTAATCTCATCCCCCTCGATGATTCTAAGACCACTACCCTACAGAGGCCCTTAGTTAGATGATCCGCCAAATTCTTTTCGGATCTAACAAAGTCTAGGGCAATTATTTTATTTTTCATCTTATATCTGAGAGATCTATGTCTCACTTTCAGATGTCGATTTATTTTCACATCAGTATTCTCTTGATTACATTTATCAATAGTTGATCAACGATAACAATGGATAGCTATAGTCGATAAAGGCTTTTCTATCAATTAGATCTCATATAGGAGATCTCGAAGCCATTCTACTTCTGTGCTAGTAGTATTTAGCGCTATCAATTTCGATTCCATAGTACTCCTAGCTATAATGGTTTGTTTGGTGGATTTCCAAAATATGGCTCCACCTCCTAGTAGGAATACAAACCCGGTTATGGACTTAATATCTATCGAGTCACTAATCCAGGTTGCATCAGAGTATCCCTCTAATACAGCTGGATATCTACTATAGTGGAGACCATATGATATGGTTCCCTTAAGGTATCTAAAAACTCTTTCTAACGCGTTCCAATGGGATTCATTCGGGTTAGACGTATAATGACTAAGTCTATTTACCATGTAGGCGATATCAGGTCGCGTATAGTTTGCTAGAAAGCTTAGCGATCCTATGATTTAGGCATACTCGCTCTGTAGTTTAGGAAGTCCAGTGTTCTTTGTCAGATGGGTATTTGGATCATATGGTGTGGATACCGGTTTACAATCGAAAATTTTCTAAGAATTTTCTCGACATAGTGGGATTGGGATAGCACTAAACTACTATCCTTCCTAATAATCTTAGTGTTCAAAATAATGTCGGTTTGTCCTAGATCTTTCATGTCAAAGTTTTGGGACAAGAAGTGTTTGATGTCATTTATGATTTGTATGTTTGAATCGAATATTAGGATATCGTCAACATACAAACATAAGATGACAACATTGTTACCATCTACTTTATGGTATACACATTCATCCATTGTATTGATATCAAATCTATAGGATAAGATAACTTCATCGAATTTCATGTGTCATTGTTTTGGGGTTTGTTTAAGTCCATAGAGGGATCGAATTAGCTTATACACCTTTTCCTCTTGTTCAAGTCGCACGTAATTCATTTATGTCCCTTTTTTTTTTTGCAAGGAGTGTGGCCTTGCTTTAGGCGTAGTACCTTTTGAGGTACTTGCCATTGATAGGGTCGAGTGTAAGTCCTTTTGGCGTGGTGAGAAGGTATGCGCCGTTGGAGTAGACTTCTTTGATAGCGTGTGGTCCATCCCACTTGGCGTCGAGCTTCTTTCCTCCTCGATGCGAGAGAATGATGAGGCATTTCACTGCCAACACCAGTTCTCCTATT
Source organism: Chamaelirium japonicum (assembly GCA_947650365.1). Lineage (NCBI taxonomy): Eukaryota > Viridiplantae > Streptophyta > Magnoliopsida > Liliales > Melanthiaceae > Chamaelirium > Chamaelirium japonicum. The sequence continues at coordinate 64,847,158 of OX393560.1, forward strand.
TGGAAGGATCGAGTGTTGGAAATAAATCCATGGTAGAGGCTCGCAGCGGAAGTGATTTTGCGATCGAAAGACCGTTCATGGTGCACGTTACACGATTTTAACTTTCATCGAAACTAATCTATATATGTGTGCATGCGTATGCACGTGAATCGAACACCCTAACGACAATCTAGCGTAATGATTAACTAGCATGCATGCAAATCATTATACTCGCTAGATCTACATGTTAGATTACACATACCTTTCGTACGGATCTTTTAACCGTGGAGAATTGTCTTCTTTGTCGATAGAGACGAAAGATCGTTCGCGAAGATGCCGATGGTACGATTGGAGACGTTGCCTTCTTGTTCACCCGATCTCACACGATGCACGGAACGTCGCTCTCAGATCTCTGAGTGCCTCCGAAGAACGATCCTTCTCCTTCTTCAGAACTCCACGCAAGGAAGACGAAGTTGCAAGCGGGAAACGGGAGATGAATTCGGGAGAGAACTAGAGAGATGAGAGGGGGGGTTCGGTTTTTTCCACACTATAGGGCCGGCCTCTATAGCCCTTTATATAGGGCCGGCCTTCCCCTTTGGATAAGAATCCAAGGGGATAGAAGAACTCCCACAAATATCTCTCCATTATCTTCTTTTTATCTCTCCACGTATTTATCCGTTTTCCCACTTTTTAGGGCTCAATTTTATCCGTTTTAAAGCCCTATCCCTATCTATATGGCCGGCCCTATAGATGAGGGATTCTCATCCCTACATCATAGGGCTGGCCCTAGCAAGGTCTCCCACTGCTAGGGTCGGCCAATAGTGAGGTCCGGCAGAGTGAGGTTTTTACCAAAACGCCCCGACGCCTCATTTTGACCATTTCTAGCGTGCGATACCTAGCGGCCATTACTTAAGTGATTTCTACTAGTTACTTACTATTAACTAAGGCTACCGAAGGGTGCCTCTAGCAAAGTCAACTAGTCAACTCGTAACATACCCCGGTGCATCGCACCTATGCAGCGAAGTTCACTTATGGCTAGGGATTACTACATGCAACTCTGCACTAGTCTCAGGCATAACCCTTAGTACTCGTATGTAGTTACGCATCTACTGTGCTCTAGTGCCAAGCACACACGGAGCGTATACTTCTTTCTTCCTCTTAGTGCTTATGGTGTTCCGAGGAGATGGTTCAAGAACCGTACATAATGTTGATAAGGTGGAACCATCAGGGACCGAGGTTCATGGCTTCCAACTGAAGCTCGATCAACACACTACCAGAGTGTACCATTGATCCTCTGAGCTCGAGTTAACCTGCGTAGCCACCCAGAGTGCGACGCAGGCTGCACTCCAATTCACCCAGACTTACTATGTTCTCCATCATACCCATGCTCTCCGCTTAGTAGTGGTAAACTCGATGTCCCTCCACTTGATGCCATGATTCACTTCAAGCGGTGGAGACTACCGTCAGACTCGAATGATCATATGACTTGGTTCCTTCCAGGTTGACCTATACATCGTACCTCTGATTACCCCGTCGAGTAATCGAACCCGGTCAACAGTCAAACTGGTGACCACCAGGCCTGGGTTTGGTACAGTATAAGTCACACTAAGGAACGCACCTCCCTTCAGGGGTATGGATGGCCTGCAGGAGTGACACGCTAATGCAACGCCAGCCGGGTAACCCAGTACACCGTGGTTTTGGATCACTGCATACGGATCCTCACACATTGATGCGCCAAAGCACCACGCAACTGGTTAGTCCATCAGACGTAGTTCCTTAGGATTTAGGACCGTTTTACCCTAAGCAGAAACACGGCTTAGTGTACCAGTGTCTGCTCACTGATCTGTACACCGTGTTAATTCTGTTCAGCCACAGACACTGTGCCTGGTGATGACCATGGTGAAGACATCCCATGAACTGTCATCGCCAACAGCTTAACATGATGAGGTGACCAACCTGATCATAGCTGCGAACTTATTTAGATTATATGGGACCAATCCACTCAGTCCTCAACTCAGTGGACTACCATATATTCATGGCTCTCTGTTCTTTAAAAGAACACGTAACTATGTTACGCACCTATATGCATCTCATATAATAATAACTATCAATCTTTATTAGACCATAACATAAAGTTTTACAAGCTTAGAACACATCAATCCTAACAATCTCCCACTTGGTCTAGCTTAGCAAAACGGTTTTGACTCCCATCGCGTCCACATGTCGCTCGAATGCCTTGGTAGGTATTGCCTTTGTGAAAGGATCAGCAACATTATCTGTAGATGCAATCTGTGTCACCGCTACTCGCCCTTGCTTTTGAAACTGCCGAATCAAGTGGAACTTGCGCTCGATGTGCTTCCCCTTTTGGTGATGTCTTGGCTCCTTTGCTTGTGCTACCGCCCCACTATTGTCGCAGTAAAGCACAATAGGTAACTGGGCCTCTGGTACACACCCCAAATCTGTAAGGAATTTTTTGAGCTATACCGCCTCTTTGGCTGCCTCGCACACTGCAACGTACTCAGCCTCGGTGGTAGAGTCTGCGATGCATTTCTGCTTCACACTCTGCCAACTAACCGCTGCTCCTCTTAACATAAACACAAAACCTGATGTCGACTTTCTGGATTCCAAGTCTGATATAAAGTCAGAATCTGTGTATCCAATCGGTGTCAGTTCCTGTGCAGTGTAAACCAACTCATAGTCCCTTGTTCTACGAAGGTACTTGAGTATACACTTCACAGCTGTCCAGTGATCTGGACCCGGATTCGATTGAAATCGGCCCATCATGCCAACTGCGAAACAGATATCTGGCCTTGTACAATGCATAGCATATATTAGACTACCTAATGCCGAAGCATAAGGTATCTTCTGCATTTCTGCTTTCTCCTCAGGTGTCTTAGGACATTGATCCTTAGACAGTTTTATGCAATTCTTAAATGGAGTTTTGCATGTCAAACCTAGCCATAACCTTATCTATATATGCGGCCTGTGACAGCGAGAGAATCCTGTTCTGGCGATCTCGTGTTACCTTGATCCCCAAAACATAACTCGCTTCACCTAGGTCTTTCATATCGAACTGTGTTGACAACCAGACCTTTACCGTTGACAATGTTCCTACATCATTTCCAATGAGTAGAATATCGTCTACGTAAAGTATCAAATATACCACTATAGTCTTATCACTCCTCTTGTATACACATGGTTCATCCTCGTTTTGAGTAAATCCATATAACTGGATTGCCTGATCAAAACGGATGTTCCAACTTCTAGATGCTTGCTTTAGTCCATAAATGGACTTCTGCAACTTGCAAACTAGATGTTCCTGACCCTCTGACTCAAAACCTGGTGGCTGCATCATATATATGTCTTCTTCCAAATTTCCATTGAGGAATGCTGTCTTGACATCCATTTGCCAGATCTCCCAGTTGTAATGGACTGCAATGGATAGGAGGATCCGAATAGACTTTATCATAGCTACCGGTGAGAAGGTTTCGTCAAAGTCGATTCCTTCTCTCTGGGTATAACCCTTGGCAACTAATCTAGCTTTATAAGTCTCAATTGTTCCATCAGATCCTCTCTTCTTTTTATACACCCACTTACACCCAATAGGTTTAATATTGGATGATGGTGTAACGAGAGTCCAGACAGCGTTATGGGACATTGATGCTATTTCTACCTCCATAGCCTTTTGCCAGTCAGAGCTGTCGGAAGCTCCTACTGCCTCATCGTAGCTCAGTGGGTCATCCTCCTGACCCTCTGGATCAACCAATAAGGTTTCTCTATAGTATCTGTCAGGAGCTCTGATGTTTCTCCTACTGCGATGAGATGGTGGTTGTGTTACAGGATTAATAGGTTCTACATTATCTGGTTTATTAGTGTCTGTAATGTCATCTCCCACTATGTTTTCGGATACGCATTCTGATCTAGTACCTAGTAGCTCATCTAGAACTACCTTACTAGTAGGTTTGTGGTCCAGAATATAATCCCGTTCTAGGAAATAGGCGTTCGTTGAAACGATCACCTTCTTTTCCTCGGGATCATAAAATAGACCACCTTTGGTCTCCTTAGAATACCCTACAAACAAGCATACTTTGGACTTCAGTTCCATCTTATCCCTCTTTTCCCTTCGCACATGTGTAGGGCATCCCCATATTCTGAAATGCTGTAGCAATGGCTTTTGCTTTGACCACAGTTCTCTAGGGGTCTGAGGCACTGACTTAGACGGAACGTGATTCAGAATATAAACTGTTGTTTGTAGGGCATACCCCCAAAAGGTCATTGGTAAACTGGCATAACTCGTCATGCTACGAACCATGTCCAACAAGGTTCGATTCCTTCTCTCGGAAACTCCATTCTGTTGTGGGGTACCTGGAGCAGTTAACTGGGATGTTATCCCATGCTCCACCAAATACCCTAGGAACTCGTCAGATAGGTATTCACCTCCTCGATCAGATCGAAGGGTTTTTATACATTTACCTATCTGTTTTTCTACTTCAGCCCTGAATTCTTTGAATATGTCAAAGGATTCTGACTTTCGATGCATCAGATAAATGTAATCATATCTTGAGTAATCATCAGTAAAAATGATGAAGTGCTCATGGCCTTCTATCGCCTTGACGCTCATAGGTCCACACACATCTGAATGGATTAACTCTAATATCTCAGTAGCTCTTACTCCTTTGCCTTTAAAGGACCTCTTGGTCATCTTGCCTTCCAAGCAGGATTCACAAGTAGGAAGGATCTCCGTAGGATCTGTTTCAAGAAGCCCGGCCTTCACCATTCTATGGATCCTGTCTAAGGCAATATGCCCAAGTCGTAAGTGCCACAATTGAGTTAAATTTTCCAAAGGTTTCTTACGCTTAGATGAATTAACATTAAATACTGAAGTTATTATGTTATCCTTTTCAAATTTAGGACTGACTACATAGAGATGATTCTGAACCATTCCTCTTATTATAAAAGTTCCATTCAGCTTAAACGACACACCAGAAGCATCAAAATAATCTGAATAACCTTTATTAACTAAAGAAGAAACAGAAATTAAGTTACGTTTCAAGGAGATAGATGAAAGAATTAGAACTTGGGCTTGGTAACTTACCATCACTTCAATCCTATTGCTAGACTCTTCAAGAGTCACGTCAGGAAGGCTACACAGCTTCCTCAATGGCGTAGTGGGCTGGTTGATATCCACCTCCTCTAAGTCTCGCCAGCAGGTGGGAGTACTAGAGAGAATCCGACCTGCACTCAGACAAGTCAAGCCACAACCATACTATAAGGCATTCGAAGACAATCAAAGACGAATATTGAATTTACCTCCGCCAGTTGTACCTCCATGAGAAGGATGAGTAACCTCTTTTTCCCGGAGAGGTCCCTTTCCTTTGGGATCGGTCGTCACCCTCCGGAGCAGAGATGTTGCCAATAGGCGTGTAGAATGGAACGAAGGAATCGTGACTGGATTGGGATTACCCTACTTTCCTCCCACAGCTGGTCGACGAGAGTTTCGACCTCAGGAGGAGTGGATACCCCTCTCTCAGCCTTCTTCCTTGCAGCCTCCTCAAGTATCGCGGGCATGAGAGCGAAAGCTTCGGCAGCGGCCTTGACGGCGTCACCCCTGGGAGCTAACTTAATGTTTTCCACTTCGGTCTCTTGGCCTCCATACCCTCCTCCTTGGTTGGAGCCTCTCCATTGGTGGCATCTTCAAGTAGGACAACCTTTGGGGCAACTTGAGTGAGGGGAGTTGGGTTTAGAACACCCTCACTCCCTGAATACTTCACCCTGATCTTCATCGGGTGCTTCAAGTATCAAAATTGTAGACGAATGGCGCCTTCTTGCCATCGTCTGGTGTCCAAGTGGTCCTCCAATCGACGAGCCCTTGACTCATGATCGGAGGCACCAGCGTCTCACCACCCTCGCCTTCCATCCTTTCACTCATTGGAGTAGGGTGAATACCATCCCTATCTTCCTCTCCTCTTCTTCTTCATCTTCCTCGTCCTCTTCTCCTTCCTTCTCTTCATCCTCTTCCTTCTCCTCTTCTCCCTCCTTCTCTTCCTCTTCCTTATCTTCAGCTTCCTCCTCTTCCTCTTCCTTTTCTTCCTCCTTTTCCTTCTCTCCCTCTTCTTGCCTTCGCCCGATCGAATGCCCCTTCTTTATATTCCCCCGACAGATGACGACGATCCTCTCCTTGCCTATGGAGAGACGTCTCTTCTTCCCGTGAGACTTCTTCTCCACCAAGATATAACGAACTAGCTTGACAAACTCTGGGTCTTCCTCATAATCAGAGTAAAACGTATCATTGACAGGCCAGGAAGTCCATGCCCTTGAGATCGATATGGGTCAGTCGATATACTGCTTGTCAGAGGAAACAATATCCGTGATCGGTCGGAGAGGCGAGATCCCCTGAAGATTAAAGACGGGGCTATCTTTCCCAGACACCGATTTGTAATGATAGAAGAAATATCCTAACTCTATTCTGGCAAACTCACCCTCAGGGATGCTCGAATAATAGGCCCTTAGCTCCTCCTAGTAGTCAATCTCCACCCTGCAGAATGCATAGATGATCCTCCAGGCATTGCCGAATATCGGACCAGGGCAAAGTCCAGATGTGTTTAACAGTCGATCAGCAAATGGAGGGAATGGCAGCCGCAACCCGCAGTTCAGTTACCCGATAATCACTATCGTCCCCAAGATCTTCTCCTTGCTCGCGACCTCAATATACACCGATCGCTTGTCAATACCGAAAAGCAGCTTGGACACCCGAGAGCACGGGACGGCTGCCTGCTTCAATGAATAATCCCATCAGTTTCTCCCATTTCTTCCGCTTTGAGGCCGTGGCCTTCTTTCCCATCCCAAACTCAAAGACTTCCTCCTCCGCCAAAGGCATGAGTGGCTCCAGCACAAAGGTCGACTTGGGAATGTTGGTAGGCTTGAGAGGAGCGGTAGCTAAGTCGAAATTCTTGTGTCTCTTGCCAATGCTACCCTTGGCCTTGCCTTTCCCAGCGATCTTGGGTGCAGAGGATTTAGCCACTGCCTTTCCCTTCTCCAATCCCCCTTGCTGAAAAGGCTTCCTCTTGGGGGAAACAATGTTCCTCGAGCAACCCTGGGATGCCATTGATATCTCAGCAAACAACCGAACACAATAAGCAAGAAGTAGAGAGCAGGTGGTAGAAAACAGCAGGAGATTGAAAGCATGAAAAAAAAATAAGCCCAAGGCAGAATATATAACCCTAAAAAGGGTGGGCGGGAAACACGAGATGACACATGGCAGCACCGGATTTGCCTATAACTAAAAGACAAGGCACAAAATACGAAGAGACTTCAGACACTGAAGTGGCGGGCAATAAACAGGCGACAGGACAAATGCCAAGTGTCCCTAGTCTTCGACCGATCGACAGGCAGACAATTGGTCGAAAAACTGATGAATTCACTGAAGACACTCAATCAATCGACAGCACCCGATCGGTCGCCAGCAACATACTTTCACCCAATCAACAAGCAGACGATCAGTCAAAAAACCAAAGAATCGAGCAGAAAACCCATGTTTTTGCCCAATCACTCGAATCTTGACCGATTGAAGACACCCAATCGATCAATGTTGACCGATCGGTCGCCAGTAACCTGCCTTCGACCGATCGAGAAGTAGACGATCGGTTAAAAACCATAGGATCGAGCAGAAAATCCATGTTTTCGCCCGATCACTCGAATCCTGACCGATGGAAGACACCCGATCGGTTAAAGGCGATTGATTGATCGCAGACACCCAATCGGTCGATAGTACCCGATCGGTCACCAACAACTTACCTTTGCCCGATCAAAGCAGATGATTAGTCGAAAAACCAAAGGATAAGGCAAAAAATCCATGCTTTTGCCCGTCATACAAATCCGGACCGGTTAAAGATACCCGATCGGACGCCCGCACTTCGACTGATCGATAGGCAGACGATCAGTTAAAAAACCAAAGGATCGGGCAAAAAACCCATGTTTTCACTCGATCACTCGAATCCTGACCAGTTGAAGACACCCAATTGGTTACCAACAACCGATTGGTTGCCAATACCCTATCGGTCGACAGCACCCGATCGGTCACCAGCAACATCGATCGATTGACATGCAGACGATCGGTCGAAAAACCAAAGGATCGAGCAAAAAACCCATGTTTTCGCCCGATCACCCGAATCTTGACCGGTTGATGACACCTGATCAGTCAAAGTCGACCAATCGATCGCCAGTAACTTGCCTTCGACTGATCAAGAGACAGATGATCCGTCGTAAAACCATAGGACCGGGCAGAAAATCTATGTTTTTGCCCGATCACTCGAATCCTGACCGATTGAATACACCCGATCAGTCAAAGTCAACCAATCGATCGCAGACAACCGATCGGTCGACAGTACCCGATCGGTCACCAGTAACTTGCCTTTGACCGATCGACAGGCAGACGATCGGTTGAAAAACCATTGGATCAGGCAGAAAACCTATGTTTTTGCCTGCTTACTCGAATCCTGGCCGGTTGAAGACACCCGATCGATCAAACTCGATCGATCGGTTGCAAACACTCGATCAATGGGCAGTACCCGATCGGTCACCAGCAACTTATCTTCGCCCGATCGACAGGCAAACGATCGGTTAAAAAACCATAGGATCAGGTAGAAAACCCATGTTTTCGCCTGACCACTCAAATCCTAATCGGTTGAAAACACCCGATCGGTCACCAGTATCCGATCGATCGCCAGCAACTTCGACCGATCGATAGGCAGACGATCGGTCGAAAAACCAAAGGATCGGACAGGAAACCCATGTTTTCACTCGATCACTCGGCCTATAAAACTAGCACTTTGGAGATTGAGGGTACTCTGCCCAGCCCGACCCTCCAAAGCCCATCCCTTCAAAGCTGAGACCCGGGTCGAGGTAGGCTCAGTTTTCATAAGCCCTCCATTATTATAAACTAGTAATGCCCGTGCCTGTCGGCACGCAAAAGATTTCGAGGGCGAGGACAATATTTCGAGGCAGGTGAAATTATTTCGAGGGTGACAAAAAAATATTTCGAGGGTGGCAAAAGACTTCGAGGGCGAGAACACTATTTTTAGATAGATAACAATATTTCAAGGGTGGCAAAAAACCAAGGCTGCGATTGGGTGTCCCATTTGCATGCATAAATGGGATTTGCTAAGGAAGAAAGAGCCGATCGGATAAGATCTTGTTTTCAAAATCAGATTTTTCATTTGGGCTTTAAAAAATGATCTCATTTGGTGTTAAAATGATCGGGGGTCTCTACATGGCTTCAGACGGCTGCGATTGGGTGTCCCATTTGCATGCATAAATGGGATTTGCTAAGAAGAGAAAGAGCCGATTGGATAAGAGGATTTAGAGAGAGAAAGAGAGATATAGAAAGAGAAAGAATTAAGGAAGGGAGAGAGAGAGAGGAGAGAGCCGATCGGATGAGAGGGAGAGAAGAGAGCCAATGCCAATGCCCGATAATATCTTGTTTTCAAAATCAGATTTTTCATTTGGGCTTTAAAAAATGATCTTCTTTGGTGTTAAAATAATCTCATTTTATACCCACAAATACCCTCAAATATTCATTTGGATTAGGCTTATCCGATTTCAAATTTGAGGATAAAATCGCATTCTAAATTCCCATATTCAGATTTTGCAAAATGAATTTGAGGCATGAGACACCTAACAATTACCTGATAGGTGGAGCGGTGCCCATCGGTGGTTATGACATCCTCTTCTTCCTCCATCACAACCTGCTCATTTTTTAGATCGGCCAAGAATTTCAGCTCAGGTAATTTCATGGAATATTCAAATGAAGTTTGAATGCATGCAACAATTGCTTGAGAAAGTTCGACGTCACAAAGTCAACATCGATGGTAATGTTTGCACTGTGATGGTAACGACTCTGGTTCTTGAGGTGTTCATCGTTAGAAAATATTCATTTGTATATAAGAGAGAGGTTCATTTAGCCCCAATAGGTTTCACTAATAATATTGTCCTTGTAAATCCATGCCAATGCAGTTTTCTCATTCATGAATAATGAACTAAGACTTTATAGTTTATATGAGTTGTAGACTACTAAATCAGATTTAAAAAATCTGATACGTGCGATGCCAAAGAAAAAATCAGATTTAAAAAATCTGATACGTGCGATGCCAAAGAAAAAATCAGATTTAAAAAATCTAATACTAAACCAATGTTCATCTCAGCCACGACTCCTAAATCCGATTTTCGATTCAAAAAGCCAATGCCAATGCCCGATAAAACCCTCCCCTTGTTCGTCTCGGCCACGACTCCTAAATCGGATTTTCGATTCAAAAAGCCAATGCCAATGCCCGATAAAATACTGCGTTTGAAATCTTTTTAGGAGGGCAAGGAATTAAAAAAGATACTAAATCCGAATTAGTAGATCGGATTTAAAGAATCTGATATTAAAAAATCTGATATTAAATTAGATTACCCTCAAGATATTAAAGAAAAATCTAATTTTGAAAACAAAAAGAAGCAAAGCTATAGAAAAAAGGAAAGAAGCTCCGAGGTGCAAAACCAATGTTCATCTCGGCCACGACTCCTAAATCCGATTTTCGATTCAAAATGCCAATGTCAATGCCAATTTTCATCTCGGCCACGACTGCAAACAAATGATTTCATTTGGGCTTTAAAAAATGATCTCATTTGGTGTTAAAATAATCTCATTTTATTATGCAAATACCCACAAATATTCATTTGGATTAGGCTTATCCGATTTCAAATTTGAGGTTCCCCATATTCAGATTTCGCAAAATAAATTTGAGGCATGAGACACCTAACAATTACCTGATAGGTGGAGCGGTACCTAGGTGAGACCGCAGGGGGCTGGTGGATGATGGCCTCCTCTTTCTCCATGTCAATATCCATCGCTTCTAGCTAAACAAAGAAAAGAAAAGAAAAGATGATGACCTAAAATATTAAACTAAAAAATACAAAAAAGAATAACAAAAGAAAAATAACCTCGGTGGTGACGGCAGCTTGCGAGGGTAATGAAGAGAGATTCGACGACGGGGCTGACATCTACATTAGCAGCGAAGATGAGAGAGATAGAGAGATCAGAAAAATCCTAAAAAAAATGATAGTATAAATCATCATATTTTTAAATCAGATTTTTAAAAATTTTCCAACAGCAGCGCACACCTCGGTGGTGTCGGCGATGGGCGAGAGGGATGAAGAGGCATTAGGCAGCGACGATGGCAACATCTGCATCAGCAGAGGAGATGAGAGAGAGAGAGGGGGGGGGGGAGGGAGAAGGGGCAAACCTTGACGGCGGGCAAGCGGCGACGGGCTATAGAGAGAGAGAGAGAGAGAAAGAGAGAGAGAGAGAGAGAGAGAGAGAGAGAGAGAGAGAGAGAGAGGAAGAGATAGGAGGGCGTTGGGTTCAAATCGGGGAGGAGGGGAGCGGGAGGCAGGTGATTAAACGGGGACGAAATCATCGTGAATTTGGGGACGAATTCGAGGCGAAATTGAGGAAGATCTAGGGCTGGGTGAGGGAGAGATTTAGGAAAAATGGGGAGAGAATCCCACTGATTCAAATCCCATCCCCATCTGGCCGATCTCTTTCCGAATTGGGCAAGCGTCATCGAGAGAGAGAGAGAGAGAGGATCGCGCTCGAGAGAGGGAAGGATCGGCAAGCATTGATCACGGGGGTTCGAGAGAGAGGAAGATCGAGAGAGAGAGAGAGAGAGAGAGAGAGAGAGAGAGAGAGAGGACCTGATCGCCGGACTCGATCGCCCAATCACGGGAACGGACGGCTGTGAGAGCAAATCCCTATTTGCGAGAGAGAGAGAGAGAGAGAGATCTAGAGAGAGAGAGAGAGAGAGAGAGAGAGAAACGACTGTAAGAGGAAATCATTGGGAACGGATAGGGAACGGACGGCTGTAAGTGCAACCGAACCTTGGGAACGGACAGCACAGCAATCGCGGGCCTATCACGACGGAAAGGGCAAACCTTGATAGGCGCAGATCGCCCAATCGCGGGAACGTACGGCTATAAGAGCAAATCCCCCTGATCGGGTGATAGCTGGACCGAAAAGAAAAATTAGGTCTCATTTATGGGGCAGGGGGGACCACGTGTGAATAATCAGATTAATACCCAACAAGTCCCTAATTTTTTTACACGAAAACTCTCCAAACGACTGTTAATTTATTTGTTTTACAATCAGGTCCTTCACTAATTTATTACTTCCTCCACCTAATTCCATCCCCACATTTAAACTCGATTCAATCTTAGTCGTTCCCCTATTTCTAGATGAATCGCTCTCACCGTTATATCAGCTTATCTTGCCCCTTCATTCTAACCCCCTCTCAAAAACAGATCCTGACCTTTCTTTGTACCCCCCACAAAACTGTAGCTTATTATATAGATATATGTAATACTTATTAATGAGACTAAATCAATAGTTGATTTGGACTAATCAGTCATTACTCGATCACTCACTGTGGCCATGTGGGCATTGGAATTCTCAAGTTTGGATATATTGGTATTAAACCTATTATATAATTTAAAACTCATAATATTTTAAACTGTATTGTTGGCATCATGTCCCGATATAGAATGATGGTTTTAAATGACAGCCAAAAATCAAAAGGATACATTAATAGTTTAGGGGAAAAAATATTTAACTCCAGCTTTAATAGCCTAAGTGGTAAAAATAAATTTATTGATAATTATTATCTTAATGATATTAACTCAGTCCTTACTTGACCCTGGACCGAACATAACCCTTAAAGGATCAAGTTAGGGCTCATAATAATTTTCTGATCCTGAAAAGCTAGAGCCTACCCCTAAATAAAAACAAAGGGTCCGACAAGTTTGAGTCACCAACCCTGCCCTTTGGGAGGCCTGATAACCTCTTGGGATGAAGTTGGTTTTTTTATTTTTTTAACAATCATAAAGTCGATCTGGTTATTCGTACCCCCATGTAGTCCTACCAAATATAAATGTAGTCAAAAACAGGAAAATATGAATGAGGAGACCTTAGCACAACGTCGTCCGGATGCCATTCACAGTGAGTGTGCCATGCTGCGACCCTTGACCATTAACCTTATGGGGGCCACTACAATGCTCGGTATAGCATGCCATGGCCCATGATAGGCATCTCCGGCCATGTTGCTATGTCGTAAAGCCTCTCCATCGAAGTTGCCCTCCACTAAGCCCCTGTCCTTTATTTTTTTGGGATAATTAGTCTTAAATCCCTCCTAAGGTATTTATTTAAGCAAAAGGATATTGTTTGGCTAAAGCCCCTCCCAAAGCCTTGTTTTGTATATCAAGTCCCTAACCGATAATGTTTATCTTGACAAAACTACCCCTCCATAAACAATAGCAATTCATCTCTAGCAAGAATATCAATTCGGTTTGATAAGAGTCAATTAGCCTAATTGATATTGTTGCTTCAGTGATTTCACTGTAGTACTGTTGCTATAATGATTTCACTATAGCTGCTATAGTTATTTCACTTTAATAACAATATCATTTCGGTTTGGTAATTATTAGATGTAGTATGTTAGTATTCTATTAGTCCCACCTCGGTTGTGGTAACGTAATGGTGCGCGTTCTCTCTATATAAAGATAGGTAGTCTTATGTAATGTTAATGAGATTAATGAGATAATACAAGGAGCTTTTTCTCACCAAACCTATTCTTTCTCCCTCTCTCTTCGTAAGATGGTTTTAGAGCCAACTTTCTTGGCCTAAGATTTCGACGCTCTCCTCTCCGACCTCGGCCGTCTCGGTCGTCATTGACGACATCGAGGAGGCCGGGAACAATAAATTATTTTTTTCTCTGATCTCGCGAGATCGCAGGACCACCGGTCTCGCCCTCGCGCTGGCCACGTCGAGGCCGCCCCCATGCTCCTCGAGGCCGGCAATATATGCTCCGAGCGCACCTTCGACGGAGACCGCTGCCACTACGCCGCTCTTAACCTCCTCATTCGGAGGCTGCTCAAGACCTTTGAGGTCCGGCCCTGCGCAGCCCCTCATGCATCTCGCGCCCGCCACCTGGCCCTGAGCTCGTCGTCTCGCGGTCGTCGTTCTCCGCGCCGGCCACGGTCGGCCTGGAACCTCCCCGCCAAACGTGGTCCTCGTGCCCTACTCCGTTGCAAGCCGAGGCCACCTCTCCACGCCGATCACCGTGGAGCCCTCGCCGGATCTGCCGCTCGCCGTTGCCGACCTCCTCCCATCGCCCCGTTCACCATGGGGCCCTCGCCGCTGCCGCTTGCAGTCGCTGATGCCCTCGCCGCGCCCGCCGTCCTATCTCGGCCGAATTGCTGGGTTGCCGCATGGATCGATGGAAACAGAAAAGGAGGGAGAGAGGGCTCATCGGCGGTGGGGATCGGCTGTTCCCAGCCCGGACCTGCGCTGAGCCCGCCGGCCCTGCACCGACCACCCACCGGCTCCTTTACATCCCGCCGGTGTGAAACCTCCACGTCAGATCTGCGACCCGCACAGCTGACACCGACCTCCTCCCTAGAGTCGCAGCCCACCGGAGTGCAGCCTTGCCGGAACTGTGACCGGCACTTGCTGCTGTTCTCTGTGCCGGCCTCCTCCCTGCGCCCCGCAGTCGCCGGCCTCGAGCTCACCCGCCGTTCACTGCGCCCGCCGGCCCGCCCGTGCCGGCCCTGCACCCGCCAAATCTACCGTACCCGTCGGCCCGCCCGTGCCGGCCCTGCGCCCGCCGGCCCGCCTGAAGACCTCGCACCGACCTCGTCTCTGACCCCCCCTCGCGCCAGCCTCGAGCTCACGCCGGACCGCCCTGCACCCATGGGTGGTCGTTCTCAGTGTCGGCCACAGCCCTCACCACCGTTCTTCGTGTCGGCCTCCTTCCCTCGCGCCGACCTCGTCTCCGACCCCCCTCTCGCCGGCGCTCCGATTTCCTCTCCCGTCTCCAGATCTCTCGCTCTCTCCCGGTTTTCCCTCTCGTCTCTCTCTCGATTTCTCTCTCTTTCCTTATCTCCTCTCTCTCTCCTAAAATCCAAATCATCCCCTTTAAAATCGAATCACAGTCGTCCCTTGCCCTCTATCTCTCTCTCACTCTTTCCTTATCGCCTCTCTCTCTCCCCTAAAATTCGATCCCCTTTGAAACCAATCACAGCCTACCTCTTTTTATTCCCTTTCTCTCTCTATAGATGTTCACAGCCATCCGATTTGCATCGGATGGCTGTGCTTTAAAATTTGTTGCACCTGTGCTTTACACCGGACTGCCGGCTATGATCTGTTGCATCGGATGGCTCTACACCAGATCCGACCCGGTGATCCCCTTTTGAGTTTGAGCCTGACTCTTCGCTGTGCCCTACACCCGATTCAACCCGGCATAGCCCTTGCACCAGATCCAGCCCTCTTGCACTTTGACCCATTACGCTCTCTCTGCGACCCTGCGCTCGAGCTGCCGCTTCTCCTCCGGCTCCAGCCCGCGACCATCAGTCTTGCACTCTGTCTGCGCCCGTGACCTTTGCACTGCATTTTACCGGTCCACTCTGCACTTTACCAGCCTGCCCCTCTGCGCCTATGCTTAGCCGGTCTGCATGCACTTTGTACTTTATTGGTCCGCTTGCGCTTGTATTTGTGCCCTATGCCATTGCGTTCTACCAGTTTGCCTGGGGCCTTACGCTCTATAGGTTCATCCGATCTTCATTTCTTGCCGCCTTTCGGATCCTCTCTTGTTCCGGTCACTCTTGTGCCGGCTTTTGGATCCTCTCTCGTTCCGGTCACACTTGTCTTGTGCTGGCTTTTGGATCCTCTCTAGTTCCGGTAACACTTGTCTTGTGCCGGCTTTTGATCCTCTCTAGTTCCGATCATATTTATTTTGTGCCGGCTTTTGGATCCTCTCTCGTTCTGGTCACACTTGTCTTGTGCCGGCTTTTGGATCCTCTCTAGTTCCGGTCACACTTGTCTTATGCCGACTTTTGGATCATCTCTTGTTCCGGTCATACTTGTCTTGTGCCGACTTTTGGATCCTTTCTTGTTCCAGTCATTCTTGCGCCGGCTTTCGGATCCTCTTTCTTTCCTTGGTCATGTGACCCTATCAGAACTACGACTCTACATTCTCTCCTTCTTCTTTGTCTGTAATGATTGAGCTCTTCTAAGAGGTGCCAAGTACTTGCTTCGGCCGGGTGCTTGTCTCCTATGAGGTCTCACGCACTCACACATTTTCTTAGCCGATCTCTCTCTTTTCGGTCTCCTTTATTGTTGGCTTCCATCACCGTCGGCTTCCACCGCTCTGATCCTTAGTGATCATTATCAATTCCCCCGGTTGACCTGCTTATAGGTTGGTCGGGTTTCCCCGGTTGTCCTGCTTGCAGGTCAATCGGGTTTCCAGGACGTCTTGCTTGTACAGGTCGCCCTGGCACTATCTTTACTTTACAGCATAAAAGAATGGGTTATTTGATGTATTTGTTTTTATTTCCTCATTCATTTATTAAGCAAACTGATGTCGATTTATACCTTACATCAGTTTGACGGGGGGTATTAGATGTAGCGTGTTAGTATTCTATTAGTCCGACCTCGGTTATGGTAACGTAATGGTGTGCGTTCTCTCTATACAAAGAGAGATAGTCTTATGTAATGTTAATAAAATTAATGAGATAATACAATGAGCTTTTTCTCCCCAAACCTATTCTTTCTCCCTCTCTCTTCGTAACAGTAATAATATCAATTAGTACCCACCAGGGGATAGGAGAGTTGGCAAAGCAACTGATGCTTTGGTGATGAGGTTGTGGGTTCAACTCTTCCTCCCCTCGATTTACCCAGGAGTGAAGTGGGAATTGCCGAGTGGGTCGGGCTTCACTCCCGGAGGGATTAGTCCGAGCCTGAAGTGGGCCATTGCCCGAAAGGTTTCGGGACACCCGCCGATCTCAAAAAAAAAAAAAATATATATATATATATCAATTAGTTGCATATATTGATATTGTTGCTACAATAATTTCACTATAGCAATAGTATCAATTCGGTTTGATAAGAGTACCAATTAGGCGAATTGATTATTTTGTTACAGTTATTTTAATGTAGCAGCTACAATAAAATCATTGTAGCAACTGCTACATACACAGTGTCAATAGGTGAATTGATACTCTTCCTTGAGATGAATGGATACTCTTTTCGGAGATGAATGGATACTGTTAAACGGAGACGAAGGCTGAATTTGGTTTGAAGTATCCGGTAAGGTATTATAGTTACGAGGTATTCTCAATATGTATTCTATGCACTTACCGTTTATTTTGCTTGCGGTATTGAGTTGCCTCAGTTATGAGGTTTCACATAGACACGGTATTCTGAATATTTATCTCAAAGCAATTTATTGTGAAAAAAAAAAAAGCTGAACGCAAGTGGCTTACACGTGCCTATGATGTGTTTGGATGGCAGGGAGGGATCCTGCTGGGGCCGTCGGCGCTAGGGCGGAGCAAGCGGTTCTCAGACGCGGTGTTCCCGCCGAAAAGCCTGACGGTGCTAGACACGCTGGCTAACATTGGCCTCCTCTTCTTCCTCTTCCTCGTGGGTCTGGAGCTCGACCTCCGAACCCTCCGCCGCACAGGCAAGCATGCTCTCGCCATCGCCCTCGCCGGAATCTGCATTCCCTTCGTCATGGGCATTGGAACCTCCGTCGTCCTCCGCTCCACTGTCTCCAAGGGTGCCGACCAGGGGCCCTTCCTCGTCTTCATGGGCGTCGCCCTCTCCATCACCGCCTTCCCCGTCCTCGCCCGCATCCTCGCCGAGCTCAAGCTCCTCACCACCGACCTCGGCCGCACGGCCATGTCTGCCGCCGCCGTCAACGACGTCGCAGCCTGGATCCTCCTCGCCCTTGCCATCGCCCTCTCCGGATCCGGATCCCCCCTCGTCACCCTCTGGGTCCTCCTCACCGCCGCTGCATTCGTCGCCGCCGTCGCCCTCCTCCTGCGCCCTATCCTCGCCTGGATGGCCCGACGCACTCCCCAAGGGGATCCCATGAGGGAACCCTACATCTGCGCCACTCTTGTCACCGTCCTCGCCGCCGGGTTCGTCACCGACTCCATCGGGATCCACGCGTTGTTCGGGGCCTTCGTGGTCGGGGTCGTCGTCCCCAAGAACGGGCCCTTCGCCGGAGCTCTCATCGAGAAGATCGAGGACCTCGTCTCCGGCCTCTTCCTTCCGCTCTACTTCGTCTCCAGCGGCCTGAAGACCAACGTGGCCACCATTAGCGGCGGCCGGTCGTGGGGCCTCCTCGTCCTCGTCATCACCAACGCTTGCCTCGGCAAGATCGTAGGCACCGTCCTCGTCTCCCTTGCGCTGAAGATGCCCCCCCGGGAGGCCGTTACCCTCGGGTTCCTCATGAATACAAAGGGTCTCGTGGAGCTCATCGTCCTCAACATCGGCAAGGACCGCAAGGTGCTCAACGACGAGACGTTTGCCATCCTGGTTCTGATGGCGCTCTTCACCACCTTCATCACCACACCGATCGTGACGGCCATCTACAAGCCTGCCAGGCGGACGGAGCCGTACAAGCACCGCACGGTCCAGCGGGGGGACGCCAAGAGCGAGCTCCGCATCCTCGCCTGCTTCCACAGCAGCCGGAACATCCCCACCCTGCTCAACCTGGTGGAGTCATCCCGGGGCACCAACCACCGGGGGCTTACCGTATATGCCATGCATCTGATGGAGTTCTCCGAGCGCTCCTCCGCCATCTCCATGATCCACAAGGCCCGCCGCAACGGCCTCCCCTTTTGGAGCCGGAGGAGCGGGGACAGTGGGGACCAGGTGGTGGTGGCCTTCGAGGCCTACAAGCAGCTGAGTAGCGTCTCCGTCCGCCCGATGACGGCCATCTCCGACCTCCAGACCATCCACGAGGACATCGTCGCCAGCGCCGAGCAGAAGCGCGCAGCCCTCATCCTCCTCCCCTTCCACAAGCTGCAGCAGCTCGACGGTTCCCTCCAGTCCATCGATGCAGCCTATCAGCAGGTGAACCAGCGGGTCCTTCGCCAAGCCCCCTGCTCCGTCGCCATCCTCGTCGACCGTGGCCTCGGTGGCGCCACCCAGGTATCTGCCAGCGAGGTGTCGTACACCGTGGCCGTCCTCTTCTTCGGTGGGCCCGACGACAGGGAGGCACTCGCGTACGGCGCTCGCATTGCAGAGCACCCGGGTATCGCTATTACGTTGGTGCGGTTCGTATCGTCGTCGGAGGAGAGCAGCAGCAGAGGCGGAGACGGAGACGCAGGGGAGCGGTCGGCCGATGACGCGTCCATCTCGGCGCTGCGGAGCAAGGTGGGGGCGTCGAACGAGTTGGTGAGGTATGAGGAGAGGGCGGTGGAGGGAGAGACGCAGATCATGGCGGGCATCAAGGCGGTGGGCAGGTGCAATCTGTTCGTGGTGGGGCGGGCCCCGCGGACCCAGGCCTTGGTGGTGGAGAAGATGGACTGCCCGGAGTTGGGGCCGGTGGGGAGCTACCTGGCCTTCTCGTCGGAACTCTCGACCACCTCGGCCTCTGTCCTCGTCATTCAGCGGTACGATCTGAAGACGGACCCGTCTAGACTTGTGGAGGAAGAGGCGGAGATACACTAGATGCCGTAAACGCCGGTGGCCGTGGATCGTGTAGTGTGTGTATAGTTGCAGGTAATTAACAGCACTGCTATTTGTACATACAAGGGGACACATACATAATGCGGGCCCCATGTGGGGTGTGGTGGGGCCATCCGCCAGATGCATCCCACGTCGGCATCATATATGGCCGAAGCACCCCACGTTTGTTCTTTACTGGTAACAAACCCCCAACAATGCCCGGATGAGGTTTATGCACGCCATTAGCATAGACGACACCACAGACATTGGAAGAAGTGTACAATTAGAGTCATTGCAATTCACTCATCCATTTGTCATTCACTTGATAAAGAGAAAATAGAAGCAAGGTATGCTCTATGCTCTTCCATTCATTTCGTCAGCCAATGCAATTGCTCCTAACATTGCTGATTGGTTTTTTTCTTTTTTCTTTTTGGGTCTGAAACTCATAAATCACTTGACCATGCAAATCATATTAGCCCCTAAGAACCCAATGGTGCGATGACAGCCGTCTGATTGTGCTTGCTTATATGCAGAGATCACATTAATGAACCCATCGATCCAGTCGTGGTTGTCGAGTTCAGAGAAAGCGACCAACGTTAATCTCCTCCCCGACTTTCATATCCATCGTCCATCTATATCAATGGAATGATGATCCACGCCGCACTTCAAGTTTACGCGAGGTCTTAGAATCGATCCGTTATTCCTCACCTTGAAATCACATTATTCGGTACCGTCTCCGATCGGACGGACTTACGACGACCACGTGCAAATTTATACTCAACTGGACAGAGGTCACCGACAGCCCTGCCGTGCAATCGCACGAGGGGACACTCACGTGACAACATCCAAATCGTTCAGCATCACAAGGTCCACATCCCGCGACCACACACGAAGAAAGTACCAGCAAGCGACAACATCCCAATAGACTATCTACATGAACAAAGGACGGCGGTCTACATACTGACTAGGATAAAATGGAACAAAAAGCTAACTAGGATAAAATGAAATAAAAAATTGACTAGACAAAACACTCCGTCTCTCTCTTCACCCAATCTCCCTCTCTTCGTCTCTCTCTCTTTTCCCCCGATCTCTCTATCTAATAAGGAAGGAGAGAGAGAAGTGGACGGGAGAAGAGACAGATCTGCATGCATGGCTCGGAGATGGGGATGCGTAGGCTGCTGATCGGGGGGAAAATTTTTAGCACATCCTGCATACGTTACAACCGCGGGGCCCACTGCGATTCAAGAGACATAATATAGCCGGCCCCAACATATGGGGGTAGTGGCCCCCAGTACTTGGAGCGTGCTGATTGGCTCTGGGCAACGGTTGTATCTAGCATACATAGGTTGTGCTGAAAACTTTCCCGGTGATCGGGTATCGGCTCGGACTAGAAAGAGAATCCCAAAGGTCTCGGATGAGAGCTGGATGTGAGGGACTCGAGTTCTTGGATTCACTTGCATGGGTTGAGTTGTGTGGGATTTTTGGACATCCATGGCTGGTTGGGTTTGGAGGGTTGGTTTTCATGCGAGTCGAGCATGGTTGAAATGGGTTAAGTCGGGTGTGATGGGCAAAAGGAATAAGAAACGAAAAAAGAAAGAAAAGAAAAAAAAATAAAGAGAAGAGAAGAGAAAGAGAAGAAAAAGGAAAGGAAGAAATAGAGGAGAGGGAAATAGTGCCAAGCCTAGGTGTCCTCCATGCCACATTCGCAAGCCACCATCATAGTCTGTTAAGCTCCGTAGAACATCTGAGGTTTTCCTCTTGTTCAAATCATGCAATGCTCTGATCCAATGATTTCATTTCTCGATCGAATTCCACAATTATTCTTTTTTTCATTAATTTTCAAAAAACTTCCAAACGAGCTGTGCATCCTCTATCGACTCGATCGCCGTGAGAATATCCATCACTAAGTCACGATGCCCTTGAGCTAGCCACTATAGGCCGATGTTGCCGTCGAAAGTGTTTTGTTATCGAAGGCGATCAGATGTGTTGCCGCGCAAATACGATGGTGTTGGTGGGGGAAGTAATGCCCGAGGGGTAGTAATGCCCGACTCTCTCTCTTCCCCACAATCTCTCTTTCTTTCTCTGTCTCTCTCTTTCTCTCTGTGCTCCCTGATCTATCTCTCTCTATTCACCACAATCTCTCTCTCTCTCTCTCTCTCTCTCTCTCTCTCTCTCTCTCTCTCTCTCTCTCTCTCTCTCTCTCTCAGGGGGCAGTGGTCGCACCGAAGGCACCCGCTTTGTGCCAATCGGTACGGACATGAACTATTATATAATATTTCAGGGTTTTATGTGGGGGACAAACATGAAAAGACAGATATACAGCTGTGATTGATTTACTTAAGAGAAAAAGAAGGGTCATGATTCAACCCGTCTTAATCTATTTAGTCAACCCAATTCAAGCATGCAACCCCCTTTACTTGAATCGCAATTGCCCCCTATGGTAAGTGGTAATCTCGATCGATAGCCCCTTTAATTTTTCTTAAAAATTATGAAAAGTTTGCATACATGCCGTTTCATGCACCGCGCCCCCCTATGATAAGTGGTAACCTCGATCGGCAGCCCCTTTAATTTCTCTTAAAAGTTATGAAAAGTTTGTATTCAGCACCTCTATTGAACCACGCCCCCTATGGCAAGTGGTAACCCAGATCTGCAAGCCCTTTAATTTTTCTTAAAAATTATGGAAAGTTTGGACTCACCCCTTTCACCCACAAAGATAGATGAACAAATGACTATGGGATCCGATAGTGCGAATCACGTCAAGATTTCAAATGGAAAGCCATCAAAGTTCACAGCTCATCGCCCCGATCTCTCACGATCACAGTCGCTCCATATTTTACAGTCGATGAGATCAGCGAGTTGGGGTAAAAGTTGAGCACGCCAAATTCATTGATCGCACTCATGGTTCCAAAACGATGAATCTTTCTCTTGCCTACATATGGAACGAATAGAAGGGAACGAGCAGATGAGAGAGAAAAGGAAGAGAGGAGCATACCCCAGACCACTCACTTGGAGGCACGTCAATCCCCTCCCTGAGCAAAGCTTTTAGCCTTGCTAACTCCGTGGACTGCTCCTGGTACATGTGCTTCATCTCTGAAACAACGTCTCGATCCTGCTTCAGATCCGAGTGAAAGGAAAAAACACTTTCTTCTATCTTGGTCACAGCCTCTCTCTTCTTGGCTAGAGCGCTCTGATCCTCTTGAAGCTCCTCTTGGAGTTGGGCTATCTTTAGGTCAAACTCGACCTTGCTATTGGCCCGAGCGCTCTTCTCTATTCCCCTCATCAGGGAGAAGACCTGCACAAGAATCAGATCAAGTTAATACACAAAGCTGATAGATTATTTCGAGCATTTCAAGCCAATACACTTACCATCCCCTATGTCCGATCCATGACGGAGTCGTGAGGCTCGTCATAACGACCGGATATCCGTTTCAACACGGATCTGGGGCTGTTGAGGTCGACGTGGCCGAATTCGTAATACTTCTGCGGCACGTCATCTGAACTTGCAGAATAAAGGCGTCACGTCAAACTATCAAACCACAAACTCCAAGAGAAGTATTATACCTTTCACTGGAAGGTCAGGTAGAGCGAACTCACTCGAAGACGAGTCGCCCAAAGATGAATCACCAGCAGAATTGCCGGAAGAGTGGGAAGAGCTCCCGGCACTAGGTTACGGTGACGGAGGGGGTGAAGCCTCGCGTGAAGGCCCCTCGATCTATTAAGGAGAAGGGGGATAAGACGTCGGTGGAGTGGCCTCACCTCCTCCAACCTCAGCAACTATCTTCTTCTCCAACAAGGCCACCACAGCTGCGACTATCTCTACTGCATCGCCCACCGCTTCGGGGTTGCAGCTCCGGTGTCGACATTGATAGGGGAGACGTTGAGTAAAGGGGTGGCTGCCTTTTGCAATATCCGAAAATTTTGAGTTTAGGGCAACCCATTCTTATAGAATAATTATTATGGACACCTAGAACGAACTTTCCTCAAAGCCGTTGTGCCATGTGTACGTGTGTGAATCCATATCGTTGAAATCTTGAGAGCGCATAACATGCGGGTGTGAACTCCGGTCGTGCAGCCTTGTATGCGCGTATGAATCATAGCCGTCAATCTCATGATCACGGGATTATGGAACTAATAGAACTTGTTGCACCCACCCTGTTCGAACTCAAAACCGTTGAGCCTCTTCCACTTGGCTAGTCCCACCATGAGAGAGGAAATGGGGAGATAGAAGATGGATAGAGAAATGAAAAGAGGGAGTGGGAATTGGAGAGGGAGAAATGGGAAATGGAGAGAGAGAGAGAGAGAGAGAGAGAGAGATGGAATAGAGAGAAATGGAGAGAGAGAGGGGACCAGATCCACCAAACCCGGCCCCATCCCATTAACCAGTCAACCCTCTCCCATAACCCATTAAACCGACCCCTTTCCCCCCACTTCGGTGAAGAAAGAGAAGAGAGAGAAGGGAGACAAGAGAAGGAGAAAGAGAGAGAAGAGAGAAACCAGAGAGAGAGAGAGAGAGGCCAGATGAGAGGAAGAGAAGTGATCGGAGGAGTGGGAGGCGAGGCTTGCAGCGGCGGCGGCCTTACCGGAGCGACGACCGATGACCTACCCAAGCTCCGGCAACCTCCCCTTCTTCCTCCTCGACGTCCGGATGCCCAAGTGGCCCGACCTCTTCTCCATGTCAAGGCAAGCCCTACTCACCTTCTCCTCTTTCCGTTTTTGTGAACACCCCGGCCTTTCCAGGACGGGCTCGAACTCTTTATCGAACCTCGCAGCTCCCCCGCCAACCCCGGTCATAGGCGAGGCCGACTCGAGCCGTGCCCCACCCTCCGTTAACTACATCATCGAAGCCACGAACAAAGCTCAAGCAAGACCTCAGAGTCCGCCGGCTCAAGACTGGACCTCCCTGGCCTGGGTGGGTGACTTCTGGTCGCTCTCCTCCGCGCCCTCTACTCATGGGTGGCAAGGTAGAGGTCGGCCGAGCTCCGGTCATCAATCACAAGTATAGCCCCCTTCCACTGGTTTTAGTCGGTTGAAGAAGAAGGGGACAAATATGTCATTTCGGGTTTATCCCATGGTAATATTATTATATAAATTATTATGTGGTTAGTTTATAATGGGAATTGGGGGTTTCCATTAACACCACTTAAGTGGTGGGACCCGAACCTTCAACGCTGGGATCCAAACCTTTAACCAATGGGATCCACCCGATTGGATCGAATCGTGGTGAAACCGTCGATATTGTCCTTGTCTGCCTTTTTGAGGCACGGTGTCAGAATTCGATGAAGCTCAAGGCAACAGAATCATTGCTCCAAAACCAATCCATTGGCGATGGGTTGACACCCACCAGACGAAATTACAAAAATACCCCTACCCTAGATCTGGGTTAATCTAATATTGATTTGACCGTCAATTCACTGTCTGAAGTCAAAACTCGACGAAAAGAGTAGCGATGGACTCAGTTCGATGAGACAAAATAATTAACGATAGGTTGGCTTAGAATTTAATTAAATTACAAAAATGCCCCTATTTTGTGCCTAGTTAGACCAATACTGGTTCAATCACCGATTCGTCATCCGGTGTCGGAATCCGACGAAATTGGTTGCGACACAAATGATTTGAAGAGATCTACCCACTGATAGGCTGTCAAACTTAAAAATATAAAAAAATACATAAATACCCCTATCTGGGGCCCGGTTTAACAAACATCTCACGACCGTAACTTTCAGACGGACATTGATTGTCGTGAAACTGGCGACATCGGATCCCAAATCTTGAAATATATTTAATAGTACCACTGGTATCCACCAAGATACCTCTAAGATGCAGCAATCTTACTTGAGCCCTTAGGTCATGCCCTCTCTAAAATATGAACCCACTTTTTGAAAATAGTTTCTCACACGCTAGACCTAACCTCAATATGAGTTAATTAGGGTCCGATGACCCCTGTGAAATTAAGATTTTGACCCAAGTGAAACTAGAGCATCATTTTGCGTGCCATTGGGTCGGTGTCTGATGATGCAAAATTTCTCGACTCTGCCAACTCGGGACTAAACCATTGTTTTCAGTAGCAAGCAATAATCATACATCGTTGTGTGTGTACTTGGCAGTTTGTGACCATATTGACCAGTCGGAGCGGAGGTTGCTAGCAGAAATTCGTGTTTATCAACCAGGTGACATTTACTCCCCTACCCGTAGTCTTTGATAGTGGGAAATGAGAACAACTAGGGTAGGTGTCCTCGATATTGCATGCGGGTCCCACCGGGCATCGTCGCATGTGGTCATATGGACCCCTCCTTGCATGCGAAGTCGCGAGTCCGGCGACGCATGCTTTAAAATATTATTAAAATAATAATGCTTTAAAATATTAATAAAATAATCATAATTATTGCATGGACACCGTAATTAGGTATTTCCTTAAATTAAAATATAATTTGATTAAATAATGATTATCAGGACCCATCCTACTAAAATGAGTGGAAACCCTAATACACTGATTTTTGGGGGAGTGTAGGTCGAATCGCTTTAAGAGTGATGTGACCATTAGTTGTAGTAATATTATGGGTTGCGAGAGTAGTACGAGACTAGGGTTAAACTGTTGCAAATCATAAATCACCGCATGTACTTTTTATCTATCTTAGAATATGTATAAAGGTAATTATTCACCATGTTGAGCCTTTGGCACTTTGTTAAAATAATAAATATGATAATCTATCTTGAGGAAAGATTTGGACCCCTGGACCCCGTGCGCGCAAGGGCCGTGAACCGCCCTGCTCGCACAGCTGAAGATCAGTAGGCTAAGGGGTCACGGGCAAGGATTGTTGTAAAGCCAATAGGAGGTGCCCTCGAGTAGGGATTGGCCTAACAATTTTTATCCCGAGGTAGTTGAAGACCCTAAAAAAATCAAGTTGGGCAGTAAAGCTCCATCGTGAAAGACGGAAAACCCCTTATGATTATCTGGGTGATTTGTGCCTGTTGTTGAAGGATGCACAGCGAGAGAGTTGGTCTTCTATATCGAAATAAATGGCCCTATAGTAATGCCCGACCGGTGGCAGGATGAACAAAATATCCGGGGTTCACATTATGATAGATATTTTAAATGATTGCTAATTAACAATTATGGAATCTTAAATGTGGGTTATGAAATTATAGAGTATGACAATCTAGTGACATTTAGATGGTAATTTATTAATTTGTTCTTTAATACTGTAGAATATTGAATAAACTTTATGATAGATAATCTAGTGACAGTAGGTATTGTATGAGAACATAGACTACTGGTAGGATTAGGTTATCCTTCTGTAAACATTAATAATAATGTATTGAGACTATTAAATATAATTAGATCAATTGTCTTATATTATTAAAGGCTACTAGGATGTCACTAGCCATTAATTTGGCTAATCTTCCAATTTTTTCATTAGGGGCTACTCTTTCCCACGAGTAGACTCTTCTACAGGTAAGAAGGTTCAGGAGTAGCAGTGGGAGGCTCGAGGAAGAGTTAAGGTTACGATAGTGTTCTATCTTCAGTTTATTATCTTGTAGTTTTTCTTTTTCTAGCAATGTAATCGATTATAGATTGGATTAAGAATTATTTAGTTTTGTCAGCGTTTTTTTTTTTTTGACATCGGCGGGTGTCCCGAAACCTTTCGGGCAATGGCCCACTAATCCCTCCGGGAGTGAAGCCCGACCCACTCGGCAATTCCCACTTCACTCCTGGGTAAATCGAGGGGAGGAAGAGTTGAACCTATAACCTCATCACCAAAGCTCAGTTGCTTTGCCAACTCTCCAATCCCCTGGTTGGTAAGTTTTGTCAGTGTTTTGTGACTATTAGAAGTGATGATCTAGCTGAATTCTTTTGGGTAGATCTCTCCTCAAGGCCCCAAGACTAGGGTAGATCACAATGGAAATATAAGAAAAATAATTGACCTTATTGACTAACCCTGTAGATAGGACCTCTAAACTAGTGTACTAAGTGTCAGAGAGTGGGTTAGATTTCTAGCTCACCGTCGGAGGCTTGAGCCTCGTGCTCCTTTAGAGGGACCTCTGTCGGTATGTAGTGGTACCGATATGCCGCTCATACTGAGAGGATAGCCTGGTTGAGGGTCGAGCGTGATCATCTCTCTGTCAATAAAATTGCATATCTCTACTATCATTTAAAAAAATATATATATTTTCATAAAAATCATGTTTTAAAATATTCCCTGTTTCTCCCTCGTCCTTCTTCTTCATTCATGAAAGAGTAAAAGCCCTGTGAGAAACCCTTTTTGAAGTAGATAGTTGACCAAATCCTAAACCCCTTGGTTTTTTTTCTCACCTCATACCCCAGGGATCGGTTCCAGATTCCTGGGGTGTGACAACTGGTATCAGAGCTTAGGGATATATTCCTAGGGGTTTCATTAGGATATTATCTTGTGATTATTTTAATGGGAGGTTTAGGCTGTACTAGTGCAAGGGTGATTCAAGAGATAATCGAGAGATTGATTTGGTAGTATTTCTTAGAGTAGTCAGTGGTAGCTTAGTGTGCGAGAGTCTAGGGTTTATTGTACTTGGAGAATTAGATAGATTGGAGGAGTTAGTTGATAGTTAAGAAATTATCCATACATGGATATTTGATTTGATAGGGACTTAAGGAGTCAATATAACTATTATGCAGATTGATCATGATTATATTTGTCTCAGGACCCTAATGTTGAAGCTCAGAGCTAGTCGCGATGACTCAGGTAGGAAACCGCCTAGAACATCTTAATTAAGGATAGTGTTTGAGTCAATCTCGGAGTTTTTATTTGGAGTCTAATGCTTATCTGGATTCGCTAGTTGTAGGTCTGGTGGCGAGTTGACTAAGAACTAGATATCGAATTTCAGTTAGTAATATGGTTGTTTGATTTTGAAAGATGAATATATGTTGAATATGTTTGGAATGATATACATCGGTATGGTTGTGAGGTCCTTTTTTTGTTAGTTATTGTTGTTTTTCGTTGACCTTTAGCATTAGAAACCTAGTTGATATTTTAGGACTCATTAATCTTCGTTGACCCTTAGTACTAGAGACCTAGCCGGTATCTTAGGATTCCTTGATTCTCCATCGACCATTAGTATTAAAGGCATAGTCGGTATTTTTAGGATCGTCCATTTTTAGTTATAGGAATAATAATTGGATTGATCTTCTTGTCAGTTTTCTCCAGTGTATCGTCGGTTATAATAGAGCTTATGTGTCATGTTTAAATGAATCATTTGAGTAATGATGATGACCTTGGGGGCAGTGGTTTCAAAGAGTGTACCAGGAGATGGAAATCTCAGGTAGTAGTTTGAGTTCACATGATTCATAAATTTTGGAATGTCTCGATGGATACCCTCGCGATAGGGTACACACTGTTCCTCGAGAACTTTGGCGGTGGATTATGACTGTCCGGTAGAGGACATTGTGAGGCTACACACCTTCTCTTCGGAGAATTTAGTGGATGAATATGCATCGACTCTTCGGAGGCTTTGGCGGTTGGTTTCGTAGTTCCTGTTGGAACTTGCGGCAGAGCGTGCACTGTTTCTTCGAAAACTTTGGCAGCTGGCAAAGCTTGCACTATTCCTAATCAGAACTTTGGCAGCTAGTTAAGCAGTTCCTGTTGGAACTTGTGACAGAGCGTGCATTGTTTCTTCGAAAAATTTGGCAGCTGACAATGCTTGCACTGTTCCCAATCGGAACTTTGGTAGCTGGTTACGCAGTTCCTATTGGAACTTGCGGCAGAGCGTGTACTAATTTCTTCAGAAACTTTGGCAGCTGGCAGAGCTTGCACTGTTCCCAATCGAAACTTTGGTAGCTGGTTACGCAGTTCCTGTTGGAACTTGCGGCAGAGCGTGCACTGTTTCTTCGAAAACTTTGGCAGCTGGCAGAGCTTGCACTATTCCCAGTCGGAACTTTGGCAGCTAGTTACGTAGTTCCTGTTGGAACTTGCGGCAGAGCAAGCACTGTTTCTTCAAAAACTTTGGTAGCTGGCAGAGCTTGCACTGTTCCCAATCAGAACTTTGGTAGCTAGTTACGCAATTCCTGTTGGGACTAGCGGTAGAGAGTGCACTGTTTCTTCGAAAACTTTGGCAGCTGGTTACACGGTTCCTGTTGGGACTGGCGGCAGAGCGTGCACTGCTTCTTCAGAAACTTTGGCAACTGGCAGATCTTGCATAGTTCCCAATCGAAACTTTGGCAAACGTAGTTCCTGTTGGGACTACCGGTAGAGCATGCACTGTTTCTTCGAAAACTTTGGCAGCTGGTTACATAGTTTGGACTTACGGAAGAAAGTACACTGGCCAGATAGCAGTGGCACTAAGATTGATTTCGGGATAAACGGGTAGTGGAAAGATGTTAGAAATAATGTCAAGGGGATTGCCTATACTTATGGAATTTGGATATATCTTTAGCCGATCTACCCTAGTTGTTTCTAGTTGTCCATAATTGTCTCGGTTCCCTCATTCTCAGTTTGCTCCATTTATGAGACCTCCCTTTAATTACCTCAATGACCAATTTAGTGCAGAGATATAGTATTTGGTGTTGGTATGCTTAAATGATGCTAGTGGGCCATTAGTTTTCTAGTGGCTGGCTACTTCAACTAAATCAGGGTTGCTTTAGTTTAGGACTAGTCACTCAGCCGTATAGTGTGTGTTATGTTGTATCCTAGTTTCCGGTTTCTTTATGTCACTAGGTTAGTTATCTTCTTATTTCATTGTTCTCTACTCGGGTAGTGAGTTTCCTTCCTTACTAGGTTCGTGTACCATAGTGTACCATTTTGAAGGTTTCTGAGGCATGTCACAATAGTATAGTTAGGAGTGTTAGTATTAGGTCTTTCATTGAGTATTAGTGTTCTTCGATTCATCATTGTTCCCTCTCTATTTTTGTTCGTTTGTGGCATAGTTGTGCTATCTTGGACATACCATTTTCTAGGTTAGTCAATATGTATGTTGGGATGTCCAATTTGTATTATAGCGGTGTCTTCCTTGTAGATTAGTAGTGGTTGTGTAGGTAATAGAGGTATTTGCTCCATAGAGGAATCTCGTAGGTTTAAGTCTAGATGCGCAAGATTGAGTCGTCTAGTTGTCGTCTTCAGTTTGGATCTATAGGTGTATGGGGGTAGTTCTATGTGTATATAGGAATACCTTTTTAATACCTTTAGTTGTGAGTACCTCGTGATCTCGTTTCGTGGATCAGGTTTTTACCTTACTTCTGGATAAGGAGGACGCTCTTTATCTAGGAATAGAAGACGATCTGGACATATGAAAATTTATATTAGTCCTTAATGATTAGAATGAAAAATGAAAACCAAAGCTCGTATTCACGATGCGAGAATTTGGAGGTTCATCTCTATCCTAAAGATTATGAGACTCGATTCGTATGATGTTAGGTTACTTGAGAGAAATAGAATTGTGAGTAGTAGAGGGTCAGTGTTTCTTCTAGAAAAAAAATTTTATTTCAATGGCTTGGCTTCCGGGTTGGCAAAGTTGTGATGATATTTGTGCGTGTCATAATTGACTTTTTTGTTTGGTAGTGAATGACGGTGGAATTTTATTCTCGGTTTTAGTAGTTAAATTTTCAGGACGAAAATTCTAATAAGGTAGGTAGGATGTAATATCCAAAAATTTTGAGTTTAGGGCAACCCATTCTTATAGAATAATTATTATGGACACCTAGAACGAACTTCCCTCAAAGTCGTTGTGCCATGTGTGTGTGTGAATCCAGATCGTTGAAATCTTGAGAGCGCATCACATGCGGGTGTGAACTCCGGTTGTGCAGCCTTGTATGCGCGTATGAATCCTAGTCGTCGATCTCATGATCACGGGATTATGTAAGCAATAGAACTTGTCGCAACCCACCCCGTTCGAACTCAAAACCGTTGAGCCTCTTCTATTTTACTGGTCCCACCATGAGAGAGGAAATGGGGAGAGAGGAAATGGACAGAGAAATGAAGAGAGGGAGTGGGAATTAGAGAGGGAGAAATGAGAAATGGAGAGAGCGGGATGGAATGGAGAGAAATGGAGAGAGAGAGAGAGGGGGACCAGATCCACCAAACCCGGCCCCATCCCATAAACCCATCAATCCTCTCCCATAACCCATTAAACCGACCTCTTTCCCCCCACTTCGGTAAAGAAAGAGAAGAAAGAGAAGGGAGACCAGAGAAGGAGAAAGAGAGAGAAGAGAGAAACCAGAGAGAGAGGCCAGATGAGAGAAAGAGAAGTGATCGGAGGAGTGGGAGGCGAGGCTTACAGCGGCGGCGGCCTCACCGGAGTGACGACTGGTGACCTCCCCTTCTTCCTCCCCTACGTCCGGATGCCCAACTGGCCCGGCCTCTTCTCCATGTCAAGGCAAGCCCTACTCACCTTCTCCTCTTTCCGTTTGTGTGAGCACCCTGGACTTTCCGGGCCAGGCTCGAACTCCTCATCGAACCTCGCGGCTCCCCTGCCAACCCGAGTCGTAGGCAAGGCCGACTCAAGCCGTGCCCCGCCCTCCGGTGACTCCGTCGTCGAAGCCACGGACAAAGCTCAAGCAAGACCCCGGAGTCCGCCGGCTCAAGACCGGACCTCCCTGGCCCGGGTAGGTGACTCCCGGTGGCTCTCCTCCGTGCCCTCTACATATGGGTGGCAAGGTAGAGGTCGGCCGAGCTCCGGTCATCGATCACAAGTATAGCCCCCTTCCACTGGTTTTAGTCGGTTGGAGAAAAAGGGGATAAATATGTCATTTCGGGTTTGTCCCATGGTATTTTAGTAATTATGAATATTATTATATAAATTATTATGTGGTTAGTTTATAATAGAAATTGTGGGCTTCCATTAACACAACTTAAGTGGTGGGACCCGAACCTTCAACGCTGGGACCCAAACCTTTAACCAATGGGATCCACCCGATTGGATCGAATCGCGGTAAAACCATCGATATTGCCCTTGTTCGTCATTTCGAAATACGATGTCAGAATTCGATGAAGCTCATAGCAACAGAATCGTTGCTTCAAAACCAATCCATTGGCAATAAGTTGACACCCACCAGACAAAATTACAAAAATACCCCTACCCTAGATCTGGGTTAATCTAATATTGATTTGACCGTCAATTCACTATCCAGAGTCGAAACTTGACGAAATGAGTAGCGATGGATTCAGTTCGACGAGACAAAACAATTAAAGATAGGTTGGCCTAGAATTTATTTAAATTACCAAAATACCCCTATCTTGTGCCCAGTTAAACCAATACTGGTTCAATCGCTGATTCGTCGTCCGGTGTCGGAATCCGACGAAACTTGCGGCGACGCAAATGATTTGATAAGATCTATCCACTAATAGGCTATCAAACTTAGAAACTTAGAAATATAAAAATATATATATATTCCCCTACATGGAGCCCGATGTAACAAACATCTTATCGATCGTAACTTTCAGACGGATATTGATTATCGTGAAACTGGCGACGTTGGATCCCAAATCCTGAAATATACTTAGTAGTACCACTGGAATCCACCAAGATACCTCTAAGATGCAGCAATCTTACTTGAGCCCTTAGGTCGTGCCTTTTCTAAAATATGAACCCACTTTCTGAAAATAATTTCTCACATTCTAGACCTAACCTCAATATGAGTTAATTAGGGTTCGATGATCCCGGTGAAATCAAGGTTTCGACCCAAGTGAAACTAGAGTATTATTTTGTGTGCTAGTGGGCCAGCGTCCGATGATGCAAAATTTCTCGACTCAGCCAACTCGGGCCTAAACCAGTGTTTTCAGTAGCAAGCAATAATCATGAGTCGTTGTGTGTGTACTTGGCAGTTCTTGATCGTGTTGACCAGTCAGAGTCGGAGCGGAGGTTGCTAGAAGAAGTCCGTGTTCATCAACCAAGTGACAACTACTCCCCTTCCCGTGGTCTTTGATAGTGGGAAATGAGAACAACTAGGGTAGGTGTCCTCGATACTGCATGCGAGTCCCACCGGGCATCACCGCATGTAGTCACGTGGACCCCTCCTTGCATGCGAAGTCGCGAGTCCGGCGACACATGCTTTAAAATATTATTAAAATAATTATGCTTTAAAATATCAAAAAAATAATCATAATTATTGCATGGATACCGTAATTAGGTATTCCCTTAAATTAAAATATAATTTGATTAAATAATGATTATTGGAACCCATCCTACTAAAAGGAGTGGCAACCCTAATACACTGGTTTTTGGGGAAGTGTAGGTCGAATCGCTTTAAGAGCGATGTGATCTTTAACTGTAGTAATATTATGGATTGTGAGAGTAGTGTGGGACCAGGGTTAAACTGTTGCAAATCATAAATCACAGCATGTACTTTTTATCTATCTTAGTATATGTATAAAGGTAATTGTTTACCTTGTTGATCCTTTGGCACTTTGTTAAAATAATAAATATAATAATCTATCTTGAGGAAAGATATGGACCCCGTGCGCGCAAGGGCCGTGAACCACCCTGCGCATACAGCTGAAGATCAATAGGCTAAGGGGTCACGGGCAAGGATTGTCGTAAAGCCAATAGGAGGTGCCCTCGAGTAGGGATTGGCCTAGCAATTCATGTCCCGGGATAGTTGAAGACCCTAAAGAAAGCAAGTTGGGCGGTAGAGCTCCACCGTGAAAGACGAAAAACCCCTTATGATCATCTGGGTGATTTGTGTATGGTGTTGGAGGATGCACGGTGAGAGAGTTGGCCCTCTATATCGAAATAAAAGGCCCTATAGTAATGCCCGACCGGGAACAGGATGAACAAAATATCCGGAGTTCACATTAGGATATATATTTTATATGATTGCTAATTAACAACTATGAAATCTTAAAGGTGGGTTATGAAATTGTAGAGTATGACAATCTAGTGATATTTAGATAGTAGTTTATTTAATTTGTTATTTAATACTGTAGAATATTGAATAAACGTTATGATAGATAATCTAGTGACAGTAGGTATTGTATGAGAACATAGACTGTTGGTAGGATTAGTTTGTCCTTCTGTATACATTAATAATAATGTACTGGGACTGTTAAATATAATTAGATCGGTTGTCTCATATTATTAAAGGCTACTAGGATGTCACTAGCCATTAATTTGGCTAATCTTCCAATTTTTGCATTGAGGGCTACTCTTTCCCACGAGTAGACTCTCTTGCAGGTACGGAGGTTCAGCAGTAGCAGTGGGAGCCTCGAGGCAGAGTTAGGGTTACGATAGTGTTCTATCTTCAGTTTATTGCCTTGTAGTTTTTCTTATTCTAGCAATGTAATTGATTGGATTGGATTAAGAATTATTTAGTTTAGTCAGTATTTTGTGACTGTTAGAAGTGATGATCCAGCTGAATTCTTTTCGGTAGACCTATCCTCAAGGCTCTAAGCCTAGGGTAGATCACAATGAAAATATAAGAAAAATAATGGACCTAATTAACTAACCTTGTAGATATGACCTCTAAACTAGTGTACTGAGTGTCAAGGAGTGGGTGAGATTTCTAGCTCACCGTCGGAGGCTTGAGCCTCGTGCTTCTTTAGAGGAACCTCTGTCGGTATGTAGTGGCACCGATATACCACTCATACTGAGAGGATAGCCCGGTTGAGGGTTGAGCGTGATCATCTCTCTGTCGATAAAATTGTGTCTCTCTACTTTCTTTTTAAAAAATATATATATATTTTCACAAAAATCAAGTTTTAGAATATTCCCTGTTTCTCCCTCGTCCTTCTTCTTCATTCATAAGAGAGTAAAAGCCCTGTGAGAAACCCTTTTTGAAGTAGATAGTTGACCAAACTCTAAACCCCTTGGGTTTTTTTCTCACCTCACACCCTAGGGATCGGTTCTAGATTTCTGGGGCGTGACACCTTCTCCATGGGTTTCTTGCCTCTCGGGGTCTTCAGCTGGTCGAAGTGATACTTAAGCTTAGCTTGGCACCCACAGCTTAGCTGCATCATCTCCGCCTCCAAACGTGTGGCAGCTGAGTCCAGACTACCCTTGTCTAGAGGAGTGCGGAATCCCGATCCTTGGGATTTATCCTCTAAGCCTTTCTCCTACTCGAATCCACTTCCAGTGGCCATCGAGCCCTTATCCCCCCTGCCGAACTCTTGCCCCCCCTCGCTCTCCCCACATGGAGTCAGCGAGGGATCACCGGGGGTCGAAGGGCTAGTACTAGTTGCCTTGGGCTTCCGAGCCAGAGGCTTCCTCCCTCAGGCCAGTTGCCACTTGGTGACGAGTATCCACTAGGAGGAAGTGCCCTTCCTCCTCTTGGTAGAGACCTTCTGCATCACAACCACCTTCCTCGGCCGCTCAATCATCAACGACAAAGGAATGGGCTCAGTAGCGTCATTGTCCTCCCTCTCCGAGTACCATGTGTCGTTGTCCTCGAACCTGTCCCTTGACTTGTGGAGTAGGTTGGCGAGGCCCCAACGCATTGGGCAGTAGCGAAACTGCTTGAAGGAACAGCTTCCGCATATCAACTCCAAAAGCAAGTTGTCGAAAGCAGCAACTCTCTTGGCGGTGTACGCTCGATCGCCACCCTCCTGATAACACAGCACCGAGAATTAGATTTCTCTCCTCTCCACCATCAGGACTGATAGGGGAGTCAATTTCCTGGAGACAGAGATCACCCAATACATGTAATTTTTGTCTGACTAGAGGGTCTCCTCGATCAAACTCTCCAACCAGGTGGGCGAAGGCCATGTCCTTCCCCAAAATCCACTTGTAGTGGAAGAAAAAGTATCCCAACTCTATCCTCGGCTCCTCCCCCTTCGGGATCTTCGAGTAGCAGGCCCTCAGCTGCTTGCGGCAGTCCGACTCCATTCGGCAAAAGGCATAGATTATACATCAAGCATTGCCCCTGATCTGCCCCGGCGCCAATCCGGAGGTGTTGAGTAGCCTCGCGGTGAACGGGGGTAGTGGGAGCCTCAACCTGCTATTCATCTAGCCAACGGACAACACAGTGCCCGTTATCTTCTCCTTGTTCGGCATGGAGATGAAAATCCTTCGAGGGTCGAGGCCGAAGCAGTTCTGGATCTGGGCGATCTTCAGCCTCGGATCCTTCTCATTAAACTTCCTCACTATCGAGGCCCATCCCCTTCACTGCTCCTCTGCTGTCTGGTGGCCTATATCCCATCTAGTCACCTCCTTGTCCGCCAGCGGCATCAAAGGCCCAAGGACGAAGGGCATCTTCGGAACAGTCATCGGCTTGCAAGGGGCCATGGGGAAGGACAAGTCCTTGTGCCTCTTCATCCCCTTCCCAGTGCCGATGGGAGCACTTGGGCCGACGAAGGCAGCGTCATAAACCTTCTTCGAACCAGATCACCTGCTCTTCGAGGGGACGATCTTGACCTTGAACTTCTCGGAAGTATTCGGGACTGAGGGTTGACATCCAAGTCTGGAAGTGATCGCCTTCAGCAACACAGCCCAAACGGCCCCTAACAGGGAATAGACAGGCACGATAATCGGACACCACAATGGGATGGCAGCAAACGCCATCGTTTGATATCCATATTCCACCAGAGCGAGCCTTGTGCAGAAAGCTTAGTGCCTCGTTAAAAGGAAGTTGGAACCATTCCAGCAATCGATGAACCAATCGTACAAAGGGCGACTACTGCCCTTCAATAGACTTCAGGTTGACCCTTGGCAGGGGGTCGCTAGACGCAATGGTTGGCCCAGACATCGGGTCGACAGACAAACTCCTGGTTAGTCCTTGGCAGGGGGTCGATAGATTCTTCTCAATACTCATCAAGCCATCACGATATCCAAAAAATAGTTTTGCACCATAGAGTCCCAGCCAGCTAGGTTAGCACCTGCCTAGCTGGGAGGGGATAACTGTGGGTGCAAAATCTGGCTAACGCCCAACAGTGGGACCTACAGCCCTGCCTGGGTCCCACACAAACGACAATGGGACCCGCAGCCCTGCCTGGGGCCCACAAAGATGACAGCAAGACCCGCAGTCCCGCCTAGGCTCCACGAAGATGACAGTGGGACCTGTAGCCCTGCTTGGGGCCCATGAAGACTACAGTAGGACCCACAGCCCTACTTGGGGCCCACACAGATGACAGGAGGACCTGAAGCCCTTCATGGGACCCACAAAGATGATAGTAGGACCCACAGTCCTGCTTGGGCCCCACGAAGATGACAGTGGGACCTGCAGCCCTGCTTGGGGCCCGCGTAGACGATAGTGGGACCCGCAGCCCTGCTTGAGGCCCATGAGTACGATGATGGGACCCACGGCCCTACTTGAGTCCCGCGTATGCCATCTGGGGTCTTGTAAATCCATCGGATAATTGCCTAAACTCCTGATACTCTAGGGAATATTCCCTAAATATTTCCAAACCTCTATATATAGCCAATCCTGTAAAGAATCTAGATCCTGCTCTCTACATCGGAATTCATTATTCCACATTCTAATTTCTGTTTTCCAGAGCTCTCTCAACCTTCTGGACTTCAGACTCTCAAACAATCTCCATTCTCTGTCCACTTGTAAGAAACACTCCTCAGCCTGTCGATAATAACTCTACTTTCTCAGACTTAGTGGATTCGAAGGTTGCGTCTTACCGCATTGAGACATAGGCTTCAGTCGAACTTCGTAACCATATCATGTGTCAATTTTCTCTATCCGTTTCTCTATCTCTCTCTCTCTCTAGTTTACAGTGTCTGTGTAACAACTAAGCAACGCGATAGCTAGGCACCCCATCTGTTGTCATTACCCCGCACGCTTCTTTCTATTGTCAACAACGTTATCGTGGACGTTCAATGCCCTACAGTACACCATACTTCAAAGATTCAATCATTCAATCGATTGTTGGTGGGGGTTACGTACGACGGTCAAAATCCACCCCCACATACTGTTGGAATTGGATCCGCTTATCAGAGTCGCAGCGGAATCAAAAGATAGATCCGAAAATCATACGGTGTATGTTTCATTACAATTAATTCTACAAAACAATCTACATGCAAATCTATGATCATAGCATATATGCGGACACCCTAGAGGCATACTACAATCTACTGAAGACATGCATGCATCT
The DNA here is from genome assembly GCA_947650365.1 of Chamaelirium japonicum. Classification (NCBI taxonomy): domain Eukaryota; kingdom Viridiplantae; phylum Streptophyta; class Magnoliopsida; order Liliales; family Melanthiaceae; genus Chamaelirium; species Chamaelirium japonicum. The sequence continues at coordinate 64,885,675 of OX393560.1, forward strand.
AGTTAGGTGTTTAGAATCATCATACATTTTGGAGCTATGATCCGGAGAGAACAGAACGATGATGAACCGCACGTGAATCGCAAGGAAAGCTGTCGGATAGCACCTTGTCCTTTGCAAATTGAGGAATCCTCGAAATCCCGTCTCTGAGTGCAAGGATTACGAGCCGACGGAGGAATTCGTTGTGAAGACGATGGCTAGCCGTGAGATCTCCTCCTTCTCTTTCTCTCTTCTTCCTTCTCCTTCCTTCCTCCTTCTTCTTCCTTCTTCTTCCTCTTTCTTCCTTGGCCGAAACCACAAAAGAGAGGAGAGGGGGGAGGTTCGGGTATTAGGAGAAGGGAGGCACTAAAGGCCGGCCCCTCCCCTTCCTCTATATATATAGGGCCGGTCTCCTAGTGCCATGCGCAAGCTAGGGCCGGCCCTAATTAGATTAGGATGAGGGGGGGTCGGCTTTTAGGGTTTCCAATGTCTATCGTGAAGCCTGGACGAAAACGCCCTTCACAAAAAGTGAAAAACTAAAAGAGAGACTGAGTGAGGAGCGCTACTCGGAATCGAGTTCCGTCAGCGCCTATGAGCTCCTGGAATTATTCCACTTATTCTAAGATCCATATTCAATATGTTCTGAGCAATATTTCAATATTTACCAAAATACTCCTACGGCCCCTAACACATGTGAAATAGGTTCTTAGGCTCCAGGCTTGCGCTCCATCGTGTTATTTCGTATCCAATGTATCCAACTAGGTCGGGGAACAATTTCTATATGCAACGACAGGATGGAACCTTCAGGGTTTGGGATCTCTAGCTCCAACCAGATCCCTGATTAACTGTTCCGGTGACACACTGAAAGTTCTCTTAATCAGCCCTAATCCGATTAACCCGTGTAGCCACCCAGAGTGCGACACGAGTTGAACTCTAGTGATCCCAAACTTATGTTACTCCCTCGTAACCCTGTTCTCTACTATACTCTGATAATACTTAGTCCCTCCTATTACTGGTGCCATGATACGACTCGGGCGGTGGGGAGTATCGTCAGATCCCAATTGATCATCTGACTAGGGTTTGATGACTTGTCATCTATAACACCACACACCTTCCGGTGCTATGCCTAGCATCCGGAACATCGTCAGTCATACTGACAACCACCAGGCCTGGGTTAACTATGTGGACAAATTGACTCATCAAAACGTACCCATCCAATATTGAACGTCGGATAACCTGTAGGATTACATGTCACTCAAGCGCCAGCCGGGTAACCCAACATACTGTGGTATTGGACTATGGAAGGTCCGCACACGTTGGCACATCAAAGTACCACATAACTGGTTGGCCCAGTGTACATGGTCCCTTAGGGTTAAGGACAGATTATCTATAGTAGTAAGACGGTTTATGCACCAGTGTCTGAATCACTGAACTGCACACCGTCTTGGTTCCTGTCCAACACGATCATCGTGCTTGGTCAGGTGAATGGGAATCCCGCGTTCCCGTGATGGAGACTTCACCATATCCTCTACCTACCAACAGCTTGTTCTTGGTGAAGCGACCGGCATCACCTAAGCTGTGAACTAGTTCTAGGTCTACACATAACTGGTCTACTGGGTCTCCCAAGCATGGATCCACCATGCACCTCAGTGGCCTACTGTGTTCCCTAGGGTCCTTTATTATATGTGTATTAACATATACTATAGTAGTATTCTAATTAAAGCAATAACCAAAGGCATCTTTATTTATGTTAATACAGAAAATCCACGCTAAGGACACACGAGCTACAAAAATCTCCCACTTGGCCTAGCGGGGAACAACAGTCTTAACTCCCATGGCACCCACGTGCTTCTCAAAAGCCTTGGTCGGTAACGCCTTTGTGAAAGGGTCCGTCATGTTATCTGCAGACGCCACCTGAGTAACTGCAACCTCCCCTCGCTTCTGCAAGTCCCGGATAATATAGTATTTCCGCTCGATATGCTTGCTCTTCTGGTGATATCTTGGCTCCTTGGATTGTGCTACTGCTCCACTATTGTTACAGTAAAGGACACTAGGATCTTGAGCTCCTAGTACGCATCCTAGGTCCGTGAGGAATTTCTTAAGCTACATCGCCTCCTTAGCTGCTTCGCACGCCGCAACGTACTCAGCCTCTGTCATCGAATCCGTGATGTATCTCTGCTTCTCGCTCTTCCAACTGACAGCTCCTCCTCCTAATGAAAACACAAACCCTGATATCGATCTCCTAGATTCCGGATCTGACGCAAAGTCAGAATCCGTATATCCAATCGGCATCAGTTCCTGTGAAGAGTAAACTAACTCATAATCTCTCGTCCTACGGAGATACTTGAGTATACTTTTCATAGCAGTCCAGTACCCTGGACCTAGATTTGACTGATACCTGCCCATCATGCCTACTGCATAGCATATATCTGGTCTCGTGCACTGCATAGCATACATCAGACTCCCTACAGTCGAAGCATAAGGTATCTTCTGCATCTCTTGTTGGATTTGGATCCGCTTATCGGAGTCGCAGCAGAAGCAAAAGAAAGGTCCGAAGATCATACGGTGTATGTTTCATTACAATTAATTCTACAAAACAATCTACATATAAATCTATGATCTTAGCATATGTGCGGACACCCTAGAGGCATACTACGATCTACGGAAGACATGCATGCATCTAGTTAGGTGTTTAGAATCATCATACATTTTGGATCAATAATCCGGAGATGACGGAACGATGAAGAACCGCACTTGAATCGCAAGGGAAACTGTCGGATAGCACCTTGTCCTTTGCGAATTGAAGAATTCTCGAAATCCCGTCTCTGAGTGCAGGGATTACGAGCCGACGGAGAAATCCGTTGCGAAAACGATGACGAACCACGAGATTTTCTCCTCCTCTTTGTCATTTCTTCCTTCTCCTTCATTCCTCTTTCTTTTCCCTTCTTCTTCCTCTCTTTTCCTTGGCCGAAACCACAAAGGAGGAGCTAAAGAAGGGGGTTCGGATTTTTGGAGGAGAGAAGACCTTAGGGCCGGCCCCTCCCCCTCCCTAATACATATAGGGCCGGTCTCCTAGTGCCCATGGGCAACCTAGGGCCGGCCCTAATAGGATTAGGATGAGGGGGGGCGGTTTTTAGGGATTCCAAGTGTCCATCGTGAAGCCCGGACGAAAATGCCCTTCACGAAAAGTGGAAAACTGAAAGAGAGACTAAGTGAGGTGCGCTACTCGGAATCGAGTTCCATCAGTGCCTGTAAGCTCCTGGAATTATTCCGCTCATTCTAAGATCCATATTCAATGTGTTCTGAGCCATATTTTAGTATTTACCAAAATACCACTACGGCCCGTAACACATGTGAATTAGGTTCTTAGGCTCCAGGCATCGCGCTACTTCACATCCAACGTATCCAACAAGGTCGGGGAATAATTCCAATACGCAACGACAGGGTGGAACCTTCAGGGTTCGGGATCTCTAGCATCAATCGGATCCCTGATTAACTGTTCCGGTGACACACCGAAAGTTCCGTTAATCAGCCCTAACCCGATTAACCCGCGTAGCCACCCAGAGTGTGACGTGAGTTGAACTCTAGTGATCCTAAACTTATATTACTCCCTCATAACCCTGTTCTCTACTATACTCCGATAATCCTCAGTCCCTTCTATTACCGGTGCCATGATTCGACTCGGGCGATGGGGAGCACCGTTAGATCCCGATCGATCATCTAACTAGGGTTTGATGACTTGTCATCTATAACACCACACACCTTCCGATGCTATGCCTAGCATTCGGAACATCGTCAGTCAAACTGACAACCACCAGGCCTGGGTTAACTGTGTGGAAAGATTGACTCATCAAAACGCACCCATCTAACACTGGACGTCGGATAACCAGTAGGGATTACATGTCACTCAAGCGCCAGCCGGGTAACCCAGCATACCATGGTATTGGACTATGGAAGGTCCGCACACATTGGCATATCAAAGCACCACACAATTGGTTGGCCCAGTGTACATGGTCTCTCAGGGTTAAGGACGGATTATCTATAATAGTAAGACGGTTTCTGCACCAGTGTCTGAATCACTGAACTGTGCACCATCTTGGTTCCTGTTCAACACAATCATCGTGCTTGGTCAGGTGAATAGGAATCCCACGTTCCCGTGGTGGAGACTTCACCACATCCTCTACCTACCAACAGCTTGTTCTCGGTGAAGCGACCGGCATCACCTAAGCTGTGAACTAGTTCTAGGTCTACACAGAACTGGTCCACTGGGTCTCCCAAGCATAGATCCTCCATGCGCCTCAGTGGCCTACTGTGTTCCCTAGGGTCCTTTTATTATATGAGTATTATCATACACCAGAGTAGTATTCTAATTAAAGCAATAACCAAAGTCATCTTTATTAATGTTAAAATAGAAATTTCATGCTAAGGACACACGAGCTACAACAATCTCCCACTTGGCCTAGTGGGGAACAACAGTCTTAACTCCCATGGCATCCACGTGCTTCTTAAAAGTCTTTGTCGGTAACTGTTGAGCATCCATTTGGTGCGAATTATCCCTTCTTTATCATGCACATAGCGTCAGTTTCTTACGTAAAACTTTCATAATACACGTAAACTGCACGAGTTTCTTTACACCACGATATAGTAGACTCTCATACGAACCCAACGGCATATTGGTTCACTCGCATATATTGCATGCATGAAAGATACAGAGCCCGAAAGTCCAAATTATTCTTTTATCGATAATCGTGTTTAAACCTGATCAATGTCATTTCATGTCTGATTTTCAGGGATTTTGTCTGGATCTCGACATGCACAATTCCAATGAAGCAAAACTACGGATTGGATAATCTCTCAATTGGCTTTGGAATAGCTGGAGGTCGTATGCCGATGACAAGAGAATCGACGGGAAATGAATGACAAATTGAAGAAAAAGGATTCCAAATCTACATGGTGTGACTGGACGATCGAATACACGCCTGCAAATGGAATGCCGTAAGTTGACGAGCTCAGATGGTTCGAATGATGAAACCCTTGGATGACCACCTTTACCCATCCATATCTCCACATCTACAACCATCCGTGCATGGGCTGATCATAACCATTCATTCCCTAACCGACTGGCTGTGCCTTCAAACCTCTCGCCATATCCACCATGCATGCACCCACCGTCCGATCGTAGTTCCAAACCCATCCGACCGTTCATGCATGTGTTACATTAACAGTCCATGCACGTACAGTTGTTCTTTCCTCTCTTCTCTAGAGTCTAGACTAATCACATCCATCCTTTGCAAGCCCATCAATGCATGCATTGATTCAACCAAGCTGTGCACAACAATCCCATGCATCAACCCATCACAGCCATCCGTTGAAACCCAAGCTCTACCCGCACTTCATTACACCCAAGCCCCATGCATGAATACCCAGTACCTTAGCCATCCAATCCATGCACAACCTGATTCCGATCCATTAATCCAAAACCCATGCATCCGTGCATCAGACCCGGCCTGGCATGCAACCCATCAGCTCTCCTCTCTTTTCTTCCATTTAATCTCAGCCGTCCGATCGATCAAAGCCCTTCAATGCATCAAACCCATGCATGCACCCTCTTCCTCTTTATCAAAAACCAAACTCAAAACCGGATCCCCAGCAATGTACCCAAGCCATGCACGTCATCCAGCCGCTCACATTTTTCTCTCTCCGGGATTCTCTCTCTAATCAAATCCCAGCCGTCCCTAGCTCATGCACCCGATCCCACCGTTCCATGCATGCAGACCCCCCGTTCCGAACTTCTCTCTCCCTCTCTTTCCTTAACTGAACCTGATGGCATGCGACCCATGCCATCAGCAATCGTCTCTCTATCTCTCTACCGTTTCTCTCCCTATTTCCCAAACGATCCTATCATAGCCGTTCGTTCAATCCGAGAGCCATGCAACGCCCAGGTTCTCTCTCTAACCCGGCTTATGAGATCCCATTTTTCTCTCTGAAATCCCTATTTTCCATGCGATCCCAAGCCATGCAACCAGCTCTTTCTCTCTCTAAAATATGCACGCCATCTCCCCCATTCCCAATCTTCTCTCTCTAGGCTTTCTCTTTCTCTATTTATCTCTTTCCTTATCTCCCTCTTTCTATTTTCCCTTTCTAAAACCGAGAATCCCATCTCAGCCACTCTCTCTCTTTCCTCAATCACCTCTCTCTACCCGAACCCAATCACAACCGTCGGTGTATCCAGCCCATGGACGTAACCCCTCCTAACTTCTCTCTATCTTCCCCTCTTACGTCCTCACGTTGGGAAGGTCCTCTCTATCCTATATAAGGGGGGAGGGACGGACGAACCAAAGGGGAGCCATCATCACCTACCATCACCACCGAGTCTAGCCATCACCTACCATCACCACCGAGATCTAGCTACCACCGTCCACCTTCAATCTACCACCAAACCCTAGGCATCATCTTCCACATCCACCGGCCACTCTCTACCATTCTGGACCGAAACCAAACCCTAGCCTCCACCTCCGATAATCCTCCGCCAGTCGGTCATCCGAGCCGTCATCCATCATCCGTACCATCGAAGCCGTGTTGCACGTCACCATCATCGAGCCGGATTACGAGAAGCAAAGAAGCAAAGACGGGGCGAAGCCAAGAAGATCGTCATCATCTGGTTCTTCTGTCCCTTTTGTTATTTGTTTATTATAAATAAACAATGATATCATATGAGATGATGAGCAGCTAAATTCCATAGCTTGGGCTAAAGGGGAATACTAGTGTTCTATGATGTTTTAGGGTTGATTACTAACTGTGTTTCAATGTTAAAAAAAATAGAATATTCCGCTAACGCATGTTGATATATTCTCTAGATTTTTCATGCATTAGATATAGTGAATGCTTATCTTAGATTCATTATGATCATATGATGGGTAATGCTAAGAATCAATGTTACATGTAATAGTATGCTTAATGCCTATCTTTTTATAAATATTCTATATATGTTTGCACCATGCCTGTTTTCATTGCTAAATCATCCGATTAGATTCTGTCCTTACGACGATCTAATTGAGTACAATATAATGATCAACCTTAAACTATCATAGGATGCTAGGATGAACCCTGAAGCCTAAGTTTTCCCCTAATCCAAGTACTTTTCCATAATTAAATTGTTTTAGTCTTTATTATATAATTACTTTTTATTAATTTAATTGCTTAGCTAATCTAACCAGAATCTCAACCATTGTTAGCTAGATTAGGTTTCAATCAACTTTAGATTTATTAAGTTTCCTAGCAAAGTCCATGTGGGATCGACCTCGCTCCGCTGCACTATAATCCACGATTCGTGCACTTGCGAGTACAATTAAAATATCACAACAAGTTTTTGGCGCCGTTGCCAAAAACTAAGTTTGGGGGTGTATGGTTTACTTTTGTATGGTGTACCTCTTACAAAAAAAAAATTGCATTTAGTTCTACAAAATTATCAGTTTCAGTTTTAATTAGATAATAATAATAAATTATTTATTGCATCAACTTATGCTGTAGTGGGACAGCTCGGCATATACGTCTCGGCGTATGTGTGTCCAGTCTGTAGTCCCCTACCAAAACTGCAGCGTTCGTATAGAATTTTTTAGGAATTTGCATATGCATGTTTTTATTTTTTTAGGTTAGTGTATTTTCGTGGCATTTTTATTGTCTTTTCTTTTCTTTAAAAAAAAAATTAATTTTACTTTTATTTCAGGTTTTGTAGTCTAATTCTTTTGTACTCGAATAGAACCACAAGACACCTGGTAATCTAGGTATAAAGTCCAAGAATTAGCTAGAAAACGTATGTCTAATATGGTTCTGACCCTTAGTAACCTTTTATAGATTGTCAAAACAAACTAGACTTGACCTTTCACTTCACATCTGGCTTACACCTCCAGGGTCTAGATTCAAAGCTTTCATATCACCTAATAGTCACTTAGAGTCCTGAGGATGTTAGGATTGATGTGTTCTAAGCTTGTAAAACTTTATGTTTTGGTCTAATAAAGATTGATAGTTATTATTATATGAGATGCATATAGGTGCGTAACATAGTTACGTGTTCTTTTAAGAACAGAGAGTCATGGTTATATGGTAGTCCACTGAGTTGAAGACTGAGTGGATTGGTCCCATATAATCTAAATCAGTTCGCAGCTATGATCAGGTTGGTCGCCTCATCATGTTAAGCTGTTGGCGATGACAGTTCATGGGAAGTCTTCACCATGGTCATCACCAGGCACAGTGTCTGTGGTTGAACGGAACTAACACGGTGTACAGATCAGTGAGCAGACACTGGTACACTAAGCCGTGTTTCTGCTTAGGGTAAAACGGTCCTAAACCCTGAGGAACCACGTCTGATGGACTAACCAGTTGAGTGGTGCTTTGGCGCACCAATGTGTGAGGATCCGTATGCAGTGATCCAATACCACGGTGTACTGGGTTACCCGGCTGGCGTTGCATTAGCGTGTCACTCCTGTAGGCCATTCACACCTCTGAAGGGAGATGCGTTCCTTGGTGTGACTTACACTATACCAAAACCAGGCCTGGTGGTCACCAGTTTGACTGTTGACCGGATTCGATTACTCGACGGGATAATCAGAGGTACGATGTATAGGTCAACCTGGAAGGAACCAAGTCATATGATCATTCGAGTCTGACGATAGTCTCCACCGCTTGAAGTGAATCATGGCATCAAGTGGAGGGACAGCGGGTTTACCACTACTAAGCGGAGAGCAGGGGTATGATGGAGAACATAGTAAGTCCGGGTGAATTGGAGTGTAGCCTGCGTCGCACTCTGGGTGGCTACGCAGGTTAACTCGAGCTCAAAGGATCGATGGTACACTCGGGTAGTGTGTCGATCGAGCTTGACTTGGAAGCCATGAACCCCGGTCCCTGATGGTTCCACCTTATCAACATTATGTACGGTTCTTGAACCATCTCCTCGGAACACCATAAGCACTAGGAGGAAGAAAGAAGTAAACGCTCCGTGTGTGCTTGGCACTAGAGCACGGTAGATGCGTAACTATATGCGAGTACTAAGGGTTGTGCCCGAGACTAGTACAGAGTCGCATGTAGTAATCCCTAGCCATAAGTGAACTTCGCTGCACAGGTGCGATGCACCAGGATGTGCTGCGAGTTGACTAGTTGACTTTGCTAGAGGCACCCTCCGGTGGCCTCAGTTAATAGTAGGTAACTAGTAGATATCACTTAAGTAATGGCCGCTAGGCATCGCACGCTAGAAATGGTCAAAATGAGGCGTCTGGGCGTTTTGGTAAAAACCTCACTCTGCCGGACCTCACTGTTGGCCGACCCTAGTAGTGGGACACCTTGCTAGGGCCGGCCCTATGATGTAGGGATAAGAATCCCTCATCTATAGGGCCGGCCATATAGATAGGGATAGGGCGATAAAACGGATAAAGTCGAGCCCTAAAAAGTGGGAAAACGGATAAATACGTGGAGAGATAAAAAGGAGATAATGGAGAGATAATTGTGGGAGGTATTTATCCCCTTGGATCCTTATCCAAGGGGGTAGGCCGGCCCTATAAAAGGGCCTATAGGGCGCCGGCCCTATGTGTGAAAAAATCAAACCCCCCTCCTCTCATCTCTCTAGTTCTCTCCCGAATTCATCTCCTGTTTCCCCCTTGCAAATTCATCTTCCTCGCGTGGAGTTCTGAAGAAGGAGAAGGGTCGTTCATCGGAGGCACTCAGAGATCCTAGAGCGACATTCCGTGCATCGTGTGAGATCGGGTGAACAAGAAGGCAACGTCTCCAATCGTACCATCGGCATCTTCGCGAATGATCTTCCGTCTCCATCGACAAAGAAGACAATTCTCCGCGGTTAAAAGATCCGTACGAAAGGTATGTGTAATCTAACAAGTAGATCTAGCGAGCATTATGATTTGCATGCATGCTAGTTAATCATCACGCTAGATTATCGTTAGGGTGTTCGATTCACGTGCATACGCATGCACACATATGGAGATTAGTTTCGATGAAAGTTTAAATCGTGTAACGTGTACCATGAACGGTCTTTCGACCGCAAAATCGTTTCCGCTGCGAGCCTCTGTGTGGATTAATTTCCAACAATTGGTATCAGAGCCGTATTAGTGGTGTGCGTTTCACATTTTTTCATAAAACCAACATGTGTGCGCATGATGAATGCGTGAATTCATCGGGGTTCTTACGCTTAGATCATGCATATGTATAGATTGTGCTGGTTCTATTAGTCATTCTTGCAAGGCGCCGCTATAAAAAAAAATCTAGATCTGTGTTTGTGCTTGCTACCGGGGGTCGGACCCCGAGTTAGCAAATGTCTGGATTTGCTTTCTGTGTGTGGATATGTAATTGAGCCGTAGATTGGGCGAGTGATGGGGGTTGACCATCCTCGGTTTCCCATGGCCTTTTTCTAGGTGTGTTTTTCTTTTCTTTCTAGGAAATTGTGTACGAGCGAGCACTTGCTCGAAGCGTACTAGACTTTTTCAGTTACAGATCGAGAAGAAAGATGTGCCAAAGAAATCCACCATCGGGAGCGGAAGCGGAACCCTGGAGGATAAAGACGATCCGGCAAAGTGTTCGTGAGCGCGACGGAGGAGCCGGACCAAGGGACCTTGTGAAGAAAGCTAGAGGCCTGCGCTGTGCTAATTAGGTTTAGGGGTCGGACCCTGAACTTAATTCAGTTTTAATGGTTGCTTTCTTTATTAGTTCTTTATGCTTCATAATGAACCCCGATGAGATAATGTGATTATCAGTTTTCAGAGGGATGCCAATCCCCTCCGGTCCAAGCGACTGTTTGAGGATAGGATCCCGCTAGATGACGCCTATTATTTAGTTGACTTTTGATGTTAGTGGGATCCCATCACATATGGTTATGCCACCATTAGGTCAGCACCCGACTAGTCGGGTGTGCCTTTTTGGCCAGCATCGAAATCAAAGATGAGATGAAGATCTATTGAACATCAATTGTCAAATTTATAAGCGAGGCGCCATGACTAGTGGGAGTCTTTTCCAGTGAGTCTGACTCTAGGATTAGCTCCAGAGCATTAGCGTGATAACCAATTTTGCAAAGCATCGATATTCTCGGAATATGTAATGTGACCCTTGAATAGAGAAATCCACTTGAGACAGAGACTATGATATTCCGAGAATGATTAATGCTAGGCGAAGGGCTTGAACGCTAGTGGGAGCATGGTGTGACCAGGGTCTAGTATATAGGAGGTCGCTACCTTTGCATTTGCATAAATTCATACTCGTAAAAAATAACCCTCATATATATAAGGGATGTAATAGAGGACTTTTAGAGATCCTCTGGCCTCCACGGCTAATCACTTCGTACTCGGGTGGAAGGGCATAACTCAACAACCCCCTCGGGTGAGAGCTGTGTTTTTTCTATACCAAGCTACTTAGTGATCTCCTTCGGGATATGACGGTTACGGTGCCAAGTGTTCACGTTTTACTAACCCTCGTGGGGGCTGTTAGAATTCCCGTGCCGTAATTGCCTAAGCTCTGGGTAAGCATCCTAAGTACACGTGAGGTATTCATTGTGAAGACAACGGTGATCACGTGGTACTGGCCAAAAGATAATCATGGTCCATCAAAGCCCGTAGTTGGCAGATTTGGATAGGGTCAAGGGAAAGACCCGTGTAAGCGGAAGACCTGCACACTGCCCCCTCGGACAGGTGTAGCCTACTCCGAGATCTTACATACATGGTTAATTAATCCATAGAGATGACTTCGCTTGAGGGTAGTGTTGACATATGGATATAATTAGCTTGTTTTGAAAATCCATAAAATAAGTTTTCATGCATTCTCATTATTCAATCTTTTATTTTCAGATGACTAAGTTAGACCCCCTGTCTGCCATCCTACATGACCACAAACTTACCGGTCCCAACTATGAGGACTGGAAGTGCAACCTGTATCTGGTCTTAAGAATTGGTAAACACATGACATCCCTCAATGACCCTGAGCCGGATTTGCCAGGACCCAATGCCACAGAGGCACAGTTAAAGGCTTTTACTGACTGGAAGGAATCTAATGAAATATGTAAATGCTATATTATAGCATCCTTGCAAGCAACTCTGCAGAAGCAAGTCGAGGAGATGCCCGACGCTTCTGACATGATGTTGTATCTGAAGGAGATGTTTGAAGATCACAATCGCGTTACGCAATACCTTACCATCAAGAAACTCATCGGCACTAAGATATCCAATGGGACGCTGGTTCGGGAACACATGATGAAAATATTTGGGTTCCAGAACGAACTAGCTACCATGGACATTGTGCTAGAAGGCGAGGTGATGACAAACATCTTCCTCTCGTCACTGTCTGGAGCCTTTGAAGGCTTTGCCACCAACTTTAACTTAAACAAGTTGGCTATGACAAATGCAGAGCTTCTGGAAGCTCTCCAGGCAGCTGAGGATGGCTTCAAGCAGAAGGGCGAAGCACTTCATGTGCAACGCAGATCCTTCAAGAAGTCTGGTAAACCTCAGGGCAAGAAAAATAAGAAGAAACCTAAGTCTGAGCCTGTGCAGGACTCTGCTGGGGCCTCTGGGTCTGGAGAATCAAAGAAACCGGGCACGAAGTGTTTCCGGTGTGGCCAGAAGGGTCATTGGAAAAAGGACTGCAAGAAGCCTCAGAATGCTGGTGAAGGTAATCCACAACTCTTAGTTGTTGAATCATTTCTTTCAAGTAATAGTTCTTTTGCTAGTTGGATTGTGGATTCAGGATCCACTAACCATGCTTGTAACTCTCTTAAGGGGTTTCGGGAAAGCAAAAGGTTGCTTGATGGAGAGGTGACCTTGAGCATGGGAACTGAGGCCGTGGCTGCTGCTGAAGCTATTGGAGACGTTAATCTTAGTTTTTCGAATAATAAGACTTTGACTCTTAGAGATGTCTTTTATGTACCGTCCTTGAGAAGTAACTTAATTTATGTTTCTTCTTTAGTTAATGAAGGTTATTCAGTTTATTTCGATGCTTCTGGTGTGTTGATTAAACTGAATAGAACTTTTGTAATAAGAGGAATGGTTCAGAATAATCTCTATATTCTCAGTCCTAAATTTGAAAAAGATAACATAATAACTTCAGCATTTAATGTTAATTCATCTAAGCGTTAGAAACCTTCAGAGAATTTAACCCAATTGTGGCACTTACGGCTTGGGCATATTGCCTTGGACAGGATCCATAGGTTGGTAAAGGCCGGGCTTCTGGAAACAGATCCTACGGAGATCCTTCCCACCTGTGAATCCTGCCTGGAAGGCAAGATGACCAAGAGGGCCTTCAAAGGCAAAGGAGTGAGAGCTACTAAGATATTGGAATTAATCCATTCAGATGTATGTGGACCCATGAGCGTCAAGGCGATAGGATGCCATGAGTACTTCATCACTTTTACTAATGATTACTCAAGATATGGTTACGTTTATCTTATACATCGGAAGTCGGAATCCTTTGATATGTTCAAAGAGTTCAGGGCTGAAGTAGAAAAGCAGACAGGTAAATGTATAAAAATCCTTCGATCTGATCGAGGAGGTGAATACCTATCTGACGAGTTCCTTGGGTATTTGGTGGAGCATGGGATAACATCCCAGTTAACCGCTCCAGGTACCCCACAACAGAATGGAGTCTCTGAGAGAAGGAATCGAACCTTGTTGGACATGGTTCGAAGCATGATGAGTTATGCCTGTTTACCAACGACCTTTTGGGGATATACCCTTCAGACAGCAGCATATGTTCTGAACCACGTTCCGTCTAAATCAGTGCCTCAGACCCCTAGAGAACTGTGGTCAAGGCAAAAGCCAACACTACAGTATTTCAGAATATGGGGATGTCCTGCACATGTGCGGGTAGACAAGAGGGAAAAGATGGAGCCAAAGTCTAAAGCATGTCTGTTTGTAAGGTATCCCAAAGAGACTAAAGGTGGACTATTTTATGATCCTGAGGAAAAGAAGGTAATCGTTTTAACGAATGCCATTTTCCTAGAACATGATTATATTATGGACCACAAGCCTGCTAGTAAGGTAGTTCTGGATGAGCTACTGGGTACTAGATCAGAGAGCGCATCCGAAAGAATAGTGGGAGCTGACATTACAGACACTAATATACCAGAAACTGTAGAACCAATTAATCCTGTAACACAACCACCACCTCGTCGCAGTGGGAGAAACATCAGAGCTCCTGACAGATACTATGGAGAAACCTTATTGGTTGATCCAGAAGGTCAGGAGGATGACCCACTGAGCTACGATGAGGCAGTGGGAGCTTCTGACAGCTCTGACTGGCAAAAGGCTATGGAGGCAGAAATTGCATCAATGTCCCATAACGCTGTCTGGACTCTTGTTACACCGTCATCCAATATTAAACCTATTGGGTGTAAGTGGGTGTATAAGAAGAAGAGAGGATCCGACGGTACAATTGAGACTTATAAAGCTAGATTAGTTGCCAAGGGTTATACCCAGAGAGAAGGAATCGACTTTGACGAAACCTTCTCGCCGGTAGCTATGATAAAGTCTATTCGGATCCTCCTATCCATTGCAGCCCATTATAACTGGGAGATCTGGCAAATGGATGTCAAGACAGCATTCCTCAACGGGAATTTGGAAGAAGACATATATATGACACAGCCACCAGGTTTTGAGTCAGAGGATCAGGAACATCTAGTTTGCAAGTTGCAGAAGTCCATTTATGGACTAAAGCAAGCATCTAGAAGTTGGAACATCCGTTTTGATCAGGCAATCCAGTCATATGGATTTACTCAAAACGAGGATGAGCCATGTGTATATAAGAGAAGCGATAAGACTACAGTGGTATATTTGATACTTTACGTAGACGATATTCTACTCATTGGAAATGATGTTGGAACATTGTCAACGGTAAAGGTCTGGTTGTCAACACAGTTCGATATGAAAAGACCTAGGTGAAGCGAGTTATGTTTTGGGGATCAAGGTAACACGTGATCGCCAGAACAGGATTCTCTCGCTGTCACAGGCCGCGTATATAGATAAGGTTATGGCTAGGTTTGACATGCAAGACTCCAAGAAGGGTTTTGTGCCATTTAGACATGGCGTAAAACTGTCTAAGGATCAATGTCCTAAGACACCTAAGGAGAGAGCAGAAATGCAGAAGATACCTTATGCCTCGGCATTAGGTAGTCTAATGTATGTTATGCATTGTACAAGGCCAGATATCTGTTTCGCAGTAGGCATGATGGGTAGGTTTCAGTCGAATCCGGGTCCAGATCACTGGACTACTGTGAAGTGTATACTCAAGTACCTTCGTAGAACAAGGGACTATGAGTTGGTTTACACTGCACAAGAACTGACGCCGATTGGATACACAGATTCTGACTTTATGTCAGATTTGGAATCCAGAAAATCGACATCAGGTTTTGGGTTTATGTTAGGAGGAGCAGCGGTTAGTTGGCAGAGTGTGAAGCAGAAATGCATCGCAGACTCTACCACAGAGGCTGAGTACGTTGCAGCGTGCGAGGCAGCCAAAGAGGCGGTATGGCTCAAGAAATTCCTTACGGATTTGGGGTGCGTACCAGAGGCCCAGTTACCTATTGTGCTTTACTGCGACAATAGTGGGGCGATAGCACAAGCTAAGGAGCCAAGACATCACCAAAAGGGGAAGCACATCGAGCGTAAGTTCCACTTGATTCGGCAGTTTCAAAAGCAAGGGCGAGTAGCGGTGACACAGATTGCATCTACAGATAATGTTGCTGATCCTTTCACAAAGGCAATACCTACCAAGGCATTCGAGCGACATGTGGACGCGATGGGAGTCAAAACCGTTTTGCTTCGCTAGACCAAGTGGGAGATTATTAGGATTGATATGTTCTAAGCTTGTAAAACTTTATGTTTTGGTCTAATAAAGATTGATAGTTATTATTATATGAGATGCATATAGGTGCGTAACATAGTTACGTGTTCTTTTAAGAACAGAGAGCCATGGTTATATGGTAGTCCACTGAGTTGAAGACTGAGTGGATTGGTCCCATATAATCTAAATCAGTTCGCAGCTATGATCAGGTTGGTCGCCTCATCATGTTAAGCTGTTGGCGATGACAGTTCATGGGAAGTCTTCACCATGGTCATCACCAGGCACAGTGTCTGTGGTTGAACGGAACTAACACGATGTACAGATCAGTGAGCAGACACTGGTACACTAAGCCGTGTTTCTGCTTAGGATAAAATGGTCATAAATCCTGAGGAACCACGTCTGATGGACTAACCAGTTGAGTGGTGCTTTGGCGCACCAATGTGTGAGGATCCGTATGCAGTGATCCAATACCACGGTGTACTGGGTTACCCGGCTAGCGTTGCATTAGCGTGTCACTCCTGCAGGCCATCCACACCCCTGAAGGGAGGTGCGTTCCTTGGTGTGACTTACACTGTACCAAAATCAGGCCTGGTGGTCACCAGTTTTACTGTTGACCGGGTTCGATTACTTGACGGGGTAATCAGAGGTACGATGTATAGGTCAAC
Source organism: Chamaelirium japonicum (assembly GCA_947650365.1). Classification (NCBI taxonomy): domain Eukaryota; kingdom Viridiplantae; phylum Streptophyta; class Magnoliopsida; order Liliales; family Melanthiaceae; genus Chamaelirium; species Chamaelirium japonicum. The sequence goes on from OX393560.1 coordinate 64,902,138, forward strand.
CTGGAAGGAACCAAGTCATATGATCATTCGAGTCTGACGGTAGTCTCCACCGCTCGAAGTGATTCATGGCATCAAGTGGAGGGACAGCGGGTTTACCACTACTAAGCGGAGAGCAGGGGTATGATGGAGAACATAGTAAGTCCGGGTGAATTGGAGTGCAGCCTGCGTCGCACTTTGGGTGGCTACGCAGGTTAACTTGAGCTCAGAGGATCGATGGTACACTCTGGTAGTGTGTCGATCGAGCTTGAGTTGGAAGTCATGAACCCCGGTCCCTGATGGTTCCACCTTATCAACATTATGTACGGTTCTTGAACCATCTCCTCGGAACACCATAAGCACTAGGAGGAAGAAAGAAGTAAACGCTCCGTGTGTGCTTGGCACTAGAGCACAGTAGATGCGTAACTATATGCGAGTACTAAGGGTTGTGCCCGAGACTAGTACAGAGTCGTATGTAGTAATCCCTAGCCATAAGTGAACTTCGCTGCACAGGTGCGATGCACCAGGATGTGCTGCGAGTTGACTAGTTGACTTTGCTAGAGGCACCCTCCGGTGGCCTCAGTTAATAGTAGGTAACTAGTAGATATCACTTAAGTAATGGCCGCTAGGCATCGCACGCTAGAAATGGTCAAAATGAGGCGTCAGGGCGTTTTGGTAAAAACCTCACTCTGCCGGACCTCACTGTTGGCCGACCCTAGTAGTGGGACACCTTGCTAGGGCCGGCCCTATGATGTAGGGATAAGAATCCCTTATCTATAGGGCCGGCCATATAGATAGGGATAGGGCGATAAAACGGATAAAGTCGAGCCCTAAAAAGTGGGAAAACGGATAAATACGTGGAGAGATAAAAAGGAGATAATGGAGAGATAATTGTGGGAGGTCTTTATCCCCTTGGATCCTTATCGAAGGGGGTAGGCCGGCCCTATGTGTGAAAAAACCGAACCCCCCCTCCTCTCATCTCTCTAGTTCTCTCCCGAATTCATCTCCCGTTTCCCGCTTGCAACTTTGTCTTCCTCGCGTGGAGTTCTGAAGAAGGAGAAGGGTCGTTCTTCGGAGGCACTCAGAGATCCGAGAGCGATGTTCCGTGCATCGTGTGAGATCGGGTGAACAAGAAGGCAACGTCTCCAATCGTACCATCGACATCTTCGCGAACGATCTTCCGTCTCCATCGACAAAGAAGACAATTCTCCGCGGTTAAAAGATCCGTATGAAAGGTATGTGTAATCTAACAAGTAGATCTAGCGAGCATTATGATTTGCATGCATGCTAGTTAATCATCACGCTAGATTGCCGTTAGGGTGTTCGATTCACGTGCATACGCATGCACACATATGGAGATTAGTTTCGATGAAAGTTTAAATCGTGTAACGTGCACCATGAACGGTCTTTCGACCGCAAAATCATTTCCGCTGCGAGCCTCTGTGTGGATTAATTTCCAACAGATGAACCATACGGATCTGGTTCACTTGGTTTGAAAAAATATCATTAAAAAAGCGACCAGTGAATTCTAAGGTATAGCGAAAAGGGCTACCTATTAGCATGGTCTAGGACCTAATTATGTAAAAGTCTTAACCTGTATGTCCTAATATGAGTGAAGTCTGGTCGATAGGGTTATGAGAATGATCCTATGGATGTAGAGTGAATCAAATATAAAGGCAACATGAGGATGGCTACCTAACTCATGAGAGCGTTGGCAGCGTATCATGGGCATAGAGTGCAACTGGCATGGTACAAGTTAGGAAGGGATATATAATTAGATCCAGAAAAAAAAATGAAAAAAAAGAGAGAAAAAAAGAAGAAAAGAAGAAAAGAAAAAGAAAATAGTGTGAAAGTCGTCGTTATAAACAATGTGGGGAAACTGGAATATCACATATAAGGCCGAAAGGTATTAAGGTGAATATCCACAACTCTCACTAGCCTGTCTAGATTAGCTGGTTTTGACTCAGGTTCTAAGGTCGACTTTGACCGTTCTAGGAGACTGTTAGAATGATATGAATGTAGAGAACCAAACCCCCAGTTGTGTTTAGCCCAGACAGCACCGTGCACTTGAGCATAGTTGACCTTGACCTTTTCTAACGAGAAACTAATAGTTAGAACCTAAAATGCATACTTCGAAAGCCGAAGCTTGGGCTAGATACCTTGCGAGTCTTATGCCTTAGTAATTCTATTTTTGAGTACTTTTTAATTATTCTGCGAAACCGACTTTTCTTATTTCTTATTTTTATTTTAAAAAATAATATATATATATATATATATATATATATATATATATATAAATTTGAATTTTGTGGGTAGATTCACTGAAAACCCTCACGAGACAAAACTCGTCCACTAGGGTAATCCAGGGGTTTAACGGCTTGTTGAACGTGCTAAGTGCAATCGCGATTCCTGCGAAAGTGAGTTAAATTATTTTTTTTTATTCTTTTATTATTTTTTTAGTTTATTTTAATTGCTTTCTCGAGGACTAGAAAGATTTAGGTTTGGGGGTGTGTTGAGCGTCCATTTGGTGCGAATTATCCCTTCTTTATCATACACATAGCGTCAGTTTCTTACGTAAAACTTTCATAATACACGTAAACTGCACGAGTTTCTTTGCACCACGATATAGTAGACTCTCATACGAACCCAACGGCATATTGGTTCACTCGCATACATTGCATGCATGAAAGATACAGAGCCCGAAAGTCCAAATTATTCTTTTATCGATAATCGTGTTTAAACCTAATCAATGTCATTTCATGTCTGATTTTCAGGGATTTTGTCTGGATCTCGACATGCACAATTCCAATGAAGCAAGACTACGGATTGGATAATCTCTCAATTGGCTTTGGAATAGTTGGAGGTCGTATGCCGATGACAAGAGAATCGACGGGAAATGAATGACAAATCGGAGAAAAAGGATTCCAAATCTACCTGGTGTGACTGGACGATCAAATACACGCCTGCAAATGGAATGCCGTAAGTTGACGAGCTCAGATGGTTCGAACGATGAAACCCTTGGATGACCACCTTTACCCATCCATATCTCCACATCTACAACCATCCGTGCATGGGCTGATCATAGCCGTCCATTCCCTAACCGACCGGCTGTGCCTTCAAACCTCTCGCCATATCCACCATGCATGCACCCACTGTCCGATCGTAGTTCCAAACCCATCCGACCGTCCATGCATGTGTTACATTAACAGTCCATGCACGTACAGTTGTTCTTTCCTCTCTTCTCTAGACTAATCACATCCATCCTTTGCAAGCCCATCAATGCATGCATTGATTCAACCAAGTTGTCCACAACAATCCCATGCATCAACCCATCACAGCCATCCGTTGAAACCCAAGCTCTACCCGCACTTCATTACACCCAGGCCCCATGCATGAATACCCAGTACCTTAGCCATCCAATCCATGCACAACCTGATTCCGATCCATTAATCCAAAACCCATGCAGCCGTGCATCAGACCCGGCCTTGCATGCAACCCATCAGCTCTCCTCTCTTTTCTTCCATTTAATCTCAGCCGTCCGATCGATCAAAGCCCTTCAATGCATCAAACCCATGCATGCACCCTCTTCCTCTTTATCAAAAACCAAACTCAAAACCGGATCCCCAGCAATGTACCCGAGCCATGCACGTCATCCAGCCGCTCACATTTTTCTCTCTCCGGGATTCTCTCTCTAACCAAATCCCAGCCGTCCCTAGCTCATGCACCCGATCCCACCGTTCCATGCATGCAGACCCCCCGTTCCGAACTTCTCTCTCTCCCTCTCTTTCCTTAACTGAACCTGATGGCATGCGACCCATGCCATCAGCAATCGTCTCTCTATCTCTCTACCGTTTCTCTCCCTATTTCCCAAACGATCCCATCATAGCCGTTCGTTCAATCCGAGAGCCATGCAACGCCCAGGTTTCTCTCTCTAACCCGGCTTATGAGATCCCATTTTTCTCTCTGAAATCCCTATTTTCCATGCGATCCCAAGCCATGCAACCAGCTCTTTCTCTCTCTAAAATATGCACGCCATCTCCCCCATTCCCGATCTTCTCTCTCTAGTATTTCTCTTTCTCTATTTATCTCTTTCCTTATCTCCCTCTTTCTATTTTCCCTTTCTAAAACCGAGAATCCCATCTCAGCCACTCTCTCTCTTTCCTTAATTACCTCTCTCTACCCGAACCCAATCACAACCGTCGATGTATCCAACCCATGGATGTATCCCCTCCTAACTTCTCTCTATCTTCCCCTCTCACGTCCTCACGTTGGGAAGGTCCTCTCTATCCTATATAAGGGGGGAGGGACGGACGAACCAAAGGGGAGCCATCATCACCTACCTTAGCCATCACCTACCATCACCACCGAGTCTAGCCATCACCTACCATCACCACCGAGATCTAGCTACCACCGTCCACCTTCAATCTACCACCGAACCCTAGGCATCATCTTCCACATCCACCGGCCACTCTCTACCATTCTGGATCGAAACCAAACCCTAGCCTCCACCTCCGATAATCCTCCGCCAGTCAGTCATCCGAGCCGTCATCCATCATCCGTACCATCGAAGCCGTGCTGCACGTCACCATCATCGAGCCGGATTACGAGACGCAAAGAAGCAAAGACGGGGCGAAGCCAAGAAGATCGTCATCATCTGGTTCTTCTGTCCGTTTTGTTATTTGTTTATTATAAACAAACAATGATATCATATGAGATGATAAGCAGCTAAATTTCATAGCTTGGGCTAAAGGGGAATACTAGTGTTCTATGATGTTTTGGGGTTGATTACTAACTGTGTTTCAATGTTAAAAAAAATAGAATATTCCGCTAACGCATGTTGATATATTCTCTAGATTTTTCATGCATTAGATATAGTGAATGCTTATCTTAGATTCATTATGATTATATGATGGGTAATGCTAAGAATCAATGTTACATGTAATAGTATGCTTAATGCCTATCTTTTTATAAATATTCTATATATGTTTGCACCATGCCTGTTTTTATTGCTAAATCATCCGATTAGACTCTGTCCCTACGACGATCTAATTGAGTACAATATAACGATCAACCTTAAACTATCATAGGATGCTAGGATGAACCCTGAAGCCTAAGTTTTCCCCTAATCCAAGTACTTTTCCATAATTAAATTGCTTTAGTCTTTATTATATAATTAGTTTTTGTTAATTTAATTGCTTAGCTAATCTAACCAGAATCTCAACCATTGTTAGCTAGATTAGGTTTCAATCAACTTTAGATTTATTAAGTTTCCTAGCAAAGTCTCTGTGGGATCGACCTCGCTCCGCTGCACTATAATCCACAATTCGTGCACTTGCAAGTACAATTAAAATATCACAACAGTAACGCCTTTGTGAAAGGGTCCGTCATGTTATCTGCAGACGCCACCTGAGTCACTGCAACCTCCCCTCGTTTCGACAAGTCCCGGATAATATAGTATTTCCGCTCGATATGCTTGCTCTTCTTGTGATATCTTGGCTCCTTGGATTGTGCTACCGCTCCACTATTGTCACAGTAAAGGACAATAGGATCTTAAGCTCCTGATATGCATCCTAAGTCCGTGAGGAACTTCTTGAGCTACACCGCCTCCTTAGCTGATTTGCATGTCGCAACGTACACAGCCTCTGTCATCGAATCCGTGATGCATCCCTGCTTCACGCTCCTCCAACTGACAGCTCCTCCTCCTAATGTAAACATAAACCCTGAGGTCGATCTCCTGGATTCCGGATCTGACGCAAAGTCAGAATCTGTATAACCAATCGGCGTCAGTTCCTGTGAAGAGTAAACTAACTCATAATCTCTCATCCTACGGAGATACTTGAGTATACTTTTCACAGCAGTCCAGTGCCCTGGACCCGGATTTGATTGATACCTGCCCATCATGCCTACTGCATAGCATATATCTGGTCTCGTGCACTGCATAGCATACATCAGACTCCCTACAGCCGAAGCATAAGGTATCTTCTGCATCTCTGCCCTCTCCTTAGGAGTCTTAGGACCCTGATCCTTGGACAACTTCATTCCATATCTAAATGGAACCAGTCCCTTCTTGGAGTTGTGCATACTGAATCTGACCAAGATAGTATCTATGTAGGCTGACTGTGACAGCGAGAGAGTCTAGTTCTGGCGATCTCGAGTTACCTTGATCCCCAGAACATAACTCGCTTCACCTAGGTCTTTCATGTCAAATTGAAAGGATAACCACACCTTCACTGTAGACAACGTTCCAACATCGTTTCCAATAAGCAGGATATCATCTACGTAAAGCACTAGAAAAACTACTGCAGTCTTATCGCTCCTTTTATAAACACATGGTTCATCCACGTTCTGCTCAAATCCATAAGACTGGATAGCCTGATCAAAAAGCATGTTCCAACTTCTGGATGCTTGCTTCAGTCCATAAATGGACCTTTGCAACTTGCACACCAGACTTTCCTGACCTTTTGCGACAAAGCCTGGAGGCTGAGACATGTAGATGTCTTCTTCCAAATCCCCATTGAGGAATGCGGTTTTGACGTCCATTTGCCAGATCTCCCAATCATAATGGGCTGCAATGGACAAGAGGATCCAGATAGACTTAAGCATAGCCACTGGCGAAAAGGTTTCGTCATAGTCGATCCCTTCTCGTTGGGTATAACCCTTAGCGACTAGTCTAGCTTTGTAAGTCTTAACGGTACCATCCGGACCTCTTTTTCTTTTGTACACCCACTTACACCCAACAGGTTTAATGTTGTGAGGTGGTGTTATAAGTGTCCAGACCGAGTTTTGGGACATCGATGTCAGTTCTGCCTCCATGGCTTCCTGCCATGCTGCATGGTCAGAGGATACCATCGCTTCGTCATAGTTCAGAGGATCATCCTCCTGAAACTCTAGATCCACCATAAAGGCTTCTCCAATGTATCTATCAAGAGCACTTGTGGTCCTCCCACTGCCACGAGCCTGCGGTGGTTCCATAGGAGTCGATTCTACAGTATCGTTTATCTTAGTGGTATCGGCTCCCACTACGCTTTCTGTCTACGTACTCCTATCAGTACCAAGCAATTCTTTAAGAACTACTTTACTAGTGGGCTTATGATCTATTAAATAATCCTGCTCCAGGAATACGACGTTCGTCGAGACGATAACCTTTCTATCCTCAGGATCATAAAATAAACCACCCTTTGTCCCTTTTGGATACATAATGAACAGACATACCTTAGTTTTTGACTCCATCTTATCTCGCTTGTCCTTCCGCACATGTGCTGGACAACCCCAAATCCTAAAGTGCTGTAGGCTTGGCTTTCGCTTCAACCACAGCTCCCAAGGAGTTAGGGGTACTGACTTTGATGGAACAAAGTTCAAAGTATATGCTGCCGTCTCTAGGGCATATCCCCAAAAACTAGGTGGCAATATTGCATAACTCATCATAGTCCGAACTATGTCTAACAATGTTCGGTTCTCCTTTCAGATACACCATTTTGTTGTGGTGTCCCTGGTGCAGTCAACTGGGATATGATCACATGCTCACACAGGTACCCAATAAATTCATCCGATAGGTATTCAGCTCTGAACTCCTTGAACTTATCAAAGGATTCAGACTTCCGCCGCATTAGGTATATGTATCCAAAGCTCGAGTGATCATCCATGAAGATGATAAAATACTCGAAGCCTCCTATAGCACGGACACTTATGGGCTCACATACATCAGTATGTACCAACTCTAATACCTCCTTAGATCTGCTACCTTTAGCTCGGAAAGATCTTTTAGTCATCTTGCCTTCCAGGCAAGACTCACACGTCGGTAGGCTTTCAGAAACATCTGGACTTAAGAGTCCTACCTTAACCAACCTGTGAATCATGTCTGAGGCTATGTGTCCAAGCCTTAGATGCCAAAGGAGTGTTAGATTATCTGAGGGATTTTTTCTTTTAGATGAATTAACCACACAAGCTTCAGTTATGTTATCCTGCTTATGATTGGAGTTAATTACATAGAGACCATTCTGTATCTTTTCCTTACAAACAAAGGAACCATTCAATTTAATTGATACACCAGAAGCATCAAATAAAATTGAAAAACCTTTATTATTCAACAAGAAAACAGAAATTAAGTTTCGTCTCAAGGACGGTAAATAAAGTATGTCTCTAAGTAATAAACTTCTTCCATCAAGAAACTGCAAAACGATATCTCCAACCGTTTCAGCCTCTGTCACGGCCTCGGTTCCCATGCTTAGGATCATCTCTCCATCATCCAGTTTTCTTATCTCCTTGAACCCCTACAAATTATTGCAAGTATGGTTAGTGGAACTAGAATCCACAATCCATGAAACTGGAGAACAACTGGATGCTACAAGGGATTCCACTATGTGGATTTGAGATATACTTGTCTCAGTCTTCTTAGGAGCCGCGCGGTAGTCGCCCTTTCAGTGCCCTTCTTGCCGCATCGGAAATATTTTCCTTTGGGCTTCGCCGGACCATTCTGCTTAGGAACCTGCAACTGCATCTGGCCCATCTTCACGGGCTTCTTAGACTTTATTTTCTGAAACTTGCCTTTGGCTTTCAGAGAAGAATTACGCACTACGTTCAGGGATTGGGTTCCTGCCTTCATCCCATCCTCTACCGCTTGGAGCGCCGCTAGGAGCTCTGCGTTAGACATCTCCAACCGGTTAAGGTTGAAGTTGGTAACGAAACCCTCAAACGTTCCTGACAGAGACGCGAGGAAAATGTCGGTCTGGATCTCTGCATCCAAGATGACATCAAAGGAACCAAGTTCATTCACATAACCAAACAATTTTAGCATATGATCCCGAACCAAAGTCCCATCTGCCATCTTCGTGGATACCAATTTCTTGATGGTCAGGTAACGAGGTACCTGACTACGACCCTCGAACATTTCCTTTAGGTAGAGTATCATGTCTGAAGCGAATGCCATGTCTTCGACTTGCTTCTGAAGGACGGTCTGCAAGGATGCCACTATGTAGAACTTGCACATCTTATCAGCATCTTGCTAGTCTTTCTATTCCTTCAACTGAGCCTCAATTGCACTTGGTCCCGGCATGGCCGGTTGAGAGGTACTTAGGGCAATTGTGTGTTTGTCAACCCTTAGGACGAGCATCAGGTTACGATTCTAGTCCTCGTAGTTTGGTCCCGTAAGTTTGTTATCATTAAGTATGGAGGCAAGGGGGTCGAGCTTGGTCATGATTTCTATAAACAATGGTTTAAAGCAAAATTAGGGTTTACTACAATCTATTTCATGGAATTTAGAAATAGATAATGTTTACTCCAGCCACTATGTCTTCACTACCTCAAGTGGAGACATCCAGGAATCTAAATTCCCTGGGCACGAGCACTGAGACTATCGGCCTTGAATTGGAGACAGTATCCCTGTGAGAGCGTACAACCGCTTTTGCCAACGGGGTTTTTATGACCCAGTCTTTATCAGAATTACTCATGGTAAACTGAAAGACCTCCTAGTCTTCTTTTGGCCAACTTTATGTGACCCGCGTGCGTAGCAACAGCGGCTTCACACAAGCTTTCGGATGCTTCCCACAAATCTAGGTGGTGTCGGTAGGGGGTTCATAGGCTCCCGCGGTACAGAAAAAAACCGTCACCCACTGCCACCGGCATCCTCCATGTCCCGAAAGAAACCACAAGGCGAACCAGCATGGAAAGAAACACTGCTCTCACCCAGTGGGAATATCGAACTATGTACCTCCCACCCAGACCCTTAGCCGGTTGATTGTGGAGACCAGGGGCTCCCCTTTGGAGGGAACCTCTTACACATCCATTCTTTATGAGGTTTTATGCATATCTAGATAGGTCACGACCTCCTAAACTTAGACCTTGGTCTACCGTGCTCCCACTAGGATTACAAACCTTCCCGTAAAGCATTAGTTTCCTCAAAAAATATCATAGTCCCTACTTTGAATACTCAGCTTTCTCCTTTCTTGCAAGGATCATATTACATAGATTCCAAGGATCCTGATACTTCACTAGTTTGCCCATAATCCTAAGATCTGGAGCCTAGCCTAAGGTCAACGTGGAAAGGACTCCCACTACGATGACGCCTCGTTCGCAATTTGATGCCTGATGTCATAGTAGACCTTATCTCATTACAGGTTTCGATGCTGGCCAAATAGGGACATCCGACAACCTCTGTCGGACCTCAACCTAATGGTGGTATAACCAAATCGTGATGAGTTCATACAACCATCAAACGTCATCTAGAAACGGGTATCACACAGTAAAATCCTAACCTAACTTGGTCACTAGGACCACGTGGGGAAAGGGCATCCCACTAGGGTTATCATACTTCTTATGGAGACATTAGTTAATTATCTCTAAACAAATCTAACACTGTGTCTATCTCGGTGCACAGTACTTGGCTACCTGAACTACCACGAGGGCGGTTACCACCTTTCTTTTTAGCTAGCCACCGGATTCGCACGTGTTAGAAGCATATAGAGACACCGATGAATCCATAAATTTAGTACTAACCCTAAGCCTGATCTAGAGACAAACTCACAAGCAAGATAGATAATCACATTATCATCGAGGTTCTTTAAACACTAAGTAAAGAGAAACAACAGAAAAACATCCAAACCGAATCAAGTCCAGGGTTCGACCCCTGAACCTGAATAGCACAGCCAAGATATCCTGCTCTTCTGTTATGCACGATCTCTGACGATGATCCCCATCATCGCCAACGTGCACGCTTTCGCCGGGTCTTTGCATGCCATGGTACCGCTTGCCCGAACCATGGATGAAGCATCATCTCCTTCTTCTTGTGACCGAAAACCTAATACGCTCCAAGCAAGTGCTCGTTCTTGTACAATTTTGCTAGAAAGAAAAGAAGACAATCCTAGAAACATGGCCAGGGAATCGAGGATGGCCAACCCTCTCCCTCACCCATCTAGAGCCTTAAAATCCACAAGCACAATAATAATCAATACAAAAATTAAATCTGGGGTCCGACCCCCGGATGCATACAATCACATATTACTATTCAGTACGGCACCTGCAAAAAGACGATACATAGCACAATCCATATTCATGATCTACGCCGAACCCCGATGAAAACAAATGACATCATATATTCACATAATGTTTTCACGAATTCATGCATGAAACACACACTAAAGCGTGCTCTGATACCAATTGTTGGATTTGGATCCGCTTATCGGAGTCACAGCAGAAGCAAAAGAAAGATCTGAAGATCATACGGTGTATGTTTCATTATAATTAATTCTACAAAACAATCTACATGCAAATCTATGATCTTAGCATATGTGCGGACACCCTAGAGACATACTACGATCTACAGAAGACATGCATACATCTAGTTAGGTGTTTAGAATCATCATACCTTTTGAATCTATGATCCGGAGATGACGGAATGATGAAGAACCGCACTTGAATCGCAAGGAAAACTGTCGGATAGCACCTTGTCCTTTGCAAATTGAAGAATCCTCGAAATCCCGTCTCTGAGTGCAAGGATTACGAGCCGACGGAGGAATCCATTGCGAAGACGATGGCGAGCCGCGAGATTTTCTCCTCCTCTTTCTCCTTTCTTCCTTCTCCTTCCTTCCACTTTCTTCTCCCTTCTTCTTCCTCTCTTTTCCTTGGCCGAAAACATAAAGGAGGAGCTAAAGGAGGGGGTTCGGATTTTTGGAGGAGAGAAGACCTTAGGGCCGGCCCCTCCCCCTCCCTAATACATATAGGGCCGGTCTCCTAGTGCCCATGGGCAACTTAAGGCCGGCCCTAATAGGATTAGGATGATGGGGGGCGGTTTTTAGGGATTTCAGGTGTCTATCGTGAAGCCCGGACGAAAACGCTCTTCACGAAAAGTGGAAAACTGAAAGAGACTGAGTGAGGTGCGCTACTCGGAATCGAGTTCCGTCAGTGCCTGTGAGCTCTTGGAATTATTCCACTCATTATAAGATCCATATTCAATATGTTCTGAGCCATAATTCAATATTTACCAAAATACCCCTATGGCCCGTAATACATGTGAATTAGGTTCTTAGGCTCCGGGCTTGTGCTCCATCACGCTACTTCGCATCCAACGTATCCAACTAGGTCGGGGAATAATTACTATACACAATGATAGGGTGGAACCTTCAGGGTTCGGGATCTCTAGCTCCAACTGGATCCCAGATTAACTAATCCGGTGACACACCGAAAGTTCCGTTAATCAGCCCTAATCCGATTAACCCGCGTAGCCACCCAAAGTGCGACGTGAGTTGAACTCTAGTGATCCTAAACTTATGTTACTCCCTCGTAACCCTATTCTCTACTATACTCCGATAATCCTCAGTCCCTCCTATTACTGGTGCCATGATTCAACTCGGGCGGTGGGGAGCACCGTCAGATCCCGATCGATCATCTGACTAGGGTTTGATGACTTGTCATCTATAATACCACACACCTTCCGGTGCTATGCCTAGCATCCGGAACGTCGTCAGTCATACTGACAACCACCAGACCTGGGTTAACTGTGTGGACAGATTGACTCATCATAACGCACCCATCCAACACTGGACGTCGGATAACCTGTAGGGATTACATATCACTCAAGCGCCAGCCGAGTAACCCAGCGTACCGTGGTATTTGACTATGGAAGGTCCGCGCACGTTGGCACATCAAAGCACCACACAACTGGTTGGCCCAGTGCATATGGTCCCTCAGGGTTAAGGACGGATTATCTATAGTAGTAAGACAGTTTCTGCACCAGTGTCTAAATCACTGAACTGTGCACCATCTTGGTTCCTGTTCAACACGATCATCGTGCTTGGTCAGGTGAATAGGAATCCCACGTTCCCGTGGTGGAGACTTCACCACATCCTCTACCTGTCAACAGCTTGTTCTCGATGAAGCGACCGGCATCACCTAAGTTGTGAACTAGTTCTAGCTCTACACAGAACTGGTCCACTGGATCTCCCAAGCATGGATCCTCCATGCGCCTCAGTGGCCTACTGTGTTCCCTAGGGTCCTTTTATTATATGAGTATTATCATACACCAGAGTAGTATTCTAATTAAAGCAATAACCAAAGTCATATTTATTAATGTTAATATAGAAATTACATGCTAAGGACACACGAGCTACAACAACTCTACTCTCTCCTCAGGAGTCTTAGGACCCTGATCCTTGGACAACTTCATTCCATGTCTAAATGGAACCAGTCCCTTCTTGGAGTTGTGCATACTGAATCTAACCAAGATAGTATCTATGTAGGCTGACTGTGACAGCGAGAGAGTCTTCTTCTGGCGATCTCGAGTTACCTTGATCCCCAGAACATAACTTGCTTCACCCAAGTCTTTCATGTCAAATTGAGAGGATAACCACACATTCACTGTAGACAACGTTCCAACATCGTTTCTAATGAGCAGGATATCGTCTACGTAAAGTACTAGAAAAACTACTGCAGTCTTATCGTTCCTTTTATAAACACATGGTTCATCCACGTTCTGCTCAAATCCATAAGACTAGATAGCCTGATCAAAACGCATGTTCCAACTTCTGGATGCTTGCTTCAGTCTATAAATGGACCTTTGCAACTTGCACACCAGACTTTCCTGACCTTTTGCGACAAAGCCTGGAGGCTGAGACATATAGATGTCTTCTTCCAAATCCCCGTTGAGGAATGCGACCTTGATGTCCATTTTCCAGATCTCCCAATCATAATGGGCTGCAATGGACAAGAGAATCCGGATAGACTTAAGTATAGCCACTGGCGAAAAGATTTCGTCATAGTCGATCCCTTTTCGCTGGGTATAACCCTTAGCGACTAGTCTAGCTTTGTAAGTCTCAACGGTACCATCCGAACCTCTTTTTCTTTTGTACACCACTTACACCCAACAAGTTTAATGTTTTGAGATGGTGTTACAAGTATCCAGACCGAGTTTTGAGACATCGATGTCAGTTCTACCTCGTTGGCTTCCTGTCATGCTGCATGGTCAGAGGATACCATCGCTTCGTCATAGTTGAGAGGATCATCCTCCTGAAACTCTGGATCTACCATAAAGGCTTCTCTAATATATCTATCAGGAGCACTTGTAGTTCTCCCACTGCGACGAGCCTGCGGTGGTTCCATAGGAGTTGATTCTACAGTATCATTTATCATAATGGTATCGGCTCCCACTATATTTTCTGTCTGCGTATTCCCATCAGTACCAAGCAATTCTTCTAGAACTACTTTACTGGTGGGCTTATGGTCTATTAAATAATCCTGCTCCAGGAATACGGTGTTCGTCGAGACGACAACCTTTCTATCCTCAGGATCATAAAATAAACCACCCTTTGTCCCTTTTGGAAACCCAACGAATAGACATACCTTAGTTTTTTACTCCATCTTATCTCGCTTGTCCTTCCGCACATGTGCTGGATAACCCCAAATCCTAAAGTGATGTAGGCTTGGCTTTCGCTTCAACCACAGCTCCCAAGGAGTTAGGGGTACTGACTTTGATGGAACAAAGTTCAAAGTATATATTGTCGTCTCTAGGGTATATCCCCAAAAACTAGGTGGCAATGTGGCATAACTCATCATAGTCCGAACCATGTCTAACAAAGTTTGGTTTCTCCTCTCAGATACACCATTTTATTGCGGTGTCCCTGGTATAGTCAACTGGGATACGATCCCATACTCACGCAGGTACCCAATAAATTCATCCGATAGGTATTCGCCTTTTCGATCTAATCGAAGAGACTTGATACTTTTACCCGTCTGCTTTTCTGCTTTAGCTCTGAACTCCTTGAACTTATCAAAGGATTCAGACTTCCGCCACATTAGGTACATGTATCCAAACCTCGAGTGATCATCTGTGAAGGTGATGAAATACTCGAATCCTCCTATGGCACAGACACTTATAGATCCACATACATCAGTGTGTACCAACTCTAATACCTCCTGAGATCTGCTACCTTTGGTTCGGAAAGGTCTTTTAGTCATCTTGCCTTCCAAGCAAGACACACACGTTGGTAGGTTTTCTAAAATATCTGGACTTAAGAGTCCTGCCTTAACCAACCTGTGAATCCTGTCTGAGGCTATGTGTCCAAGCCTTAGATGCCAAAGGAGTGTTGGATTATCTAAGAGATTTTTTCTTTTAGATGAATTAACCACACATGCTTCAGTTATGTTATCCTGCTTATGATTGGAGTTAATTACATAGAGACCATTCTGTGTCTTTTCCTTATAAACAAATGAACCATTCAATTTAATTAACACACCAAAAGCATCAAATAAAACTAAAAAACCTTCATTATTCAATAAGGAAACATAAATTAAGTTTCGTCTCAAGGACGGTACATAAAGTATGTCTCTATGTAAAAAACTTCTTCCATCAAGAAACTACTAGACGATATCTCCAACTGCTTCAGCCTCTGCCACGGCCTCAGTTCCCATGCTTAGGATCATCTCCCCATCAACCAGTTTTCTTGTCTCCTTGAACCCCTGCAAATTATTGCAAGCATGGTTAGTGGAACCAGAATCCACAATCCATAAAACTGGAGAATAACTGGATGCTACAAGGGATTCCACTATGTGGATTTAAGATATAACTGTCTCTGCCTTCTTGGGAGCCGCGCGGTAGTCGCCCTTCTAGTGCCCCTTCTTGCCGCATCAGAAATATTTTTCTTTGGGCTTCACCGAACTATTCTGCTTAGGAACCTGCAACTGCACCTGGCCCATCTTCACGGGCTTCTTAGACTTTCTTTTTCGAAACTTGCCTTTAACTTTCAGAGAAAAATTCTGCTTTACATTCAGGGATTGGGCTCCTACCTTCATCCTATCCTTTGCCGCTAGGAGCTCTGTGTTAGACATCTCCAATCGGTTAAGGTTAAAGTTGGTAATGAAGCCCTCAAACGCTCCTGACAGAGACGCGAGGAAAATGTCAGTATAGATCTCTGCATCCAAGATGACATCGAAGGAACCAAGCTTATTCATATAACCAAACAATTTCAGCATATGATCCCGAACTAAAGTCCCCTCTGCCATCTTCGTGGACACCAATTTCTTGATGGTCAGGTAACGAGTTACCCAACTACGACCCTCGAACATTTCCTTTAGGTAGAGCATCATGTCTGAAGCGAAGGCCATGTCTTTGACTTGCTTCTGAAGGACGGTCTACAAGGATATCACTATGTAGCACTTGCACATCTCATCAGCATCTAGCCAGTCTTTCCATTCCTTCAACTGAGCCTCAGTTGCACTTGGTCCCGGTATGGCCGGTTGAGGGGTACTTAGGGCAATTGTGTGTTTGTCAACCCTTAGGACGAGTATTAGGTTACGCTTCCAGTCCTCGTAGTTTGGTCCCATAAGTTTGTTATCATTAAGTATGGAGGCAAGGTGGTCAAGCTTGGTCATGATTTCTGTAAACAATGGTTCAAAGAAAAATCAGGATTTACTACAATCTATTTCATGGAATTTAGAAATAGATAATGTTTACTCCAGCCGCTATGTCTTCACTACCTCAAGTGGAGACATCCAAGAATCTAAATTCCCTGGGCTCGAGCACTGAGACTATCGGCCTTGAATTGGAGACAGCATTTCGGTGAGAGCATACAACCGCTTCTGCCAACGGGATTTTTACGACCCAGTCTTCATCAGAATTATCCATGGTAAACTGAAAGACCTCCCAGTCTCTTTTTGGCCAGCTTTATGTGACCCGCATGCGCAGCAACGGCGGCTTCACACAAGCTTTCAGATGCTTCCCACAAATCTAGGTGGTGTCGGCAGGGGGGTTCATAGGCTTCCGCGGTGCAGGAAAAAACCGTCACCCACTGCAACCGGCATCCTCCATGTCCTGAAGGAAACCACTAGGCGAACTAGCATGGAAGGAAACACAGCTCTCATCCGGTGGGAATATCGAACTGCGTACCTCCCACCCAGACCCTTAGCCGGTTGATTGTGGAGGCCAGGGGCTCCCCTTTGGAAGGAACCTCTTAAACAACCCTTTTTTATAAGGTTTTATGTATATCTAGAAAGGTCATGACCTCCTAGACTTAGACCCTGGTCTACCGTGCTCCCACTAGGCTTACAAACCTTCCCGCAAAGCATTAGTATCCTCGGAAAATATCATAGTCCCTACCTTGAATACTCAGCTTTCGCCTTTCTTGCAAGGATCACATTACATAGATTCCAAGGATCCCGATACTTCACTAGTTTGCCCATAATCCTAAGATCTGGAGCCTAACCTAAGGTTGACATGGAAAGGACTCCCACTACGATGACGCCTCGTTCACAATTTGATGCATGATATCATAGTAGATCTCATCTCATTATAGGTTTCGATGCCGGCCAAATAGGGACATTCGACAACCTCCACCGGACCTCAACCTAATGGTGGCATAACCAAATCGTGATGACTTCATACTATCATCAAACGTCATCTAGAAACGGATATCATACAGTGAAATTCTAACCTAACTTGGTCGCTAGGACCACGTGGGGAAAGGGCATCCCACTAGGGTTATCATACTTCTTATGGAGACATTAGTTATCTCTAAACAAGTCTAACAATGTGTCTATCTCGGTGCACAGTACTTGGCTACCTGAACTACCACGAGGGCGGTTACCACCTTTCCTTTTAGCTAGCCACCGGATTCGCACGTGTTAGAACCATATAGACACACCGATGAATTCATAAGCTTAGTACTAACCCTAAGCCTGATCTAGAGACAAACTCACAAGCAAGATAGATAATCACATTATCATCGAGGTTCTCTAAACACTAAGAAAAGAAAATCAACATAAATAGCATCCAAACTGAATCAAGTCCAAGGTCTGACCCTTGAACCTGAATAGCACAGCCAAGATATCCTGCTCTTCCGTTCTGCATGATCTCTGACGACGATCCTGAACATCGCCAACGTGCACGCTTTCGTCGGGTCTTTGCACGCCATGGTACCGCTTGCCCGAACCATGGATGTAGCATCATCTCCTCCTTCTTGTGACCGAAAAACTAACACGCTCCGAGCAAGTGCTCGTTCGTGTACAATTTTGCTAGAAAGAAAAAGAAATAATCCTAAAAATATGGACAGGGAACCGAGGGTGGTCAACCTCCACCCTCGCCTATCTAGAGCCTTAAAAAACCATAAGCACAATAATAATCAATGCAAAATTAAATCCGGGGTCCGACCCCCGGAGGCATGCAATCACAGATTACTATTCAGCGCGGCACCTACAAAAAGATGATACATAGCACAATCCATATGCATGATCTACGCCGAACCCCGATGAAAACATATGTCATCATATATTCACATGATGTTTTCACGAATTCATGCATGAAACATACACCAAAGCGTGCTCTGATACCAATTATTGGAATTGGATCCACTTATCAGAGTCGCAGCGAAAGCAAAAGATAGATCCAAAGATCATACGGTGTATGTTTCATTACAATTAATTCCACAAAACAATCAACATGCAAATCTATGATCTTAGCATATGTGCGGACACCCTAGTGGCATACTACGATCTACTGAAGACATGCATACATCTAGTTAGGTGTTTAGAATCATCATACCTTTTGGATCTATGATCCGAAAAGAACGAAACGATGATGAACCGCACGTGAATCGCAAGGGAAGCTATCGGATAGCACCTTGTCCTTTGCGAATTGAGGAATCCTCGAAATCCCGTCTCTGAGTGCAAGGATTACGAGCCGACGGAGGAATTCGTTGCGAAGACGATGGCTAGCCGCGAGATCTCTTCCTTCTCTTTCTCTCTTCTTCCTTCTTTTTCCTTCCTCATTCTTCTTCCTTCTTCTTCCTTTTTGTTCCTTGGCCGAAACCACAAAAGAGGGGGAGAGGGGGGAGGCCATGGTTCGGGTATTAGGAGAGGGGAGACACTAAAGGTCGGCCCCTCCCCTTCCTCTATACATATAGGGCCAGTCTCCTAGTGCCATGTACAAGCTAGGGCCGGACCTAATTAGATTAGGATGAGGGGGGGGGGGTCGGTTTTTAGGGTTTCCAACGTTTATCGTGAAGCCTGGACGAAAACGCTCGTCACGAAAAGTGAAAAACTGAAAGAGAGACTGAGTGAGGTGCGCTACTCGGAATCAAGTTCCATCAGCGCCTATGAGCTCCTAGAATTATTCCGCTCATTCTAAGATTCATATTCAATATGTTCTGAGTCATATTTCAGTATTTACCAAAATACCCCTATGGCCCCTAACACATGTGAATTAGGTTCTTAGGCTCCAGGCTTCCGCTCCATCACGCTACTTCGCATCCAATGTATCCAACTAGGTCGGGGAACAATTTCTATACGCAACAACAGAGTGGAACCTTCAGGGTTCGGGATCTCTAGCTCCAACCGGATCCCTGATTAACTGTTCCGGTGACACTGGAAGTTCCGTTAATCAGCCCTAATCCGATTAGCCCGCGTAGCCACCCAGAGTGCGACGCGAGGTGAACTGTAGTGATCCTAAAATTATGTTACTCCCTCGTAACCCTGTTCTATACTATACTCTGATAATCCTTAGTCCCTCCTATTACTGGTGCCATGATACGACTCGGGCGGTGGGGAGCACCGTCAGATCTCGATCGATCATCTGACTAGGGTTTGATGACTTGTCATCTATAACACCACACACCTTCCGGTGCTATGCCTAGTATCCGAAACATCGTCAGTCATACTGACAACCACCAGGCCTGGGTTAACTGTGTGGACAGATTGACTCATCAAAACGCACCCATCCAACACTGAACATCGGATAACCTGTAGGAATTACATGTCACTCAAGTGCAAGCCGGGTAACCCAACGTACCGTGGTATTGGACTATGGAAGGTCCGCACACGTTGGCACATCAAAGCACCACACAACTGGTTGGCCCAGTGTACATGGTCCCTTAGGGTTAAGGACAGATTATCTATAGTAGTAAAACGGTTTATGCACCAATATCTGAATCACTAAACTATGCACCATCTTGGTTCCTGTTCAACACGATCATCGTGCTTGGTTAGGTGAATGGGAATCCTGCGTTCCCGTTGTGGAGACTTCACCACATCCTCTACCTACCAACAGCTTGTTCTTGGTGAAGCGACCGGCATCACCTAAGCTGTGAACTAGTTCTAGGTCTACACATAACTGGTCCATTGGGTCTCCCAAGCATGGATCCACTATGCACCTCAGTAGCCTACTGTGTTCCCTAGGGTCCTTTATTATATGTGTATTAACATATACCATAGTAGTATTCTAATTAAAGCAATAACCAAAGGCATCTTTATTAATGTTAATACAGAAAAACCACGCTAAGGACACACGAGCTATAACACATACACCTTCGATATGAGTCCTACAGGATTGGGGTTTGTGCAGATCCATGGGAAATCGGGATCCGGCTAGAGTGGAGGAGGAAGCTCCGGTGGGACGATGAACTCCGATGTGAGGATTATAATCCGATAGGATTTGATCCAGTTGGAGGATGGGACCCATCGAGAGGAGGTCTAGTGTAAATCAATCTTGGTAGATGAGATCCGGTGGGTATCAAGATTTGCTGCATTCCAAGAAGAGGAGAGGGAGGGAGAGTGCCAATCGCAGAGAGAGAGAGAGAGAGAGAGAGAGAGAGACGAGGGGGGTGGGGGGGATAAGAGATAGTTGTGTTTCCTTTTTTGGGATCGCGATTGTTGGGATTCTCCTATTCTTAGAGAACGCAAGAGTGGGTATGGTTGGATGCAACGTCCCCGTGCTGGGTTTCCTTCTGTGGGATCCCGGTTTTCTATATGCAACGACAGGCTAGGTTTCCAATTTGAGATCCTGGGTGCACGACTCGAACGGGAAAAAATCTTTTTGCAATGCAATGATGGTTGTGGATCCCGGATATTAAATTCACATAGCTCGAATGTAAACGGACGACTGTGGTTAAATCTGATTGGATGCAACGGATGGTTGTCGGGTTTCATACTTTGGTTGTTTAAATCGCAAGGCTCTCAGGGTTTAAATTGCATGGGGTTTCATCATTTTGTCTAGTCAGCTAGTTGTTCCATTTTGTCTGGTCAGTTTGTTCCATTTTGTCTAGTTAGCTTGTCGACCGCCGTGCCATATTATATAGATTTAGAAGCACAACGCATTTGCAATCCCACAAACTGATTACTAAGGATTTTTTTAAAATAATATTTAAAAAATAAATATTTAATTCAATAGCGTTTGATCGAAAGTATTTATCAGTTTTAACACTCTGACAGCCACATGATATGTCAGTGTCGTAAAGCGAGTTGCGAGATTTTTATTTCTTTTTCGTTTCAAGTAGAACCCTGTATTTGGATTACAGGGTTTAAATCCGGTATTTTGAACACCGAGTTTAACCGAAGCCCCTTGTATAACGTTTCCCTAATTAGCTGCTTCGTCGTTAGATTTTGGGTAAACCCAGTAGCCATAATACCGGGTTTAAACCCAGTAATCCAAATACCAGGTTCTACTTGAAACAAGAAAAAAAAAATCTAAACTTGCTTTAGGACACTGATATGGCACGCGGCTGTTAGAGCGTTAGGATGATAATTATTTTTGGTCAAACGCTGTTTGTTTAAATATTATTTTGAAAAAAATCCCTAATTACTATGCTAACGAATACGGCAGAGAGAATATCTCATTCACAGCTGGTGCACAGAATAGTAAAGAATCGTCTCTCATTCACACGGCTGGTGGAGCAGTTATGGTCAGATCTTGCCCTCGGGCTCGGAGGGACAGCCCCGACCCTTGTGATTCGTATGGGCCGGAGGACCTCCTCCTCCTCCTCCTCCACAACTCGACTTTCTTATTTATAATAATAACTGAAAAAAATACAAGAATGGAAAAGGGATACTCCAAATTATATAGAATTTATTAAAGGGAGAAATTCAGATTTTAGTAGAAGAGGGAGGGAGGGAGGGGTAAAACAACAAGAACCACACCAGCTTAATTAAGAAGAAGAAGAAAGAAAAAAAAAAAAAAACCCACAACTTCTTCTTCGTTGTTTGTCCCCCATGTCTCCACCCTAGCTCTGAATGTATGTGTTGTGGATAGTACGAGGTACTCTCTATCAAGACCAGTCGGAGGAGGAGGAGGGACGATGATGAGGTTGGGCGGCAACGACCAGGCGGTGGAATCGCCTGGTGCGTCCGGACCATGGGGACCGGAGCTTGAGCCAGAAGAGTCGCGGGATCCGGCGGGCGGCACGGAGCGGGGCCCAGACGAGCCGGAGCCTCCTGACCCCTCGGACCAGGGATCGGCGGGCCCTGGCAAGGAAGGCGCCGGGCTTCGGCTTCCGGGAGAAGTGGTAGCTCTGGAGAAAGAGCCGGCGCTTCTCCATGTACTCCGTGTGGCCCCAGAGGGCCATCACCTCCGGCCTGGACACCAGCGCCTCCACGGACATGATCGCTCTCCACAGATGCGCGAACCCCCGAGGAAAGCGGAAGGGGGGTGAACCTGGATTTTGATCCGAATCCGAAATCCGAATCCAATTGCTATCTCGATCACCAGGGTTTGATGAGAAATTTATACATATATGGCTGGATTTGTAATTTAGACCAACGTTGGTTGGTTGGATGGGGGAAGAAGAAGAGCAGCCGCCGACCTCTCTCTCTCTCTCTCTCTCTCTCTCTAGCCAGCCAAGAATCGACCGATCAGTTTGGTCTAGCTAACTTTCATCAAGATGGATGCTGAATTTGTTGGTTGATTGATCTTTCTTTAATAATTATTTATTTATTGGAAGAATACCGCCAAAAGTGGACGACGGGCGGCTTGGATGAGGATATTTGATGGCCAGTCACGTGATGTGGACCCTCCTCCCCCTCGCGTGCATTCGCCTCTCTCTCTCTCTCTCTCTCTCTCTCTCTCTCTCTCTCTCTCTCTCTCTCTCTCTCTCTCTCTCTCTCTCTCTCTCATTTTTTATAATCTTTTGGATAAATTACACTTTGCCCCCTAAAGGTTAGCTCAAAAACATTTAACCCTGCTGTAGTTTTTTTTATGCCAAATCGCCTCCTAAAGTTTGAATTGTGCTACTGAATTGAAGGGGACAAAATGTATTTTTTTAAACTATAGTGGGTTAAGTGTTTTTGAGCTAAACTTCGGGGGGCATAGTATAATTTATCCTATTCTTTTTTGAGCAATGTTATTCAGCCCCAAGGTTTT
Source organism: Chamaelirium japonicum (assembly GCA_947650365.1). NCBI lineage: Eukaryota > Viridiplantae > Streptophyta > Magnoliopsida > Liliales > Melanthiaceae > Chamaelirium > Chamaelirium japonicum. The sequence continues at coordinate 64,925,221 of OX393560.1, forward strand.
CCCCGGCCCAATTGATGTGGCAGCGTGCAACCGGTGGTGTAAAAGACTTAAAAATCGTTGGTGGGTTTCAACCACCAATTACAAAATTGGAAAAACCTTCGGGCTTAATAACATTTCTCTTCTTTTTAAGAGCCTCTGTATATGTATAATCAGTATGTCCCGTAAAAAGAAAAAGTGGGGGTCCTACGTTACATTTACTGAGTACGTCTGCAAAGCCGTTGGATGTATGGAATCGGACAGCTGTCATAACACCATTAATATCTTTCAATACCCTCTCCTTCTGGTCTAAGTCTCTTTTGTGGTACCCCTCCCAACTCCCAAGGAGAGGAATCATGGGATTCTCTCTCTCTCTCTCTCTCTCTCTCTCTCTCTCTCTATATATATATATATATATATATATATATATATATATATATATATATATATATATATATATATATATATAGGGGTGGGATCCGTTGACAACCCAAAATGGGAGGTAAATTTACCTCCCATTTACAACTCGCCAAAATCGTTGGTTAGAGGTTTCCGAATTTGCTGATTTTTTGTGAGGATGATCAACATGGCAATTTGATCATCCTCACAAAAAATCAGCAAATTCTGAAACTTATACGAGTGTCAAATGTGTTATTCAAATTAACGGTTCAAATAGACGGTTCAGAAACATTTGATTCAATCGGCGCCCTTAGAAGTTTCAGATTTTGTTGATTTTTTGTGAGGATGATCATTATGGCAAGTTGATCATCCTCACAAAAAATTAACAAAATCTGAAACTTCTAAGGGCGCCAATTGAATCAAACGTTTCTAAACCGTCTATTTGAACCATTAATTTAAATAACACATTTGATGCCCTTATAAGTTTCCGAATTTGTTGATTTTTTGTGAGGATGATCAACTTGCCATGTTGATCACCCTCACAAAAAATCAGCAAATTTGGAAACCTCTATCCACCGATTGAATCAAGTTAAAAATGGGAGGTAAATTTACCTCCCATTTTGGGTTGTCAACAGATCCCAGCCCATATATATATATATATATATATATATATATATATATATATATATATATATATATATATATATATATATATATATATATATATATATATATATATATATATATATATATATATATATATATATATATATATATATATATATATATATATATATGAGAAACAAGATGCTACCTTTGAAAACAGCGTTCTTCGCTGCTTTGATAGGTCGTCGATGGCTATCAAAGCCTTGAACGACGACAAAGGTCATTCGAACTCATAATCGGGAGGTGCTAGAAGTCACCGGAGGTGGTTGTCGGGTGTGGATGTCCCCGGAGGTCACCGGATGAGATGGGGTGATGAATGGACGGCTCACAATAGAAGTAGTCACCGAAGTCCTCTATCGGTGGAAGCCGACAGGTGATGTTAGCGGAGATCATCGGTGGAGATGATCAGAGGTTGTTTATGTTGATTTTTGCCAGAGATCACATGTGGCGTGGCCGTGGTAGGTTGTCAAAGCAGAAAAAACGCTGCTTTGAGAGGTAGCGTCCCGGCCCTCTTTATATATATACTAGTGCATGCTCGTGCCTGTCGGCACTGCAGCGGGCCGCCTTCGGTGGTAACACACCTGTCGGCACTGCAGCGGGCCGCCTTCAGCGGCAAAACATCTGTTGGCACTGCAACGGGCCGCCTTCGGCGGCAACACACCTGAACGTTTTTGGTAACAAAACACTTTCGACGACAACACCGACATTCATAGGGACACACATTTCCTCACCCATGCCGATTGGCACGAAGCGGGCGCCTTCGGTGCAATTAACTCCCCCTCCCCCTATAATCGATCAATCACAACTGTCTCTATTATAATGAATTTCTGGAGATCGACCCAATGATTTGGGACGGCCGAAATTTCAACATGTGGGTTTATAGCCGTTGATGCAAACAACGATCACGGGATGAACGGTCATGTTTAGCGCAGTTTAAATGGGTCAGGATTTGAAACTAAAGAGGAGGGAGTTGGTTGACGGGGAAATAGAGATCATGCGTTGATTTTTGAACGAATGGTTAGATCTATTTGGTTTATTTTTGTCCAATCAGCTTGTCCTAGTCAGCATCCGTTTTGTCTAGTCAGCACAAAACAGCCGTGCCATGTTATATAATATATATATATATATATATATATATATGCGAAACCTTGTACGAAACCAACCTAGAGGTTTCATAATTTGATGAAACTTGGTAGGCATACACTACAAGAAAGAGGGTCTTTACCGACGGACATTATTGTCACCGTCGGTAATAATACACTTTTTACCGACGGTGACTATAATAACCGTCGGTATTATAACTTCAATTTTTTAAATTTTTTTTGCACATTTATTACCGACGGTAAAATATTATTTGTCGGTAAAATTATTTATCCCGACAGTACATATATGTACCGTCGGTAAAATACTTTATGCCGACGGCTACATAAAATCCGTCGGTACAATGTCACGACGAAACTCAGGGTAAAAACCAAGCCTCTGAAAAAAAATGGAACCCTGAGTTTCGTCGGCGGTTTTTACCGACGGAGGTTATATTTCCGTCGGTATAAATAATTATACCGACGGAAATTATATGGCCGTCGGTACGATACCGACGGTAATAAAATGTCCATCGGGAAAATTGTCCCGACGAAACTCAGGGTAAAAACCGAGCCTCTGGAAAAAATGGAACCCTGAGTTTCGTCGGTGGTTTTTACCGACGGACGTTATATATCCGTCGGTATAAATAATTATACCGACGGAAATTATATGGCCGTCGGTACGATACCGACGGTAATAAAATTTCCGTCGGGAAAATTGTCCCGACGAAACTCAGGGTAAAAACCGAGCCTCTGGAAAAAATGGAACCCTGAGTTTCGTCGTATAGGTTTACCGACGGATATGATGTTTTCGTCGGTATAAAGATTATTTGTTCCGACGGCTATTATGTGTCCGTCGGTATAAATATTATTTATACCGACGGACTTAAACGTTCCGTCGGTAAAAACCCTAACCTATTTAAACTCAGCGCGATCCCCTTCTCTGTTCGATCTGTTTCGATCTTTCCTGCGCGCCCCGCCCCTCTCTCTCGCTCTCTCTAAATCCGTCCCCCACCCCGGTATTACTCGATCCTGCCCCGCCCCTCTCTCTCGCTCTCTCTCTAAATCCGTCCCCCACCCCGGTATTACTCGAATCGAGGGAAAGAGGAGGGGGTCCTGCTGGGTCGAGGGAGAAATCGAAAAGCTTCTGGGTGCCTCTTCCTTTCTGGTCTTGGCCGCTGACGAGGTATGGGAGACGACCCATTTCTCTCTCTCTCGCTCTCTCTCTCTCTCTATAATGGTTGGTAATGGGATATGCAGTGCTTGCTTAGATGATGATCAGACATATAATGTAGGGTTTGCTACTTTGCATATGTGAATGGATTTTCTTTTCACCCGATCGATATTTATTGGTAAATGCTCTCTTAAAATGTATTGTAGGGTTTGCTTGTTTGACAATGGTTTTTGCCCTTTAGGGTTTTCTATAATTTTTTTTTTTATTTTAATGTTGGTGAGCCGGATTCTATCGGGGTCGTTGCAGTTTGTATAATTATGTTATTGCTACCATGAATAGATTATGTTTGAAGTTGAATTTAATGTATTGGGTGATGGTATGTTCTTCGAATGTGATATTCGGTGTTCTTCGTTCGCTGATCCACCCTCCGAGTCCACTCGAAACTCGGCCGAGTCGACTCGACTCGGCTGAGTTTCGATTCGACTCGGTCCAAAACTCGAGTTTCGATCTGACTCGGCTGAGTTTCGATTCGACTCGAGTTTTGTCGGGTTTTAGCCGAGTTGTCGTGTCTACTCGACTCATTAAGGTTTCGAGTCGAGTCGAGTTTTCGTGTTTTAAAACATTGATTTTTATCCTATCAAAACTGAATTGAATAGGGGAATGAGGGGCAAAATGTAGTTTTTAGACTAGGGTGAGCGTCGGTTTTGTCGGTCGGTTTCGGTGTGGGTTTTGTCGGTTATATTTTTTTCGGTTTACGAAAAATCAAAACCGAAATCGAAACCGAAACCGAAATGGTCGGTTTTTGTCGGTTCGGTGTGATATGAGGTATGCTAAAGCCATAAATCTACTCGAGCGACAGAGAGAACCGTCAGACCCCAAGTGTTTACTTGATGAGGCTTCCTGACTTGTTGACTTACTGTCGCATAACTTTGGTGCTATGCCTAGCATTCGAACTATCAGCAGTTCAAATGCTGGCCAGCAACCCTAGGTTTACTATGTGACTAGTCTACTCATCATAATACACTCATCCATTAGGGATGTGGATGGCCTGTAGAAGTTTTGATTCGGTGTTCCATACCCGGGAACCGAAACCGAAATTGTGCGGAGTCTTATAACATTGTTTGAAATTATATGTCAGGTGTTGTATAGCCAGATAGACGAAGATGTCTTCGATCGATAAGAGTTGGATGCGTAATTCGAATCGCATGAGCCAAGAGTACAGAGAAGGAGTCAGGAAATTTCTGGATTTTGCATTTGAGCGTCTTGCACCGCTTGATGGAAAAATTGTGAGTCCCTGTATAGACTGCGGAAGGGTGATTAGGAAGGTTCGAGAGGAATGTGAGGTTGATCTGGTAATGCGTGGCATTGACATTACCTATACCCGTTGGTTCTCGCACGGTGAGGAGCTAGATGCAGTCCCCATGGCAGCTCACGGTGAAACTTCAAACACAGTGATCGCTGATGATAATATTAATACAGACGATGACGATGACATGCAGGGTATGATACATGATTTGCAAGGTGGAATAGGCCCAATATCGAAGCGGACAAGTTCTACAGATTGCTTAAAGATACCGAACAACCTCTATACCCGGGGTATGAGAAGTTTTCAAAACTCTCTTTCACTGTAAAGCTTCTTCATTTGAAGTGCCTCAATGGTTGGAGTAATAAGTCATTTAATATGTTGGTAGAGTTGCTGAAAGAGGCTTTTCCTATGGGTGAGACAGTACCAAAATCATTCTACGAGACGAAGAAGACAATTAAAGATCTCGGTCTGGGTTATGAGAAAATTGATGCATGCGTGAACGATTGTATGTTGTACCGGAAAGAGTACGAACATGCGCGGTCATGCCACATATGCGGAGCAACGAGATATAAAGAGACGGATGCCGAGTCTAGTACCAGTCGAAGGAAGAAAAATGTATCTGCAAAGGTTCTCCTATACTTCCCGCTCAGGGACAGGCTTCAGAGGTTGTTTATGTCATCGAAGACTGCTGAGCACATGAGGTGGCATGCACGAGAACGTACAGATGACGGGATTATGAGACATCCGGCCGACTCTCTAACGTGGAAAGATTTTGATCATACCTATCCTGAATTCGCATGTGAAGTTCGCAACGTCAGGTTAGGGCTTGCTAGCGATGGCTTCAATCCCTTTGGGAATATGAGTGTGTCGTACAGCATTTGGCCAGTTGTCCTAGTTCCATACAATTTGCCTCCCTGGATGTGCTTAAAAAAGCCATACACAATGCTCTCCTTGCTCATTCCCGGACCCAGGTCGCCTGGTAATGATATTGACGTTTACTTGCAGCCGTTGATTGAGGAGTTGAACGAGTTATGGGAAGTTGGGGCCGATACGTATGATGCCTCGTTGCGCCAGAATTTTCGGATGCATGCGGCACTTCTATGGACCATCAACGATTTTCCTGCATATGCCAACTTATCCGGGTGGAGTACTAAAGGAAAATTGGCGTGCCCTACATGCAATAAGGAGACAGATTCATTACGGTTGAAGAACGGAGGCAAGTTCTGTTATATGGGCCATCGAAGATTCCTTGGTGACGGCCATAAGTGGAGGCAGAACAAAAGAGCTTTCAACGGCAAGAAGGAACTTGCAAAGGCCCCGGAGCAGCTTTCGGGGGTAGAAGTCTTGTGCGAATTGGATCAGCTTGATGCCGTGGCACTTGGAAAAGGTAAAAAGAAGAGAACGCATGAAGATTCTACGCGTGAGCATGACTGGAAGAAGAAGAGTATTTTCTTTAAACTACCGTACTGGAGCAGCCTACTCTTGCGGCATAACTTGGATGTCATGCATATCGAGAAAAATGTGTGTGACAACATTATAGGAACACTGCTGAATCTCGACGGTAAGACGAAGGATAATCTTAAATCTCGTCTCGATCTTAAGGAGTTGGGCATCCGAAAATCACTTCATCCCCAAGAGATTGGGGATAAGTATGTGTTGCCAGTTGCATGCTACACCATGAGCTCACAGCAAAAGGCAGCCTTATGAGCATTCCTACGGTCTGTGAAAACGCCAGACGGTTATTCTTCGAATATCGCACGATGCGTGCAAGAGAACGGCCGAAAGTTGTCTGGATTAAAGAGCCACGATTGTCATGTTCTTATGTAGCGATTGTTATCTCTTGCTATACGTAGGAATTTAACCGAACAGGTATCCGGTCCGTTAATTGAGCTCAGCACTTTTTTCAGACAGTTGTGCTCGAAGGTACTTAAAGTGGACCAACTTGAACAGATGGAGAGGGATATTGCGCTCACATTGTGCAAGTTAGAGATGATATTTCCACCTTCCTTCTTTGATGTCATGGTGCATTTGACCGTTCACTTGGCAAATGAGGCCAAACTCGGCGGCCCAGTTCATTACCGGTGGATGTATTTTATCGAGAGGTGATCGTCTCGTCTCATTCGCACAATGTATTTGATCGTTCTTGATATATTCATCCAAATATTTTTTTCTCAAATTAGGTACTTGCGAATATTGACATCATATGTTCGTAATAAAAGTCGTCCGGAGGGATCAATTGCTGAAGGATACCTAGCAGAAGAATGTCTAACATTCTGCTCAAGATACCTACATGGTATAGACACGCGATTCAATCAACTTGAGCGGAACTATGACGGTGGTCCAATAGACTTCGATGGGGGTCTGTCTATATTTGCCGAAATGGGTAGACCTGTAGGAGGAGGCAAAACCCGTCGATTGTCTGTAGATGAGATTCAACATGCACATATGTATGTGTTGCGCCAATGTGATGAAGTGTGGCTATTCATTGAGTAAGCATTTTACGATCATTTACTCATTCTTTCAGTCCATTCATTAAGTATATGTGCTAATTATAATCTAATTCATAACCGGTAAAACAGGAAGCATAAAGCCATCATTAATAATCGGGGTACTCGAAATGCTTCCCAAATTCATGATCGTGAATTCCCATCGTGGTTCGAGAAACACGTAAGTATTCACATCATTACTGAATTTCATTGACATCCATTACCGAACAATAATTATGTGTTCATATCATGAATGTCATGTGGTTATTATAGGCACAGGAGCTGCACGACAACCACGATCCGCTGATGAATGAGGATCTCTGGCGCTTATCTTGTAGTCCTTTGCAAGACGCAATATCGTACGATGGTTATATCGTGAACGGTTATAGATTTCGGACGAAAGATAGTGAAAAATCACGAAGAACCCAAAATAGTGGGGTTGTCGTCAACGGTGAGCAAGAAGAATTAGAAAATATCGACTTCTACGGCGTCCTCAACGAGATTCTCGAGATTAAATTCCTTGGCCAAAATCGGATCGTATTATTCAAATACGATTGGTATGATGTCAATAATCGCGGGACTGGTTATAATGTCGACAAATACGGTTTTATCAGCATCAACACTGCCAAGAGATTGAATACCCAATATGAAGATCCATTCATTCTTGCCTCTCAAGCGCAACAGATATTTTACACACCGGATAATACCTCTCCAAGTTGGCAAATTGTAGTCAGGTCACCACCCAGAGATTTTTATGACATGGGAGACAAGGATGCGGGGGTCGTCGATGATGATTTGGATCCAAACCAGAATGATGAGATAATCATTGTCGACGCAGTGCACGACGAAAATGAAGATGTCGATAATATAAACTGGACAGCGAATGCAGATCAAATAATAAAAGAGGGAAACGATGAGAGTGACAGAGATGAGACAGAAAATGACTAGACCGTATGTAAATCAAATTGTTTCATATTTAAATCAAATTGTTTCATATATAAATCATATTGTTTCATATGTAAATCATACCGTTTCACCGATTCATATGTAAATCATACCGTTTCATATGTAAATCATACCGTTTCACCGATTTACGATCCGATCGATTCACCGATTTAGAGTCTAAGAGTTGGAAAATCATAAGTTAGCGTGTTTCGGATATGAAATAGGTTTGGATTCGATCCGATCGTCATCGGATCGGCATCCGATAATTCGAACTTGGAATTATTCCGTATTTCGGACTTGCGAGCGGGTTCTAATTGGATATTTGACCAATTTACGCTCCGATTCACCGATTTAGAGTCTAAGTGTTGGAAAATCATAACTTAGCGTGTTTCGGATATGAAATAGGTTTGGATTCGATCCGATCGTCATCGGATCGGCATCCGATAATTCGAAGTTGGAATTATTCCGTATTTCGGACTTGCGAGCGGGTTCTAATTGGATATTTGACCAATTTACGCTCCGATTCACCGATTTAGAGTCTAAGTGTTGGAAAATCATAACTTAGCGTGTTTCGGATATGAAATAGGTTTGGATTCGATCCGATCGTCATCGGATCGGCATCCGATAATTCGAAGTTGGAATTATTCCGTATTTCGGACTTGCGAGCGGGTTCTAATTGGATATTTGACCAATTTACGCTCCGATTCACCGATTTAGAGTCTAAGTGTTGGAAAATCATAACTTAGCGTGTTTCGGATATGAAATAGGTTTGGATTCGATCCGATCGTCATCGGATCGGCATCCGATAATTCGAAGTTGGAATTATTCCGTATTTCGGACTTGCGAGCGGGTTCTAATTGGATATTTGACCAATTTACGCTCCGATTCACCGATTTAGAGTCTAAGTGTTGGAAAATCATAACTTAGCGTGTTTCGGATATGAAATAGGTTCGGATTCGATCCGATCGTCATCGGATCCGCATCCGATAATTCGAAGTTGGAATTATTTCGTATTTCGGACTTGCGAGCGGGTTCTAATTGGATATTTGACCAATTAACGCTCCGATTCACCGATTTAGAGTCTAAGTGTTGGATAATCATAACTTAGCGTGTTTCGGATATGAAATAGGTTTGGATTCGATCCGATCGTCATCGGATCGGCATCCGATAATTCGAACTTGGAATTATATTCCGTATTTCGGACTTGCGAGCAAATTCTAATTGGATATTTGACCAATTTACGATCCGATTCACCGATTTAGACTTGCGAGCAAATTCTAATTGGATATTTGACCAATTTATGCTCCGATTCACCGATTTAGAGTCTAAGTGTTAGAAAATCATAACTTAGCGTGTTTCGGATATGAAATAGGTTTGGATTCGATCCGATCGTCATCGGATCAGCATCCGATAATTCGAAGTTGGAATTATTCTGTATTTCGGACTTGCGAGCGGGTTCTAATTGGATATTTGACCAATTTACGCTCCGATTCACCGATTTAGAGTCTAAGTGTTTGATAATCATAACTTAGCGTGTTTCGAATATGAAATAGGTTTGGATTCGATCCGATCGTCATCGGATCCGCATCCGATAATTCGAAGTTGGAATTATTCCGTATTTCGGACTTGCGAGCGGGTTCTAATTGGATATTTGACCAATTTACGCTCCGATTCACCGATTTAGAGTCTAAGTGTTGGATAATCATAACTTAGCGTGTTTCGGATATGAAATAGGTTTGGATTCGATCCGATCGTCATCGGATCGGCATCCGATAATTCGAACTTGGAATTATATTTCGTATTTCGGACTTACGAGCAAATTCTAATTGGATATTTGACCAATTTACGATCCGATTCACCGATTTAGACTTGCGAGCAAATTCTAATTGGATATTTGACCAATTTACGCTCCGATTCACCGATTTAGAGTCTAAGTGTTGGAAAATCATAACTTAGCGTGTTTCGGATATGAAATAGGTTTGGATTCGATCCGATCGTCATCGGATCCGCATCCGATAATTCGAAGTTGGAATTATTCCGTATTTCGGACTTGCGAGCGGGTTCTAATTTGATATTTGACCAATTTACGCTCCGATTCACCGATTTAGAGTCTAAGTATTGGATAATCATAACTTAGCGTGTTTCGGATATGAAATAGGTTTGGATTCGATCCGATCGTCATCGAATCCGCATCCGATAATTCGAAGTTGGAATTATTCCGTATTTCGGACTTGCGAGCGGGTTCTAATTGGATATTTGACCAATTTACGCTCCGATTCACCGATTTAGAGTCTAAGTGTTGGATAATCATAACTTAGCGTGTTTCGGATATGAAATAGGTTTGGATTCGATCCGATCGTCATCGGATCGGCATCCGATAATTCGAACTTGGAATTATATTCCGTATTTCGGACTTGCGAGCAAATTCTAATTGGATATTTGACCAATTTACGATCCGATTCACCGATTTAGACTTGCGAGCAAATTCTAATTGGATATTTGACCAATTTAAACTCCGATTCACCGATTTAGAGTCTAAGTGTTGGAAAATCATAACTTAGCGTGTTTCGGATATGAAATAGGTTTGGATTCGATCCGATCGTCATCGGATCCGCATCCGATAATTCGAAGTTGGAATTATTCCGTATTTCGATCTTACGAGCGGGTTCTAATTGGATATTTGACCTATTTACGCTCCGATTCACCGATTTAGAGTCTAAGTGTTGGATAATCATAACTTAACGTGTTTCGGATATGAAATAGGTTTGGATTCGATCCGATCGTCATCGGATCGGCATCCGATAATTCGAACTTGGAATTATATTCCGTATTTCGGACTTGCGAGCAAATTCTAATTGGATATTTGACCAATTTACGATCCGATTCACCGATTTAGACTTGCGAGCAAATTCTAATTGGATATTTGACCAATTTACGCTCCGATTCACCGATTTAGAGTCTAAGTGTTGGAAAATCATAACTTAGCGTGTTTCGGATATGAAATAGGTTTGGATTCGATCCGATCGTCATCGGATCCGCATCCGATAATTCGAAGTTGGAATTATTCCGTATTTCGGACTTGCGAGCGGGTTCTAATTGGATATTTGACCAATTTACGCTCCGATTCACCGATTTAGAGTCTAAGTGTTGGATAATCATAACTTAGCGTGTTTCGGATATGAAATAGGTTTGGATTCAATCCGATCGTCATCGGATCGGCATCCGATAATTCGAACCTGGAATTATATTCCGTATTTCGGACTTGCGAGTAAATTCTAATTGGATATTTGACCAATTTACGATCCGATTCACCGATTTAGACTTGCGAGCAAATTCTAATTGGATATTTGACAAATTTACGCTCCGATTCACCGATTTAGAGTCTAAGTGTTGGAAAATCATAACTTAGCGTGTTTCGGATATGAAATAGGTTTGGATTCGATCCGATCGTCATCGGATCCGCATCCGATAATTCGAAGTTGAAATTATTCTGTATTTCGGACTTGCGAGCGGGTTCTAATTGGATATTTGACCAATTTACGCTCCGATTCACCGATTTAGAGTCTAAGTGTTGGATAATCATAACTTAGCGTGTTTCGGATATGAAATAAGTTTGGATTCGATCCGATCGTCATCGGATCCGCATCCGATAATTCGAAGTTGGAATTATTCCGTATTTTGGACTTGCGAGCGGGTTCTAATTGGATATTTGACCAATTTACGCTCCGATTCACCGATTTAGAGTCTAAGTGTTGGATAATCATAACTTAGCGTGTTTCGGATATGAAATAGGTTTGGATTCGATCCGATCGTCATCGGATCGGCATCCGATAATTCGAACTTGGAATTATATTCCGTATTTCGGACTTGCGAGCAAATTCTAATTGGATATTTGACCAATTTACGATCCGATTCACCGATTTAGACTTGCGAGCAAATTCTAATTGGATATTTGACCAATTTACGCTCCGAAACATGCTAACTTATGATTTTCCAACACTTAGACTCTAAATCAGTGAATCGGATCGTAAATTGGTCAAATATTCAATTAGAACCAGCTCGCAAGTCCGAAATACGGAATAATTCCAAGTTCAAATTATCGGATGCCGATCCGATGACGATCGGATCGAATCCAAACCTATTTCATATCCGAAACACGCTAAGTTATGATTTTCCAACACTTAGACTCTAAATCGGTGAATCGGAGCCTAAATTGGTCAAATATCCAATTAGAATTTGCTCGCAAGTCCAAAATACGAAATAATTCCAAGTTCGAATTATCGGATGCCGATCCGGTGACGATCGGATCGAATGCAAACCTAGCTATTTCATATCCGAAACACGCTAACTTATGATTTTCCAACACTTAGACTCTAAATCGGTGAATCGAATCGTAAATTGGTCAAATATCCAATTAGAACCCGCTCGCAAGTCTGAAATACAGAATAATTCCAACTTCGAATTATCGGATGCGGATCCGATGACGATCGGATCGAATCCAAACCTATTTAATATCTGAAACACGCTAAGTTATGATTTTCCAACACTTAGACTCTAAATCGGTGAATCGGAGCGTAAATTGGTCAAATATCCAATTAGAATTTGCTCGCAAGTCCAAAATACGGAATAATTCCAAGTTCGAATTATCGGATGCCGATCCGATGACGATCCGATCGAATCCAAACCTAGCTATTTCATATCCGAAACACGCTAACTTATGATTTTCCAACACTTAGACTCTAAATCGGTGAATCGGATCGTAAATTGGTCAAATATCCAATTAGAACCCGCTCGCAAGTCCGAAATACGGAATAATTCCAAGTTCGAATTATCGGATGCCGATCCGATGACGATCGGATCGAATCCAAACCTATTTCATATCCGAAACACGCTAAGTTATGATTTTCCAACACTTAGACTCTAAATCGGTGAATCGGAGCCTAAATTGGTCAAATATCCAATTAGAATTTGCTCGCAAGTCCGAAATACGGAATAATTCCAAGTTCGAATTATCGGATGCCGATCCGATGACGATCGGATCGAATCCAAACCTAGCTATTTTATATCCGAAACACGCTAACTTATGATTTTCCAACACTTAGACTCTAAATCGGTGAATCGGAGCGTAAATTGGTCAAATATCCAATTAGAACCCGCTCGCAAGTCCGAAATACGGAATAATTCCAAGTTCGAATTATCGGATGCCGATCCGATGACGATCGGATCGAATCCAAACCTATTTCATATCCAAAACACGCTAAGTTATGATTTTCCAACACTTAGACTCTAAATCGGTGAATCGGAGCCTAAATTGGTCAAATATCCAATTAGAATTTGCTCGCAAGTCCAAAATACGGAATAATTCCAAGTTCGAATTATCGGATGCCGATCCGATGATGATCGGATCGAATCCAAACTTAGCTATTTCATATCCGAAACACGCTAACTTATGATTTTCCAACACTTAGACTCTAAATCGGTGAATCGAATCGTAAATTGGTCAAATATCCAATTAGAACCCGCTCGCAAGTCCGAAATACGGAATAATTCCAACTTCGAATTATCGGATGCGGATCCGATGACGATCGGATCGAATCCAAACCTATTTCATATCCGAAACACGCTAAGTTATGATTTTCCAACACTTAGACTCTAAATCGGTGAATCGGAGCGTAAATTGGTCAAATATCCAATTAGAATTTGCTCGCAAGTCCAAAATACGAAATAATTCCAAGTTCGAATTATCGGATGCTGATCCGATGACGATCCGATCGAATCCAAACCTAGCTATTTCATATCCGAAACACGCTAACTTATGATTTTCCAACACTTAGACTCTAAATCGGTGAATCGGATCGTAAATTGGTCAAATATCCAATTAGAACCCGCTCGCAAGTCCGAAATACGGAATAATTCCAACTTCGAATTATCGGATGCCGATCCGATGACGATCGGATCGAATCCAAACCTATTTCATATCCGAAACACGCTAAGTTATGATTTTCCAACACTTAGACACTAAATCGGTGAATCGGAGCGTAAATTGGTCAAATATCCAATTAGAACCCGCTCGCAAGTCCGAAATACGGAATAATTCCAACTTCGAATTATCGGATGCCGATCCGATCGAATCCAAACCTATTTCAAAACCGAAACACGCTAACTTATCATTTTTTAACGCTTAGACTCAGTTATAGATATAAACCATTTTTTTAACAAATACATGTTAATTGCAGGAGCAGGGCGGCGTCAGGGGATCGATGAGAGCACCAGCATTGGTGGTGGGCGGGCGTGGTTGAGATAGGGCGGCGTCAGGGGATCGATGAGAGCACCAACGTTGGTGGCGGGCGGGGGTGGTTGAGATAGGGCATGTATCATCTCTCAGTTCTGGATTGTGTAAATATTATTTTGTAATATGTGGTTATTTTTTGTTCTTGTCTATAATTGTCGGCCGGGTACTGTGGTAATATTTGATAATTTGCTGTAATTTTTTATCAATTTCGGTAATATTTTAAAATTTACGGTAATATTTTATAAATTGTGGTAATATTTGATAAATTATGGTAATATATTGTGGTATTGTTGTAAATCACAGGAATTAAATAACATTATTTAGGTAAATTTATTAAAAAAAAAACATACTTATTACCGACGGAAATTAATTATTCCGTCGGTAATAATGTTTTTATTTTTTTAAATTATAAATAATTTGCCGACAGCATATAATATTCGTCGTTAATATATTTATTATTACCGACGAGTAATATATATATGCGTCGGTAATATATAGAGCATTACCGACGGATATATAATATCTGTCGGTAATATATATATTATCGCCGACGGGCAATATATATATGCGTCGGTAATATATATAGTATTAACGACAGTACAATCCTAACCGTCGGTAAAATGCTTATATATTACCGACGTATTATTTAGTTTCGTCGGTACAAATATATTATATTAATTTTTAATTGATTTAATATTACCGACGGCTTTAATATTACCGTCGGTATTAATTATTATTACCGACGGTAATATTTGGTCCGTCGTGTTGTTTTCCCCAACGCCTTTTTTTCCGACAGTCAGCGACGGAAATATCTTCCGTCGCTATAAAACATTACCGACGGAATGTTAATATTACCGACGGATATTGTCCGTCGGTAATAACTGTTTTTTTTGTAGTGATGCTACCTATGCCATGTTGATCATCCTTACCAAAATCCATCAAATTCTAAAACCTCTAGAAATATCAAATGTTAGAATATTTACATTTATATATGTTTCCATGCATACGTTGTGCATTCTTTTTGTTTCCCTTCAATTGAGAAAGCGGAAATGATTTTCATTTATATCTCCATTGACTCATTTCATATCCCTTGTTCTTCAAGTGAGGTGAGGGAGAAAAAAAATTTTCATGTTCACTCCCTGTTCTTTTGAGAGGAAGGAAATTGATTGAATAATAGAGAGGAATGAAATTTGTTTTATCAGTTTATTTCCATTTGAGTTAAGGAAATGACAAATGGAATCGTTTTCCACCGACTTAAGCTGAAAAGAACGATGGAAACGAAAATGAAGTAAGCAAGTGGATCCATTTCCACCCAGAAGGAATACACCCGGTCATTATACTCATAATGTAAATGGGTTTTTTACAAATCGACCTCTATAATCTTCTCTATTTATATATAAGTCCCTATAAAGTCAATATTTAGATATAAACCTCTTAAATCA
Organism: Chamaelirium japonicum; assembly: GCA_947650365.1. Classification (NCBI taxonomy): domain Eukaryota; kingdom Viridiplantae; phylum Streptophyta; class Magnoliopsida; order Liliales; family Melanthiaceae; genus Chamaelirium; species Chamaelirium japonicum. The sequence goes on from OX393560.1 coordinate 64,940,986, forward strand.
TCTAATATTTACATATCAACCGTTACAGTTAGTTGCCATCCAAAATGAAGGAATATTTCTACAAGATTCCTTCATTCGGCTGTTATTTTATTAATCTAAATAGAAAATAACCGATTTACCCATGGCTTTAATTACTTATAATGATATATCTTTATTAAACATGGACTTAATCCAAAACAAACACAGACATAATCCAAATCCAACTTGGAGCTAATCCAGAGAATTTTCACATTGGAGGGGTATGTACAGAGTTTAGGTAAAATATCAAAGATGAAATCAAAAATATTCTCTCGGTTTGGATGTCAGCTAACTACAGGGGTTAATATGCAATGTTTGAATGAATTGAGGGGTTTGTATATAAATATGACTTTAATAGGGGTTTATATGTAAATAAAGAAGATTGTACGGGTCGATTTGTAAAAAACCCAATATAAATTAGCAAATAGGCTTCACAAGGTTTGACCATGCTTGTTTATTGTCTCTTCCTTTTTCGTTATTACATTGTTAGGTTTAAAAAAATATCAGCTTCAAGATAATTATTACTAGTTTAAGTCATACAGGATTGATTAGGATGATAAAAATAATTGGTGATAAATATAGAATGGGTACACACTCCATTCATGCACCCAATTAGGTCAAAACAAGTTTCTATCGACTGACTGACGTACGCTCACCACCACTACTCGATCTCCACTGCAGCACAATAATCTATTGCTGAAAGCAAGGGAGCTAGCTTCATAATACAAGTTAGTTTGAGGCTGTTGGCCGTCCGCATGTCAAAGCTAAGCCACCTGCGCCTGATTCAATCCTTACGTTGCTACAACTATAAAATAATCGGCAACGGTGTCTTAAGCATGAAGAAGAAGAAGAAGAAGAAAAAAAGAAAAAGCAATCTGGATGCTCGTTGACCTCTCCAGTATAGATTTAATCCCCATGCCTCGCCCTACACAACTAAACTAGAAGATGGTTTGTTCTTGGTGGTTTCCGCCCCGAAACTTAGAACCCAAGTTTCAGGCCATGCGATGCGACCACCACCACCGCATGGTAAAAGGGAGGAAAGAGGAAGCAGGAGGCGCAGCAGACGAACCACCAAAACCAATCCCCTCCTCCTCCCAACCATCCAAAAAACTTCAGAAATCAAACATGGAAATACCAAACTTGAATACACATTCGATGTCTCGCAACCAGAACCACCAATCACAAGACAGCATGCTGCTATTGTGTTCACCAGGGTCCACAAGCTACAACTTAAAGCTTGTTTCCCTCTGTCAGCATTTGGAACCATATTGAAATCATTATTTATTGAAGAAACAAAAAAAAAACACAAAAATATAGAAAACCACCAGAATAACAACCAACCACAAAAAACCAGCAAAACAAACAAATTGGCATCTCTTTCCCGGGGAGCAAGTCGATCGAATGGATGTAGGATCGAATAAGGATAAGTCATCGTTCGTGCTGAAAATTTTCAACTGTTGGTCCGACTATATCATATACGTATTCACAAAGTCATCGATGTAGCTCCGGATTAAGAAATAAAATTCACGGTGATCATGCAGCGCATGCCAAAAAGGATCAAAGAAATATGACTAGTAGGATAAGAACTTGATCAAACCATCCGATCATCCAAAATCGGTCCATATCCTAAAGGATGGACGGTGATGATACTTTGCCACCATGATCACAAAATAGTGTCAGTGAGTTATTTGGAGATTCAATATCAGATTCTAGCAAACTCCAGTACAAGACATGTTGAGAATATCTCAATGTGGGTGTTTATTAAATTGGGTTTAATTGAATTAAGGGAGAGAGTACTATACACCAAACCATGTTTTCCGCGGATCCAATCCCTATCAGAAGTGCCTTTTGATCATTTTACATATACGAGTGTGTAAAGAAGTCTACAGATTCATATAGGTGCCTTCTTCTATAAGAGGTGCCCCTTTGATCTGAAAATGTGCCTCTAATCACGAGACAAGTTTCTAAAGGGACACTTCCTTCTGAAATGACACATCCTGTTAAATGTGTCCGTTGGAAGTATTTAAACAAAGAAGGACTTCACACTTCTGGACACATCGAATCAAATCCGAATTGCTCCCAGTTTGGTGCTCTCTCTCTCTCTCTCTCTCTCTCTCTCTCTCTCTCTCTCTCTCTCTCTCTCTCTCTCTCTCTCTCTCTCTCTCTCTCTCTCTCTCTCTCTCTCTCTCTCTCTCTCTCTCTCTCTCTCTCTCTCTCTCTCTCTGTGTGTGTGTGTGTGTGTGTGAAAGTTTTAGTGTCAAAAAGAGTTCTTCGTAGTTCTTCTTTGTTGCTGAACACAGTTTTGTTGTATCCTGGAAGCAGGTTCTCAATCATCCCCTCGCAAACTCTATTTTAGTGGGGCAAATCAAGCTTTAAAGAAAGCGTATTCGATGCGTGCCTCAAAACCAGTGGTTTTGTATTCCATATTTTCCAACAATTTTAAAGTGTGATTTGAATGTAGTCCGAAACAAGCATGACGATCATCAAAGTGACGAACCAAGATATGGTGAAGTTGGATCTTTTTGACAGTTCAAACTTGACTCACTAACAAGACAAGGTGTGCCTCCTATTTTACTGCGTTGAAGATGTACTACATCCTAGATCCGACTCTCAAGTCTCTGCCTGAACCCACTGATGCCGACACATAGGAACAAAAGATCAGACAAAAACGTGAAAAAGAGGAATTGATATGTCGAGGACATTATGAACACGCCCTCTCTGACCCCCTCCACGACTTGTACACTGACATCAAATCAGCAAAGGAGGCCTAGCTCGCATTGGAGAACAAGAACAAGGCAGAATCAAAAGGGACTAACAAGTTTCTGGTTTACAAATATTTGAACTACAGGATGGAAGATGAGAAACCTATTCTCGCGCAAGTGTACGAGTTACAGATTAACGTCAACAAGTATCGAGTTATGAAGATTGAAATTCCTAAAACCTTCACAATAGGTACAATTATTTACAAACTTCCCTCAACTTGGAAAGAATTCAAGAACAAACTTCATAAAAATGAAGACTACACCATTGAGCAAATTCAGAAGCATCTCCAAATTGAGGAGACTCATACCTGTGTTGAAGAAGAGCGGACTCGGAAGAAGTTGGATAAATTATCTCTCGAAGACTCAAAAGTGAATGTGGTTGACAAGACCAGTTGTTTTGATACAAGCAAGAAGAACCCAAAGAAGAAGAACAAGAGGAAGCAACCAGAAAGTGACTCTACGAAACCCAAGGGTAACTGCTTTGTTTGCGGCAAAAAGGGGCATTATGCCCGTGAGTGTCGATTTCAAAAGAAATCAAAGAATGACACTAAAGAGTAAGGAAGCAGACTTGTTGGAGGACATCTTTGTAGTGGTGTCAATGACCCTGATGGTGGACAAGGCTTCTGGGTGGTGGCATGACACATGTGCTTCGGTACATGTTTGTCATGACAAATCTCTTTTCTAGACTTATGAAGAATTGATCGACATACATCATGTTCAGATGGGAAACGACAACCACTCAAAGGTTGTTGGCAAAGGATTAGTTGTGATTTATTTCACTTCTGGAAAAAGATAGCTCTTGTTCCTGACATGCGTTGGAACTTGGTGTCTGGAGATCATTTGGGGAAAAGTGGAGTCAAATCCGTGTATGATTTTGGCAAGTTAATATTGTCAAAGAACAATGTATTTATCGGGAAGAGATACTCCTGTGATGGGATGATTAAGCTGTGTATCAATGATGATAATAAAATGATTGGTTTTGCTTACTTAACTGAGTCCTTTTCTTTATGCATTATATATTAGCACAGAGGAATGCTACAGTGAGGTGAGAGCTCACTTAAGAAAGTGAGCTCACTTTCTACATGACCACCTTACTAGTTTCAGAAATTTATTGAAATTTAGAGGGTGTTGTCTAGGGTAAGATAATCATCCTTATCAAATTTCAAATAATTCCAAAACTTCTACGATCATCAAACATGGTAAGAAAAATTAACGATGACTAAGGACGGTCGATAAAGCTTCTACCATTTGATGACCCTAGAAGTTTTGGAATTTGTTGAAATTTGGTGAGAATGATCATCTTACCCTAGAAAACACACCCAACAAATTCCAAAACTTGTAGAGTGGTCATGGAGAAAGTGAGTCCACTTTCTCAAGTGAGCTCACACCTCATTGTAACATTCCTCTATTAGCACATGTTAACTATGGTTTAATTATAAAAGTGACCAAAATGGTTTTATTCCTGACTGTAATGATAACTCTAGTAAATGTATGCCATGTCCACAACTAAATTTGCTAAAAAAACTATTAGCACAAGTTGAAAGATCCTCTGAACTTTTAGACCTAATTTATTCGGACATATGTGGAGTAAATGGAGTACTAACTCGTGGTGAAAAATGATATTTTATCATTTTTATTGATGATTACTCCATATTCAAATATGTTTATTTTATTAGATCTAAAGATAAAGCACTTAGCATGTTTAAGAGAGATAAAACTGGAGTTGAAAATATATAAAATCAAATTGCTTTGTAGTGACATAGGTGGTGAATACTTCACACATGATTGTGATAACTTTTGTGAAAAAGCATGGAATTATTCACCAATGCGCAACACCTTACACTCCACAACAAAACGGTTTAGCTAAAAAGAAAAACTGTACTTTTGTGAAGATGACCAACTCATTGCTACTTTATGCTAAATTGTCACTCGACTTATGGGGAGAAGCATTGTTGATCGCTTATCATATTATCAATAGAATACACCATAAGAAAACTTTGAAGTCTCCTTATGAATTATGAAAAGACAGAAAACCAAATCTTAAATATTTCAAAGTGTGAGGGTGTTTATCCTACTATAGGGTTCCTAACCCTCATAGGATTAAACTTGGCCCAAGAGCACGTAAAAGTGCTTTGGTGGGATATGCATAAAAAAGTAAAGCATATCAACTTTTAGATTTGAAAACCAGAGTCATTGTAGAATCCAAGGATGTTGAGTTCTTTGAAGATAAATTATCTTCAAAGATAAATGGAGAATAACATCTCCTGAGCTGACTACAATTGAGAAAGACAAGACTATGAAGAGATCTATAGAAGTTCAAATTGAACCTAGAAGAAGTCAAAGATCTAGAAAAGAATCTAGAACCCGACTTTATGGATTCCCAAGCCATATCTTTTTTTGGCCGAAGGGGTAAAGAGAAGATTATTAGGAAAATTCCTATAAAAATGAGTTTGGAAGAAGACCCTACGACATTTGCGAAGGCATTGTCATCTAGAGATTCTTCTTTTTGGCAAGAGGCAATAACAATGAAATGGAATCAATTACATCTAATAAAACTTGGAAGCTTGTTGATTTGCCTCCTGGATCAAAAGATTCTAAACTAATAGGTTGTAAGTGGATTTTTAGAAGAAAATATAACACTGATGGATCTATACAGACTTTTCAGATAGACTTGTAGCCAAAGGATTTAGACCATGTTTTTAAACTTTCGATTTCATGTCTAGTTTCGGTATAGGCGAAACCAAAATTTTGAACTAAATGGTAGGAAAATTTCGACCTAAATGGTAGGAAAATTCCGAATTGGTTCAAAAGGGGGTATTTTGCTAGATTTTTTTTAAAACATTTAAATTAAACTCTTGAATTGTTTGAAAAAAAAACGTTACCAAAGCTTAACTTATTTATATAAATTTACATAAATTTATACTATTTATGTCACAAAGAAAACAAAATCATCCAAGTAAACTCCTCTTCACTCGCCGTCCAACTGACCACATCATTATTAACCCCTGAACCAACAACACCACTGTAACATCCGGTTCGTCAACCAGGTCCACTCAGCCAAGGTTTTAAATGTCATTTTCGGTGTCCACGTCCGTCGGCCAAAAAAAGAAATTTTTTTGTTTTTCGATAATGTGTCAGTGGAAAAATTGTAAAATGGAAAGACAAATTTCGGTGAAAATATTTTAAATTAAACTCTTGAATTGTTTGAAAAAAACGTACACCAAAGCTTAACTTATTTATATAAATTTACATAAATTTATACTATTTATGTCACGAAGAAAACAAAATCACGCATCCTCGCTCATCCAAGTAAACTCCTCTTCACTCGCCGTCCAACTAACCACATCATTATTAACCCCTGAACCAACAACACCACTGTAACATCCGGTTTGTCAACCAGGTCCACTCAGCCAAGGTTTTAAATGTCATTTTCGGTGTCCATGTCCGTCGGCCAAAAAAAGAATTTTTTTTGTTTTTCGATAATGTGTCAGTGGAAAAATTGTAAAATGGAAAGACAAATTTCGGTGGAAATATTTTATTTTTCGATCAAATTTCGGTGTTTTCGATGGAAATTTATCGTTTTTCAGCCAAATTTTGATTTTGTTCGTTTGATATGAAAAAATGGAATATGTCAGCAATACTTCATGTTGTCTATTATGAAAAAAAATCAAAATTGAGAAAAAATATAATTTCTTACTGATAACGATAAGCTTTGTTTTGTTGAAAAAGATAAAAATGCTTAGTGAAATTGTCTGGAAAAAGACATAATGTCAGATTTTGAAAGGGGGTCATTTCAGCCGACATTTCGTTATGTCGGAAAGAAATTTGGTACTATTAAAAATTCGATCAATTTCTATGTCGGACCCTTGAAAAAAAGACATTTCGGTGATTTCGTAGGAAATTTATCGACATTTGATTCCATGCTCTCAGCTCGCTTCTGCTGGGTCCGTCTCGAAGCTAAAGACTGCCCGCCTTATGCCTCAAGGAGCCTTAAGCAAGTGTATTTTTTAATTAATAAAATATAATAAATATATAAATAAATATGGAAAATCAAATAAAAAATAAACTAATAGAAAAATATTATGAAAGTTAATAGTTTCAAATTATAAATCAAAATCCACGATTCAACATCCACAACTCATAATAATAGTTAACCAAAATATTTTCATAAATTAGGGATTTAGCGATTCTTCCATAGCTTCAATCCTAATCTTAGAAATCTGAGTTAAAAGAAAAATTATCCTTCAACTATGCACATATATTCTTCAATGTGTCTAAATAGATCCAGCAAGTAAAAGTCAAGATCACCTTCTAATTTTCCTGGGATCAAACCAAAACCCCAACCCACTAATGCGAAGGGCGCCTCAAATCCAAAAGCCCACATAAGGGGCCCACCATAAATGAGGCCCAAGCCCATCTTAAAAAGAGGGTCAGTTGAGCCCAACCGCAAGTGGGGCCCATCGGCCCCTCCTATAAAGGTTCACGACCCCCCTCCCTCATGGTGGGTGCGGCTGGCCAAAAAGAAAGAGAAGGCAAAAAAAAGGAAAAAAAGGAAAAGATGGTAGTGTGGACGTTTACCCATATGTGGATCTGCACCAGCCCTAACGATCCAACGGTCGAAACAGAGGCCGGGTCGTCATCGATCAAGTGTAAAACCAAGCTCAAGCCACAAAAGAATAAAGCTCAATCAAGCCCATAACTACTTGAGACAGAAAAGAAAAGGAATCCCATGGTTATGAGGGATCAAATCACAAAAGATATGACCCAATCAAAGCTATAACTATCCGAGATAAAGAAGGAAATACAATATTAGGAGTTACAAAGGATCAAGCCAAGAAAGGGATAGATCCCAACTAAATGGCATAACCATTCAAGACAAATAAAAGGGATGAATCTTACTAGTTATGGGGAGAGATATTCAAGAAAACAAGAAGATACTACCATCTCTCTCCCACCCCTCCCCTTTGCCTATAAATAAATACAGGGGCAGCGGGAAGGCACAAGAGGTCGAATTCCAGAGAGGAGGAGACTTTGCAAAGAAGAAGGAGGCTCTGACGCTTGAAGCCTTGAAGACCAAAGGCTTTAGGAGGCTGGCCAAGCATATCCCTCAGGGGAATTCCTGCTTGACGGTATAGACTGCTTATACTTCATGGATGACGAGATTGTTAATTGGATGTGATCAATCAATGTATAATTATAATGAAATTACATAGCATGCCAGCAATTGCAAGGAATTCAAATTGGTGTATAAAGCATAATTAACAGTAACAAACATTAAAAGCAGCAAAATTTAAACCCAGTAACAAATCTTATGTTTGTTCTATATTGAGCAAGAGAGACCTATGTGAGACGGACAGATACCTATGAGAGAAGTGCTTCAATGGAAGGAGTCACGGGCAGTAAGACATGAAGGGCAAGTCTGAGCGATGCAAGCGATTGTTCATAAAAAATCAGTATATATTGGACAATTCTGCATTATTTAAGCCTGGTCAACAAAAAAAATCCAAAAAATAATTCTGCTGCATGTAACACAAGATCTACCTGATCTCTGTCATAACTGTCAGCATGAGATTAAAATGTTTAGTAAATTCTGCCTTTGAGCAGCCAAAATGATGAGAACCCACAACTATGAGCAGTCTTCAACCCGATAACCAATTATTCGTTAGAAACCAACCAACCATTAATTACTATAGCCTGTGACAAGATTGAACGCATGTGCCCTACAATTTCAGTCCAGAGTGAATGGCGACGACACCACCGACAAGGTTTTCATATTCCACCTTCTGAAACCCTGAATCAGCAATCATTCGAGCAAATGTCTCCTGCACAACCATAAGAGACAGAAGAATGCATTACAAAGAGGAAGAACAATCAATAATAAAAGGGAAGATTATTAGTCTGCCATCACTATACTGTGACCACGCAAAGAAATACATATAGCACATGCATGATCCTATGTTTGTGAGTAAGAATAGTTGAGGAAACTATAACTTTCCCAACAAAAGTCCATCATTTCATTGTATTCAACAATCAATTAATGAAACTATTCCTTCTGATGAAATCCCATGAATACACCTTATTACTATGGAGACCTATATAGTATATATGATACATCCATGGGCTTATGTATCCATCTGCATCTATATATGCAGTACAAAAAGTGGAAAATGCAGAATCAACAACAAAACGATTAAGAAAAAAAAACAGGGATGCATGTATATTTGTCAGCTGTTATCTCCATGTGCATTCTTATGGGCAGAAATATCTAGATGCAAGAGGTTTTTCTCACCTGGGTAGGGAACCGGCGTATACTCTCGACTAAGTATTGGTAAGAATCTCGGTCACCCGCTACTAGCTCTCCCATGGCTGGAATGATAGAAAATGAATAATAATCATATCTGCAAAAAAAGGATGTAAAAGCTCAGAGAACAACTGGAGAAGGGAAATGCCACAAAAAAGCAGGCATGCTCACAAACAAATAGAAGTTTGCATCACAAATGAAGCCCTCAGCTCAACAGACCATTAGCAATCACAAGTAGGATTGCTAATTGTGCCACACTTGAACAAGCTGACCATGGTTCATGCTACAATTAGTTTACATGAGGGAGTCAACCTCTGCTCGAGTCTAAACCGATCTAAGTTTGCCACATTTATGCTTAGTTTGGTCTATTTCATGTTTAATTTCGAATTTCAAAACAAGACAATCTTGGAAAGTAAATTACAAGGTATTAGTATATAAATTTATATAATAACATATGCACGTGAGTTTATAATATATTAAATAATATGTCCACAATTTAATTCCAAGCCAAACTTGAGCAAAATTCGACAAGCCATGCTCCTAGAGTTTGGCTCGCAGTTAGTTTTGAGCCAGGTTCATACATTCCGGCTTAGTTTGGACCTTTAATTGAGCTGACATAGAGAGCTGAACTCGAGTCAGCTTCATTCAATTAGCACCCATAGTCACAAGTCTTCCATTCAAGAAGAATTTGTTGAGGGTTTGATATTAGAAATGCAGAGAGATGAAGATATATTGAAAAAGGTGCATACAAAATGGCAAGCATCAGAACAACAGCAACAAGAAAAGATGACACCATTTGAAAATCCATGACCATTTCAAAGTAATCATGAATAATTTGCAAAACAAATTATATATGAATAGTTTGTGAAGAACTCAATCCAAAATAAATTGATATTGCTGATTAGCGCATCGTAAATATTGTCATGAGAATGATACTTCACTTGCATTAAATTAAAGTTATTTGGTTCAGCATCAGAGGTTCCTCGGTATCTCTAAAGAGTCAAACATGAAGAAAATAATGTAACAGAGCATATAACTCTCATGGTTATAACTTATGTCAAGAAAACTCACAGTTCTTTAAAGAGGGGGAGTTCTACATGACTCAGTTCCAGGCATAGAAATCTGCCTCCTCGTTTTAGTACTCTGAAAATTGTAAAAACAAATCACAGCCATATAAGATAAGCAACATATATATATATATATATATATATATATATATATATATATATATATATATATATAGGGAAAAGGGAGCCTAGACCTGAGGTGTAGCATCGTTGTTGCACCTCAGGCGTAGTTTACCATCCTAGAAGTTTTAGAACTTGGTGATTTTTGATGGATGTGTTCTCTAGGGTAAGGTGATCATCCTCACAAAAAATTAATAAATTCTAAAACTTCTAGGGTCATCAAATGTTCAAACTTTTATCGACCGTTCACTGTAACATTTAATTTTGCCTAGCATATTTGATGACCCTAAAAGTTTTAGAATTTGTTGATTTTTGGTGAGGATGATCACCTTACCCTAGACAACACATCCACCAAAAATCATCAAAATGCTAAAACTTCTAGGGTGGAGAGAGAGAGAGAGAGAGAGAGAGAGAGAGAGAGAGCTGTTATGTTGAGCTGCGGTAGGAGAAAATGAGATGCAGGTATTTTGGCCCCCCTAGAAGTTTTGGAATTTGATAAAATTTGGTGGAGGTATTGTCTAGGGTAAAATGATCATCCTCACCAATTTTCATCAAATTCCAAAACTTCTAGGGGGATCAAATGGTTGAAGCAAAATCTGCAAATTTTAACGGTGATTGCGGACGGCAGATTTTACTTCGACCATTTGACCCCCCTAGAAGTTTTGGAATTTGGTGAAAATTGGTGAGGATGAACATCTTACCCTAGACAACACCCTCACCAAATTTCATCAAATTCCAAAACTCCTAGGGGGGTCAAAATACCCGCAGCTTACTTTCTAAACCGGCAACTCACAGCTCACTGTAACATTCCTCTCTCTCTCTCTCTCTCTCTCTCTCTCTCTCTCTATATATATATATATATATATATATATATATATATATATATATATATATATATATATATATATATATATATATATATATAGAGAGAGAGAGAGAGAGAGAGAGAGAGAGGATACGGGGTATAGGCTAGCGGCCTATTTTGGCGAAATGGGCAGCCACCCATTTGATGCCCCTAGGATTCTTAGAATGTGCTGATTTTTTGTGAGCATAAGCATCTTATCTTAGATAGAACACTCACAAAAAATCAATACATTCTAAAACTTTTAGGGGTATCAAATGTTATATTTCAGATTAACGATTACAACGGACGTTCGATAAAACTTCTAACATTTGATGCTCCTAGGAGTTTTAGAATATGCTGATTTTTTGCGGGTGTTCTATTTAAGGTAGGATGCTTATGCTTACCAAAAATCAGCACATTTTACAACTCCTATGGGCTTCAATTGGGTGGCTGCCCATTTCACCTAACTAAGCTGGCAGCTCATTTTCCGTTTCCTATATATATATATATATATATATATATATAAAAGAATTGGATGAAATCTTGAGGAACAAACATTTTCATTCTTAGTTCACAAAATATCTTCCAAAAAGAGAAAGCTTGTAGTAATGAGGTAGCCCTTGACAGTTTAGGTTATGATTAATTCACAAAAATATTCAAACCATTCATGATACGTAAAACAAACTCATCCTAGCAATTGTCCCAAGCACTGTTCAAAAACTCGAAACTCGGACTCGACACAAAAGCAGGTCGAGCCGAATAAACTCAATCCAACTCGACCGAGTTTTATCCCAACTCGTCCTACTACGCCATATAACTCGGCTCAAAATCTGGCCCAGTCGAGTTGACTCGGTCAAAATTTTACCAAGTTTTACAACATTGGTCCAAGTCAAGAAGCTTTCTGAACTTTCTAAAAATTATGACCAATGTGTTATTTAGAATCTTTACTATGTTCGCCGGTGTCTTGCATTTTCTAGAATGGAAATGCCCAGATCAACTTTTGCTTATAATTAGTGCCGTAGAGATGGAATAAAATTCCTTATATCAAATATTGCCTTATACTCTCTTCACCTAAACTCTTCTAGTTCCAAAGGGAACCTTTGAGGGTTGCTCTCCCGGACCGCCAACTGGACTTCTAGATTGCTTGCTAGGACCTTTTGAAACCAAGCTTATGGTTTTGCGTCAGGTTGATGCTTGATAGTCCTTTGGAAAATTCTTGCCAATATTTTTGGGGAAGCTTCTTAATTAGAGTTGTGCTTCATAATTGACCCATCTTGTTGGGAAAAGGCTTGGGTGATGATGGTTGTGACTTGTGATGATTACGTTGCATTTTCTAGAGTAAATTAAGCATTTGAATAGATGTGCACTGATCAACTAGACCAAAGTGGCATGTCTAAAAGAATCTAAAACTTTCACCTGTATGCTTCTGTAAGGGCTTTCTCAACGTGTGTTACATTTCTGATCCCAAAGGCGATAGTGTAACCATCCATTGACCCATCTTCAAAACTCAATGCTTCTGCATCTCCCTCCACCCAACAAAGGTTGCGGTCCTCACCAAGCCCTACATACCAGAGACTGACTTCATATGCTAGGAAGAACAGGAGAGCAACACATGTGATAAAGGTTAGATGAGAAGGAAAAATGTATGGTTTAGCATTCAAACCTCTCTCAATAGCACGCTTCTTGCCAACATTTAACATATTTGGGTTGATGTCACATATGTATATTTGTGTTTCTTCAATCTCAGCTAGGCCATCCTGTATAGCTCTATGATTAACACTATTTATACTTTCAAGGACACGAAAAGCAACATCACCTGAAAACTTCCATGAGTTATGGCATCAAAATAGCTAATATTTATAAACAAGCAAAACCAGAAAAGTAAACTAAAGAATATAGATTCTATTCAATGCATCAAAAAAAATGAAAACATAGTTACAGTGAAAGATGTTGAGGTAAGATAAAATGAGAAGGAATATTCAGTTATTTGCACATGAATTTCATTAGATGAATAGGAGTAGTAGTAGACGCACACTCAAGAAAGATTGTAAGTAAATGATGAACGGCATTGTGGCACTTCATTTGTCACCACCACGGAAGGATGCCACTGAAAGCAATTTAAATAACAAAGTGCATATATCTTTGAAAATGATACATTGGAGACATGCTTTAAGACAATGAATATGCCAATACAAGTGATAGGAAATTTTGGGATGTACTTGATAGAGATCATACTTCTCTTATATAAGAAGGAAAACATAAACTAACTTAAGTTCAAACACTATATAGAAAGTCGTACCGGCTCTGGAAAGAAGTTATTAGCAACTATAATGGAACAAAAAATAGGAGCACGCCCTGAGAACAAATTTGGCCGTCTACTAAGAGATCGAACACTCAGACCATTTCTTGGTTCGGCATTCAATGGAAATGATATATAATTAAATGAAAAAATTAAGATACGATTTTTATAAATTTAGATAAAGCATGGTAATATGCAACAGTAGGAAATTTTCACAAATCTAGACAAGAAATTTGCACCAACTAAATATATAAGCAGCATTCAGGGTTTGCATGAGGGAGCAATGACAAAGTGAGTGGCCATCTATGAAGCACAGACACGGGTACGGCGACACGACACGACACGACACGGCGACACGATATTTCTTCAAAAATGAAGGACACAACACGGCTAGGACACGGCAATTAATATTTATTATTTTATATAAATAATATATAATACATGAATACTACATAAAGATGCTTAATTTAGAAGAATAATTCATAAAACATGCTCCAATTAGATGGGAAATTACTTTATGGTTATGTTTAAGAAATTTCAATGGTAGCACAATACCCAATTTGACAACTACTAAATTTTTTCTTTTGGTAATTTCAACGATTCCGTCTAATCAAAATTGAATTGAAGAGGGCAAAATGAAGTTTATTTACTATGGGGTCGGGTTTGGCACTATGGGATACTCACTAGAGGCCATAGTTCATAGGTGGCCATAGTTCCAAAATGCGAAGATTTTGGAAAGTTTTCATTCTTCCTTTCTTTTTCCTTTGACATACCCATATCATTATTTGTATACTACAAGAAGGCATGCAAGGTTCAAGATGTAATCCTTGACACCTAACACAGAATAGATGCCTAGTTTGCCCACTGATCAAGGATTAAAATACCGGTCGGTACGAACCGTACCAGGCGGTTCAAACTGGGAACTGGTGCGAACCGCACCGGTATTTACGTGATATCGGCCACAAGTGATAAATCGCCTAAATACTGGTCGGTTCGACCAAATACCGGTTCAAACCGGCCAGTTTGAACCTGCATACGGTCAATGTTCTGAAAGGCTCAAGGCGCACATGAGGCAAAAAGGTCTCCTAGAGCCTAGGCGCAACTCAAGGAGCACGCCTGATTGAAATAAGACGCATATATATATATATATATATATATATATATATATATATATATATATATATATATATATATATATTCAAAACATGCATAACTAGACTAAGAAAATGAATCTTAAGACAAAAGATAAATTGTATACATCGTTGTTGCAACAACACAAATGTTGTAGCCTTGTAGGTTTGAATTACGGCTCTAAATAAACTATTTAAAATATATTAAAATCTTCAAATATGTATAGTTCAAATTCAATAACCAATTATAAGATATCAAATGTGATATTATAGCAAACAAAAAATAAATAGTGAATGATTGAATGTGTTATTTCATTCGTGTGCTTGTGCACATGCTTCTAAACCAGTATAAAATGTGCAAATCGAGAAAGAAAATAAAACTCATTAAATCTTGTAATAGTTGAAATAATATCAAAGTCATCAAATCCAACCCACAATTGCTCATATGGTCCTCCCCAAGAACTATAACAAATAATTTTGAATGTAAATAATATTCAATCAATGTGTCAATATTCAGACTACTGTAATCATGAATCAAATCTACTTAATAACTTAATCATATTGCAAAAAATATCAATTGCAAGTACATATTTGCACATGGTTCAACTAGACGTGCCTTTTTTACGCCTGGAGCCTAGGCGCGCGCCTTTCTAACAGAGCTTGGCCTTGTGCTTTTTGAGGCGCAGGAGGTGAGCCTAGTTGAGCCTGAGCCTAAGCGCATGCCTAGAAGCGCCTTTAATAACACTGATACAGTATACAACATGGGTTTGGGGGTTTTCTTCATTCCGATTGCATTTTTTTGTGCCTCTTTCTTTATTTCCACATGAGGTGAAGCTTCAAACAAGCTAGATTTGAAAGATTTGAAGCCCAAAACTAGATTTTGAATATCAAATCACATTTGAAGGTAAGTTTTCATCATTTTTTTTTTCCTTTCTTTTGTTGTATTTTTTTTGAAAAAAAAACAAATAATTGTGGTGAAATTGTTGATATGAGCCAAATCTAATATTTGAATACCATCAAAGTTTAGATTTATAAGATTTGAAGCATCATCTCCAAATTTGCATGAACAGTTTATGTAAATTTGGGGGGTTTGCTTATTTTGACAAGCCAATATCAAATTGAAGCTAGCTTTTTACTAAGAATGCATAAAATTAGATAAAACAATTTTTAATATGCATTAATTTTATTTTTATAGCAGTCATTTTTTGATTTCATATATGATATTTATTGTTTTTTTTACAAAAAATACCAAAAATGTGCTTAAAGTTATATAATCCAACACATAAAATTCAATACTAGCTAATCCCTAAGCATAAAACTAGGCTAATTCAACACATAAAATTTAATAATTATACCAAATTCTATAATTTAGAATCATAAAGTGAATACAGTGACTTTATAACTTAAAAGGACCGGTTCATACCTATAACTAGTTTACTAATGGAAAAAAAAACATCACAAATCAGCATTTTAGATTACTCTGGATTTTTTTGTTATTTTTTCAAATTTTTTTGAAACCAAAAATCAATTTACACCGGTTTGGACCGGTTTAGGCTGATACATGTTCGTACCAACCGATTCGAACCGTTTTTTTGGCCGGCCGATATTTTGTCCGCGATTGATATTTTTATTCATGCCACTAATATAAGGTCTTCAAAAGGGTTTTGAGTTTTGGTTGAAACCAATCCGTTTAGGTTGTTTCGGATCGTTTCGGCTGGGATGGGTCCCAAAACCCTCCAGGTTTCGGGTTTCGAAACTCAGCACTCAGAAAAAACAAAATTGGGTTCAAGATAATGTGTATTTCAGCAAGGCAGTTTGACATCCATATTTACATAAAAATAAGTAAATGATCTTTATGTTCTTCATTTACTTTAAGTTATTTTATATAAATAAGTAAATACCCCCCCATTTGGATTTAATAAAAATATCAGAAAAATCAAAATCCAAAAAATTCAAAATGTAATTTTCTAGTTCCTATACAAAATCAGACTGCAACTTTTGCTAAAAAAGAAAGTTCGGTGAAACAAAAACCTTATAATAATTTTCAACCGAAAAAAATCTTAGAAAATCTAGAAGCATAAGATCAACTTAAAAATCAAAAGACCAGTAAAATATTTTGAATCTATAAAAAATTTATTTCACAAGACCTTTTTTTTCCTCTATACAGCCAACATTTAGAATCGCGATTTTTCAGCTTTTTGACAAAAAGTCGGAGTAAAGCAAAATCCCTACTCTTTTGAAAACAAGACCAATATGAAGTGGGTACTAAGTTTTGCATAGCATGTGGCCATAAGGGTTGGACAAGGAGCATCTTTTTTTTTGAATGGAGACATGGAGGACATACAGTCGTTATAATTTATTTATCACTTAAATGAAAGAAACTATTTGAATAATCCTAGCTAGAAACAATGGCCTAATGTGACCGTACCATACTAATTCTACCTATTGCAAACAAATATCATGCACAATACAGTATCAATCTTGTATTTGACTTATCGTACATAAGTCGTGTTATACAGTGTATACATTGATTCTTTTAAGGTCTCAAGAGGTAGTCAAATGCGTGATGAGTTCAATCTAAAGTTGTAAATCTGTCAAGGTTTGTGGGACAACTCAAAAAGAGGATCGAACTTTATATCCTATCAATTGAAAATGCATGATTGTCCATTGTTTTCATTATGGCGCTTTGCCACTGAAATGATCACTATAAATATAAGATCTCATCATTTTTGGGGTATGAGCACCTCCAACACTATTATCCTCAACAGTACTACTGATGAGAGCAAGATGATGATAGCAGCGATGCACAATTCAATTCTCTTCACCACAACATGTGGACCTGAGTGTTGGCTTGATGACGTGAGTCATCTTTCGAGTTCCTTCGGACTAGTTATTGTATATTTTGTTTCTTTTCAAATTTATAGTAGCTATGTATTTCTATTTTAACAGTAGTTATTAGGGGTGCACACAGTTTGGTTTGGACCAGTTCCAGGATGAACTAGAAACCGAACCTGTCCTAACGGTTCTCAAATATTTGGAACCGGAACCGGACCGTGGGAGCATGGAACCGGATCGGACCGAACCATATAAAACCGGTTCGGTTCGGTTCTCCGGTTCCACTAGTTTTTTGTGCACCTCTAGAAGTTAGAATAGGTCCATCATTGGAGGATATAGAAATTTTAAAAAAAAATTCAAACCCGAGGAAACAATAAGTAATCATAAAGCCAGATACATGATACCCTTGAATGATGCATATACATGAACTGGTTCGGTTCGGTTCAGTTCGGATAACCGGCACCCAGAACCAGGAACCGAACCGGTCCCCTAAGGGTTTTGCACTTTGGGAACCAGAAACCGAACCAATCCTGCTAGAAACCGAACCAAACCGTATGGTTCGGTTCGGTTCTCCGGCTCCACCGGTTTTTTGTGCACCCCTAGTAGTTCTGCTTGCAATTGTATTGGTTGGGCCAGTGCACGTGAAATCTATATGATTCTTCTATTAATGTCCTAATCCTTTTTTTTATTGATTTTATAAAATTTTCCTACTTTTTTAGATTTTTTTAATTTTAAAATAAATCGAAACCGAAACTACTGAAATTGTTGATCCCGACAGAAACCATTTATCCCGTCTTGGATCGAAACCGAAACCGATCATGAAAACCTTGATCTTTAGGTGTGTTAGTCGCATTCAATGAGGTGGAAATGGAAAAGAACATTAAAGTCCAATTCTGCACTGAAAGTAAGAATGGTTGCTTTAAATAGTAAATGTCAACTAGAACAAAGTACAAAATGCAAAATGCAACTAGACTGGAATACATATGAAGCAAGTCCACTCAAAATTGATGGATACGAGAGATCCCAATGTGATTGATAGTATCATCTCCATTACGCTAAAAGAATGGAACAGTAACCAATCCCAAACACAAGAAATAAGGCTCCATAGTTATGTTAATGGGTAATAAAAGAGGTCGTTTGTATTAAAATGGCATGGACAAAGTCAAGATACATTTTTGGTGTTTTAACTTTTAAGTCATCCTTGCATGATAGTGGAATGTGGAGGAAATCTTTTATAAAATGGCAGAAGAAATGACCTTAGATGAGGTAAGTCTATTGAGACAGAGACCTTGTCTAACCAGGAAACAGATGCACAAATGGGTATTTAAGAGTACCAGGTGCATAAACAAATCACAAGGTGATAAACAACCAAGTGACATAGTAAAATTATGTTCAACAATGCTAGAGATGACCTTTAGTAGAGCTAGTTTAATCTCTAGAGCCTTATCCTATAAAGCATTCCTACGCAAACCACGTTTAGCCATTGGTCCTACAGTTGTCTAAGCCAAGACTATATAGTCCATGAATAATGTCAATAAGGTGGGGTCCTCTGAATTTCCACAATCACCTTTATCAAACATATCTTTGATTTTTTATCAGATAGAGAAGCATAGCCTGCATTTTCTATTAGCTTGAGTTAAAGAAACAATCCCTTCTCCAATAATAAATTAAGAACACAAAATTGCAAAAGTTCTGCAAAGAATACTCCATTTCTCGTGTCCACATATCATTTGTCCAATAAAGTTAATATCTGAAGACAGTCTTTTTCTCTTTCCGTTTTAAGGTGAGGGAATGAACATTGACTCATAACCTTATAGCATATAATTCAAAGATGTTGATCTAATGGCAACATAACCTACCCGTCCCACCAGCCACATCAAGATGCTTCATTCCAGGAAAAGGAAACAACTTCGAAATCAACCTGAAAGGTCATACAGCAAAAAACTTCAAAAACAATTAAGCCAGAAGATATTTTAGATGCATAAAGTCAATTTCAATATGATTTAACCTGTCCTTCCATAACCTATGCAGTCCAACGCTCATGATATCATTCATAAGATCATAGTTTGAAGCAACATTGGTAAAGACATTACCAACCAATTTACTTTTATCTTCTTCTCGCACTTCTTTAAATCCTGCAATGGAACTCTGATTTGTAAGGGTCAGTCTCAGAAAACAAAGGCAACAAAAAAATGCATATTCTCAACTAAATACAAGATATTGATCAACTATAGCAGGAAGCCAGACTTCATACAACTTCAATATCTATATTTTGTAAATGGATAAACCCCCGTAAATGGATAAACCCTAGGCCTTGTATGTGCGCAAAGAAACATGCAAAATTACGACAAACAACCTAATTCAGCAAGCAAAATATGATACACAGTATAAAATGGAAGCGCATGCCAATCTTCAATCAGCTTTTCTCAAAAAAAAAAAAAAGCACAAGAAAACAGAGGTGAAACAGTTTTTCCAATTGCTTTGCCAAATTGCATTCCGATCTTCAATCAACTTTTCTCAAAAAAAAAAAAAAGCACAAGAAAACAGAGGTGAAACAGTTTTTCCAATTGCTTTGCCAAATTGAAGTCAATGGAAAGTGGTAAAATCATTTCCAATTTCACTTTTTGAAGAACAAGAATTCATTACTAATGTACTTCTAGTATGATGCATGGGATGAAATAAACTTGAATCTGAAAGTCTTCTTAAAAAAATTAGGAAGCCCAATGTGTTGATTTTTATTATGGCCCACATAGCAAGCTATCGGCCCAGTGGATAGACTTATTGGGCTGGGTGTGTCCAAGTCATGGTTGGACTAGGACTCACCATAAATAATGGAGGTTATGATTAAACCCCCTAATCGTGTGGCCATCCTAGCACGTGTGCAGCCTCCTTAATGGAGTGGGAGACCTATATGCATACTCCTTTATAAATAAGCAATTTTTAAAACACGGGTATCAGTACAGGTATCGATAGCCTCTAACCGAGTCGTGCCGGCCAATACGGATCGGTATCGGGCAGTACGATCGAAGCAAGTACCGATCTGCTTTTTTTTCAAAATTCAAATAAATTTAGAAAATCCTAAAAATTTAGGAAAAATTCTAAAAAAATTGATTGTTTCCCACTATAATTGGGTTTGGTATAGGTAAAAGGTGATTTTCGTAGCTTACATGGTTAAAATGTCTTCTACTAGACTTTATTGGTAAGCGAAAATGTGACAACAATGATGATTTTAGGAATAAGAGGTTGGATTTAGCTTATGAATTGTTTGCTAGGAAAAAAGACGCTTCTCTGCAACAAACCAAAACATTATAATAAATATTCTTTCTCATCAATTATATTATCCATAGAAACCACTTTTTAGAATCATACTAGTGGAGTGTCCCAGACAGTCAAACTCTCAGTAGGTGGAGTACTTTCTAGCCGGAAGACAGATGTTTAAACCCGAATATTTCAATGGTCAAAATAGGATTGTAGCAGTCAATGTTCACCAAAGATAATACAACCAAGAGGATTCCTTGGTCATGAACAAGGCTTCGTTAAAGCGAGTTATGTTTCATACAAAACATTTCAGGAGTTACAAAGCTAATACTGATAATAAAAATATTACCAGACGTTTGAAACCGAAGGAAAGATAGGTTTTGGAAAAATGCAAAGCAAAAAAGGACACATTGGCAGTCTAGAATATCTAGATGACGATAGTTTTCAAACACTTCAAAGAACCCTTTGGGGTGAAATTTCATGAAATTCACCGAAATTTCGGTGACATTTTTGTGTGTCAGTGCTTTCGCGCAAAATCTCACAATTTTGCCACAGTTTTAATGTCGCTCGATTCTGTTAATAGGATTTCGTAATATTTTGTATCAGGGATTTATAAAACCAACTTATTTCGCAAAATTTCACGATTTATTTCAATTTTTAGTTCCTTGCTTTCATCTTTCTCTAGTAGTTTTTTTTAGTTGTAGTAAGTTCCGTGATTTTTTCATTTCCATGGTGAAAGGTTTTCCATGTAAAACCCATTGTGTGTTCTTCTTTATGTGTAATTTTCTTTCTGATCTCAACCCACCTCGATCTTTAAGACTTGTGTGGTAGTTCCCCGAAAAATCACTCACAAGCATGACTCAAAAAACCGGTCGATACCGGTACATACCGATTTTGGCCGGGCCGGGACTGGTACCGCCCCCTATCCCGATACCTGGCCGGTATCGGCGTACCGGTCCATATCGGTCGGTTCAAGCTGACACCACTGGGCAACTGGTACGAACTGATACCGACCGGTACAGTTTTTTTTTTTTTTGGGTTTTTCGCCTCAACCCGTATTGGTCGGTACTGGGTACTGGTACGGCACAGGTCCGGGGCCGACTGATACACTCCGTTAAATGAATTAATGATAGTTTGTTCAACAAAAAAGAAATCATACAATGAAATTGCATGTGGGTTGATATCTGAATCACTCTTTAAAACAGTTGGATTATATGAAGGGTGAATTGCCCATTATTTCTCGAACAACCTTCTACTTCTACAGCTTCTATCTCATTGTTTGTGTGAAGCAGCAAGGTGACTGAATTTAAGTAAGCCAATAGGGTTTCCAGCATCACGAAATCTACATAAATAGAGAGAGAGAGAGAGAGAGAGAGAGAGAGAGAGTACCGAAGCTGGTGGCATGCGTATGGAGAAAGCAAGCGCGCCTTAGTGGAGAAGGGGGAACAAGGGATCGGAGTTTGATCGCGAGCCTGCTTGAAATCCTTCTCAACGCCGCCATGATACGATACGCGTGCCCCACCCACAGGCGGACCAAGGAATTTTCACAGATTCCGATGACGCCGGACCCTTCGGAGCAACAATTCCATTGGGTGATAAAAAACAGAGAAGTGGGAGACGGCCGGAGGAGGAGGAGGAGGAGGAGGGAG
This sequence comes from Chamaelirium japonicum, assembly GCA_947650365.1. Classification (NCBI taxonomy): domain Eukaryota; kingdom Viridiplantae; phylum Streptophyta; class Magnoliopsida; order Liliales; family Melanthiaceae; genus Chamaelirium; species Chamaelirium japonicum. The sequence goes on from OX393560.1 coordinate 64,963,269, forward strand.
TCACGGAGGAAATCGGTGTCATTTTATTTTTTCTGGACCGGCAAGGCAGCCAGAGGACAGGCGCTAGAGCAATGGATCCAAGAGGTCCGAAGATCGAAACGGGGGATTGCACGCTCAGGCACATCGGTCATGCGGGAAAACCCGACGAATGGCCACGATCATTCGCCCTTTTTTAAAAGAGACAGCTAGTTGGACTGGCTCTCTTAACAATAACTCCAACAGCCTCCATAGGGCATAGGCTCCTCAAAAAAAACAAAAAAAAATAAAAAAAGCTCAATCCGCTGCCATCACCCACTTTGGACTTTAAGGAGGCTCCTCAAAACATCAATCACACTCCAATAGCCTCATTCAGAGGTTCCTCAAAGTGAGAAATGGAACGGTTGGTGATACATTGATTATGTGGCCCATGTTTTTTAGGAAGCCATAAGGGAGGCATCATTCGTGCCTCGACAAAGAGAAGCTTAATTTGTTCCCTCACCACCTCCCTCATCGATAGGGAGCCTTCAAGGAGGAAGTTGGAATTGTCATTCCCCCCTCCTCTCTCTCTCTCTCTCAAATACTAAAGGTATGATTCTGCTTTTTTTTGTATACCTAGATGGTTCTAATTTTTTTTAACATTTTCAAGATTTTGAACCAGCACAAATCGCTTTTTTTATAAACCTAGATTAGATTATGATTATTCAATTTTATAGTTATAAACCTAGATTACTCTTTGTTTTTCTAGTTTTACATTTTCTTTTCGCAGCTGAACATGAGTAAAATATTTAACAAGACTCTGGGTTACATAAGACAATTGCATCCTGTTTGGTTCCTTGCACTGGAACATACGCAGTCAACACTTCTTGTTCTCGACCGTTTGGTTCCGTGTAGTTGCCCAAAACTGACGCAGTTGAAACTTCCGCCCAGTCGATTTCTTATAAAAAATGGTGTAGCTGGAACAATCAACTTTTTGCTACATGTTCCAACTACAGCAGTTGCGGCACACGCATTCCAACTACGATGAACAAATTAGGCCCTTGGAGGTGCCCACTTGACACGAACAGAAAGTTGAAGCTCCATGTGATCGCAAGCAACATGCCATGCTGATGGATGGAAGAGTACATGATGGAAAAGAGTCTCCAAGTTGGAAAATTGGATCGGAGTAGAGAAGGGATTGGAGGGAGAAGAGGTTCAGAGGCTTTAAGGATGAAGGCGGCGATAGAGGAATGCTTGGAGTTTTGCTACTACAATTGTTGGAGAAGATAAGATGAGACTATACAATTGAGGTTTGAAGCAAGTATCAGATACGCTTTATTTAAAGTGTTACTCGTCCTATCTCACAAAAAGAGACTGTTGTAGGGTTATGAGCAAATCGCTCCTAGGATACGACAAACTTTCATGGTTTTGCACTAAGCCAAAATGAAGAAACCACTCTTGAAACAAGAACACAATTTTCAATAATTCTGACCAATAGTTGTTTGTACGAGAAGAGAGATGGGCTCTACTTCTAAATGCTCTTCATGTATGGTATGGGTCTTTTTTTATAGAACCCGAGGCATCCCTTGATTGTCAATGGGATGCACTAGTTCACCAGCCAACGGGTGCAAGAAGCACGTATCCCTTGGCCCAACTGCAAGGCCACTTAGCAAACGGGTGCTCCAAGCATCTTTTAGGCCAACCATCTAGTCCAACCACACTTGGGTCGACCGACTCACTAGTGCTAAGTGTTAGAATTGAATCATTTTATCAGAGTCGCAGCGAAAGCAAAAAATAGATCCGAGGATCTCTTGGTGTATGTTTCATTACAATCAATTCCACAAAAATAATCTACATGTAAATCAATGAACCTAGCATATGTGCGGACACCTTAAAGGCATACTACGATCTACGAAAGATATGCATGCATCTAGTTAAGTCTTTAGAATCATCATACCTTGTTGATCTTTGATCCGAGAAGAACAGAACAATCGTTGATGATGAATCACACGCAAATGGAGAGGGAAGCTGTCGGATAGCACCTTGTCCTTTGCGAAGGAAGGAACCCATGATGTCTTATTTTCTTAGTGCAAGGACGACGCACCGACGAAGGATGACACGTAGCGAAGTTGATGGCGTGCCTCGAAGACCTCCTCTTTCTCTTTCTCTTTTTCTTTCTCTTTCTTTTTCTCTCTTCTTCTTCCTTCCCCTTTCCTTCCTCCTTTCTTTCTCTTTCTTCTTCATCCTTTTTCTTGGCCGAAACCACAAGGGGAGAGAGGAGGGTCGGATTTCTCAAGGGAGAGGGAGAGACATTAGGGTTTTTTCCATTCCACTCTCCTTAAGCCTTTATAGATCGGTCACCAAATGGCTTGCGCTAGCACAAACCACTTGTGGCCGGCCTTATAATAGTCACAATAAAGGGGGCTGGATTTCTCCAAGAGGAGAAGGCAATGGGTTAGGGTTTCCCTTATCTCCATGACACCTTGGACAAAAACGATCTTTTGTCGGGATACTACTGGTAGAGAGATAAAGTAAGGTACCCTTGTCGGAATCGAGTTTCGTTAGCAGCATTGAGCTTCTGGAATTATTTTGCTTATTTTAAGATTCATATTCAATATGTTCTGAGCCATATTTCATTATTTACCCAAATACCCCTATGGCTCCTTAACCCATGTAAATTAGGTTCTTAGTCTTTGAACATACGCTCCATTGTGCTACTTCGCATCTAATGTGTCCAACCGGGTCGAGGAACAATTCCTATACACAACGACAAGGTGAAACCTTCAGGGTTCTAGATCACTAGCTCCAACCAGATCCATGATTAATTATTCCGATGACGTACCAAAAGTTTTGCTAATCAATCCTAATTCGATTAACTCATGTAGCCACCCAAAGTGCGACACGAGTTGAACTCTAGTGAACCTAAACTTATGTTACTCCCTCGTAACCCTATTCTCTACTATACTCTGATAATCTCTAGTCCCTCATGTTACTGGTGCCATGATTTGACTCGGGTGGTGGGGAGCATCGTCAGATCCTGATGGATCATATGACTAGGATTTGATGACTTATCATCTATAACACCATACACCTTCCGATGCTATGCTTAGCATTCAGAACGACGTCAGTCATACTAACAACCACCAGACGTAAATTAATTGTGTAGATGGGCTGACTCATCAAAATGCACACATCTAACTCTGGACGTTGGATAACCTGTAGGGGTTGCATGCCACTCTAGCGCCAACCGAATAACCTAACATACTATGGTATTGGATTATGATAGATCCACACATGTTGGTACATCAAAGCACCACACAACTGATTGGCTCGGTATACATGGTCTCTCAGGGTTAATGACAGATTATCTAAGTAGTAAGACGATTTATAAACTAGTATCTGAATCACTGATCTGTGCACCGTCTTGGTTCCTGTTTAACACGATCATCGTGCTTAGTCAAGTGAATAGGAATCCAACGTTCCCGTAGTAGAGACTTCACCATATTCTCTACCTGTCAATAGCTTATTCACTGTGAACGACCAGCATCACCAAAACTATGAACTTAGTTCTAGGTCTACACAAAATCGGTCCATTGGGTCTCCTAAGCATGGACCTACCATGCACCTCAGTGGCGTACTGTATTTTCTAGGGTTCTTTATTATATATTAATTAACATAAACCAAAGCAGTATTCTAATTAGAGCAATAACCAAAGTCATCTTTATTAATGTTAATACAGAAAATCCACGCTCAGGACACATGAGCTACAACAATCTCCCACTTGACCTAGTAAGGAATAACTGTCTTAACTCCCATGATATTCATATGCTTCTCAAAAGCCATGGTCGGTAACGCCTTTGTGAAAGGGTTCGCTATATTATCTGCAGATGCCACCTGAGCCACTGTAACCTCCCCATGCTTCTATAAATCCCAGACAATGTAGTATATCTGCTCAATATACTTACTCTTCTGGTTATATCTTGGCTCCTTAGATTATGCTATTGCTCTACTATTGTCTCAGTAAAGGATAATAGGATCTTGAGCTCCTGGTACACATCTTAAGTCTGTTAGGAACTTCCTGAGCTATATCACCTCCTTATTGCATCACACGCCGCAACATACTCAATCTCTGTTATCAAATCTGTGATGCATCCTTGCTTCATGCTTTTCCAACTGACAGCTCCTCCTCCAAACAAAAATATAAACCATGATGTCGATCTCCTTGATTCTGGATTCACTGCAAAGTCATAATCCATGTATCCAATCGGTGTTAGTTCCTGTGAAGAGTAAACTAAATCATAATCTCTTATTCTATGGAGATACTTGAGTATACTTTTCACAGCAGTCCAATGCCCTAGACTCGGGTTTGACTGATACCTATCCATCATGCCTATTGTATAGCATATATCTGGTCTCGTGCACTATATGACATATATCAAACTCCCTACAACCAAAGCATAAGGTATCTTCTACATCTCTGCCCTCTCCTCAAGAGGCTTAGGACCCTGATCCTTGGATAACTTCATTCCATGTCTGAATGAAACTAGTCCCTTCTTGGAGTTGTGCATATTGAATCTAACCAAGATAGTATCTATGTAGGCAGATAATGATAGAGAGAGAATCTTGGTCTGGCGATCTTGAGTTACCTTGATTCCCAAAACATAACTCGCCTCACCCAGATCTTTTATTTCAAACTAAGAGGATAACCACACCTTCACTGTAGATAATATTTCAACATCATTTACAATAAGCAAGATATCGTCTACGTAAAGAACTAGAAAAACTACTGCAGTATTATCGCTTCTTATATAAACACATGGTTTATCCATGTTCTATTCAAATCCATAAGACTTGATGTCATAATCAAAACGCATGTTCCAACTTTTGGATGTTTGCTCAAGTCCATAAATAGACCTTTGCAACTTACATACCAGATTTTTCTAACCCTTATGATAAAGCTGGAGGTTGAGACATATAGATGTCTTCTTCCAAATCCTCATTGTGGAATATAGTCTTCATGTCCATTTATCATATCTTCCAATCATAATGGGTTGTAATGGACAAAAGGATCCAGATAGACTTAAGCATAGTTGTATGTACTAAAATATTGTCAAGAGGCCAATCAATCGAAAATGTGAACGTAGAGGCCGAAGAGTGAGCATGTGGTTGATTTTTGGTATAATCCGTGGATAGTTTTTAGTATGAAAAATAGGTCGACTTTTGGTATGATGATGGTCAGTATTTGGTGGGATTCACGATCAGCATCATGTGTGCATCGAATAGCGGGGGTTAGTCAAATACCGACCGACCTTTATGACAGGTAAACACTGGCCGACTAAAGTGACATCAACGGCTATGATTCACCTTCAAACAAAAGCCATGCACCAGCCATGGGAAAAGAGGGGTAAGGATATCGTTGCCATCAACTCCCGTCATCATTGCAGAGAATAAAAGATGTGGGGACCATCACTTCTTTAATGTGGGAATAGTTGGAGCATCAAGTGGCAACCATCGATCGGTTAACCGGTCGGCCAAATCAAGGGCTCTTGATTAAGGGTGTTATTATCAAAGCAACCCTTTCAAAGTAGGGGTTAATCACTTGGAGGCCGTCTGATCATGCATTGGGTTTGATATCATCGTTGAATCTTTGAATGTAAAAGGGAAGCAGTCATACACCACCGACCGACCGACCGACTACACTAACAACTAGCCGGCCATGCATGAAGGTCGGGTGCTCCCCTTTGGGACCAGCAGCACCATGGGGACCCGGCCGGCCGTGCGTTTCGTGCCGGTCGACCGTGCACAAAGACACCCCCCCCCCACCCGAATCGGTTGTATACCGAAGACCCAGTTGGCCGCGCGTTACGCGCCGATCGGCCATGCACGAAGACCCCCTTCCCCCAGGCCGGCTGCATAGTGAAGACCCGGGTGTGTACCTCGGCGGTGAACCATGAGGCAAAACCCGCCCGGCCGTGCACGAAGACCCCTTCCCCCTGGGCCGGCTACATAGTGAAGACCCGGGTGTGTACCTTGGCAGTGAACCATGAGGCAAAACCCGGCCGGCCGTACATTTTGCGCCGACAGGCCATGCACAAAGACCCCCTCCTCCTGGGATGGCTGCATACTGAAGACCCGGTCGACCGCACGTTTCGTACCGGCCGGCCGTGCATGAGCAAGTCTTTCTCCCCTGCAACTGGATACACCCTGGGAGCCCGAAGGAACCGGCCGGTCATGCACTACGAATCACTTCGGATGGAGTGAGACAGCCGTACAGTCTCGATATTCATGTAATAAACTCGCGCGGAGATCACGCATCCTGATCCTGTGGCAGTTACTTCCGATAAACCCGGTCGAGCAACGATCATAGGAAGGAAGCTCACGTTCCAAGATTCCTGATCGGCTGGTAAGGCACGTTTCACCAGCTGTTCCCACCCAGTACGTACAAGATGACACGTCGCTCACTCATGAGACGGTTGCACATATTGCGTAGGCACGTCGTCATTACCGCCCCGTATGGAAGGGAACAACTGTCAACCCGAGGCACTATAAAAAGGGACCTACCCCTTCAGAAGAGTGGATCCGAATTCTGGAGGAGATGCTGTCCAATTCTTTCCTGAATTTTTGGAGCTAGAGAAAGAGGATTGAGAGGTCAGTATTTTGGGAGGTCGGTCCTCTCTGGGTGTATTTGGGTCAGGGTGAGCGTTTGTACTGTAGTTTCATTATTAGTGTATTCTCGCCCCACCCCGTGGTTTATTTTCCTTCAACGTTGCGAAGGATTTTTCCACGTAAATCTGGTCCATTTCGTTTCTTTGGTTTATTAGATTGTGCATTCCAAGTGAACCACCCGATCCCAGAAAAAAACCCCCCACAATAGCCACTGGAGAAAATATTTCATCATAGTCGATCCCTTCTCCCTGGGTGTAACCCTTAGCGATCGACTAATCTAGCTTTGTAAGTCTCAATAGTACCATCTGGATCCCTTTTTATTTTATACACCCACTTATACCCTACAGGTTTAATATTGTGAGGTGGTGTTACAAGTGTTCAGACCATGTTTTAGGACATCGATGCCAGTTCTACCTTCATGACTTTCTGTCGTGCTGCATGGTTAGAGGATACCATCGCTTCGTCGTAGTTCAGAGGATCATCATCCTGAAACTCTGGATCCATCAAAAAGGCTTCTCCAATATATCTATCAAGATCTCTTATAGTCCTCCTACTGCGATGACCCTGTGGTGGTTCTATAGGAGTCGATTCTACAGTATTGTTAATCTCAGTGGTATCGACTCCTACCATATTTTTTGTCTGCGTACTCTATTAGTACCAAGCAATTCTTTAAGAGTTAGTTTACTGGTGAACTTATGATCCATTAAATAATCCTGCTCTAGGAATACGACATTTGTTGAAACGATGACCTTTTTATCCTCATGATTATAAAACAGGCCACCTTTCATCCCTTTTGGATAACCCATGAACAGACACACCTTAGTCTTTGACTCCATCTTATCTCGCTTGTCCTTCCGCGCATATGCTAGATAACCCTAAATCCTAAAGTGTTATAGGCTCGGCTTTTGTTTTTACCATAACTTCCAAGAAGTGAGGAGTACTGACTTTGATATAAAAAAGTACAAGGTGTACATTGCCGTCTCTAAGGAATACCCCTAAAAACTAGGTGGAAACGATGCATATCTCATCATAGTCCGAGCCATGTTTAACAAAGTTCAGTTTCTTCTCTTAGACACACCGTTTTATTGTGGTATCCCTAGTGCAGTCAACTGGGATACGAACCCATACTCAGCATGTACCTAATAAATTCATCTGATAGGTATTCGCCTCCTCGATCCGATCAAAGGGACTTAATACTTTTACCCGTTTACTTTTTCTACTTCAGTTCTGAACTCCTTGAACGTATCAAAAGATTCAGACTTTTACTGTATTAGGTATACGTACCCAAACCTCGAGTGATCATCCGTGAAGGTGATAAAATACTCAAAGTCTCTTATAGCATGGACACTTATGGATCCACATACATCAGTGTGTACTAACTCAAATATCTCTTGAGATCTGTTATCTTTGGCTTGGAAAGTTCGTTTGGTCATTTTACCTTCCAAGCAAGACTCATATGTCGGTAAGCTTTCTGAAATATCTAGACTTAAAAGTCCAGTCTTGACAAATCTATGAATCATGTCTAAGGCTATATGTTTAAGCCTTAGGTACCACAGGAGTGTAGGTTATCTGAGGGATTTTTTCTTTTAGATAAGTTAACCATATTATAGGCTTCAGTTATGTTATCCTACTTATAAGTGGAGTTAATTATATAGAGATCATTATATATCTTTCCCATACAAATAAAGGAACTATTCAATTTAATTGATATACCAGAAGCATCAAATAAAATTGAAAAACCTTTATTATTTACTAAAGAAATAGAAATTAAGTTTCGTCGCAAGGACGACACATAAAGGGTATTTCTAAGTCATAAACTTCTTCCATCAAAAAACTATAGGATGGCATCTCCAACTGCCAAAACCTCTGCCATGGTCTCAATCGCCATGCTTAGGATTATCTCCCTATTACCCAGTTTTCTTATCTCCTTGGACCCTTACAAATTATTGCAAGCATGGTTAGGGGGTGTTAGTCAATTGGGATTTTGAAATCATTATTCAGGAGTTCGTGGACTTGCAGTCTTTGCAAGTCCGCTGACTTTTTTTAAAGAGTCTCTAGGTTTTTTTAGGAGTCTACAGACTTTTTTGAGAGGTCAACGGTCTCATAAATCCCTTTTTTAGTTCACGTGGGATTTTTGTTGTAGAGTTGGACATAAAATCTCATTTGACTAACATATTTGAAGAACAATTTTGATGAATTTTGAAGGCCTAATATGAAAAGTATTAATACGTCCATTAAAAAAATGTACAAGAACAATGAATCAAAATTAAGCTCGATTTAATCAACATTGCCTCTGCCATCCAAGATTGCCTCACCACGTTGGATAAATAGTTTGACCAATTTTTACATAAGTCAAATGGTAAAAAAAATTAATATCAAAGATTTTAGTAATTTTACATATAGAAATTGATATATTTTTTATAAATAAGATCATATTTCAAAAAAGATTACCAATTGTATCATGCCAAAAGACTTTAGCATACCATCAACCAAGGAGGTCATTTCCACAAATAACATACAAATTGCAAGTAGCATACTAATTAAAATAATGAGTCTAATATATATGATCGAGGAGGCAGGTGTCACGACGGAGCCGGATGGGCATCACGATCGGCACCGGACGGGTGTTACAATCGGAGTCGGACGTGCATCGTAATCGAAACCGGACGGATCCAGAGGGTCTCTCTCTCTCTCCTGTATTTTGTTCCGACCGGGGGGGGGGGGACGAAAGGAGAGGGCGGTCGAGAGGGGTTGGGTATACCCAAAGAAGAGGAAGGAGGGAGATAGAGAGATATCTGGAAGAGGAGAATGAGGGTTATTGGGGATTCAATATTGGCTTCCACTATCACGAGCACGGGTGCTAGGGTTCCGAGAGATACCGATGATCCTTTTCAAAAAGAAAGTCTCACATAGGGGATTTAAAATTCCACCTTTGAGGTGGAACTTTTGATGGGCAAAAAGTATATATATTTGGGTTTGTAAATCCCTTTTGTTATGAAGTCATGGACTTGTACCATGATTATTGACTAACGCCTAACGTAGGAGTCCATGGTCATAAAAAATATTGACTAACGTCTGGATCAGGAGTTCACGTTGTTGACTCCGCAACCACTAACGCTTAAATCTACAATACCAGAAAGAAGTTCATAACCACTACTAATGTAATCCTAAATACAAGAAACTCTTCACCAAATCCTAATTGACTAACACCCCCTTAGTGGAACCAGAATCCACAATTTATAAGACTGGAGAACAACTGGATGTAACAAGGGATTCCACTATTGAGATAAACCTATCTCAGCCTTCTTAGGAGTCGTGCGACAGTTACCCTTCTAGTGCCCTTTTTTACCACATCGGAAGTATTTTCCTTTGGGCTTTGCCGGACCATCTTGCTTAGGAATCTACAACTGCATCTAGCTCACCTTCATGGGCTTCTTAGACTTATTTTCTGAACCTTGTCTTTAGTTTTCAGAAAAGACTTCTACTCTACATTCAGGGATTGGGCACCTGCCTTCATCCCATCCTTTATCACTTGGAGTGCCACTAAGAGCTCTGCTTTAGTTATCTTCAATCGGTTAAGGTTGAAGTTAGTAACGAAGCCCTCAAACGTTCTTGACAGAAAAGAAAGAAAAATATCGGTCTAGATTTCAGTATCCAAGACGACATCGAAGAAACTAAGTTTATTCACATAACCAAACAGTTTCAGCATATGATCCCGAACTAGAGTCCCCTCTACCATCTTCGTGGATACCAATTTCTTGATTGTCAGGTAACGAGTCATCCGACTACGACCCTCGAACATTTTCTTTTATTAGAACATCAAGTCTGAAGCGAATGACATATCTTCGAAGTGCTTCTAAAGGACGGTCTGCAATGATGCCATAATATGGCACTTGTACATCTCATCAGCTTCTAGCCAGTCTTTCCATTCCTTCATCTGGGCCTCAGTAGCACTTGATCCAGGTATGGCCGGTTGAGGGGTACTTAGGGCAATCGTGTGCTTGCCAACCCTTAGGACGAGTATTAGGTTACACTTCCAGTCCTTGTAGTTTGGTCCTGTAAGTTTTTTATTATTAAAGATAGAGGCAAGGGGGTCAAGCTTGGTTAATTTTTTGTATACAATGGTATAAAGCTAAAATTAGGGTCTACTACAATCTATTTTATGGATTTTTAAAATAGATAATATTCACACTAGCCGCTATGTCTTCACTACCTCTAGTGGAGATATCCAGGAATTAAAATTTTCTGGGCTCGAGCACTGAGACTATCAATCCTGAATTAGAGACAGCATCCCGATGGGAGCATGTAACCACTTCTGCCAACGGAGTGTTTATGACCTAGTCTTCATCAGAATTACCTACGATAAACTGAAAGACCTCTCAGTCTTTTTTTGACCAACTTTATGTGACCCCGCTATGCACAACAATAACAGCTTTATATAAGCTTCTGATTGCTTCCCACAAATCTAGGTGGTATCGGTACGGGAGTTCATAGGTCCCTATGGTACAAGTAAAGCCGTCACTCACTGGCACCAGCATCTTCGATGTCTCGAAAGGAAACCACTAGGCAAACTAGCATGGAAAAAAACATAGCTCTCATCCTGTGGGAATATCGAATTGCGTACGTCCCACACATATCCTTAGCAAGTTGATTGTAGAGGTCAGGAGCTCCCCTTTGGAGGGAACCTCTTATACATCCCTTCTTTATAAGATTTTATGTATATCTAGAAAGGTCATGACCTTCTAGACTTGGACCATGGTCTACCATGCTCCCACTAGTATTTCAAACCTTCCCGCAAAGCATTAGTACACTTGGAAACTATCATAGTCCCTACCTTAAATACTCAACTTTCGCCTTTCTCGCAAGGATCACTTTATATAGATTCTAATGATCTTGATACTCCACTAGTCTGCTTACAATCCTAAGATCTGGATCCTAGCCTAAGATCAATATGGAAAGGACTCCCACTACCATGATGCCTTGTTCACAATTTGATCCTTGATGTCATAGTAGATCTTAACTCATTATAGGTTTCGATACTGGCAAATTACGGACATCCGATAGCCTCCTTCGGACCTCGACCTAATAGCGGCATAACCAAATCATGATGAGTTCTTACTACTATCAAACGTCAACTAAGAACGGGTATCACTAATGGCATCCTAACCTAACTTAGTCGCTAGGACCATGTGGGGAAAGGGCATCCCATTAGGGTTAACCATACCAATTAAAGAAATAAACTATAGAAACAAACGACGGGCAAAGTTCATCTTTTAATAAACGACGGTCAATACATATTTTTTAGTGGTAAAAAATGATAGTAATTGAAAAACGATAGACTGAAAAACAGTGGTCATTGCTTGTCCTGTTTCAATAGTATTGGTGTAGTATCATACTGTGTATGGGGTTATTTGTCATCTCTTCACAAATTTAACACTGCATCTATCCTCGGTACACAGTACTCGGCTACCTAAACTATCACGAGGGTAGTTACCACCTTTCCTTTTAGATAGTCATTGGATTCGCACGTGTTAGAAAAGTATAGAGACACTAATGATCCTATAAAATAAGTATTAACCCTAAGCCTGATCTAGATACTAACTCACAAGCAAGACTGATAAACAAATTATCATCAGGGTTCTCCAAACATAAAGTAAAGAGCATAATAAAAGAAACACCCAAACTAAATCAAGTCCAGGGGTCGATCCCTGAACTTGAATAGTACAGCAAAGATATGTTGTTCTTTCATTCTGCACGATCTCCCGACAACGATCCCGATCATTATCAACGTTCACGCTTTTGTCGGATCCTTACACTCCATGGTACCACTTGCCCGAGTAATGGATGTAGCATCTTGGATCATTCATCTTCTTCTTCCTGTGACCGAAAAACTAACACACTCTGAGCAAGTGCTCATTCATTTATATATTTCCTAGAAAGAATAAAGAAACAATCCTAGAAACATGGCCATGGATCTAAGGGTGGTCAACCTCTACCCCCGCCCATATAAAGCCTTAAAATCCACAAGTATAATAATAATCAATGCATAAAATAAACCCGGGGTCCGCCCCTTAGAGGCATGCAATCACATATTATTATTATAGTGTGACATCCGCAAAAAGACGATACGTAGCACAATCCATATGCATTATTCATGCCGAACCCTGATGAAAACATATGCAATCATATATCCACAAGATGTTTCACGAATTCATACATGAAGCATAAACCGAAGCTTACTCTAATACAAATTGTTGGAATTGAATTCTTTTATCAGAGTCACAGCAGAAGCAAAAGATAAATCCAAGGATCTCGTGGTGTATGTTTCATTACAATCAATTCTACAAAATAATCTACATTCAAATCTATAAACAAAACAATCTACATATGACCGAGAGACCGAGTGCCCACTCTTCTGAGCTGCCAAGGCGGAGGGGGAGGAAGCAGGTCACCCTGACCTCTAACAAAGTGGTCAACCGTTTCAGAGGCAAAGGCAGAGGCTGAGAAGGTGAAGGCCAGAGCGGTGCAGGAGGAGTTAGCCGCCCTACTCGATCCTTAGTTCTATATGGTTGCCCTGCATCGCTTTATCGGAGTCTACGACACCGACTCTGAGGACGTAGCTCAGGACCGGCTGACATGGGGAGTGTATCTCCAACTCGGAGTAGTAAACTTGACTTGAAATATTCTAACTTCTTATTTTGTTGTTGCAGTCATTCGGCTTGATCCGGATAGCACAGTATAGTGCCCGTCTGAAGCAGCAGGCCGAGACTGATGTCGTCATGAAGGTTTTATCTGAGAAGACAATAGATCTAGCAGTGGCTCAGGTAGAGGCTGCTGAGGTACGAGTCGTCATAGACTCGCTTCGAGAGTGCTTAGACGCGCGTTGTTTGGAGCAGGAGGTGGCCCGAGCTTCTATCGTGAATCTGAAGATGCTCTAAAAGGAGCGTGATGAAGAGACCAAGAAGCTGCTGAGTGCCGAGGCTGCCTCCCGTGATGCACGGGAGATAAAAAGCAAGCAGCTCAAGGTGGACAACGCCAGCCTGACGAAGGCCGCAAGTGAAGCTATAACCTTTTCAATGAAGTGCTCTGGCCCTTAATCCTCAAAGGAGTCTTGTGTTGAGAAGCCTTAGGGTAGTTTGAATCTTTTCTCCTTTTTTGAGTCTGTAGTCGAGTCCTATATCCACTTGATTTGATAATAAAGAGTATCTCTTCGAGTTAGACGACTTGTGGTTGAATTGCCTCTCTCTGGATGTCATTGAATGTCTCTAAATGAATGTTTGTTTGAATCATATCTGGATGTCTTTGAGTGCCAAGGGCTGGACCTTGGACTTGTTGAATGTGCCGAAGCATTGGGTGCTTTAGACTTTCTTCAAGTGACAAGGGCTGGGCCTTGGATTTGTTGAATGTGTCGAAGTGCTGAAGCATTGGGCGCTTCGGACTTTCTTCGAGTGCCAAGGGCTGGGCCTTGGACTTGTTGAATATGATGAAGCATTGGGCACTTCATACTTTTTCTAGAAGAGCCTTGGACTTGTTGAATGTGACGAAGCATTGGGCACTTCAGACTTTTTCTAGTGCTAAGGGCTGGTCCTTGGACTTGTTGAATGTGCTGAAGCGTTAGGCGCTTCGGACTTTCTTTGAGTTCCAAGGGCTGGTCCTTGGACTTATGGAATGTGTCGAAGCATTGGGCGATTCAGACTTTCTTCGAGTGCCAAGGACTGGGCCTTGACTTATTGAATGTGCCAAAGTGTTGAGCACTTTGAACTTTCTTCGTATGCCAAGGGCTGGGCCTTAGACTTGTCGTTCGATGGGAGTTAGAGTTCGGAGTACTTGGCATGGTGCCTTAATGTCGGCCGACTTAGGTGAAGCACTGTTTCGGTCGAACTGACATCGAGACATATAGCATTATACTGTTGCAGGTTAGTCAGCTATATAGCAATGCAAACCAAACTAAACTATGGATAGGCACTGGAGCATATCTCCTTATGTAACAACGGGAGTATATGCAATATCAATGATTCAGAGTACTTCGAGTAGTGCCTTTGTATCTATTGGACTTAGGCGAAGCACCATTTCAGTCGACCCTATGTCTGGGGCATGTAGTTGTTGTAGGTTAGTTGACCGTGTTGCAACTCGAATCGAACTAATTGTGGTGAGGCATAGGAGCATATGTCCTTACGTGACAACAGTAGCATATGCAACACTAATGATTCAGAGTACTTAGAGTAGTGCCTTCGTATCGGTCGGACTTAGGCGAAGCGCTATTTCAGTCGAACCTACGTTCGGGGTATGTAACTTTGTACTGTGGCAGGTTAGTTAGCCGAGTCATAACCTGCATCGAGCTAACTGTGTCGAGGCACAGGAGCATGTGTCTTTACGTGACAATAGGAGCATATGCAATGATAATGATTCAGAGTACTTAGTATAGTGCCTTTGTATCGATTAGACTTATGCAAAGTGTTGTTTCAATTGAACCTACATCTGGGGCACGTAGCTTTGTATTGTTATAGGTTAGTCGGCCATGTTGCAATCCAAACCGAACTAACTATATCTTTGAATAGAGTTTGAAGTAGAATTTGAGGGTCTTTTCTTAGAACTTGAAACAATGATCATTTTATTGATAACCCGAGGATGGTTATATTTATTGATAGAACCTTTTGAGGTGTGATGCATTCCATTCTCTCGGGAGTCGCAGTCTTTCTGGCGAAATGAATCGGTATGAATATTTCTCGTCTGTTGACTCGACGATATACAGTCCTTCCCAGTTCGGAGTGAATTTGCCACTATCGTGCTCCCTTTTATTTAGAAAGACCGCTTTAAGGACCAGATCGCCGATGTTAAAACACCTTCTGTTGACCTTGCGATCATAGGCTGACTTGATCTTCTGCTGGTAGTTGACGATGCGCAGAGCTGCTTGATCACGGAGCTCATCTGTGTGGTCAAGGTCGTTGATACCTCCTCGTTGATTTCTTGCTTGATGGCTAGGGTCTTGAGAATTGGGCAGACGACTTCTGTTAGCATGATCGCTTCTGATTCGTAAGTCAAAGGGAACGGTGAGAATCTAATCGACCGATGAGGCGTGGTCTGATAACCCCACAAGTCCTCAGGAAGGACCTTATCCTATAGTCCCTTCTTTTCATCTAACTTCTTCTTGAGTGTGCCGAGGATGGCTCTGTTGAAGGCTTCGGCTTGACCATTGCATTGAGGGTACCTCGATGTAGAGTAGAAGAGTTTGATCCCATAGTTTTGGCAGAACTCCCAAAATTTGTCTGAATCGAACTGAGCCTCATTGTCGACGATAAGCACTTGTGGTGTGCCAAACCTTGAGAAGATGTTCTGCCTTATGAACTTGATGACCTCATCATCAATCTCTCGGAAGAGAGGCACATCTTCAACCCATGTTGTAAAGTAATCTATCTCAAGCAGTAGATACTTCTTTTTGCTTGGAGATGGAGGGAATGGACCCAGAAAGTCCAACCCCCACTGGTAAAAGGTCCAAGGACTTGTCAGGGGATGGAGCTCATTTGTAGGGAGATAGATTGCCTGAGCATATCGTTGACAAGGCTCGCACTTCTGGACAACCTAGCGAGTGTCCTTAGCCATGGTAGGCTAGTAGTAGCCTTGAAGCCTGGCCTTTCCCTTAAGGGATCTACCATCGGATTGGTTACCGCAAGCTCTAGCATGGATGTCAGCTAAGATTGCTTCTGCCTGATCAAGGCTGACACATTTAAGAGGTATTCCATCGTGAGACTGGAAGTAGAGCTCTTCTCCTTGAAGACGGTATTGAGAAAGTTTCCTCTGCAACCTTCTGGCTTGAACTGGGTGTTTAGGCATTCTGTTATGACTGAAGAAACTGAGGATTAGCTGTCTCTAATCCAATTGACCGTCGGCCAGGGTAAAAGTAAGGGTTGGCTGTCTCCAACCTTCGTTGTTTTTTGCTATAGCAACTAAGTGATGCTCGAGGTATACTTTGTGATGCTCTTGGTAGTTGATTTGAATTTAACGCTTGGCGGTAGAATCCTCGAGTACTGAAGCAATGTTGGTGAGGGCGTTGACTTCGTAGTTCTCTGCCCTTGGTATTTGAGTGAATTTTATGTCAGAGATTTGTTGCTTGAGATGTTGTACGAGGGCGAGATAGTATTGCATCATCTCTTCCTATGCTACGCAATTCCCGTTGATCTGCCTGATCACCAACTGGGAATCACTATAGACGGTGAGGTGATCTACCCCCAAGGCTTAAAAATCTCCAGTCCGAAGACGAGTGCTTCGTATTTGGCTTCGTTGTTAGTAGCATTGAATCCGAGGAGGATAGCTTTCTCTATGTGATCGTGCTCGGGGGATATTAGAACTATTCAAATTCCTGAGCTGATAGAACTTAAAGCTTCATCAGTGTAGAGCTTCCACTGTGCAGCTACTTTTGAGGGAGCCTTATGGCTCGGATAGATGGCCTCAGGGCCTGGATCTAAATATTACTCGTCGTTGTCATCGAGGTGCATCTCCAAATCGTCTTCGAGAGCAATAGGATCTTCTACGTAAAAGTCGGCAATGGCTTACCCTTTGATAGAGATATGAGGTTTGAATTGAATGCCGAGTGAACTTATCTCGATTACCCACTTGGTCATCCGACCAGCTCGACCTGTTTTATCGTGGATGGCTTTAAGAGGGTGCTCGGAGGAGACGGTGACCAAATAGGAGACAAAGTAGGGATGGAGTCATCGGGAGACTGTTAGCAGAGCCAAGGTGGCCTTCTCTATATTTAAGTAGCAAGTCTCAACCAGTAGAAGGGTATGGCTGATGTTGTAGACTAGACGTTCGACAACAACCCTTCTCCTGACCAGGACCGTATTGATGACTTGATCGGTGACAGCGAGATAAATCCAGAGTGGCTCTCCTGATGTTGGTGCGATCAGAATAGGAGCTCGAGCGAGATAGAATTTGATACTTTGGAAGGCTTGCTCGCAAACTGAGTCATATCCTAACGTGTCTGCCTTGCGAAGCTTATCGACGAACGGTTTGTATTTGTCTGAGGATTTGGAGATGAATCGGTTGAGGGCTGCCAACCTTCCTGTGAAGTGCTAAACTTCCTTCGGGTTGGAAGGCAATGGCATTTTGAGGATTGCTTGGATTTGCTTCGATGCCCCTCCTAGTTATGAGGTGACCTAGAAGTTTATCCGATCGTACTCCGAAGGCGCACTCAGCTGGATTCAACTTAATGTGGTATTTCCTCAAAACTTGGAAAGTCTCAGTGGGTCGGAGAGGTGATCTGCTCTAGTTTGACTCTTGGTGAGCAGATCATCAACGTAGACTTTGACATTGCGATCGATCTGTTCCTTGAACATCTTGTGACTAGTATCTGGTAGGTGGACCTTGCGTTCTTAAAATCGAAGTGCATAACATTATAGTAGTAGAGGCCTCTGTCTGTCATAAAGCATGTCTTCTCTTGATCGTCCTAATGTAAAGGAATTTGATTGTAGCCTGAGTATCTATCCATGAAAGATAGTAGCTCGTGCCCGGCAGTGGCATCGACGAGTCTATCTATCCTTGACATAGGAAATGGATCTTTGGGATAGACATTATTGAGGTTAGTAAAGTCGATGCAGACTTTGATCTTCCCGCTTCGGGACGACGATGATGTTTGAGATCCAAGTTAGGTACTCTACTTCACGAATAAAGCCTACCAAGAGCAACTTGTTGATCTCCTCCCGAACTGCGATCAGCCGTTCCAATCTGATGGTTCGAGGCTTTTGCTTGACTGCATCCACCCCTTTCTTGATTGTGAGTCGATGGCATGCGTCATCCAAATTGATCCTGGGCATGTCTTCGAAGCTCCAAGCAATGACGCTAATGTTGGACTTTAGGAGTGATATCATATCTTGCGCTTCTGCGTCGCTAAGATCGGTACCAATGAATGTCTCTCGAGGAAGATCTTTGTTTTCGATATCTACTCAGATGATCTTCTCGACTGAAGGTGGAGCCTCCTACTCTATCGGTACAAGCTCTGGCAATGGAGGCTCTGTTGATTGCTACCTAGTCGAGGGACCAACTTTATCGGCCGAACACTTTGCCGACGTAGCATTCAACATTGGTTGAATCCGTGCGGCCACAGCCTCATACGATCTGCCCATTTGTTGACTACCTCTTATACACTTGATGCCCTCTCTAATTGGAAATTTGAGGAGTTAGTGATAAGAGGAGAAGACGGTACTGATCTGGTGGAGGAAGGGCCTACCAAGGATGGTGTTGTAGTTTGACGTTCCCTCAACGATGGCGAACCAAACTGATGCTCGCATCTCCTGCCTAAGAATGAGCATGAATCTGGCCTACCCCATGGTCATGCTTTGCTCACCATTAAAGCTGGTGATTATAGTGGGGACTATATCAAGGCTTTCATACTTATGGCCAAGGCGCTTGAAGCAGTCAAAGAACATGATATTCGATGGAGCTGTTGGTGTCAATGAGGATTCGATTGATAGATCTCCCTTTGACGACGAGGCAAAGGACCAGGGGGTCTCGGTGTGGAGTGCAAACTCCGTTAAGGTTTTGATTGGTAAAGAGGATCGTAGGCCAAGGGAGGCCATTGATGGGCTTCTCGATCTAAGTCTTCTCAACCTGAGCCACAGTGAGCACATGCTGAACACATCGCACCTGGCGCTCGACTTCCTTCTTGGTCGGGATTTAGTAACAGGGATTACCGTGAATACTGTAGATCTCCACCCGAACAACAAGAGGGGTCGATTGATGTTCAATCGAACAGATCCAACACATCTCCTTCTCCCTCTAAGGAGGAGGAGGAAGTGAATTATTAGTTAGGCCGGTGCCGACCTTGAATTCTTGGAGGTGGCCTTCCTACAAAAGGTTTTCCAGGTGATACTTGAGGCGATAGCACCGGGTAGTGGAGTGGCCGTGATACCAATGGAAGTCATAGTATACTGACTTGTCTTCCATTTTCTTGGTGCCAGACTAGAGATGTCAAGGCCTCCTGAGATAGTTTTTATACTAGATCTACTCGAGGATAATATCTATTGGCAGATTCCAGCTAGTGAAGTCCATCATCTGAGGCTTAGCGGGTCTATCGCCTGCCCTATTTGGGCTCTTAGAGGATCCGTCTCCCTTAGCCTGAGCGTTATGAGCTCGGGCCGGTCTCACTGATTCCTTCTCGGAAAGGTGCTTCTTGTGTCACGCCCTTTGTGAGAGTTATGAGCTCGGGCCGTGGGTCTCATTGATTCCTTCTCGGAAAGGCGCTTCTTGATGTCACACCCTTTGTGAGCATTATGAGCTCAGGCCGTGGCTCTCACTGATCGAAGTGAGTACCAAGGGAGGTGGTAGGATTGTGGATAAGGTTGTTGTAAATGTTGAGGTCGTAGCGCACGCAGGGCGTTCTGAAATGCCAACGCGGCTGCTTCATCATTGAGGTGACATCCGGAGAGCGCAGTATGCTCGTTCCAGAACCTTTGAGTGAATTCTCAGAGGGTTTCATCCAATCCCATCTTGAGCCGATAGAGGGAATCCAGCTTCTTCTCTAGTTTGAGGTTCAGCCGATAGTACTGAACGAAGAGGTCGGCGAGATCCTCAAACCAACTTATCGAACCCGGCGGGAGGTGGTGATACCAGTCGAGCGACAAGTCGTTGAGGCTACCACCAAAGGAGACTTGATTGTTATGGTCGTGTGGCATCAACGCTTGCTTAAAGACGAGGACATGCTTCGTCGGGTCTCCTATCAAGAAGTTAAACTTAGGGAGCGTTAGAGTTCTCCAGCTCTGAGGGAAAGGAGCTTGGAGAATTTGTTGATGGAGAGGTCCCTCGGAGGTATGGTTACTCCGATGATCACCTTGCTAGCCAGAGAGATGTCTCAGAGGAAGGGGAGTTAGTGAGGCGGTAGAAGGACCCCTTACCATGCGATGCTCTGCTAGAGCTTGGTCGTTATAGTGATGCTGCCGAACATTAGAGTGGCAACAATATCCCTCACGATATAGGGATCGGAGGATGACTTGGAACTGAGTGACTCAGGGAGATGAGTAGACTCGTCGAGATGCTCCCAGATTGTAGGTCTAGGAGGAATAGACGATGGCACTCTCGAGAGGGGGTTGAGGGATCTTCGCTAGGTGTTAGCAATGGACCGTCGGGAAGTAGCAGAAGTAGGGTCGACAGACTGGCGGACGTCTGCTCTGTCATTAATGTCGGTTGCTGACTTTGGAAGATTGGCTCCGGCTTCGGTGGAGACTCATCTGAAAGAGTCTCTCTCAAACATGAGAGCAACATTAGGCTTCGTAAGAGTAAGGAGTTGGAAGTCCTCCGTTGAGATTTGGAATATCACCCCAGGGTCAGCAACGGGTGGGATGTGCGCTTTTCCTGGGCGCTGAGTAGTCACATTGGTATTTTGAGGAGATTACTAAGGCTTAGTAGGAGTGGCGTGGTTGACTGACTGATGACTCCTCGAGTTTATAGTAGGTTGCTGCTGCTTTTGGCGTTGGCTTGTCATAAACCTATGACTCATTGAGCGAGTCATAGGATGCTGGATGTCCGGATCGATGTTACTTTCCCTCCGGCTGGTCCACGGGTCATGTTTTTACCATTAAAGTATAGCGATAGAGATAGACGGGTTACTCAGGCAATCGGTAGTTGCTGCTTGACCAAAGAAACTGGGAAGCCTGGAGGTCACTAGTCGATAGGGAAGCATCCCACAAACGGTGCCAAACTGTGGGGGAGGATTACGGCCATCGTACGGCCCCCCCTCCAACAGTCGATTGAAGGGTAGAGCTTCAAAGTGTGGCACGCTGTAGAGCGCTGAGTAGTCACGCATTGAATTATCATGCTAATGATGTTGACTATAGGAAGAAGAAGGGAGCAGAGCAATAGAGGGAGAGAGAAAGAGTTGACACATGATATGGTGACGAAGTTCAACTGAAGCCTATATCTCCGTGTGGTAAGAAGCAATCTTTGAATCTACTATCTCTGAGAAAAATAGAGCTACTCTTGACAGTCCGATGAATGATTATACAAGTAGACAGAGGGTGGAATAGGTTTGACTAAAGTCCGATAACCAGAAAGCCCATAGAGCTTTGGAAAACAGAAAATGAAATATGGGATAATGAAATTGGATCTAGAATACTCATCGAGTTTGCTCTTTATAGAGGTTTGGAAATATCCAGGGAATATTCTAGGGATATTTCTAGGAATATCCAGGATTTTGATAATTATCTGGGGATATTTACTATGCCCCGGATAGTCAGCGTGGGCCCCAGGCAGGGCTGTGGGTCCCACCATCATCTCCGTATGCCCCAGGCAGGACTGACGGTCCTATTGTTGTCTCCATGGGGCCCCAGGTAGGGCTGCGGGTCCTACTGGTAGGTGTTAGCCATATTTTACACCCACAGAGGCCACAATGTGCACGTGCATATCTCATCAGCTTCTAGCTAGTCATTTTATTCTTTCATCTGGGCCTCAGTAGCACTTGGTCCCGGTATGGCAAGTTGAGGGATACTTAGGACAATCGTGTACTTGCCAACCCTTAGGACGAGCATCAGGTTATGCTTTCAGTCCTTATAGTTTGGTTCGTTAGTTTGTTATCATTTAGAATAGAAAAAAGGGGGTCGAGATTGGTCATAATTTATGTAAACAATGCATAAAGTTAAAATTAGGGTTTAGTACAATCTATTTTATAGATTTCAAAAATAGATAATGTTTACTCTAGTTGCTATGTCTTCACCACCTCCAGTGGAGATATCAGAAATCAAAATACTTTGGGCTCAAGCACTAAGACTATCGGCCTTGAATTAGAGACAACATCCTGGTGGGAGCATCCCGGGGGTTCTCGCGCTGCAGATCAAAAATCCAGGACATAACAACTTGGGTATCAGAGCTTAGGGACATGATAAATAAATTATTAATTAATTAATTTTGAAAAATAAAAATAAAAATATTATTTGCCTGAGTCATGCGCAGTCGACTTAATATAGTGGGGGACTAGTTAGAGCGATGAAATTGGTTGTTCGGGCCATCTATTTGGGCCAGGGAGAGAATTAGGTTTTGAACCCATAGACGTTAGGGTAGGTGGTCAAACCGTCTTTGTGACGGTTGAACCCACCACGTAACCTAACATTAAGGATAACCCTGTAGATTCTAAGAACATGTATGCCTTAACCGTAGCCGATGACTGACCTTCGATCGGGGACCGCATCAATATCCATGAAAGGTAGCAGATGCTCTGCCTATTTTTTCTCCAAGTATTAAGTCAAGCACTTGGCCTATCTAAAGACGTTATCCTTAGACCTGTAAGTCTATGGATAGGTATGGCCTGACCACAGCTGAGGAAAAACCTTCGGGCCGGGGAACTTTTTAATAAGCTGGAAAGGGGGCGAAAGCTCTGCCAATTTTTTTAATTTATATTGAGCTAACTCTCTAGACCTATCCTAGTTTACCAAGATTAAGGTTAGTTTCTATATGTCGTTTAGACCTCCTGGGATGCCTTTATAGGTCATCCGGGCGTTAGCTCTAGTTAGGGAAAGCAATAACCACACGTAGTTCTAGTTAAGTCCAACTCATAATATTATTATTTCTTTTTGAAAGGTTCAACTCATAACATTGTTTATCGTGAGGTATGAGGGTGGACTCAGTTAACTTAGACTTGCACGATTAGTGTATTTGACTCAGAAGGTCCTCGTGACCATTGGGCAGGGATGAGTCGTTTGGATGGTGGTGAATTCTTACGGGTACCCTAGACTAGTAACGTTTAGTATTATAAGGACTTCCCTTATGGAATAAATAGTTGGAATTAAGGTACCTCTCCATATGAGCGATGCATTATATCATAGTTAAGTTAGCGTAGATGAGTTATACATTAGCATATGTAAAGCCTGGCATGCCTATGGTACCATTATCGTGTTGTAGGAGTTGTGTACTATGTCCCTGTTGGGTTAGGGGGATGCCTCTCCTACTCACTGACGATGATACTTGGCAAAGCAGGTGATTTAGAAAAAATAAACTACAAGTAGATTAGAAAAAAGTCTTCAATAGCCCTTGTATCGTTATCGTAATGTAGGAGTCGTGTTCTATGTCCTTGTTTGGTTGGAGGAGTGCCTCTCCTGCTTACCGACGATGATGCATGGATATACAAGCAAATTATAATAGTTGGATAGTACTGGTGGGATAGGAAAAGTCGGACGTGACGACGGTACTACTATCATGTTGTAGGAGTCGTGTTCCCTATCCCTGTTAGGTTAGGGGAATGCACCTCCTACTCACTGACGGCTGTGCACTATCATATTGGCAGTTTAGGGGCTTTGAATATCAAATATTCTGTGTGGTTATATAGAAGTATAATGAGTAGAATCGATATTTAGGTAGGCTAGAAGTTGTTTGGTAGGGTAGAGCAGTACCTGTCTTAGTTAGAGGGGCGTGTTTCCTATCCAGTTTAGGTTGGGAGGACACGTCATTTATCTACTGAAGGTATAACATGGTTAGGTAAGCAATATGTTTAGTATTGTGTTGTATATATGATTGAACTCGCCTCGAGTGGCTACACCACGGTAGGTGACCAGTCCCTTGGGTCAGGTATTGGTCTGTAGTATATGACTTACACAAGTAGGGGTAGGAGTTGTTTGTATCGTAGTCGATTCTAACTAAGCATGCAGAAGGCGAGGTGATGGCTGCGTGTGGATAGGTACAAACCTATATCGTACACAGTTGGTGATCCCGTCGTCGGATGCTAAGGCAGAATCTACCATGTAAAATTAGGAATGGATTATGCTTAGGTTCTTACGAGTAGCATAGAGGTAGGATTATTCCCTACTCTCTTTGTTGTTTACAAAGACACGTAGACATGTGTTCAGTGTTCTAGCCTTGGTTTAGGGGAATAGTGACACCATAATCGTCGTCTAACTCATAATATTGCCTTTGGCATGGAGTTGAGATTGACATGGTAATGCCGAACCATTTTGGTTGGCATGGTTGACTCATGTACAATCCTGACCAATTGGGGGATATGTCTTTGGATGGTGGTAGTCTCTTTCGAGTACCCTAATACTATTGGCGTTTAGCCTTTTAGGGTTTATTTTTTATTAAGATCAGACTGTTAACTTTGTATTAGGAGTTAGGGTTACTCCCTAACCATCGTCTGAATATTCCGGATCATAGTTGTGATTATAGGATTAGCCCTAGTTTAGGAGAATAATGACACTACAATCGTTGTCTAACATACAATATCGCCTTTGGCATGGACTTAAGATTGACATAGTAGCACTGGACTGGTTTGGTTGGTGTGGTTGACTCATGCAAAATCCTCACCAATTGGGGGATGAGTCTTTGAGTGGTGGCGGTCTCTTTCAAGTACCCCAAGTCTAGTGGTTAATGTTGTGATAGTGTAAGCTATGGTTCTAGCCCTAGATTAAGGGAAGCAGATATACCATAATCGGTATCTAACTTGTAATACCAGGAGTAAAGTTGAGATAGACTTGGTTGCGCCAGACCAGTATCGTTGGCATGATTGACTTGAAAATCTGACCATTGTTCGGATGAGTCTTTGATTGGCAGTAGTTCTTCTGAGTACCCTAAAGTTTAGTAGTTGATATTTTGATAATGATTCTAGAATAAGCTTCGGTTGTAGAAGCCTATGCTAGATCATGATGAGTAGTGACAGTGTTAGCATCATTGATAAAAGTTTAGGTTAGGTCAAGACTCGATATTTTTCAAGATGTGACCTTCATAAGATTCGATATTATTCGAATCGTGATATCTTTAAAATAATTAAAGTAATAGAGGTGTGACATTAATTGAAATAAAATTAAGAATTAATATTAGTCAAAAGTGGTATTGATTTAGTCAAAGAAATTACTAAAGGTATGATAGTTGGTGATCTCGTCGGTGCTAAAGAGGAATGATCTGATTTAAGTTGAGCAATAGAAGATAATATCGATTAAAGCATCATACATATATTTTTATCAGTTTCTTTTGATAGAGTTAGCGTGGCTCTCACTGAGTCACTTAGTTGTCTAAGTGACTCAAGGTTTGTGCATGTGGTCTTATTGGGCACAAACCCAAGTATAAGAAAGAGTTGAGTTAGTGGATCAGACGAACGGACGCAGCTGATAGAGTAGTGAAGCTAGGAGCTATAGTGCTGCTGAGGAATACTCGAGCATGACCCTTTGATTCAGTACTAGTTCTATATAGACCAGTAGGATGTTGTAGTGTATTCCAAATGATGAGATGTAAAGACTGTTGATATATATATATATATATATATATATATATATATATATATATATATATATATATATATATATATATATATATATATATATATATATATATATATATATATATATATATATATATAGAGAGAGAGAGAGAGAGAGAGAGAGTTTGCTTCTGGTGGTGTGTTATTCTGGCTCGAGATACCAACTGCTTCTGTTTATTTTAAAAAAAAGATAAAATAGATGTATATAAGGAGCTTTTTAAGGCTAGTTTCGAGTGACGTAAGGAATGACTCGCCTTTTGGGCTCGAGTCTTATGCTCCTATGAAAGCAATACTCTTAGAAGAGTTGAGGGAGTTGTCTCCATCCTTCCAAGAGTGATGCCCTTAGAAAGTCGAGCAGTACTTCTCTTTTACAAAATGGCTTTCTGATCTTTCTTGCGAGGATGGTTGTTCCATTGTCTTAAGGCATTGGCCTGGGTCGGTCCGAGCATGACCAAAAAACTAACACGCTCCGAGCAAGTGCTTGTTTGTATATAATATTCCTAGAAAGAACAAAGAAACAATCCTATAAATATCACCAAGGAACCGATAGTGGTCAACCTCCACCCTTGACCATCTAAGATCATATTATTATTTAATACGGCACCTGCAAAGAGAAGATACATGACACAATCCATATGCATGATCTACATCGAACCCCGACGAAAACAAATACTATCATATATTCATATGATGTTTTCATGAATTCATGCATGAAACATACACCGAAACGTGCTCTGATATCAATTATTTGATTTTAATTCTTATACCATACTCACAACGGAAACAAAAATATAGATCCGAAGATCGGGTAGTGTATATTTCATCATGTTTATTCTATAAAATAATCTATATGCAAATCCTGAACCTAGCATATGTGCGGACACCCTAGAGGTATACTACGATCTATGAAGGATCTATATAGATGCATCTAGTTAAGTGTTCAGAATCCTCATACCTTAAAGAACTATAATGTCACGCCCCATAAATCTGGCCGAGTCTTGGTAGCCAGATTTGGGGGTGAAGAGAGGAAGAATGGGAAAGAGGGTTAAGTCAAGTGAACTGGTGACTGAGTCAAGATTCTCACACGCTTTAAACTACTTATGTCTCACTTAAATTACAACTCGAGCCTCCAACGGCGAGCTAAAGACCTCGCCCACTCACCTGACTCTCGGGTACAAAGGAATAAGAACTGGTGTTCCTATCTACAGGATGTCAGTTTAAGTCTTATAAATACTTTTCATTGACTAATTACTAGGGTTAAGGAGGGCCTTGAGGAGAGGTCTACCAGGTGGATCCTCTATACAGCTGTATCATTGCACAAGTCTAATCCCAAAACTAAACTAAATGTTATTTTCAGCAATTCTTACATTATTCTAATAAAGAGTAACAACGTACTGCCAAAAGAGAACACTGAAATGAAACACCAAAAGAGAATTAATATGCTGCTTCACTCCTCCTGAGCTTCTACTGGTGCTTCTGAACCTTCTGTCCTGAAAGAGAGTCTGCCCGTGGGAATGGGCAGCCCCCAAAATGAATTGGAAGATTAGCCGGCGAAGGCTAGTGACATCCAAATAGTTTTTAATAACTAGAAATGAATGCCCTTTTAATTCAAGTCACACTCAAAATTATCATTTCTAAACATAGCTGAAGTTTTATATCTAAATCCAAATTGTACAATAAGTCAATAAAGGTAATAATAATATACTCAAGTAATTAATTATTTTCTAGCCTAATGTGAACCCTGGTATTATTTTGTTCAACCTGCCCCCAGTAGGCATTACTATTGGGCCTTTATTTCGCATCAGAGGGCCAGCTCTATCCATGCATGGGATCCATTAATTCATGCAACACTATCCAATTTTATTCTAAATTTAGAATTGATCTAACCAAGGATGAATATGCAAACAAAGAAAATGGTTGATGGGCGGTTCGACCTCGGTGACCTGTGCTACTCGGGCACGGATTGCTGCCGTAAATTAACATAGATAGGTAACATGTAATCTTTATTTAAATATTTATTTATATGCACATACACACACATTTGTGCATACAAGCACTCCGCTACAATTCTATCACCTGACGATTTGGATCCGAGACCCATGGTCCGATCCGACATTGTGTCAAACCTCACCGCCCAAGCGCCAACAAAATACCAACACAACTTTTAATTATTAGTGTACATCAGACGACCATTCATAGATGCAACAAAAGAAATTGCTAGGATTTTTTTTTTTTTTTTACGGGTATTACATCCTACCCTCCTTAATAAAATTTTCGTCCCGAAAATTCAACTAGTAACTACATCAAATAAAAACGGATACAAGGACTCCATTACTGACTCGAGTTCCCATGTAGCTTCTTCTTCATTAGAATGTTGCCATTGCACCTTCACCATGGGGATAGTCTTTGTGCGTAGCACTCAGTCCTCGCTAGCCAGAATTCGAACTGGTCACTCCTCGAAGGATGCATCTGTGCTGAGGGTCAGGTCCTGCCAATCTAGCACATGCGATGGGTCTGGCTCATACCTCCGGAGCATCGACACATGAAAGACATTGTGGATGCTCGAGAGTTGCGGGGGCAGTGCCAAGCGATATGCCACCTCGCCAACTCTATCTAATATCTCAAAAGGATCGATGAATCTCGGAGCTAACTTCCCTTTCTTCCCAAATCTAGTAATACCACGCCGAGGAGAGACCTTCAAGAATACATGGTCACCAATAACGAACTCAAGCGGGCGTCGACGCACATCAGCGTAGCTTTTCTGTCGACTTTGTGCCATTCGAAGTCGCTCCTTGATCAATTGAACCTTCTCAGTCGTCTCCTGAACAAGCTCCGGGCCGAGGAAACTCCACTCTCCTACTTCTGCCCAACAGATAGGCGACCGACATGGCCTCCCATACAAGGCTTCGTAAGGAGCCATACCGATACTTGCCTGATAACTATTGTTATAGGCAAACTCCACTAAAGGTAGGTGATCCTCCCAGCTGCCTCCAAAGTCAACGGTGCAAGCTCTGAGCATGTCCTCGAGGATCTGGATTGTCCTCTCCAACTGGCCATCCGTTTGAGGGTGAAAGGCTGTGCTAAAATTGAGCTGGGTCCCCAAAGCAGACTGTAGGCTCTCCCAAAAGCGGGAAACGAACCTAGGATCTCGATCTGAGACAATTGAAACTGGAACTCCGTGCAGCTTGATGATCTCCTTTATGTACAGCCTAGCACGGTCGCCAACTGATGTCGTCGTTCGCATCGGAAGGAAGTGTGCTGACTTTGTCAGTCGGTCCACGATCACCCATATAGAATCATGTTTGTTCTTTGACAAGGGCAAACCGGAGACGAAATCCATCGTGATGTGCTCCCATTTCCACTCTGCTACTGGGAGTGGCTGCAACAGTCCAGCAGGTCTTTGGTGCTCTGCCTTGACCTGTTGACAAGTCAAGCATCTGGACACGAACTCGGCAATATCTCGCTTCATGCCATTCCACCAGTATTGCCTCTTCATGTCTCTGTACATCGTAGTGCTGCCGGGATGCACTGAGAATTTTGACCGATGCGCCTCGGACAGCACCTCAGCTAGAACACCATCATCACTAGGGAGACACAACCTCCCCTGAAATCTCAGTCCGTCATCAGCACCAATAGCCCAATCTTGACCAAGCTCTCCGCTGTAGTACTTGGCTCTGGTCTCTTCTAGCTCTGAGTCTAATCTCTGTGCTTCAATCACTTTCGACAATAGGCTTGGCTGTGCTCGCATAGCGCGCAATATTGGGTGAGTAGGTTCCGACTGGATCCACAAGTCATAGCCCTCTATCGTAGCCTGAAAGTCCAGTCGATCTGCTATCAGCCTGGCAAGCTTGCTACGAGACTTCCTGCTCAAGGCATCAGCAACCACGTTCGCCTTTCCAGGATGGTAGAAGAATGAGTAGTTGTAGTCCTTCAGAACTTCTATCCATCTCCTCTGACGCATGTTCAAGTCCTTCTGGCTACAAATGTACCGCAAACTCTTATGGTCGCAGTACATCTCGAACTCTTCCCTATACAGATAATGCCTCCAAATCTTCAGAGCAAAAACTACCGCGGCTAACTCCAAGTCGTGGGTAGGGTAGTTCTTCTCATGAATCTTCAACTGTCTCGAGGCGTATGCTACCACTCTGCCTTCCTGCATCAGCACAGCTCCAAGTCCCATCAAAGAAGCATCGGTGAAGACAACATATCCCTGCCCACTGATAGGGATCGTAAGGACTGGAGCCGAGGTGAGATGCCGCTTCAGCTCTCGAAAGGATTTCTCACAAGCCTCTGACCACTCGAACCTAACACCCTTCTTTGTCAAACGGGTGAGAGGTGCGGCCAGACGGGAGAATCCTTCTACGAATCGTCTGTAGTAGCCAGCTAGCCCCAAGAAGCTTCTGATCTCGAACACATTCTTGGGCTGCTCCTAGTCCATCACAGCCTCTATCTTTGTCGGGTCAACTGAAATACCCTCTCTAGAGACAACATGCCCAAGAAACTTCACCTCCTGCATCCAAAACTCGCACTTGCTGAGTTTGGCATACAGTTGGTGATCTCTAAGGGTCTGTAATATTGCACTCAAGTGCTCCCGATGGTCTTCCTCCATCTTGGAGTATACGAGGATATCATCCATGAATACCACCACAAATCGGTCTAGGAACTGACTGAAGACCCGATTCATCAAGTCCATAAAGGCCGCTGGAGCATTTGCCAGACCAAAGGGCATCACTAGGAACTCGTAGTGCCCGTATCGTGTCCGAAATGCTGTCTTAGGAATATCCTCAGCCTTCACACTCAACTGATGATAACCGGTCCGCAGATCAATCTTAGAGAAGTAGCATCCCCCCTTCAATTGATCGAACAAGTCATCAATCCGAGGTAAGGGATACCGATTCTTGATTGTGACACTGTTCAGCTTGCGGTAATCAATGCATAGTCTCTTTGTCCCATCCTTCTTCTGAGCGAAGAGGACTGGGGCACCCCAAGGGGACGTGCTAGGACGAATGAAGCCTCTATCGAGCAACTCCTCCAATTGGACTTTCAACTCCTTCAGCTCAGCAGGGGCCATCCGGTACGGTGCTACTGAAATTGGCATAGCACCTGGTACCAGATCTATGCAAAACTCTACCTCCCGAGGCGGAGGTAAGCCTGGAAACTCATCGGGGAAGACGTCCGGATACTCTCGAACCATCGAAGGCAGTACTATCGGATTTCCATTCTTGTCTCTACTCGGCAATTGTGCTAGGAGGCTGAGGCTGATCTGTTGTAGTGGTGTCGGGCAAAACACCTTCAATTTATCCCCCACAAAAGAGAAGAC
The DNA here is from genome assembly GCA_947650365.1 of Chamaelirium japonicum. Taxonomy (NCBI): domain Eukaryota; kingdom Viridiplantae; phylum Streptophyta; class Magnoliopsida; order Liliales; family Melanthiaceae; genus Chamaelirium; species Chamaelirium japonicum. Next base: position 64,994,438 of record OX393560.1, read on the forward strand.
TTCACTATCCGGTGGATGAAACATGACTTTCTTGGAGAAGCAATCCAATGTGACATGGTAAGCCGTCATCCAATCCATCCCAAACAGAATGTCTACACCTCCCAAGTCTAGGATAATAAGGTCCGCTGAGAGTTCCTTGTCTCCGATGTGAATGACACAATCTCGACAGATCCTACTCACGTCAGTGCTAACCCCGAGCGGTGAGAACACTGACATATCATAGCCCAGAGGAGCTGACTCTAATCCCAGGGTCTTCACGAAGCTAGGGACTATGTATGAGTGCGTGGACCCACTATCGAAAACCACATGTGCTAGGGTCGAAAAGACAGGGAGGGTACCTAACATTATTATCATAATTTAGGTAAGGAAACTTTACTAACCACCACACCATAGTAGACAATTATTTAACAGACATCAAGGAAAAATAACTAACTAGGGACCATGGCTACCTTCTATCGCTCCACCAGAAGCCTCTGGGTCTTGAGCAACCAGCATATATGCTCTACCTTGAGCCTGATTGCCTCCACCGCCCTGATGGGGAAAAAGCCTCTGTTGCAATGGTCGGGGCTGGGGAGGATGTTGCTGAGGCCTCTGTTGTTGGGCCCTCTGTTGCTGGACTGGAGGAGCCGGTAGAGCAGGCCTAAAGGGAGGAGCAGGCAGAAGAGGTTGCTGCTGAACCAGACGGGGGCAGTTCCTCCTAAAGTGGTTAGGAGAACCACACTGGAAGCAACTGCGCCCCTGAAGTGGAGGACCACGGGGAGGCTGGAACTGGCGATATTGGGGTCGTACCTCTCCAGTCTTTGGCTTCTTCTGGGATGGATGTCCTGCTCGACTGTTGTTTCCCCGCTTTTCCATAAACTTACGGGATTCATCCTGCTCTTGCTCCACAGCTAGTGCGCGAGCAACCACCTCCTCATAGCTTTGCCCGAGGAAGGCAGCTACCTTCCCTCGGATTCCAGGCCTTAGACCATGCTCAAAGCGCATGGCTCTTCTGGCATCTGTAGCCACCTGGTGCTGAGCATAGCGAGCAAGCTCTGAAAACTTGGCCTCATACTCTATAACAGTACGCGTCCCCTGGTAGAGCGTTAGGAACTCCTCCTCCATTTTGTTCTGGATGGTCAACGGGAAGAACTTCCTACGGAAGATATCCTCAAACTCCACCCAGGTGATGGCCCCACGATCGGTAGCCCTCGAACGCTTCACGGACTGCCACCAAAAGTCTGCTTCTGCCTCAAACTGATATGAGGCAAGGGTGACTCGACGTTCACCAGTGACCTCCAGAGCATCCAACACCTTCTCGATCTGCTGAAACCACCGATCGGCCTCCAAAGGGTTTGGCTCACCCTTGAAGGTCGAAGGTCCCATCGCCTTAAAATCCTTTAGTAGCTTCCCCTGTCGGTCACCCTCAGCTTGTTGACGAGCTTGGGCTTGGGCAAGGGCAGCCTGAACTAAGTCGGCCTGTTGCTGAGCCGCATGCTGCTGCTGAGTCACTGCAGCCTGCTGCTGCTGAATCATTGCAGCCATCCCTTGGAGCATCTCCATCATCGTCGTTGTGCCGTTGGGCTCAGAGGATGAACTAGCTCCGTTACGAGTACCGCTCCTAGTACCTGCCATCTGCAATACAGTCCTATTAAAAGATTATTCCTAAACATATATCCTTATTCCATAATCCTAACCCTTAGGATCATATCCCTAGGCTCTGATACCAGCTGTCACGCCCCATAAATCTGGCCGAGTCTTGGTAGCCAGATTTGGGGGTGAAGAGAGGAAGAATGGGAAAGAGGGTTAAGTCAAGTGACCTGGTGACTGAGTCAAGATTCTCACACGCTTTAAACTACTTATGTCTCACTTAAATTACAACTCGAGCCTCCAACGGCGAGCTAAAGACCTCGCCCACTCACCTGACTCTCGGGTACAAAGGAATAAGAACTGGTGTTCCTATCTACAGGATGTCAGTTTAAGTCTTATAAATACTTTTCATTGACTAATTATTAGGGTTAAGGAGGGCCTTGAGGAGAGGTCTACCAGGTGGATCCTCTATACAGCTGTATCATTGCACAAGTCTGATCCCAAAACTAAACTAAATGTTATTTTCAGCAATTCTTACATTATTCTAATAAAGAGTAACAACGTACTGCCAAAAGAGAACACTGAAATGAAACACCAAAAGAGAATTAATATGCTGCTTCACTCCTCCTGAGCTTCTACTGGTGCTTCTGAACCTTCTGTCCTGAAAGAGAGTCTGCCCGTGGGAATGGGCAGCCCCCAAAATGAATTGGAAGATTAGCCGACGAAGGCTAGTGACATCCAAATAGTTTTTAATAACTAGAAATGAATGCCCTTTTAATTCAAGTCACACTCAAAATTATCATTTCTAAACATAGCTGAAGTTTTATATCTAAATCCAAATTGTACAATAAGTCAATAAAGGTAATAATAATATACTCAAGTAATTAATTATTTTCTAGCCTAATGTGAACCCTGGTATTATTTTGTTCAACCTGCCCCCAGTAGGCATTACTATTGGGCCTTTATTTCGCATCAGAGGGCCATCTCTATCCATGCATGGGATCCATTAATTCATGCAACACTATCCAATTTTATTCTAAATTTAGAATTGATCTAACCAAGGATGAATATGCAAACAAAGAAAATGGTTGATGGGCGGTTCGACCTCGGTGACCTGTGCTACTCGGGCACGGATTGCTGCCGTAAATTAACATAGATAGGTAACATGTAATCTTTATTTAAATATTTATTTATATGCACATACACACACATATTTGTGCATACAAGCACTCCGCTACAATTCTATCACCTAACGATTTGGATCCGAGACCCATGGTCCGATCCGACATTGTGTCAAACCTCACCGCCCAAGCGCCAACAGAATACCAACACAACTTTTAATTATTAGTGTACATCAGACGACCATTCATAGATGCAACAAAAGAAATTGCTAGGATTTTTTTTTTTTTTTACGGGTATTACATATAATCCAAGAAGAGCGGAACAACGGTTGATGATGATCCGCATGTAAATCGAGAGGGATGCTATTGGATAACATCTTGTCCTTTGTGAAGGGAGAACCTACGACGTCCTATCTCTGAGTGCAAGGACGACGCACCGGTGGAGGATTGCACATAGCGAAGACGATGACATGTCTCAAAGACCACCTCTTTCTCTTTCTCTCTTCTTCATTTTCCTTTCCTTCCTCTTTCTTCTTCCCCTTCTTTCTTGGCCAAAACCACAAAAGGGGGAGAGAGGGGGGTCGGATTTCTCAAAGGAGGGGAGAGAATTAAAGGCCGGCCCCTTCCCCTCTCCTTGTGCTTTATAGATCGATCACCAAGTGGCTTGCGCTTGCGCAAACCACTTGTGGCCGGCCCTATGATGGCCACAAGAGAGTGGGGCGTATTTCTCCAAGAGTATAAAGCTATGTGATTAGGGTTTCCTCTATCTCTATGACACCTTAAATGAAAACGTCCTTTTGTCAGGATACCGCTGATAGAGAGATAGAGTAAGGTACGCTAATCGAAATCGATTTTATCAGCGCCTATAAGCTTCTGAAATTATTTTGGTCACTTTAAGATTCATATTCAATATATTCTGAGATAAATTTTTAGTATTTATCAAAATACCCCTATAACCCCTTAACATATATAAATTAGGTTCTTAGCTTTGGGCTTGTGCTCTATCGTGCCACTTCGTATCTAACGTATCCATCCGGGTCGGGGAATAATTCCTATATACAATAACATAGTAGAACCTTCAGGACAGGATCTCTAGCTCCAATCGGATCCCTAAATAACAATTCCAATGACACCAAAAGTTTCGCTAATCAACCCTAATTCGATTAACCCGCGTAGCCACCCATAGTGCGACGTGAGTTGAAGTCTAGTGATCCTAAACTTATGTTACTCCCTTGTAACCCTGTTCTCTAATATACTCTGATAATCTTTTGTATCTCCTATTACTGGTGCCATGATTCGACTTAGGCGGTGGAGAGAACCATCAAAACCCGATCGATTATCTGACTAGAATTTGATGACTTATCATCTATAACACTATACACCTTCCGGTGCTATGCCTAGCAACCGAAATGTCATTAGTCATACTGACAACCATTAGGCCTAGATTAATTGTGTGGACAGATTGACTCATCAAAATGCACCCATCCAACTCATGATATTATGGGAAAGGATTTCGGCCGTCGTACGTAGCCCCCCAATAGTCGATTTAAGGATTGAATCTTCGAGATGTGGCGTGTTGTGGAGCACTGTGCTGTTGAATGCTGAACTGTCACTCAAGCGTTGTTGTAATAGAGAGAGAAAGAATGATACAGAAATAGAGAGAAAGAGAGAGTAGACACAAGATGTGGTAACAAAGTTCGGCCGAAGCCTACATCTCCGTGCGGTAAGACGTAACTTTTGAATCCACTATCACTGATGAAGTAGAGTTACTCTCGATAGGCCGAGGAGTGCTTCTTACAAGTGAACAGAGGGTGGAGTAGGCTTGAGAGTCTGAAGACTAGAAAGCTTAGAGATCTCTGAAAAATAAAAAGTGGAATCTAGAATAATGGGTTTCGATCTGGATTATTTATAGGATTTGCTATATATAGAGGTTTAGGGAATATTCTAGAGAATATTCTAGGGATATTAATTGGGTAATTATCTGAGGAATATTACTAGGACATTCCTGGGAATACTCGAGGTTTGGGAAATCATATGGGGATGTTTATCAGACCCTAGATAGTCTTCGCAGGCCCCAGGAATTGCTGCGGGTCCCACTATCAGGCGTTAGCCAGATTGTGATCCACATATATCGGATAACCTATAGGGGTTGTTCATGCCACTACAGCTCTAGTTGGATAACCCAATGTACCGTGGTATTGGACTATGGAAGGTTCGCACACGTTGGCAAATCAAAGCACCATGCAACCGGTTAGCTCGTGTGCATGGCCCCTTAGGGTTGAGGATAAATTATCTATAGTAGTAAGATCGAGGTAATACTTAACTTCTCTAATAAATCCTGCTTCAATGAGTTTGTTCACCTCGACCTCAATTTGCGGGACGAGTTCCAGGTGATATATTCTTTGTCCTTGCTTGATAGGATTAGCACCACGCTTAATAGCAAGCTGATGAACAACAATTTTGGGGTCTAAACCTAGCATTTCTTTGTAAGACCAAGCGGAGACATCCTTGTATTCTTGGAGAAGCTTGATATACTTGACTTCTTTGTTCTTTGTCAGGAGAGAACTGACAAATATCGATCATGGCTCATCTTCAGTGCCGAGATTAATTTCTTTTAAATCATCCACAGTGGACTGCCCCCCTTCTTCGAGGACCGAGGTGTGTTAGCTAACTTACTATCGTAAGAAGAAGACAAACAATCGATGTAGTCATTAGAAATAGAAATATGACTGACAGATACAACTAGTTTCTTTTTTGATGTAGATGATGAAGATTCTTTCAAACTTGCAGATCTGGAAGTGGAGTCCGAGGCAGCAATAATACTTATCGTTATATGAGCATCCTGAAGTGGTGGAACTCGAAACCATGTTAAGTTGTTATATTGGAAAGGTACTCTCCGCCTATTAGAGATGTTATAGTTGTTGGCATGACGAGTATGATGAAACCAGGGTGAGCAGGCGGGCTTTTGTGAAACCAGGTTCAAGTCAGTCAAAGACAGATTATCATGGATGATTATTTGTGATGATTTCAGATTTGACTCTTGGTTTTTTTATCCTCTCAAAAACTAAAGTTTGATTTAGCCTTTACTGGTGATGTTCTTCAGGCATCTCATATTATGCGCCATGCGTATTTCTTTCCACTTTGCAAATCATCGTCTTCTTTTTGCTGACTTAAACAATGTCTGAAGGTCTCCATCTGCATCAGTGAGATTCTGCTCTTATATTATGTCATCATTTGCTTCATATAGAGCTTCTGCATTGTCTTTTTCATCTTGGGCTTCAATGAAATTTGAGGACATAGCTTCATTTGCGCTTGTTTTGATCACAATAGAGACTCGCTTAGATCTAAGGCCAGGTTGAGTTTGTGGTATACTTTCTCCTGCCAGGAAGAGCCGCTCTTGGGTTTTGGTTAAACCGTAAAGGGCTGCTCGTGGTGGCAAAGTACCTAAACATTCAACATCTTTCGGAGTAAACTCAACTTTGTTTAGGAGACTTGATGTTTCGCATCCATACGTTTCTTCTGGATTGAATATAGAATTGCCCTTTCTTGAGTTGGGAGCCAATGTTAGGCTGTTCAGTGGCAATACTAACTCTTCTTTTAGAGTGATCAAACTAGCGAACAATGGTTGATGGCTTTATACTCATAGGAGCGAATGATGGTTGTCCTGTTTTTCGATCTCTCTGTGGCACGAAACTAAGCATTGGAGAAGACCCTGCCACTTTCGAGGGATGTCTAACAACCTTTTGTTTTTCCTTGATACTTATCTTTTGAAATGATACGGCTTGTTGACTTGATTTCTTCGGGTAAAGGATATAGAAATCAAACTTCCCTGAAGGTTGGCCAAGCAGACCTACTTCCTGGTCACCATTCTCGTATCTTTGTTTGAGACATTGTTATGATGACTTCTTCTTGTTTTTCTTCGCCGATCTTCATCATCTCTATATTCCAATTCCAGAGCTTATTTATGGAATTTGTCATATTTGTAATAACCAAACTGTGTATGATGCTAGGTTGGAGGATTCGGAGTGACTTTGACTAATGGAGTTACTTTGTAACACCTGTGATGTTAGATTTGAGAAAAAAATAAAAAAAATAAAAATCCTCCTTGGGCCCTTTCATTTTTTTACAATCAGACTTCTCTCTAGATCTTTTTTCAAAAAAATGGGTCATAAACATATGAGATGTTTTACGTTCACTTTCTCTATAGCTTCGAGCACATCGCAATGGTGCGTCCCTTGTAACAATTGGGTGTATGCGTAGCCAGTTCCAGCAGCCCGTTAGTTAAACCCTAGAACAATGATAATTGGTTGACCTTCGATGCCGTATTGTTCCCACATGAGATCGGGTGATCGGATTATAACAAGCAAGATACGTTGGATGAGGCTTTGAGAAAGCTTTTCAATGAGCTTGAGTTGGGGTCGATCCGACACCCGGGTGATGAGTTATTGCTATTTTAATTTTCGGAGTATTTTCTTCTTTTGAGAGATCCAAAAGTCAGAAAAATATATACTAAGCACCGACGTGTTTGTCATGAGAAATTTCCAACGAATCCTCTCGGGTCCTAATCTGACCTCTAGTTTGTGAGTTATGGTGGATTATTCTTTTCATCCCGGTTAGTAGATGAATCGCACCCGGGTTCCAACCAAGCCCAGTTCAAGGTCCAGGATCGAGCTCGACCAGCCTTAGGACCTGCCTCCTAACATCCTAGCTAGCTTTAGGCCTCTTTAGATTCCCCCCTCCCCAAGGTTTTAAAAGTTAAAATTCAGATGAGGAGGATTGAGCAAGATTTGGGGTAGTGATAAGCCCAAATCTTTTCCTTCCTTAACAAACCGATCGATATCTTCCCAGCCCTCCTTACCATAACCGTAGCCCCCTCCCCTTATTGTGAACCGAAAGAGAGAGGTACATAAGAGAATGAAAAGAGTAGAAAGAGAGAACGAAAGAGAGAGGGAGAGAGAGGTCGGAAGAAGGAGAGATATAAGGAGAAGAGATCGAGGGAGAAGAGAGAGTAGCAGTCCTGCCCCCATCGGAGCACCGGTGAGCACCCTGAACACAAGATTAGCCCCCTCTCCTCATCTCTTCTCCTCCATGACCCAAACCCCCATATGATCCCCTCCAGCTATGGCCATCCCGGGCTCCGATGTCGCTCCGGATTCCTCCTCCCGTGTCTCTTCCTTGGGGGCGATGCGGGCGAGACCAGCTCGGCACTGCTGGTGCTCCCAAACCTGACCTCCTACCGTGGGCGTCGCATAGAACTCTCTACGCTTGGTGGTGTGAAGATGAAAAAGTCGAGGGCAAATCCGTAAATAAATACGGATTTGCCCTAGTCATTCCAAAACTAAAACCCCATACCCGACCCGCTTAATGCTATAAACCCGACTTGCTTTAGATGCTACAAGCCCGACCAGACAACCTAGAACAGACCGACTGTGATATACACAGTGAACCGGTCTGGTTCACCTGAACTAGACCCTTAAATCGGCCAGACTTGGTTCGGCTACCATTTCTCCGTCCGAACTCGGAATCTAACAAAACCAGCACCATTACGACCGGTTCAGAAAATCCTACCTATTGATCATAGTTTGGTATAGTAATTAAATTGTTTAGTACCTATTTTATCCATGGTCCCGATCTAGTCGTGGCACCGTGGTTTAGTCACCGTCTCTCTATCCGAACTCGGATTCGGATGAAACCTGCAACATCGTACCTAGCATATCAAAACCTAAATATTGATCCTAGCTAGAAGATAACCTTAGAAACTCTTTCACTCTAGTGACCTAGCCCTGAGATCGGTTTCTTCGGTTCTACGTGATTCGACCTGAAACCCTCCGACCGATGCCGGATTCCAACGAAACTGAAACCATTGGAATGGGTTTTTAGAGCCCGATTCGATAAAGTAGTTATAGTCCCTGATTATTTGATTGACCTAGTGTTGTTTATGTTTGAGGCTTTCAATCGTACAAATTTCCATGCTGTCAGTTCAATGCTGGTCCCTTATCGAGGGTGCCCGGCTATCCTTGACAAAGAACCCTCATCGCAGATGCTATTGTTTAAATCGATACACTTGTGATATGGATCTTTGCGATTTATCAGACCTTGACCATGACGAACTAGCTAGAGGCAGAACAGAGGTCAATTAACAGGAGTTTGTGCGTATTGATCAAGTGACATCTACTTCCTTGACGTGGTCTTTAATAATATCAAATGAGAACAACTAAGGGTAGGTGTCCATGACACTGCATGCGGGTTCCGTCAAATATCATCGCATATGGTCAAGTAGACCCCGCCTTATATGCAGAGTCACGAGTCCAATGACGCATGCTTAAAATATTAGTAATATAATAATGACTGCTATTAATTGCTTGGATACCATAATTAGGATTCCCTTAAATTAAACAATAAATTGAATAACTAATAATTTTCAATGCCCACCCTCTTGAGAAGAGTATGGCAACCCTAGTACATGGGTTACCGGGCAAGAGTGCTATAATTTTTTTGAAATTTAATATATTGCTTGCGAAGTAGTGCGGAACCAAGGATAAATTATTGAAACTGATAAATCACTGTGTAGATCTTCATGTACATATGTGGATATACTATGTTGATAATCTACCTAGTTAGAGGGTAGGGACCCCGTGCGCACAAGGGACATGAACCACCCTACGTGTATAGCCGAAGATAAGTATGTTAGGGGTCACAAGTAAAGTTATGGTAAAGCCAATAGAAGTAGCCCTCAAGTAGGGATTAGCCTAGCAACCCTGTTCGGGGTAGTTAAAGTCCCCATAGTAAAGCAAATTGGGCGGTAGTGCTCTACTGTGAAAGATGAAAAACCCTTTATGATCATCTGGGTGATTTGTGCATGGTGTTGGTGGATGTACGGCAAGAAAGTTGGCCCTCTATATCGAAATAAAATGCCCTTTAGTAATGCTCGACCGAGGGCAAGATGAACAAAATATTCGGGATTCATATTAGGATAGAGGTTTCATATGATTGTTAATTAAGGACTATAGAATCTTGATGTTGGACTATGAAACTATAGGGCGTGATAACCTAGTGACATTTAGATGAACATTTTATTTAATTTACTATAGAATATTGAATGGACTTTATGTTCGACAACCTCGTAACAATAGGAATTGCATGAGAACATAGACTGCTGCTGGATTAGGTTATTCTTCTGTAAATATTAATAATATGTACTAGAACTGCTAAATATAATTTAATTCAATTAGATTGATTGTCTTATATTATTAAAGGGTATTATGATGTCACTAGCCACTAAATTAGCTAATCTTTCAATTCTTCTTTTGGGGGCTACTTTTTCCCATGAGTAGGCCCAGTTTCAGGTCTGTAGAAAAGTTCGGAGTACCTGTAGGAGCTCAGAAGGGTGCAGTAGATTTTGTTTCTCTTTAGCTTAGCACTAGTATATTGACTTGGTTATTGTACACTTGGTTCATTGGATGTGGGTTTATTTGATATTAGAGTTTTTGTATAAGAATGTTAGTTCTTTAGTCGTGCTCTGACTAGTTATAGTAGTATAGCAATAATCCAACTAAATTCTTTTGGGTAGGCATCTCCTCAAGATCCCAAGCCTAAGATAGATTATAATATAATATAAGTGTGCATAAATGACCTAATTGATCAACCCTATAGATAGGACCTTTTGACCGGTGCATCTGAGTGTTAGGGAATGGGTAAGGCTACTTGGCTCGTCGTCGAAGGATTGAACCTCGTGCTTCCTTAGGGGGACTCCTATCAGCATGTAGTGGCACTGACATGCTACCTATGCTGAGATGATAGCTCTCTTGAAGGTCGAGTCTACTTGAGAAGCTTTCTCTATGTGATAACTTCTATTTTCTCTATTTATTAATAAAATTATTTTCAAAAAACAAAAAAGAGATTCGTTATTTCTCCTTTCTTCTTTTCCATATATGTGAGTGTAGAAGAAGCCCTGTGAGACTCCCAATTGGTGTAGTTGATTGACCAAATCCAAAATCCCTCTTTTTCTTACCTCACACCATAGGGATCGGTCTTAAGATTTCTGGGGCATGACATATTTTTTCTTTCTTCGCTTTCTTGGAGAACGTTTGTAGCTTTGATGGGTGATGTTTCCTTGACAGCAAAGCCCTTAGTATGGTAGAATTTAGTATCAGTGAGATAGGCTTGTACTTCACTGAATGGTCTATCATCTGTCTTGACGCATTTCTTGATGCCCCTTTAGTGATATTTAAAGCATTAATGTAGTGTCGAAGGCATGATTTATTCATATGTAGCCAAGGTCTTCCGAGTAAGAGTCAATAGGATATTTGATAGTCTATAACGTGAAATAGTATCATAGTGTCAAGCTCTTCGATTGACAACTTCAAGCGTATAATGGCTACCGCTAACTGTGCCCCTTGGTTGAAGCCTTGAATGACCGATTTGCTTTTGAAAAGTTGATCATTTTTTATGCCCAAGTTCTTCATGGTTTGGCTAGGCATGATATTAACAACCGATCCACTATCTATCAATATACGAGTTACTGACTGAATCTTGATATAACTAGAAATATAGAGGGGTTGGTTGTGCAGTCGAAATCCCAACTATAAATCTTTGTCAAAGAAGGAGATAGTCATATCACATTGGACTGACTTTTCTACTTCGATCTTCATTTGGTGACTTTCTAGGTCAGTCAATGTTGCAGCCATAACATGACGGACATCTTTCAAAAGATGAAAAGGCACTATAAGTGGCAAGTGTAACATGACTTTATCATAAGAAGCTGTGAGGTCTCCTTCGATCGGCTCAATAGAAGATACATTATCTTTTTCTATCTCCTCAGCTAATATTTTTGGAGGCTGAAGGGTTAATTCCTCATTCGATTCCTTCTCATGGACTTCTGCCGTATAGCAAGTTGACGAAAAGGATAAATCTTTTTTGAAGAAATCTTCAGGAATGAAATCTCTTAGTGTAAGAGGTTCTAGGATGGCTTGATGTAGCGTTTCTTCATCATCGACTGAAAGGACTTTGGATACACTTTTTTTTGGATCTTCTTTTTTAAAGACTTCTTGACGTAAGCCATTTTGATCATTCTTTTAGGCCTATCAAAGACCATAGGAGATACTTTATGGAAAGGGACTTGAGGGATTCTTTTATCTCAAACCACCAAGGTCCATCCTTCCTTCTGGTCAAAATCCTCCTTTTTAAGGGAATGGATTCATATAGGTGAAAAGACTTTTTCTTTTGGAGACAATGGGCCTTCTTTATATGGTGAATATTTTGGGTTGTGGTGCCTCTGAGCTTGCAATATGAGTAATATGTGTATGCCCCCTTATTAAGGAGTCTTGCTTCTTGAGAAGAGCTGAAGTTCTTATCATGAGAACTAATCTCTTCCTTATTGCTGGAATTTGAACTAGTGGGAGAGAGCCGAAGACAATGGATGTCATGTTAGTTGCAGCTATCTCATCAGAAGGCAGCTCAATATTGCCTTGTCGTGCCAATAACATGATCTTTTCTTTGAACATGAAATTTTTTTTGATAGAGTGACTCACGATCCTATGATACTTACAATATAAGGCATAATCAACCCTATTTGCTTCTTCTAGTCTCTTGGATAAAGGTATTTCAATCATCTTCTCCTCCAAGAGTTGGTCAAACATAGTCAAGACTTTCGAGTCTGTAAGTTGTACTTCTTTGCTTGGACCTCCTCTATGGTCATCCGAGGTGGCCTTTGCTGTGATGACTCATGAGTAGATTTGGTGTTGTCAGTTTTATCTTTTACCTTTAAGGGCTTTGAAGAAAAAGCGATGTTCACAACATTGGTTTGTTTTACGTTTGGGGCTAAGGATTTTTCTTTGCCTTCTGCCTTAGACTTTGAAAAGTCCCTTGCCTTGGAATCTCCGTGAGCGGCTAGACTAAGCTCCATATCATTAGCTCGCATGGCCAATTCTTCGAAGGAGTTGGGTTAATTCCTTAGAGGATGTAGACTAATCCCCAATGCATCCCTTGAATGCACATCTCTGTTGCTGAGAACTCAAAGAGTCAATCCCATGAGTTGAGAGCAAGGTTTCTCCATCGATCGATATAGTCTATGACCTTTTCATTCTTATGTTGCTTGACAGTGGTAAGTTCCACTATACTCACCACACGCTGAGTGCTGTAGAAACTAGTAAGGAACTCTTGTTCTAATTGTTTCCAACTATCGATAGACCCAGGAGTGAGGCCTACATATTATTCGAATACAATCCTTTTGATAGACCGAATGAATTGTTTGACCATCTCATCGCCGTAAGTGCCACATTGTTATAAGTTTTTATGAAGTGGGCAATATGTTGCTTCGAATTATCCTTTCCTTCGAATTGCAGGACTTGGGTAGGTTGTATCATGCTGGAAAGCATAATTGTTGGATATATTGGGACACTACAAAAAAAACAGTTATTATCGACGGACAATATCCGTCGGTAATATTAACATTCCGTCGGTAATGTTTTATAGCGACGGAAGATATTTCCGTCGCTGGCTGTCGGGAAAAAAGGCGTCGGGGAAAACAATACGACGGACCAAATATTACCGTCGGTAATAATAATTAATACCGACAGTAATATTAAAGCCGTCGGTAATATTTAATCAATTAAAAATTAATATAATATATTATTACCAACGAAACTTAAGAATCCGTCGGAAATATATAAGCATTTTACCGACGGTTATGGTCTATACTGTCGGTAATACTATATATATTACCGACGAATATATATATTGCCCGTCGGTAATAATATATATATTACCGACAACTATTATATATCCGTCGGTAATACTATATATATTACCGACGAATATATATATTGACCGTCGGTAATAATATATATATTACCGACGGATATTATATGTCGTCGACAAATTATTTATAATTTAAAAAAAATAAAAACATTATTACCGACGAAATAATTAATTTCCGTCGGTAATAAGTATGTTTTTTTTATAATAAATTTACCTAAATAATGTTATTTAATGCCTATGATTTACAACAATACCACAATATATTACTACAATTTATCAAATATTACCACAATTTATAAAATATTATCGCAAATTTTAAAATATTACCTAAATTGATAAAAAATTACAGCAAATTATCAAATATTACCACAGTACCCGGCCGACAATTATAGACAAGAACAAAAAATAACCACATATTAGAAAATAATATTTACACAATCCAAAACTGACAGATGATACATGCCCTATCTCAACCACTCCCGCCCGCCACCAACGCTGGTGCTTTCATCGATCCCCTGACACCGCCCTATCTCAAACACCCCCGCCCGCCACCAACGCTGGTGCTCTCATCGATCCCCTGACGCCGCCCTATCTCAACCACGCCCGCCCACCACCAACGCTCTCTCATCGATCCCCTGACGCCGCCCTGCTCCTGCAATTAACATGTATTTGTTAAAAAAAATGGTTTATATCTATAACTGAGTCTAAGCGTTAAAAAATAATAAGTTAGCGTGTTTCGGTTTTGAAATAGGTTTGGATTCGATCGGATCGGCATCCGATAATTCGAAGTTGGAATTATTCCGTATTTCGGACTTGCGAGCGGGTTCTAATTGGATATTTGACCAATTTACGCTCCGATTCACCGATTTAGAGTCTAAGTGTTGGAAAATCATAACTTAGCGTGTTTCGGATATGAAATACGTTTGGATTCGATCCGATCGTCATCAGATCGGCATCCGATAATTCGAACTTGGAATTATTCCGTATTTCAGACTTGCGAGCGGGTTCTAATTGGATATTTGACCAATTTACGATTCGATTCACCGATTTAGAGTCTAAGTGTTGGAAAATCATACGTTAGCGTGTTTCGGATATGAAATAGCTAGGTTTGGATTCGATCGGATCGTCATCGGATCGGCATCCGATAATTCGAACTTGGAATTATTCCGTATTTTGGACTTGCGAGCGAGTTCTAATTGGATATTTGACCAATTTACGCTCCGATTCACCGATTTAGAGTCTAAGTGTTGGAAAATCATAACTTAGCGTGTTTCAAATATGAAATAGGTTTGGATTCGATCCGATCGTCATCGGATCGGCATCCGATAATTCGAACTTGGAATTATTCCGTATTTCGGACTTGCGAGCGGGTTCTAATTGGATATTTGACCAATTTACGCTCCGATTCACCGATTTAGAGTCTAAGTGTTGGAAAATCATAACTTAGCGTGTTTCGGATATGAAATAGGTTTGGATTCGATCCGATCGTCATCAGATCGGCATCCGATAATTCGAAGTTGGAATTATTCCATATTTCGGACTTGCGAGCGGGTTCTAATTGGATATTTGACCAATTTACGCTCCGATTCACCGATTTAGAGTCTAAGTGTTGGAAAATCATAACTTAGCGTGTTTCGGATATGAAATAGGTTTGGATTCGATCCAATCGTCATCGGATCGGCATCCGATAATTCGAAGTTGGAATTATTCTGTATTTTGGACTTGCGAGCGAGTTCTAATTGGATATTTGACCAATTTACGCTCCGATTCACCGATTTAGAGTCTAAGTGTTGGAAAATCATAAGTTAGCGTGTTTCGGATATGAAATAGGTTTGGATTCGATCTGATTGTCATCGGATCGGCATCCGATAATTCGAACTTGGAATTATTCCGTATTTCGGACTTGCGAGCGGGTTCTAATTGGATATTTGACAAATTTACGTTCCGATTCACCGATTTAGAGTCTAAGTGTTGGAAAATCATAACTTAGCGTGTTTCGGATATGAAATAGGTTTGGATTCGATCCGATCGTCATCGGATCGGCATCCGATAATTCGAACTTGGAATTATTCCGTATTTCGGACTTGCGAGCGGGTTCTAATTGGATATTTGACCAATTTACGATCCGATTCAACGATTTAGAGTTTAAGTGTCGGAAAATCATAACTTAGCGTGTTTCGGATATGAAATAGCTAGGTTTGGATTCGATCGGATCGTCATCGGATCGGCATCCGATAATTCGAACTTGGAATTATTTCGTATTTTGGACTTGCGAGCGAGTTCTAATTGGATATTTGACCAATTTACGCTCTGATTCACCGATTTAGAGTCTAAGTGTTGGAAAATCATAACTTAGCGTGTTTCGGATATGAAATAGGTTTGGATTCGATCCGATCGTCATCGGATCGGCATCCGATAATTCGAACTTGGAATTATTCTGTATTTCGGACTTGCGAGCGGGTTCTAATTGGATATTTGACCAATTTACGATCCGATTCACCGATTTAGAGTCTAAGTGTTGGAAAATCATAACTTAGCGTGTTTCGGATATGAAATAGCTAGGTTTGGATTCGATCCGATCGTCATCGGATTGGCATCCGATAATTCGAACTTGGAATTATTCCGTATTTCGAACTTGCGAGCGGGTTCTAATTGGATATTTGACCAATTTACGCTCCGATTCTCCGATTTAGAGTCTAAGTGTTGGAAAATCATAACTTAGCGTGTTTCGGATTTGAAATAGGTTTGGATTCGATCCGATCGTCATCGGATCGGCATCCGATAATTCAAAGTTGGAATTATTCCGTATTTCGGACTTGCGAGCGGGTTCTAATTGGATATTTGACCAATTTACGCTCAGATTCACCGATTTAGAGTCTAAGTGTTGGAAAATCATAACTTAGCGTGTTTCGGATATAAAATAGGTTTGGATTCGATCCGATCGTCATTGGATCGGCATCCGATAATTCGAACTTGGAATTATTCCGTATTTCGGACTTGCGAGCGAGTTCTAATTGGATATTTGACCAATTTACGCTCCGATTCACCGATTTAGAGTCTAAGTGTTGGAAAATCATAAGTTAGCGTGTTTCGGATATGAAATAGGTTTGGATTTGATCCGATCGTCATCGGATCGGCATCCGATAATTCGAACTTGGAATTATTCCATATTTCGGACTTGCGAGCGGGTTCTAATTAGATATTTGACAAATTTACGTTCTGATTCACCGATTTAGAGTCTAAGTGTTGGAAAATCATAACTTAGCATGTTTCAGATATGAAATAGGTTTGGATTCGATCCGATCATCATCGGATCGGCATCCGATAATTCGAACTTGGAATTATTCCGTATTTCGGACTTGCGAGCGGGTTCTAATTGGATATTTGACCAATTTACGATCCGATTCACCGATTTAGAGTCTAAGTGTTGGAAAATCATAACTTAGCGTGTTTCGGATATGAAATAGCTAGGTTTGGATTCGATCGGATCGTCATCGGATCGGCATCCGATAATTCGAAGTTGGAATTATTCCGTATTTTGGACTTGCGAGCGAGTTCTAATTGGATATTTGACCAATTTACCCTCCGATTCACCGATTTAGAGTCTAAGTGTTGGAAAATCATAACTTAGCGTGTTTCGGATATGAAATAGGTTTGGATTCGATCCGATCGTCATCGGATCGGAATCCGATAATTCGAACTTGGAATTATTCCGTATTTCGGACTTGCAAGCGGGTTCTAATTTGATATTTGACCAATTTACGATCCGATTCACCGATTTAGAGTCTAAGTGTTGGAAAATCATAACTTAGCGTGTTTTGGATATAAAATAGCTAGGTTTGGATTCGATCCGATCGTCATCGGATCGGCATCCGATAATTCGAACTTGGAATTATTCCGTATTTCGGACTTGCGAGCGGGTTCTAATTGGATATTTGACCAATTTACGCTCCGATTCACCGATTTAGAGTCTAAGTGTTGGAAAATCATAACTTAGCGTGTTTCGGATATAAAATAGGTTTGGATTCGATCCGATCGTCATCGAATCGGCATCCGATAATTCGAAGTTGGAATTATTCCGTATTTCGGATTTGCGAGCGGGTTCTAATTGGATATTTGACCAATTTACGCTCCGATTCACCGATTTAGAGTCTAAGCTTTGGTAAATCATAACTTAGCGTGTTTCGGATATGAAATAGGTTTGGATTCGATCCGATCGTCATCGGATCGGCATCCGGTAATTCGAACTTGGAATTATGCCGTATTTCGGACTTGCGAGCGGGTTCTAATTGGATATTTGACCAATTTACGCTCCGATTCACCGATTTAGAGTCTAAGTGTTGGAAAATCATAACTTAGCGTGTTTCAGATATGAAATAGGTTTGGATTCGATCCGATCGTCTTCGGATCGGCATCCGATAATTCGAAGTTGGAATCATTCCGTATTTCGGACTTGCGAGCGGGTTCTAATTGGATATTTGACAAATTTACGTTCCGATTCACCGATTTAGAGTCTAAGTGTTGGAAAATCATAACTTAGCGTGTTTCGGATATGAAATAGGTTTGGATTCGATCCGATCGTCATCGGATCGACATCCGATAATTCGAACTTGGAATTATTCCGTATTTCGGACTTGCGAGCGGGTTCTAATTGGATATTTGACCAATTTTCGATCCGATTCACCGATTTAGAGTCTAAGTGTTGGAAAATCATAACTTAGCGTGTTTCGGATATGAAATAGGTTTGGATTCGATCCGATCATCATCGGATCGGCATCCGATAATTCGAAGTTGGAATTATTCCGTATTTCGGACTTGCGAGCGGGTTCTAATTGGATATTTGACCAATTTACGCTCCGATTCACCGATTTAGAGTCTAAGTGTTGGAAAATCATAAGTTAGCGTGTTTCGGATATGAAATAGGTTTGGATTCGATCCGATCGTCATCGGATTGGCATCCGATAATTCGAACTTGGAATTATTCCGTATTTCGGACTTGCGAGCAGGTTCTAATTGGATATTTGACCAATTTACGATCCGATTCACCGATTTAGAGTCTAAGTGTTGGAAAATCATAAGTTAGCGTGTTTCGGATATGAAATAGCTAGGTTTGGATTCGATCGGATCGTCATCGGATCGGATCGTCATCGGTCCAAATATTTTACAGCAAAAACATAACTTGAGAGCATCTACATCAGATTTTTAATCTATGGACAGACCAAACCCAACCTGACCCGACCCGACCCGAACTAATCTGTCCGTTTTTTTTTTTTTTTAATTTGAACCCTGAACTATGCTCCGCCTACGTTTAGCCTCTCTGCCAATTTTTATCCCGAAAACACCCATACCCTTATCCAAGTAAGCATAAGTTAAATATTTCAAAAATCATGAGCCTTTCGGTACCATTACCTTTATCCTAATAAGCATAAGTTAAATATTTCAAAAAATCATGAGCCTTTTGGAAATTGATAAGTGTTTTTTTGGACAAAAAGTTTACGGAGGAAGCTAAATGCAGACGGAGCATAGTTCAGGGTTCAAATTGTTTAAAAAAACAGCTGAGGGACCAATATGAATAGAGGTGTAAAGTTCAGGGAAGGTTTTTGTAATTTTCCCCTTTACTTAATGTTCAATGGATAGGAGGGGGAGAAGGATAATATTTTCATACCTTGAAAGATAAATCTTGTGCAGGATTGTTAGTAAGTACACCAGTTTACTACTCTAGTTTGTATGTAAACCTCTTCTTAAAATAATCCAGTTCATCACCATGCACCTGTAAAAGATTCAGAAGGCTCATTTAAACACCGGACAGAGGTGCTGAATATTATTGTTAGCATTTCAAAAATATTTGTAGTACTACTTTTTGACCTTATGTAACCGGTTGAACCAACAAATGGATTTCTCTTGCACCAGTATCCAGTCCATCGCCATCTCGTACTCAATCGTGTTCGGCTGTGAGCAGTGTGACGTTGCCACGGCCTTTTTCTGATAACAAAATTCAAGCATTAGAGAAAAAAAAAGCTTCAGTGAATTTAAAATAATTTGCACTTACAAAGCTTCAGTCAAAGTTTACCTGTATGCCAGCATAACTGCAGAGATAGAAATCGAACTCCGTTGGGTGGCATATTGTTGTGTCCACTACAAATGTCACATGAGGGAGATATCCCTCTTCCAACGAGGCACACACCTAGCATGATTAAAAAACAAAATTCTATCATTTAAAAGAAAAATAGAGGCTACATCATTACCATGAGAGAGAGAGAGACCATTTACGATCCGATTTACCGATTTAGAGTCTAAGTATTGGAAAATCATAAGTGTGATAATATGATCTAAACTCAAATTAGTAAGATTCATATTTTTTGCTAATATTATAAAGATTAGTAAGTACCTGATCATGAGGATGAGCCACCGCTAGACCGGTTTATGAATTCATAAAATTTACGCTCCAGTTTCCTGCGAGCTTCTCTTTCCTCATCGAGGGCCTTCTTCTCCGCCTCAACCCTCTGCTCAAGGGCCTGCCTCTGCTCTCGCTCCGCCTCAATCCTCTGCTCGAGGGCCTGCCTCTGCTCTCGCTCCGCGTCTAGCGCAGACTACAGCTGAGTGATAGCACCAGTCTGGGTGTCCCGTTCCCTCGAGCGCATACCCTCTCATCCAAAGTAGGAGGAGGGCGTCACTCCAAGGCCCGTACAGAGGACACGGCCGTGCGTGGCAGGTCTCAGCACAGTATCCATCGCTGAATCGACAGATACTGAGCTGGAGGAGGAGCCGGCCTCGCCCGACGGGGTCACCAGAAGTCGCATCCTCTCCTATATAAAAACATCCAATGATATTCAATGATATTTTATGGCATATGTATAAGAATATATTAACAGTAATTTAATTACTTACCACTTGCGAGGCAACCCTGTCGTCCAGAAATGCCCCATCGATACGCTGCCTCCTAGAGGCCTCAAAAAGGTCAATCCTATTAGGCTCGTGGCCCAAGGACTGTGTCTGTTGGACATATAAAATAAATAGATGAGTTAATATAACATGTATAGAGCTTTAAATAATAACAATGTTTGTATTATTTACCAGCTGCTGGGCAAGCTGGGGCATGGAGGTCCTCCCCTTCACTGGAGCAGGTGTCGTCGAGGCACTTCTATTCTGCTTGCCTATAGCAGATTTCGCCTGTGTCAATCGATTAAATTTTGAAACATCAATACAAATTTTAAGTATAACATTAAAACAAGTACGAATCAACAAAATTATAATTATACCTGAAAGCTAGGGGTGGCCCAGTGAGCGACCAAAAACTGTAGAATGTGTAGCGGTGACGCATCTCTCGTCCCGGCCGTAGCCTATACCTCCTCAGCCGGTTGGCCGACCAAGTAACCGTAGAGCTGGTAGAGCTCGTGATGGTAATCCCTGTACCGCTCACCCATCGTCTTCCACAAGTCCTCCCGATGGGTGTCGGTTTTCATGTTCTCCTATTTAAATTTCTCCTGTAAAATCAATTTAGAAACAAGTCATTTTATCAAATCAAATTATAAAAAAGTACGATATTATTCTAAAATGCTTTAATGAAACTAACGTACCAAAAACTGCTGATACATCCTCTCCTTATAGGATGCATCAATGTTCTTCCACCCCCTTAACCCCACAATCGGGGCATTCCTCTCCTCCCGTACTATTATGCCGACCCACGTGGCGGTGTCAAAAGCGTGCTCGCCCACAAAGGTCCTGCCGCTCCACTGTAGGGACAGCGGCTCGCGTAAGGCCGACAAGCGCCGGGCCGTCGTCACGCCCCGGTCGCCTACGTGCCTGGTCGACCCTGCAAATAAAATATACATCAGTACTGAAGAAGTATTTACAACATGTATAAAACTTTAGACCTAAACATTACCTGTAGGCGTAGACGCTGTAGCCGAGTGCTGAGCACTGCTCGAAGCTCCGGAGGCTGCGACCACAACAGGAGCTGGTGTGGAGAGAGGAACAGCACTGCCAGATCCGGACGGCTCAGCCTCGGACCCTGGGGTGGCAGCCGGAGCGCTCCGAGCTACCCCACCCCTGCCTCTGCCTCTACGAACATATGACCGTGATACCATCTGAAACAATTTAATTTACATATGAAACAGTAAGATTTACATATGAAACAGTTTGATTTACATATGAAACAGTATGATTTACATATGAAACAATATGAAACAATATGAATCCGCTCGCAATATGAAACAATATGAAACAATATGAAACAGTTACACTCTAAATCGGTTAATCGGATCGTAAATTGGTCAAATATCCAATTAGAACTCGATCGCAAGTCCGAAATACAGTATATAATTCCAAGTTCGAATTATCGGATGCCGATCCGATGACGATCGGATCGAATCCAAACCTATTTCATATCCGAAACACGCTAACTTATGATTTTTCAACACTTAGACTCTAAATCGGTGAATCGGAGCGTAAATTGGTCAAATATCCAATTAGAACCCGCTCGCAAGTCCGAAATACGGAATAATTCCAAGTTTAAATTATCGAATGCCGATTCGATGACGATCGGATCGAATCCAAACCTATTTCATATCCGAAACACGCTAACTTATGATTTTCCAACACTTAGACTCTAAATCGGTGAATCAGAGCGTAAATTGGTCAAATATCCAATTAGAACTCGCTCGCAAGTCCGAAATACGGAATAATTCCAACTTCGAATTATCGGATGCCGATCCGATGACGATCGGATCGAATCCAAACCTATTTCATATCCGAAACACGCTAAGTTATGATTTTCCAACACTTAGACTCTAAATCGGTGAATCGGAGCGTAAATTGGTCAAATATCCAATTAGAACCCGCTCGCAAGTCTGAAATACAGAATAATTCAAACTTCGAATTATCGGATGCCGATCCGATGACGATCGGATCGAATCCAAACCTATTTCATATCTGAAACAAGCTAAGTTATGATTTTCCAACACTTAGACTCTAAATCGGTGAATCGGAGCGTAAATTGGTCAAATATCCAATTAGAACCCGCTCGCAAGTCCGAAATACGGAATAATTCCAAGTTCGAATTATCGGATACCTATTCGATGACGATCGGATCGAATCCAAACCTATTTCATATCCGAAACACGCTAACTTATGATTTTCCAATACTTAGACTCTAAATCGGAGAATCGGAGCGTAAATTGGTCAAATATCCAATTAGAACCCGCTCGCAAGTCCGAAATACGGAATAATTCCAAGTTCGAATTATCGGATGCCGATCCGATGACGATCGGATCGAATCCAAACCTATTTCATATCTGAAACATGCTAACTTATGATTTTCCAACTCTTAGACTCTAAATCGGTGAATCGATCGGATCGTAAATCGGTGAAACGGTATGATTTACATATGAAACGGTATGATTTACATATGAATCGGTGAAACAGTATGATTTATATATAAAACAATATGATATACATATGAAACAATATGATTTATATATGAAACAATTTGATTTAAATATGAAACAATTTGATTTACATACGGTCTAGTCATTTTCTGTCTCATCTCTGTCACTCTCATCGCTTCCCTCTTCTATTATTTGATCTGCATTCGCTGTCCAGTTTATATTGTCGACATCTTCATTTTCGTCGTGCACTGCGTCGACAATGATTATCTCATCATTCTGGTATGCATCCAAATCATCATCGACGACCCCCACATCCTTGTCTCCCATGTCATAAAAATCTCTGGGTGGTGACCTGACTACAATTTGCCAACCTGGAGAGGTATTATCCGGTGCATAAAATATCTGTTGCGCTTGAGAGGCAAGAATGAATGGATCTTCATATTGGGTATTCAATCTCTTGCCAGTGTTGATGCTGATAAAACCGTATTTGTCGACATTATAACTAGTCCTGCGATTATTAACATCATACCAATCGCATTTGAATAATACGATCCGATTTTGGCCAAGGAATTTAATCTCGAGAATCTCATTCAGGACGCCGTAGAAGTCGATATTTTCTAATTCTTCTTGCTCATCGTTGACGACAACCCCACTATTTTGGGTTCTTCGTGATTTTTCACTATCTTTCGTCCGAAATCTATAATCGTTCACGATATAACCATCGTACGATATTGCGTCTTGCAAAGGACTACAAGATAAGCACCAGAGATCCTCATTCATCAGCGGATCGTGGTTGTCGTGCAGCTCCTGTGCCTATAATAACCACATGACATTCATGATATGAACACATAATTATTGTTCGGTAATGGATGTCAATGAAATTCAGTAATGATATGAATACTTACGTATTTCTCGAACCACGATGGGAATTCACGATCATGAATTTGGGGAGTATTTCGAGTACCCCGATTATTAATGATGGCTTTATGCTTCCTGTTTTACCGGTTATGAATTAGATTATAATTAGCACATATATTTAATGAATGGACTAAAAGAATGAGTAAATGATCGTAAAATGCTTACTCAATGAATGGCCACACTTCATCACATTGGCGCAACACATACATATGTGCCTGTTGAATCTTATCTACAGATAATCGACGGGTTTTACCTCCTCCTATAGGTCTACCCATTTCGGCAAATATAGACAGACCCCCATCGAAGTCTATTGGACCACCGTTATAGTTCCGCTCAAGTTGATTGAATCGCGTGTCTATACCATGTAGGTATCTTGAGTAGAATATTAGACATTCTTCTGCTAGGTATCCTTCAGCAATTGATCCCTCCGGACGACTTTTATTACGAATATATGATTTCAATGTTCGCAAGTACCTAATTTGAGAAAAAAATATTTGGATGAATATATCAAGAACGATCAAATACATTGTGCGAATGAGACGAGACGATTACCTCTCGATAAAATACATCCACCGGTAATGAACTGGGCCGCCGAGTTTGGCCTCATTTGCCAAGTGAACGGTCAAATGCACCATAACATCAAAGAAGGAAGGTAGAAATATCATCTCTAACTTGCACAATGTGAGCGCAATATCCCTCTCCATCTGTTCAAGTTGGTCCACTCTAAGTACCTTCGAGCACAACTGTCTGAAAAAAGTGCTGAGCTCAATTAACGGACCGGACACCTGTTCGGTTAAATTCCCACGTATAGCAAGAGATAACAATCGCTGCATAAGAACATGACAATCGTGGCTCTTTAATCCAGATAACTTCCGGCCGTTCTCTTGCACGCATCGTGCGATATTCGAAGAATAATCGTCTGGCGTTTTCACAGACCGTAGGAATGCACATAAGGCTGCCTTTTGCTGTGAGCTCATGGTGTAGCATGCAACTGGCAACACATACTTATCCCCAATCTCTTGGGGATGAAGTGATTTTCGGATGCCCAACTCCTTAAGATCGAGACGAGATTTAAGATTATCCTTCGTCTTACCGTCGAGATTCAGCAGTGTTCCTATAATGTTGTCATACACATTTTTCTCGATATGCATGACATCCAAGTTATGCCGCAAGAGTAGGCTGCTCCAGTACGGTAGTTTAAAGAAAATACTCTTCTTCTTCCAGTTATGCTCACGCATAGAATCTTCATGCGTTCTCTTCTTTTTACCTTTTCCAAGTGCCACGGCATCAAGCTGATCCAATTCGCACAAGACTTCTACCCCCGAAAGTTGCTCCGGGGCCTTTGCAAGTTCCTTCTTGCCGTTGAAAGCTCTTTTGTTCTGTCTCCACTTATGGCCGTCAACAAGGAATCTTTGATGGCCCATATAACAGAACTTACCTCCGTTCTTCAACCGTAATGAATCTGTCTCCTTATTGCATGTAGGGCACGCCAATTTTCCTTTAGTACTCCACCCGGATAAGTTGGCATATGCAGGAAAATCGTTGATGGTCCATAGAAGTGCCGCATGCATCCGAAAATTCTGGCGCAACGAGGCATCATACGTATCGGCCCCAACTTCCCATAACTCGTTCAACTCCTCAATCAACGGCTGCAAGTAAACGTCAATATCATTACCAGGCGACCTGGGTCCGGGAATGAGCAAGGAGAGCATTGTGTATGGCTTTTTTAAGCACATCCAAGAAGGCAAATTGTATGGAACTAGGACAACTGGCCAAATGCTGTACGACACACTCATATTCCCAAAGGGATTGAAGCCATCGCTAGCAAGCCCTAAGCTGACGTTGCGAACTTCACATGCGAATTCAGGATAGGTATGATCAAAATCTTTCCACGTCAGAGAGTCGGTCGGATGTCTCATAATCCCGTCATCTGTACGTTTTCGTGCATGCCACCTCATATGCTCAGCAGTCTTCGATGACATAAACAACCTCTGAAGCCTGTCCCTGAGCGGGAAGTATAGGAGAACCTTTGCAGATATATTTTTTTTCCTTCGACTGGTACTAGACTCGGTATCCGTCTCTTTATATCTCGTTGCTCCGCATATGTGGCATGACCGCGTATGTTCGTACTCTTTCCGGTACAACATACAATCGTTCACGCATGCATCAATTTTCTCATAACCCAGACCGAGATCTTTAATTGTCTTCTTCGCCTTGTAGAATGATTTCGGTACTGTCTCACCCATAGGAAAAGCCTCTTTCAGCAACTCTACCAACATATTAAATGACTTATTACTCCAACCATTGAGGCACTTCAAATGAAGAAGCTTTACAGTGAAAGAGAGTTTTGAAAACTTCTCACACCCCGGGTATAGAGGTTGTTCGGCATCTTTAAGCAATCTGTAGAACTTGTCCGCTTCGATATTGGGCTGATCACCTGACGGTGTTTCCGTGCCTATTCCATCTTGCAAATCATGTATCATACCCTGCATGTCATCGTCATCGTCTGTATTAATATTATCATCAGCGATCACTGTGTTTGAAGTTTCACCGTGAGCTGCCATGGGGACTGCATCTAGCTCCTCACCATGCGAGAACCAACGGGTATAGCTAATGTCAATGCCACGCATTACCAGATCAACCTCACATTCCTCTCGAACCTTCCTAATCACCCTTCCGCAGTCTATACAGGGACACACAATTTTTCCATCAAGCGGTGCAAGACGCTCAAATGCAAAATCCAGAAATTTTCTGACTCCTTCTCTGTACTCTTGGCTCATGCGATTCGAATTACGCATCCAACTCTTATCGATCGAAGACATCTTCGTCTATCTGGCTATACAACATCTGAAGTAATTTCAAAATTATCCAAAACTTATCAAATTGTCCAAAACTTATCAAATTTACCGATCATATCACTTGTGCATAACTTTATCTTCTAAACAACATCAACTCTCACTAAAAACCAACTTGTGCATAACTTTATCTTCTAAATTAGCAAAATATATTGAGAGAGGATGGTTCAATATTTTTCAAAAAAAAAAAGGAGGGGATGGTTCAATAAACTAGTACACCCTTACTATTTAGAGTTTGGGCGTAAAATGAGTCAAGCTTAACACGACCCGAACGCAGCCCGAACTCAAGTTCGGTCTTGACTGTAGCTCAAAAGCAACCCCTAAAAAGGACTTTTTACCTGAGTGACTGTTTGGATATGAATATGCTTCAAGATTTTTGGATTATAGGACCCCAAAAGCCCAAAAGTTGCACGGAGAGCCCAAAAGCCTGTTTGGTTGTGCCTGTTTTGCTTATTCAGAGAGCCCAAATTGGAAATTTTGTGCTAGTGTGATGTATCCCAAAAGTCTAATGTTAGCAAAAACTAATGTTTACTTCGGTGCTAGTGTGATATATGTATCCCAAAAGTCTAAGCCCATGACATATATTTGTGGACTAATATATATAAGTTTGATTCTCGGGTTGGGTCGGGACTACCTGGGACTATTTGAACCCCAATTGAAAACCGAACCGTATTGAGTTGAGTTTTCGCAAAATTTATTAGTGTCTATTTGGTTGGAGGGTGCTGGAACCGGCGTGTTCCAACTCAAATGTGTTCCGCTAAAACAGCTGTTTGGTTTCGTGCGGAGGCTCCCGACCAGATGAGTTTCAACTCCTCCATGGATTTCGATTGTATAGAAAACATGTGAGTTTGTACCCTACGGTTTTCAGGTGGAGTTGCACCTCATTCCGTTTGTACGTATCCCACACATGAGTTAGAACACGCCGGTTCCAATTCCCTCCAACCAAACAGGCCCTTAGGATCAAACCAACTTATTTAGTCAAAATACCTCTGTGTCGGTTCTCGGTTTACCCGACCCAACTTGCACCCCTAGCTAGGATTAAAGAGTACTATTTGAATCAAAGGGTCACGACTCTCCCGGGTTTGAAACCGACCGCAACGCTGCCATCTGATGGAAGGTACGCTGAAGGCTGAATCACACCGGGCTCGGAATTGAACCCGAAGGCATCACTGCCGTCTGACGGTAGGCACCCTGTGAATCACGACCCCTGCTATGAAGGGTTTGATGCCATTCGGCACCGAATTTATTTTCGGGGGAGTTGTTGAGCGGTCCTCCACAAGAGATCTGTTTTATTTGTATAGCCACTCTAGAGCTGCTCTTAAGAACCGAACCTAAACATAATCCTAAACCTAAGTTCTATAGGCCTTGGGATTAACTCTAGAACTAAGAATCCTAAACCTAACAGAACCTAAACCTAGGTTATCTTAATGTTATGTGTGTTTGAAATTTGTTCAGATTAATCACCAATTAACCCTTTTTTTTTAAAAAAAAAAATGATTAATGTGTGAGAGGTCCCTGACAACAGAACAATTCGGTGAATAGGTACTGCATAAGATACGTTTAGCCTAAGGTCCTTGATCCAATATATCGGTTCGGTGAACATGTTCGAAATTTCTAAGGAATCCTAAAAATCCTAAAAACTTACTTACAGTCACCGGGGGGAGGAGGAGGAGGAGGAGGAGCTGGCCGCCGGTCGCCGGGGAGGAGGAGGAGGAGCCCACGAGGCGGAGGAGGAGGAGGACCTCGCCGCCGGTCGCCGGGGAGGGGGGGAGGCCGGGGAGGGGGGAAGGAGGCCGGGGAGGGGGGGAGAATTAGAGAGAGAGAGAGAGGGGCGGGGAAGGGTTTAGATCGAAACAGAACAGAAGGGGGGATCGCTGAATCTGATTTAAGTCAGGGTTTTTACCGACGGAACTGTTATCTTCCGTCGGTAATAATAATCTTTTTACCGACGGCATAATAATATCCGTCGATAAAAATCGACGACGAAACACAGGGTTCCATTTTTCCAGAGGCTCGGTTTTTACCCTGAGTTTCGTCGGGACACTTTTACCGACGGAAATTTAATTACCGTCGGTATTGTACCGACGGACATATAACGTCCGTCGGTACAAATTCTTTATACCGACGGCAATATAAAGTCCGTCGGTAAAAATCAATGACGAAACTCAGGGTTCCATTTTTTCCAGAGGCTCGTTTTTACCCTGAGTTTCGTCGGGACAATTTTACCGACGGATAGTTAATTACCGTCGGTAATGTACCGACGGACATATAATTTCTGTCGGTAAAATTAGTTATACCGACGGAAATATATAGTCCGTCGGTACAATATCCCAACGAAACACAGGGTGCCTTTTTTTTCCAGAGACTCGGTTTTTAGCCTGAGTTTCGTCGTGACATTGTACCGACGGACTTTATGTAGCCGTCGGTATTAAATATTTTACCGACGGTATTATACATGCCGTCGGTATAAAGTATTTTACCGACGGATAATAAGTGACCGTCGGTAATAAATGTGATAAAAAAACTAAAAAAATTGAAGTTATAATACCGACGGACATTATAGGAACCGTCGGTAAAAAGTATATTATTACCGACGGTGATAATAATGTCCGTCGGTAAAGACCCTATTTCTTGTAGTGGGAGTAGGGCTTCGTGTACTCTATCGTGGACTTAGAAAATCCGTATTTCCTTGCTTGGATCATATTGGCGACCATCGACTGTAATTATTGAACAATCATGGGTGGGGCATTTTGAAGATGTAGGCATGATTGCACCTTTCTCTGGAAAGGTTATCACCGGTGGCATCAATGCTCGAGTAGTCATAGGAAGGGCTATGGTTATTGTAGGAACCAAAGCCTCATCCCTAGCACCCATCTTTTAGAGAAGAGTGTTGATTTGACAATCCTTTTTTGTCATTGTCTAGGCCATTTGAGCCATGAGTTGGTCCATTTGTTGTATTTCCTCCTCAAGTTTAGTCATTGTGGAGTTGGTAGAATTTGGGTGAACTTTCTGGTATTGTGCTTCCGGAGCCTCAACATCATCTTCCAAGATATAGTCGTGATGGATGACATCGTCCACATGACCATCTAGATTAAAGAGTACTTCGTTTCTCACCCCGGGTTCCTTAGTGTGTTGGGTATTTTGGTGACATTCTCTTAGTTACCTTGTTGGAGTGTATTAGACTTGACAACGGGTATAGTGACGGGAACGATCATACCATAGCCGATTCTGACCATATTGAAAACTTGAAAGTGCAGAATTCTTCGAAGGAAAGAAAACTTTAAGTATAAGAACCAATGAATTAGAGGGATGAAAGGAGAAGGAGGTCCCACCAGGAGTGCCAAAATATTTGTATGAGCAAAATTTGGTTTTTATTCAAGTACAAATTTCAAAGGACTGGCTTCAAGGGAGCGGAGTATAAAATATATCAGGAGATTATGGGAAAATTCATCTATGATCCTTTGATACTCAATTCTGAAGTACAAAGATTACAACAAGTAAAAGAAATAAAAAAAGAAGAGCATTGCTATACTTGATTCTTGCGGGCTTCGCGTGTGATCGGCTATGAGCTTTGCTTTACTCTTTTTTTTCTTAATTCTTCACTTGTTCGTCGCTCGTTCTTCGACGTGCTTTGAACTTGAATCTTCTTTCTTCTTCAATCTATAATCTTCAATCTCTGATCTTCTTCTTCGATCTTTATTTTTTTTGGGTTTGTTTTGATTTTTGATTTTTCTTCTCAAGAATTTCTTGGAGCTTTGAAGTTCCTTCAATTAGGAGTTTTGTAGACTCTTCTTCTATGGCAAAGGTCTAATCAGGTCCTTCTTGTATATTGAAGGTCCAACCCTTTTTTATTCTTCTTCCCCTCTTTATATAAGGACCGAAGTAGTTATTTATAGGGAATAACTATTCCGGTGGTTGAAGAAACCTCCAAGTAGTTTCCATAACTCTCTTGGATGGTTAGAGTAACTTCTATGTGGTTTTCATAACTTTCCTCGATGGTTTGGATAACTTCCAAGTGGTTTTATAACTTCCACTGGTAGTTACTCCCTTTGAATTTTAAATTTTATCCTCAAATTTTCTTTTATGGTAGAGATTTGACTGAACTAGTCTGACTTAATTGACTTATGGTTCGGTGGTTGAATCCAAGTCGACTTACTGCGATTCGAACTCGACAAAGTTAACACTTAATCCAGTCTTTTTTTGATTTGGTGGACTTGAAAAAGTTAATGCTTAATCCAGTCTTTTTTTGACTTGTAGAAACTTGCACTTGATTATTCTTCGGCCTTATATGTCAGCGTATCGAAAGATACATATCTTTAAGTATTATTCTAATAACTTAGAAATAGTCTTTGGATAATGGGGATATGACATTTTTCTTACTATTCTATTTTTTAGACTTAGTTAAATTTTTTGAGTACAGAAAAATTTTCCTGGTCATTAGGAAAATATTGCTTTTCAGACTTAACCAAACTTTTGAGTGCAGAGGGAAATTTTCATGGTCATTAGAGAAATATTGTCTTAGCCAAATTTCCAAGAGTAAAGAGAGATTTTCTTGGTCAAATATTATCTTCAAGACTTTGCCAAAATTTTCGAGTGCAGAGAGATTTCTTGGTCATTAGGAAAATATTATCTTCCAGACGTAGCCAAATCTTCGAGTGCAGAGAGAGATTTCCCTAGTCATCAGAAAAACATTATCATCTAGACTTATTCAAATTTTCAAGTGCAGAGAGAGATTTCTCTGGTCATCAGGGAAATATTGGCTTCCTGACTTAGCCAAACCTTCGAGTGTAGAGAGAGATTTCTCTGGTCATCAAGAAAATATTGTCATACAAACTTAGCCAAATCTTTGAGTATAGAGAGGGATTTTCCTGGTTATCAGGAAAATATTGGCTTCCAGACTTAACCAAATCTTTGAGTGTAGAGAGAGAATTCCCTGGTCATCAGGAAAATATTATTTTCCAGACTTAGCCAAATTTTCAAGTACAGAGAGAGATTGCCCTAGTAATTAGGGAAATATTATCTTCTAGACTTAGCCAAATCTTCAAGTATAAAAGAGATTTTTCTAGTTATCAAGGCAATATTATCTTTCAGACTTAGCCAAATTTTCGAGTGTAGAGAGATTTTCCTGATCACTAGGGAAATATTATTTCCAGACTTAGCCAATTTTTTGAGTGCAGAGAGAGATTTTCCTGATTATCAGGAAAATATTGTCTTCCAAACTTAGCCAAATCTTCAAGTGCAGAGAGAGATTTTCTGGTTATCAGAGAAATATTATCTTCTAGACTTAGCCAAATCTTCGAGTGTAGAGAGATTTTCCTGGTCATCAGGAAAATATTATCTTTCAGACTTAACCAAAATTTCGAGTGTAGAGAGAGATTTTCTTGGTCATCAGGAAAATATCATCTACCAGACTTAGCCAAACCTTCGAGTATAGAGAGAGATTTCTCTGGTTATCAGGGAAGTAGTCTTCCAGACTTAACCAAATTTTTGGTTTTGTGGCTTTAAACAAATTTTGATGTCTACAGATCCGCGGTCCTTTGACTCCGAAGAACAAATAAGAAGGCCTCCCCCGAAGACCTAGAAGATCGATGGGTTCCCCTTGCTCTCCTTTTATGATAGCCACCCCCTTAACCATAGAAAGCACCCTTGGAATACCTTGGGTCGTCCTAAACCCTCATTTATATAGACACAAGATCGTATCCTAGTTGTAGAAGGAAAACCATGGAACCTGTAGCTGAACTGCCTCAAACCTATGCTTCCAACTAGAGTTCGCCCGAGCAAACTTCCTAGTAGTGGCATGCCTGGTTTTGGCCAACCAGTTCGCTCGGGCGCCCACAATTCGGCACCTGAGCTAACTTCCTGGCAGAACTATGTTTTGCTCTGCTTGTCCTTCTTCCTCTACTCTGTCTTTCATCGTTCCTTTACATACAAACCTTGGGGATGTTATGCAGCTTGTTTGGAAATACATCTCTAATAATCTCTACCTTGGTTTCAAACAAGACATGAGCAATACTTCAAAATAGGAACTTCATCTCTTCGAATAGTAAATTCATTATCTAATCATCGTCATACTTTTGCCACCACGTTGGGAGCCTATCGAGCTTGATGATTGTTCAAGTCATTATACTTGGTCACTGGAACCCACCTCCTGATCATTCTTGCCCCTGAGCATGCTTTACCTGCCCATTATTCTTCTTCGAACATCATACATGTGTTGGCGTTCTTCTGGCTACTCTATATAGGCCTCCACTCAAGGCCCCCTTTGTGATCATGGACTCTCCATCCCAAACCTCCATAACTCTACCTCCATTGGTGAACTTGCACCTAAAAAATCTAGGCCTGAAAGAGAGTCTAGATTTTCTCACCCTCTAGAATATGATGAATATTCTTGAGTGTCTGTACTCACGTGTTAGACATCTCACATTGAATATCCCCGATACCCCTTATCGGCACCTTGGAGCCATCGACAGTCGTCACCCTACCACCATTACACTCCACATACTTACCAAACCATACCTAGTGTGAACAAATATGACATGTGACCAGTCCTGTCCTGATATAGCATCAGTGGTAGTCGCTAGGGCCTCTGCAACATCAAATCCCTCCGATGCAACATAATCTATGGATCTATCATCATCGATAACTTTTTTGCCTCTAGATGACCCTAATTAATCTGGTTTTTCTCTACCTTTTCACTTGTACTCTGACTTATAGTGCCTGGATCAACCGCATTTCCAGTAAGAGCCTTGTTTTTTCTTCTTCTTCACTGTCTTGTTTTTTCTTCATCTCAACGCCTTTTGCCTGGGTATCAACAACCGCCTCACTTGCCCTCCCATCCGTAGCTCGTTTAAGAGAAGCATACTTGTGGCAGCCTCCAATTTGACCGACTCCTTCCCATAAAGTATCTTGATCTTCATATGCTCGTAGGAATTGGGTAGTGATTCGAGAAGAAGTAGCATATTATCTTCCTCCTTTCATATCTTTACTGACATTGAGTAACTCTATCATCATTTCATTAAAGACTGAGACATATTCTGCGGTCCTCGTACCTTCAACTATCCGAAGATTGAAAATATTCTACTTCAAGTACAATCGGTTCGTGAGCGACTAGGTCATATACATGCTCTCCAACTCCTACCATAATTTTACCTTAGAAACCTCCATGGAGATGTTTGCCAATACAACCTTTGTAAGACACATCCGAATCACTCCTGCCGCCTTCAAATCGAACTTTGTCCACTCGTTCTTCATCATGTCCGCTTTGACACCCTTCAAAGCTTTGTGCAACTAGGCATAAATCAATACATCTTTGACTTGTATTTGCCACAAGTTAAAGTTGATCCGGCCATTGAACTTCTCGATCTCAAACTTCATGTTCAACCCATGCATCAACATGTCCGATTTCTTCACCTTCGACTTTGCACCTTCGAAAATCACTAACAAGAAGCTCTGATACTAATTTATTGTTGAATTGAGGCCCTACGTAACTGCAATAAAGCCTCGAGGTGCAAAGAACCTTACATCAATAGACAACGATCACCAACAAAGAGAAATAGATCAAGAACGAGTACAACAAGCAATCACACAAGAAGAATTCCGGTAACAACGATTAATGGATTCACTAGTGTTGAAATACAAGAGTACATGTTCGTTTATCCTCTTCCAATCCCTCACATACCCTTGAACCAATCACACACAAGGAGAAGAAGATTCGTAGCCGTCTCACCTCGAAGAACAAATAAGAAGCCCTCCCTCGAAGCCCTAGAAGACCTAATAGGTTCTCCTCGCTCAATCTCCCTTGATGATAGCCACCATATCAACTCTAGAAAGCATCATTGGAGTACCTTGGGTCATCCTAGACCCTCATATATATATATATATATATATATATATATATATATATATATATATATATATATATATATATATATATATATATATATATATATATATATATATATATATATATATATATATATATATATATATATATATATATATATATATATATATATATATAGAGATAGAGAGAGAGAGAGAGAGAGAGAAAGAGAGAGAGAGAGAGAGAGAGAGAATACGGGATATGAGCTGATAGCTTATTTGAACATTTGAGCTGTCATCTCCTAACCATCCGATTCAAATCAGCAGCCGTTCGTTTTATTTAAAAAAAAAAAACAGCTGTCAGCCACTCACTCTCTCTCTCTCTCACAGCTCATACACTCTCTCCTCTCTCTCTCTCTCTCATTCGTGAAGCTCAACCCGACCTCGACAGTGCCACCGGAAGGGGTGACCCCGACGCCGTCCACCGGCAGCCGGAAAGGGTGACCCTGACGCCATCCACCGGTAGTGCCTCCGGCTCTGGCAGTGCCTCCGGCTCCGGCAGTGCCACCGGCAGTGACTCCGGCTCCGTCCACTGGCAGCCTCCTTCTCCTCCCCCTCCAGGGACCGGCAGCCTCTTTCTCTCTCTCTCACTTCCTGGTTCGCTGACCGCGGCCCGACCCCCGGCAGCCTTCTTCTCCTCCCCCTCCGGCGCGGATCCAGGCCCGGCGCCGTCGCAGTTCATCCCGTTCCCGTCCGGCAGCAGCCCCGAAGGGGCGCCGAAAGGTTTTGGGGTCAGGGCTGCTGCCAGAGGGACCCGTTGCCGGATGGAGAAGCCGGATCTGCCACCGGAGGGGGAGCCGGTGCCGGAGGGGGGAGCCGGCCGGCGTCGGGGATGATGGCTGCAGCTCGCCGGTGCCGGATGGGGGAGCCGGCCGGCATCGGGGGGAGCCGGTACCGAATGGGGAGCCGGGCCGGAGGTGGTCGGGTGGATCTCGAGCTCGAGATCGAGAGAGAGAGAGAGACCGAAACACATGGTTTTTTTTTTTTATCAACGGATGTGATGGGCAATCGGACGGCTGTGTGCTGACAGCCCAAAATAAGAAATGGGCTGTCAGCTTATTTCCCGTATTCTCTCTCTCTCTCTCTCTCTCTCTATATATATATATATATATATATATATATATATATATATATATATATATATATATATATATATATATATATATATATATATATATATATATATATATATATATATATATATATATATATATATATATATATATATATATATATATATATATATATATATATAGTAGTGATACATTGCGGTCGGGGTTAACGTGTGGCTTCCGTGCAGCGGAGTCAGGGGGTGTACGGACTGTCCGATCGACGGATCCAACGATCGGGATTCAACCGACCACCTAAAATCGTTGTTACTGTGGCACCACAGTAATAGCGATTTTCGGTGGTCCGGGTGAACCCCGGCCGTCTGATCGGCATGAATCGAATGGCCCAAATCTTTTTCGCTCCGGTTTTAGTGGTTCGGATGAACCCCGGCCGTCCGATCGGTGTGAATCAAATGGTCCAAATCCTTTCCGCCCGGATGAGATCCCATGGGAAACAATCGAATAGGACAAAAAGTAATGATTACTATAATTACTTTTTGTCCTATTCGATTGTTTCCCACGGGATCTCATCCGTTCGATTATTCGATCGAACGGCTACACCTTTAACCGGGAGGAAAGGATTTGGGCCGTTCGATTCATGTCGATCGGACGGCCGGGGTTCAACCTGGACCACCAAAAATCGCTGTTACTGTGGCCACCACAGTAACAGCAAAATTTTTGGTGGTCGGGTGAATCCCGATCGTTGGATCCGTTGATCGGACGGACCGTACGCCCCCTGACCCGCCGCACGTTAACCCCGGCCACAATGTATCACTACTATATATATATATATATATATATATATATATATATATATATATATATATATATATATTACATATCAGGAAAACCATTCGAACCTGTAGCTGAATCACCTCAAACCAGTGCTGCCAGCCAGAGTTCACCCGAGCAAAGCCCTGTGGGTGTCCGAGCGAACTTCCTAGCAGTGGCATGGTAGGGCTTAGCCAACCAGGGCGCCCATAGCTTGGCACGCCAAGTCATTGAGAGAGAATATCAACTCGTGGAAAAGGGGTGGCAATGGAGCCAAAAAACCGACCTGAAACTTTGGGTATGAGAATATATTTTGTACTCGAAACAAAGTTTTGATAGAGAATATGAACTCTACCCTATGTACTTTTTGGTATGGGTGTGGGTACCATATACAATACATATACCCAAAACTCAATACCCAATTGTCCCTCTAAGTTGTGTATATCAAATAATATATTGGGATTCCAAACCTCATTGTAACATACCTAAATTCTAACCAAACTCATCCCCTACCAAAACCAATATAATAAGAAAGAATATGAGCATTTTAACATTTCATTGTAATACATTAATTTTTTTCTCGAGGAATTGCATATGTGATATAGAAAAAGAGATAAAATTTTACCCAATTATACTCGAAACCTGAGCAAAAACCTGAAACCCGAATTGGTATACATAAGGTAATGAACCATTTTATACCCGAATGGGTATGGGTAGGGATAGGGTCCTTCCCGAACTTGACTCGAACTTGACACTCAAATATAAGAATACTAATTTTGTGGGCATTTCGGGGTAAGCAAATGATTCTTCCATGTTTTTCAGTTAAAAGAAAACAAAAAATGTTAGGCTATATACTATCCATTTTTTATTGTAGGCAACTACTGTATAAAGAACATTCTCCTTTTGTCCAAATGCAAACCCCTCTTTTTTTTTTTTTTTTCCTTATGTTGTGCTGATGCAACCCAGAGCTCTCTTTGCCATCGTAGAGGAGGAGGAGGAGGAGGAGGAGGAGGATGAGGGAAAGAGGAGGAAGAAGAAGGGGAGGAGGAGGAGGATGAGGGAAAGAGGAGGAAGAAGAAGGGGAGGAGGAGGAGGATGAGGGAAAGAGGAGGAAGAAGAAGGGGAGGAGGAGGAGGAGGCAGAAGGTGTTGCTGGGTTGTCGGTGGTCGTTGGCGAAGGAGGGCGATGGTTGGGTATGGGTTGCCTTTAGTAAAAGAATAAGAAAGATATAGGGACGAATTGGATATTATCCTAAATATATTAGAATTGCACGGGGTGCGCAAGCCAAAGCAAAGCAAACCAAAACAAAAGAAAACAAAAATCATCGGGAACGCGCCCAAGACGTCAGCGGGTGCGTCACCAGCTGTCGCCCTTCATTTCTTCCACCTTCCCTCTATTTCCTCTTCCGCGAAAACTCTTTCATTTTATATTAATAATTAAATAATAGTATTATTATTTGAGAGAGAGAGCGAGCGCAGCACAAGACCATTTACCTTGTCTCCCAAGCATATAATTATATAAATCAATGCTCCATTTAACGGTACCGTCTGCTCGCTTCCCCCCTCCTCCTCTAAAAAGGATCAAGATCCTCCTCCTCCTCCTCCTCCTCCTCCTCCTCGCCCCTGATTCTTGGAGCTAAGCAGCCACATAACCAGCAGCGGGGAGCAATAAATCAGCGATCTCTGCGCGGCGGCGTAAGCAACGATGCCGACCATCACGGCGCTAGCCTGGAAGAGCTTGCTCGAGCCAGGTTCCCCCTCTTCTTCTTCCAGTACTAAACCCTCCCCTCTTCCTCCCACCAACCAGCAACAGCATCACCACCGCACCACCACCCCAAGCACCAGCGATCACGCGAGGAGCCCGTATTACATCTCCCGGGCCCTCTACGCCACTCCTGACCTGGCCTCCATCCCAGACTCTTCTCCCCCCTCCCCCTCCTCCTCCCCCTACGTCCTCAACCACAAGCGCCGCCATGCCCGCCCCGCCGCCTCCTCGGAGGCCGCCACCAGCCGTCCCGATGGGTTCGGAATCCAGAGGGAGACCGACGCGGATCCCACGCGTGAGAGCCGCTTGGCTGGAACATCCCTGGTCGAAGAAGCTGGAGTACGAGGAGGAGAAGCAGAGGGGGAGAATGGTTTGGATGCCGAGTGGAATGGGGAAGGCCTGGCAGACGATGATGGTTCCGAGCGGGGCTGCGGCCACTGGGAAAATGATGAGTTGTTTTTTGATCCTCGTGAGTCGATGAGCATCGCAAGCAGCTGCGAGGCTGAGGATGGGGGTATTCTCCGACGTCCTGGATCTCACAATGGGACGTCCCTGACAAACCAGAGCGACTTCTATGATGCTGCTGAAGGTGATTTCCTGATCCTAATAATCTCTCTTCCTCTCTGTTATGGTGCATAGACATGAAATGCTCGGGTTATCATCTTTACATACATAATGGGAAACATGGTAAAATGCTTACTCAGATTGTATTGGTATTTGATAGAGGTATGGATCAAGGTTTCAGATTTCGATTTCGTGACTGGTTTTGGTTCTAACCGAAACCGAAATTTTGAATTTATGCCGAAAATGTGAATTTTTTTTTGAAATAATAAAAAAAAGACCGAATTTGTAGATTTTTTTAAAATATTAAATTTAAGTCTTTTATAATTGTGTATACATATTTACTTGAATGGTTTGAAGAAAACACACACCAAACACATAGTAATACATATTTACTTGAATAGTTTGAAGAAAACACACACCAAACACATAGTAATACATATTTACTTGAATAGTTTGAAGAAAACACACACCAAACACATTGTAAGCCTGCATGGACCATTATAACCAATGTGGAATACTAGTAAACTGAAAAAAAACTTGATAATCACCATATATTTACATAAATTTATATAAACTCGACATCCGTGCGAAAGATGCCTTTGGTTTTCGAGCCCATGTAACTTCGAAGGGAATCTCACCGAAAGTCACTGAAAAAGTCGACAACATCTCATTTCAAGGACCTCACATTATCTGGCCGAAATTTTGTCGAAATCTCACATTTCGATCAAAATTTCGTCGGTTTCAGCCGAAACTCACCGAAAACAACTGAAATGCCTTGAAGTCACCAAAAATCCATATTTTCTGGGTTTTGCATGGGTGTTTCATTTCAGTCGCGATCGAAACCAAAATTTTGGCATTTTGACCGAAATCTCAATCCATGATACAGATTATCCCATGCTAATTTCAGTTCATTATTAGTTTATATTCTAACTCATTTTATAATCAATATAGGAAGTTATGTAAGGGTAGATAAAGAATCAAGGAATATTAGTTTTCTTCTATATCCCTCCCCTTTATCATCTACTCTTTTTCACCATGGCTTCATTTTTTTATGAACCATGAACTTTTACAGTATTGAACGCCCCCCCCCCCCCCCCCCCCCCCCCCCACCCCCCCCCCCCCAATTGTTTGGTAGCTTAATATCCACCGGAAGGAGACAATAACTTTCACTCTTCATGTTAAGATATGTTGATGCGATTGTGCAAGCATACAAAGACTTTATGAATAGTAATTTAAAACTATGACTGTCACCAATATATATGTTCTAAGTTCCAAATTTGCCTTTTCTATTAACCTTAGACATAAAAGTAAAGTGATTAGCTTACTACTTAGGTTATCTAGCCTTACACCTTTCATGAATTTATATCGATTTAAGTAGTTGGTGTTTTGGCTTCCAGTCTCAGTTGGATGTGCTATTTTTGGCCATTAGGGCCAAATATGAGTCAAAGCTGTGAGAAATGATTTGGAGAGATCTTTCTCTACCCAAAAGGATTTTAGACGTCTTTGAGAACTTAATATAACCTTTATAGGACGAAAATAAAATGATAGACATATACCAAGTATAAGAATCCTTCCTGATATTGCGGTATATACTAAAATACGATTGAAATGATAGAAAGGATTGAACTTGCAGATTCACTCGTCCAATGTGGGTGACTCACTCAAAAAGGAAATGACACTCAATTTGCACTAAGTTGAATTACTTCAATGCTGCGGTTGAACCCATGTCACCTGCCCATACTATGGCATTCATCGACGAGGATCTAGAGTAAGCTCTACCAATTACCACCATGGAATGCAATAACCTATTAATTGCTCTTATGAATGTAGAATTGAAGGAAAAGACGGAAGGTAAGTGGTGGAGGAAGGAGTGAGATAGAGAGGAGAGAAGGAGGAAGAATATATGAGATGGGAATCTCACTTTTTTTAATTCTTCATTGTTTATTGTAATCCCCTCCCCCCCCTCTCTCTCACCCCTTCTTAGGTTGGTGCATATAGCATATATATTATATATGCCCAACTTGCCAAAGGATCCAACTGGCAACTCCCTTTGTCAAGATATCTGCTAATTGGTCATCCATCTTGGCATACAATATTAAAATATCTTCAGAGTTGATTTTCTTTTTTATGAAGTGCTAATCAACTTCTATGTGATCGGGTCGGGTCCTATCAAATGCTGAACTAGATCATAATAAATCCCCAAATAGAGGAAATGTTAGTGTCAGGGGGATTTTTACCCTCGATTCCTAATGTCTGAGGTATACCCTGCCGGAGTGAGGCCGTCGTGGAGCTCCAACCATCTACTCCATCGACGGGAAATGCACGGGCTTGGAGAGCCGAGCTGCAAGAGAGTGCGCAAGAGACGGCTAACTTCCTATGGAGCACAGACCCGCTGATGCTGAAGTTAGGTCACTGAACAAGAAAGGAAATGGCTAGGAGAGGAGGGCTAAATGGTTCTCATCAGTGTTCTGAAAGGCTCAAGGCGCACATGAGGCGCAAAGGTCTCCTAGAGCCTAGGTGCAAGGCACAACTCAAGGCGCGCGCCTGATTAAAGTAAGGCGCATATATATATATATATATATATATATATATATATATATATATATATATATATATATATATATATATATATATATATATATTCAAAACATGCATAACTAGACTAAGAAAATGAATCTTAAAACAAAAGATAAATTGGATAGATCGTTGTTGCAACAACACAAATGTTGTAGCCTTGTAGGTTTGAATTAACGGCTCTAAATAAGCCATTTAAAATATATTAAATCATCATATATGTATAGTTCAAATTCAATAATCAGTTAGAAGATATCAAATGTGATATTATAGCAAACAAAAATAAATAGTGAATGATTGAATATGTTATTTCATCTGTGTGCTTGTGCACATGCTTCTAAATTAGTATGAAATATGCAAATCGAGAAAGAAAAGAAAACTCATTGAATTTTCTAATAATTGAAATAATATCAAAGCTATCAAATCCAACCCACAATTGCTCATATGGTCCTACCCAAGAACTATAACAAATAATTTTGAATGTAAATAATATTCAATCGATATGCCAATATTCAGACTACTGTAATCATGAATCAAATCTACTTAATAACTTAATCATATTGGCAAAAATATCAATTGCAAGCACA
Organism: Chamaelirium japonicum; assembly: GCA_947650365.1. Taxonomy (NCBI): domain Eukaryota; kingdom Viridiplantae; phylum Streptophyta; class Magnoliopsida; order Liliales; family Melanthiaceae; genus Chamaelirium; species Chamaelirium japonicum. Next base: position 65,036,295 of record OX393560.1, read on the forward strand.
TAAATTGTACATGGTTCAACTAGGCGCGCCTTTTTTGCGCCTGGAGCCTGGGCGCGCGCCTTATACCTAGGCGCGCGCCTTATACCTAGGCGCGTGCCTTTCTAACAGAGCCTGGACTTGTGCTTTTTGAGGCGCATGGGGTGAGCCTAGTTGAGCTTGAGCCTAGACGCACGCCTAGGCGCGCCTTTAATAACACTGGTTCTTATAGTGAAATTTTTTCCATCCTTGAACAGTGGCCCCGGTTGGGCTTTTTTAGGAATTTGAAAGCTATAGTCTGCACGCATCCGAATACGTGGTGATATGCGATGGGTGTAGAGGGCCACCTCTCGGGACAGTCTGGGTACTGTCAGAGTAGGGTGGCGACGTGTTGCCAGGTTGCCCAGAGAAGCTCCATGTGGCTTGCTAGTGCTAGTGCAAAGACGTCAGGTTAGAGCAGGGAGCCTCAACGTCGGCTCTGCACCGACATCGTATAAAGAACTTGTAGGGAAAGTATAGTATGTCGTCGTCATTTGCTGCGTGTCGGGCTTCTATTATGGGGTTAGCTGTCTGTTCGTATCAGCTCTGCGAGCATGTTACCGACCCTTTCCCACCGCCTAACACCTGTACAGCTAGGGATGGCAACGGGTCAGTGATTGAACCTAAAATGTGTCGATCTTAATGCATTAGAGTCGATCATTTATGCATAATTTTATTATAGAAGACATATACTTTGATACATATTTTTGTTATGCAGGGAAATGAAGACATAGGTAGAAAACAAGCTAAAAGTGGAGCATAAAGCGAGCAAAAGAACACAAGAGGAATTTAGGCTCGAACGGAACCAAAAGGGACTAAACCCAACTGTGGAACCTGACATAACCCAACATCCGCTCGAGCGTATTGATCCATTTGCTCTGGCGGATTTGCAAAATACAGCAACCGTTCGATAAGACGTTGCACGCAATAGAGACCAGTCGATAACTGTCAAACCGCCCAAGCGGTTACCATAACCGCTCGGGTGGTTTTATAACCAATCCGTACGACGCTACAAGGACGGGAGGACTTCGAACCAACTTTGGGGAAGGTTATAAAGACCTCCAAAACCGAAGAAACCAGGGACAAACTTTGGAGAAGAAGGCCATTGCTTAAGGGTTGGATTGGAGAGAACTTGGGGTAACCCTAGTAACTCCGGCAACAGTGGGTGTGATCCATTATACTTATCGTTGTTTCCAAGAAGAGTATGGTGTTCTAAATTAATCTAGGGTTTCAAGGGAACCCTAGTGATGCGTTTGTCTAACTCTTTCTCAATGACAATGAGCATTTTTCTTTCCCGATTAATGCATGATTTGAGTTTTCTTCTAATGTTGATCACTAGTGGTCTCATTGTATTCGTAATCGTGATATGGTCAGAATACTAGACCCATCATATAGGTTGTGTGGAAAGCCCTCCTATATGATTATCATGCATAGTTTTGATGGAATTCTGTGTCGTACCCTCAAATAGGTCGTACTCAAGCGAGATGGCTTGCGATCCATTTGGGCAAGTCATACTTAGTTTCGGACGGTTTATACTCAGAGCGATATAGATTATTATTCTATGGTATTATCGAGGTGGAAAGCCCGAAAATACCAAATTTGGAAGAGATCACCTAATTTAGCCATAGTATAATTTGATGAGAATAATATGGATTCAGTACTATCGATCCCCTAATCATTCATTACCCTTGGATTAGGGATGAATGAAATGGAGTTTATTAACGATATTACCCTTGGATTAGGGATGCTAGTGATAAAATAAGTAAAGTATGTTTAATTACCAACGTAATAGGGACGTTGTGATAGAATATGCTATCTGGATCCTTATAATTCTTCATTTGGATATAATTTAATGAGAATCATATGGATTTTATATTATCAATCCCCTGATTATTCATTACCCTTGGATTATGGATGAATGAAATTGAGTTTATTATCGGCATTACCCTTGGATTAGGGATGTTAGGTAATAAAATAAGAAAAGTATATCTTATTAACAACGCTACCCTTGGATTAGGGATGTTGTGATAAAATATATTATCGGGATCCATATAATTCCACTCAGATTACTTGGCATGTCATCTTGAGAGTAAGGTATTTTCACATTGCTAGAGGCTACTCTGTGACCCTAGTCTTTAACCAAGAGTATATTCCTCATCTTTAGTCTAAATTTAAGTTTAGTTAATTTGTCAAAATTCCACTCCTTTGATTTATCCTAAATTTGTTATAAAGAACGTTACTTCACCGTCTTTGTGGGAACGATCCTGTATTGACCTTCTACTACAATTGACCCGTCACTAATACTGGGATACACGAAAATCTAACACGCGGTTGGAGTGTATCAGTCAGATTTGGGACAGGTGGCCCTATCTCGAGCCCGTCTTGTTAAGGAATACCTTATTCCAAATTTGTCCCAAACCCATATCGAGTTTGGAGGAAAAATCCCAAACCCATTCCATTTATATTAGCAAAAACTCAAACTCGTTCTATCCCCAATTATATTTCAATATGACGAATCAAAGCGAGTTGGACTGAGTTTGAAATAATTGAGAAATACAAAACATAGTAGGAAATTATTTTATTTTAACTAAAAAACAGGCCAATTCCATTTTTTTTCCTAAACAATATATTTATGGAAGGAAATTGTTTGGCAATGGCAAGTGCAACTAATGTTAATGTGTATGCTAATTAATATATGTATGTAATTGGGTCTGGTTTGGGGCGGGGTAAGCTAAACCTGACTCCGTCCTAAACCCGATTGGGTTTTTCAAACAATCCAAAACCCGCCCAAACCCATATAATTCCATCCCAAACCCGTCCCAATTGGGTCGAGTCGAGTAACTCGTTGAACTCGTTCAATTGACATCCCTATGTACGACGCTAGGTGATGGTCATGTTCTTGGGTACCATTTCTTAGTCAAGGAATCCCTAAGTTTTGCATGGCTTGGGAGAATGCCGGCGGACTCCCCCGGGAGGCCTTTGTGGAATTGCCCATCGTTTCAAGCCACACGGAGAGGGTACGTGTTACTGTTGAGCTCGCTTTGAGGTTAATAAGATTTGAGATTTCGATTTCGTGTCTTCTTTTGGTCCGGGCCGAAACCGATATTTTGACCGAAATTTCGTTGTTTCGGTTGAAATAGATGAAAAAAATTTGAAATGTTATTTTTTTTAAAAATTTAAATCTTTTATAATTGTGCATACTTGTGTATTTGAATTGTTTTTATAATACAAACATCTACATGAATTGTTTTTAGAAAACACACACCAATACACGAAACCGATATCTAAAACCTTGGTCTTGTGCTTTTTGCCGTCGAGGTGTAAGCCCAACAACTGAATTGAGCTAACATGGTCCTGACTGAGTTGTGACATTCTCTTGAACTCCTCCACCTTTTCAAATCTCTTGAACTGGTGTTCTAGGGATTGCAAAATCCGCCGGTGGAGCGCATAGCATGCAGTCACAAATGGTATGCTTCTCGTGGTTGATGAACTGACCAGGATGTTCGGGTCCTACCACGTTTTAAAGCATTTCATTCAGGTGTTTCCACGTTTTGAAGTATATTAGTCGAGACCGGCGAGATCCGACGGGCTCCGACGAATCGAACGGGGAATCCGACGTGATCCGGTGCTAGGCTCCATCCGAGCCAAAACTAGCCAAGTAGAAGTATTACAAATTCGATAAGTCGAGACCCGTTGCACTTGTAATACTTCCATTTGGCTGGTTTTTGTAGTAGGAGATGACTTGCGGTGAAGTCTGACGAAGAGATCCGGCGAAGATCAGATCCAGTGAAAATCCGGTGACAATTCGGCGATTTTGGTAGAAGTCCGGATCTGGTGAAGTCCGACTAAAATCTAGCGAAGATATAGCGAGATCTGGCTAAGATCCAGTGAATATCTGGCAAGGTCTGGTGAGAAACAATAAAATTCGGCAATTTCGGTTGAAATACGGAGCTTAAGTGGAGAAATCTGTGGCTTTCGATTGAAATCTGTGACTTCGGACGAAACCAAAGGCTTTGATTTATAGGATTATGCCTGAAATCGACAAAATTTCGATTGAACTGACCGAAAGCCCATTTGAAATGATCGGAATCTGGCTTATTTCGCCGAAAGAGTGCCAAAAGCACTGACAGATTGTGACCGCAGTCTATTTCGCAGGCCCCCACACGTGCTTTCGATGCAAAATGCCCAAAATTCATTTGAATTTGGCAATTTTCATTGACAAGCTGTTTTCACTGACAGACACCAAAAAACGTCCATTTCACTCGCCCCCCCCAAGTCGAAATGTTAAGAGTCCATTAAAATTGCTCTGAAATCCTCCAAAATTCACAAAATTCGATCGAAATACATACCAACTTTGTTTCGTACAGGCCTTTCGTTTCGGTGGCCGCCGAAATTATATTTTGTGATTTTGGTCGAAATCTCAAACCATGGAGCGGTCTTCCTAGCCCATCTTTTTGCTAATGAAATCCAGCCTCCCACGGTAGGGCCTCCAATTGACGTTCGCTTGTCTTCACCTAGGCGGGCTAGGAGCCATTTTGGTCGGGCTGCTTGGTGACGTCAACATGACATCACCCAGGCAAGCTCGAGGTTGTTTCGAGTGAACTACCTGGTGACGTCATCCAGGCGGGCTTGAGCCTGATTCGGGCGAGCGACCTAGTGACGTCACCCAAGCAAGCTCGTCGTTGCCTCGGGCAAGCTACCTAGTGACGTTAGCATGACGCCACTCGGGCGGAATCGTCACTTCCTCGAGCAAGCTACCTGGTGACGTCAACATGACGTCATCTAGGCGGGTTTGAGGTTTCTACGGGCGAGCTACCTCGTGACGTCAGTATGATGTCCTTCGTCAGGTTGTCACGGGCTGTCTTTGGTCGAAAGGACAGCTCCATTCTTCCCCTAGGCTTTCTTTGATGCCTTTCTTGTCTCGCCATGTGGCGACCTTGCCCATAGGCCACGCAGACAATGAGCATGTGACCCTATTTTGGGCACCAGAAAGTTGGCCGAGACCGATGAGAAAATTTTAACTATGTAGAGGAAAATTTCAACTAAATATAAACAAGTAAATGTATGCATTGAAAATAATAGAGATGTAAGTTTAGAATTAAGAGAATCACCTCTTCATTGATGATGGATTCTCATAATTCATGGTATAATATATGTTTGAGGCCCAATCCAGCTTGAGATATCTCATTGATCATGTGTCTAAAGCTTTTCAAATTAACCTCATTAATCGAATAATGTCTGGCTTGGTAGGACCATCGATCAATTGCTTGCACTATCCTCGTTTCTTCTTGACATAGCTTGCTATGGTAGCTCGTTTAGGTTCCTTATTAGGTAACAATTTTCGGGTATCTTTAGCTTTCCATTTTGGTATCTTCTTCTCTTTGACTTGTTTCTTCAAATTATTCTTAATACCTCCCACATCTTCTACCTTTTCATACATAATCTTTAGACCGTTCTTCTTTTATCTTTCCTTTTTGCACATCCAACATAATGATCATCTCCTTTACTGTTGAAGGGACTTTCTTACATTCGTCAGTATTGCCTTTGACGTTGGCCAATTGTAGCTTGTGTAAGTACTTTCCTCTTTTTGTGCTTTTACCACAATTGTAACACCGGATTGAATCTCTATTGCTCAGGACGGTATATTCTCCATGTCCCAATCTCAAGCATATGGACTTTTTGGTTTAAGATGTGACTGCATGAGCCGGTAGTTGTGGCTGATTCAAACCATAAAGGTGATATTTGCGATCGAGTGCAAGAAAGTGTTGAAGTATTTCAAACTCAAGCATTATTTAATGCAAGTAATTCATAAAAGCATAATTGGCAGAAAAAGGACAAAGAGTGCTATAATTAACCAAGTGCTAGAAAATGTAAAAGCATATCAAACTTGAGCATCTTTTAAAATTTTAATGCACACCAAGTCATAATGCAATCGTACGACAAAGAATAATGAGAAAGAACTCTATAATTAATTAAGTGCAAGAAAGTTTCAAAGCATATATCAAGCATTAAATGTACAAATAATGCGACTAATTCATGATACCACAAAGTCTATGGGCAAAGGAATGCTATATTTAGCTAAATATATAATTTTTTTACTTTATGAATATAACCCAACAAAGAACAATAAAAGTAGATATGCAGTCATGCACTTATGGAGAATGATAATGTATCGAGTGAACAATAGAAATGAAGCTTGTAAACTACAATGTCACTCATTGTAGAAGAAAAAAAATGCATCTTTGGAGCATTCTGTCCATGGAAAAAATGGAACATAGTTTGAAACAAAGGAAAGACATGCAACGTACATCTGCAACAGTTTGACGACATTATTTGTAGAGTTGACGGTAAAAATGAGAGATTTTGGCTCCGATCTTCATCTGACAACACTCCCTTCCCTCCTATTGTGATTGCCACCTACTGTCACCAATGGGCTTCGACTGCCTATTACTAGGGTGACCACCATAAACAAGAAGTAAAAATTAGACACCTAAATGGGACAAAAAGAAATTGTGACTCATGCAACAACCATCATTGTTGTCGATGTGTGCAATACTAGTAACTACAGGATCCTATAGGCCACTGACACCATTGGGTGGAGAGAGAGAGAGAGAGAGAGAGAGAGAGAGAGAGAGAGACGCATACTGTTGCCATTTACAGGAAAAAGAGAGGAGAGAGGCGCTCTCTTGACGCAGTCGTCACCACTGCTGCCCATCATCACGAGTACATAAGAAATGAGAGCGAGTACTTCGTTTTTGTTGTCATTTTAATGAGCCCGACACTTGCTGTCTTCCACCATGTCAGACTGCAGTGACCAGAATGAACTAGATTCTTCATCTTCCACCGCCATCACACTCGATTAGGGTACAAAAGGAATAATAGGGTAAAGTTATGAAAAATATCGAAGTGATGCTTTCAAATATGGTAGTTCGGTCTGGTCCGAGTTCGGGGGTTGGGTTTGTATACAACGGTTGTGTCAAGACTTGAAGAGGGCGTCTTCCAACAAGGTGGCCTAAGATGTGCCTGACGAGCGCTCCAGGACCGGATGATCTAAGTGAACTTTTGTTGAGTATATTACTCAAAATATTGCGTTGTACTTTTATCCTTCCTCTCCCTTGTCTCGTGATTTTGAAGTCCCATAGGAACTACTTAATTTTGATTTGTTGTTACAGTTCTACCATTCTTTATGGATTATTTTTTATTAGATTTGCATTATGGTTAAAGAAAAGTTCATCTTATGTTAAGATGCTATTTGAACTACTGAAACTAAAATCACAGGTGTGCATCCATTCTTCTACTCATCTCTTTATGGATACAATTCATGCCTGTCCTTCAGGACAAGAAGTTTGTAATGCTTCAAAAGAAAAGCAACTGTGACAATTTTATCTGCTGGTCATTCTTCTGCAAATTGAGTGAGCTGTAATCGCTGAGATCTGACCAGGGAAATACTATAAGCGGAATATGCTCCCGAAGCACAAATTTTATACTAAGTTATACATCGTTGTGTCAGATTTCTGTAGATGAGTTCCCTTCTTGGTTGGTCTGGCACGGTTATATGGTTCACTGTTGCTGTGTTGCATGGCATCTAACAATTTTTGTACCTCATTTTCTTTCTTGAAACAGTATGTCTGTATTATTATCCTTATTGAATGTTAAAAGTTTAAAATTATTGATGTTTCCTGCCGTATATCATTTGATGCCATTATCACAATATTCTAGGTGGTGAAGTTTTACCTGATGCTCTTATTGCTTAACTTCTTCATTACCCTGTACCGCCACCTCACCAAAAAAAAAAAGTGGAAGAAGAAGAAAACCTGTGTAGCACACAAGCATTCATCTAGTATTGTTATTTAAAATTCTATGGCATGTTCTGTTTGTCTCCGCCCCATCTCTTCATTGATGATAGATAATTGTTACAGCTGTTTTCAGTTCTATCTATTCAATGTTAGTTTACTGTGTTGGATGGTTGATGATTTGCTGAATTAGTAAGTCTGAATAAACAACAGATGCCATATTGTGTGCAGGTCGATTTATTTTCATACCAACTTCATTCTTAATGCAATGCAACTTGCCTATGCAGATTTCTTCTCTGATGGTTCTATTTCACGTTCTTCTTTGTCCTTCGGCGCAAATAGCCAAATTGAGTTGCGTGCTTTAAAGCTAAATGTGTTGGAGGAGATTGAGAAACGAAAAAGGGCAGAGGAAGCTCTTCTTCGCATGCAGAACCAATGGCAGACGATGGCTAAATGTTTGTGTCACATGGGATTATCATTTCCTGAGAATCTGCATTCTCGAAATGTGCAGTTTCAGACAGATCCAGTAGCACTTTGCCAAGAGATTGTTGTGGCAAGGTTTGTTTCTGAATCAATTGAAAGGGGTCTAGCACGGGCTGAAACTGAAGCGGTTCTAGAGTCGGTGATTGAATTGAAGGACCATGAAATTTCTCGGTTGCGAGACCGACTGCAGTATTATGAAGCTATGAATCGTGAAATGTCCCAGAGAAATCAGGAAGGTGTAGGTAAGATCTTCTTTACTTCAATGAGTCTTTCTCCTCTCATTTACATCACACTGTATATTGAATCAAGTACTAATCAACTAAATATTGTGCCTTTTCCTCACAATTGGTAGTTATATAGAACATGAGCATCTATTTTTACATTGTTCATGTTTAAAAATCTCATAATATACATTGCATTATCTGATGCAAATCATGATTACAAGATGACGAGGAAGAGGTTTCCTTTGTTTTCTAGAATTCCTACTTCTATTGGGATTCCGAAGTCTTAGAGAATTCCTAGTTCAATAAGGATTCCTACAAGTTTTCCGAATTTTCCTAGGATACATGGAATAGGATTGCTACTCATAATAGTACCCCTTCCTATGTAGAATTCCTTATATTTTTGAAGTCTTTGCTAAGTTTATAATTATGTTGTAATTTTTAGACGCGGTCATTTTCAAGTGACTTTGGGAGTTCAATACAAGTAGGGAAGCAGTTAAAAGAGTCCTGATTTGGTCGGCCCCACATTCCAAGACCCAATATCAGGACTGATGAGACTTTTAGCGTACTCCTAACGAACATCAGAACAATCGAACAAAAAGAGTGAAGAAGAAGGATTTCTTCTGTGTGTCTTTGACTTCCCTAGACCCTCTGTTATATAGAGCCTTCTGCTAGAGTCGTTACACCACAATAAAGAGAGACGTTACAAACTTTATAGACTCAACCCACAACGGTTTGCAGTGCGCAAAAGCATTAATCCACAAGCATTACTCTTTTTTAACGTCTGTAATTTGCGGTCTTTACTCGCTAGTAACAGACAGATCCAAAACCGAAGAGAAATATTAAATAAAGTCCAAAAAGTATCCCGAAGCCCATTTGTGTCCATACAACTCGAAGCCGCGACCCAGTCCAGCCTAGCTCACGCACGTGCGTGTGTGTGGTGGGCCAAGCCTTGGCTCTTGTGAAACTACAAGGTCCTAAGGGTGGAGTTCTATTAAATATGCCACTCTAGTTCTCCCCCCGGCCAATATGGGACTAAACTCAAAACACACATTTTCATTCTCAAAAGAAAAACTGAGTTTGTTTGTAACGCTTAATCCAGAGCACGATTATGACAAAGCACCTAAAGAGACCAAAAGATGAGGAGATCAGCCAATGGGATGTCATCATAGAAGGACCACTTTGCATGGTCATAAGGTGTATTCGAGTGAAGCCTAAGGTCGAGAAGAAATATTGGTTATGAACCAAATATCTTCTAGACACGAGTTCACCGCATTGATAATGTGTGCTGTTTTTTTTGATGAAGATAATATATGCATTCTTATAATTGATAAGGACAATGGTATTGATAACCCTATAAGTGAGAGAAGGAGAGAGGATGTTGGGAGTGAAAGGATGTCTCACTCACTAGGGCAATGGCCATATATATCAAGGTTTTAAAAAGCGCTAGCCGCTAATCGGGCGGTGGGGCCTAGGTGTTTTTACTATTTTTAATTATTATTTTGATATTATATATAATAGATATGTTTTTAAATTAATATAAATTCAAGATTATCTAAACCATTATTTTAAATAACAAGTATCATTTACATAAATATAAATTCAAGATTAACAAGAACAAAAACAAGCATGATATTATGAGATACTATGCATGATTTTAGTAAAAGCCAAACCATAAATTCATGATTATTAACAACAAAAGAAAGTATGATATTACGATAAAGTATCCAAGATTCTAGTACAATCCAAAACAAAAAGTCACAAAATAATGAAATACAATACCATTTCTCCTATATGCTATAATACTAGACTCCTAGTACCCTTATTCGTCTCCATATCGCTCTAAGACTCAATCTTTTATTAGACTTCAACTTCTCATCACACTCTGTCGGTCTCTTCATCCGATATAAAATTTTCTTCATGAAGTTCTATAACTTCACTGGATGAAGAGCTACCACCAACGTTTCTAGAACTTCTTCTAGGTTCTAGAACACTATCCGCTCCAACGTATCTCCAACCATTCACCAAGTAAGTCCCGAACCTGCGTCGACGTCTTCATCATTTTCTTCATCATCACCACCATCAACAATTCATCATTGATCCTTACTAGCATTAGTTGCTAGTAATACATCTACTCTTTACTCCTTCCCCCTTCCTCATTTTCTTTTGATTGATGATCTTGGCATTGAATTGGACATCGACTTGGTTAAAATAAAGGACCGCCCAACTCGCCTGGGCGCTCCTAGACCCACCTGGTCCTCCTAGGCGGCCGCCTATCCATGCCTAGGGGTTAGACTATGATGTGGGGGACCTTCTAACGCCTAGACGGCTGCCTGGGCCGTTTTTTAAAACACTACTATATATGACGTACATGAGATTGGGTCACTCAAGGTGAACATACTCCAAGGGAGGACTAAGTAACCTATACAATTAGGCTAAGTATGTACGCTCGTATGGATATTTCACCACAGGATGTGGTGGACAAATTGAATGACGTACAAGATCCCATGGTTGAATGACGTTTCAATACCACTTGCCAGACAAGTAAGGTCTGTGCATAGGAAGATGATCTAAAGCACCGTCATCCCAATGAAGGTAAAGGCACATTCTACTGGGGAGGCCTTGGCTCTAGTACCATGATGTCACCCAACACTGACAATACCAGCACTTACTCCTTTAAGTTCATTGATTATATCACAAACTTGGAACCAATGAAATTTAAAGAAGCACCGGAGAAGAAGTCAGAAGTTCCTTCATTGCTTCTTGGTTTGAGGGTTTTTTTTATATACTTCGGTTTTAGTTTTTGGGGTTATTTTTTCTGTCATTTGTAAGAGTAAAATTGGAAGTGTGTGTGTATGAGAGAGAGAGAGAGAGAGAGAGATGCTGTTTCTATTGTCCTGACTATAGTTGCGAATGTAACTGTGCAGAGTTAGCCCGCCAGCAACGCCTGAGGAGGAAGACAAGGCGGAGGTGGATGTGGAGTTGCATCGGCTTCTCCATTGCCGTTGGAGCTTCTCTGGTTGCATATTCGTATCTGCCGCCGCCCCGTTCTGGTGAGGAGCCACTGGCAACCTGCTGCCCAGCAGCGGAATTTGGGGAAAGTGAGGCTGACCTGATTGGGTGATCGATGATTACCTTTAAAAGCCTCCTGTTGTTTTTTTTTTGTCATTAAGAGGTACAATTGAAGTGTACTCCCTCGAATCTGTACCATATTGGTCAGCCTCCAAAACAGTTTGATTGTCATATTGGACCGTGGTTATTGCTAATAATCCGACCAACAGACAGACGTGGGGTCTATCTGGAAGTTTGCGCAGGTCCCTCTTGTAGTAGGATGAGGACCATACCCTGATGTCACTGTATGCCGATTTTACAGTGTTATTAGGTCTAAAAGGTGATTCTTTTTAGGGTTAATTGGTGATTAATCCCTGACAACAAAACGAATTTCTAATGCACAGGACAGCAAGAAATTGCTGTCAACACGAGGTCCCTAACTTCAGAAATCCGAAAATGCCTTCTTTTCTCCCATCTCTATTGAGCACATCGGTGGCGGTGCGATCAGCGGTGGCGGAGGCGGGTGCCAGCATCAGATGTGGCAGCAGTGGCAGTGGATGCGACCTTAAGTCACAGTTGTGTGCCGCTGTCGTTGCAGAGTAAGTGGAGGAGAAGGAACATGGGACGGAGGGATTTGGTTAGATTTAGAATTCATAAGTCTAGGATTTATCCCATGGCTTATCGATGTTGGGTTTGGAGTTCGGTTTAGGTTTGGTCCAGCAGTGCAGGCGAGCAGCTTCTTTAGGTTCGGCTAGGTTTGGTAGGTACAAAGAAAATGATGGCATTAAAAGAAAATTTAAAACACTATGCAGGGCAATTTTGTCCATGGTGTTATTTTGTCATGTGCGATTAAGTGATCTCTTGTCGGGGATTGCTCATCAACTCCCCCTTCTTTTTTTATTCTCTAAATCTATGGATACATAAGGCTCCATCTGATTGATATATATAGGGTTAGGATCGGATGACCCAGCAAATTTTGATCCAGCAATAACCCAGCACCCTTTGATGCACCTAGAGGTTTTAGAATGGGCTGATTTTTTGTAGGTATGTTGTCTATGGTATGTTGATTATCCTCACAAAAAAATCAGTCCATTCTAAAACATCTTAGTGCATCAAATGCGCTCTTCAAATCAACGGTTTTCGACTGTTAATTTTAACCGTTGATTTGAAGAGCGCATTTGATACACCTAGAGGTTTTAGAATGGGCTGATTTTTTGTGAGGATGATCAACATACCATAGACAACATACCTACAAAAAATTAGCCCATTCTAAAACCTCTAGGTGCATCAAAGGGTGCTGGGTTATTTGCTGGGTCATCCGATCCTGACCCATATATATATATATATATATATATATATATATATATATATATATATATAGCAAAATTTGACCCAGCAAATAACCCAGCACCCTTTGAGGCACCTAGAGGTTTTAGAATGGGCTGATTTTTTGTAGACATGTTGTCTATAATATGTTGATCATCCTCACAAAAAATCAGCCCATTCTAAAACCTCTAGGTGCATCAAATGCGCACTTCAAATCAACGGTTTTCGACTGTCAATTTTAACCGTTGATTTGAAGAGCACCCTTTGATGCACCTAGAGGTTTTAGAATGGGCTGATTTTTTGTGAAGATGATCAACATATCATAGACAACATGTCTACAAAAAATCAGCTCATTCTAAAACCTCTAGGTGCCTCAAAGGGTGCTGGGTTATTAATGGGTCAAAATTTTAATGGGTTATCCGATCCTGACCCATATATATATATATATATATATATATATATATATATATATATATATATATATATATATATATATATATATATATATATATATATATATATATATATATATATATATATATATATATATATATATATATATATATATATAGAGAGAGAGAGAGAGAGAGAGAGAGAGAGAGAGTTCTGCTCTCCTGCGGGACGTCCCGCACTGAACAAATCCGGGACAAATGTTGGCCGTCGGATTCCTTCCATCGGATGGCTAGGATTCACCCAGACCAAACCCGGCTGTTACTGTGGTGGCCACAGTAACAGCCGATTTTTGGTCTGGGTGAATCCCAGCCATTCGATCGATGGATCGAACGGCTCAAACGGATTTTCACTGTTACTGTAGCGGCTACAGTAACAGCGAAAATCCGTTTGAGCCGTTCGATCCATCGATCGGACGGATGAGATTCACCCGGACCAATTTTCGCTGTTACTGTGGCCGCTACAGTAACAGCGAAAATCCGTTTGAGCCGTTCGATCCTTCCATCGGATGGCTGGGATTCACCCAGACCAAAAATCGGCTGTTACTGTGGCCGCCACAGTAACAGCCGGGTTTGGTCTGGGTGAATCCCAGCCATCCGATGGAAGGAATCCGACGGCCAACATTTGTCCCGGATTTGTTCAGTGCGGGACGTCCCGCAGGAGAGCAGAACTATATATATATATATATATATATATATATATATATATATATATATATATATATATATATATATATATATATATATATATATATATATATATATATATATATATATATATATATATATATATATATATATATATATATATATATATTTCTGGAATTCCCGAGGGAAGGGTTCCCAACCTTTCTAATAAATTTTTGAAAAAAGAAATTATAAGTAATGGTTGATGTGTACATCTGGACAACTAAAAGGAATCCCAACAAACAAAGGCTAAACAAGATCAATAAAAAAACCAAGCAATTGGGAATCCGAACCTGTCTAAGAATAGCTTTTGAATCCCGTGATATGGAATTCAATGGTTCGTACTGACAACCAGAATTATATTGGTTAATAGTCAAATAAACACATGTAGATTATTAAAAAAAAATATATTAAATAATTTAAAATTTAAAAATTGGACTGTTTCGATGCGTCCGGAACGGTCCAATAGGCTAAGATCCATAAATGGATCGAACAGATTGGCCCCAGATCGGGCTCAGAATTATAAAAATAAGATGAATGGATCAGATAAAATAGATAGTAAATAGGTATTTAAATAGAGAAGAATCTGGGCTCGGGTTTGGATCTGGGCTCTGGTCGGGTCGGGTTAATTGTGATTAGGTTTTAAAACACAAACATATCAATCCTATCATTATCTTCCCCGATGAAATCGGGGAAAACCTAACCGATCGGAGATTTCACCGCCTCGCCAGACGTTGCCGTTCATGTGCAGGTAGCGGCCACCTGGGATCAGCGCTGGATGATGCCGGTCACGTCGCAGGGAGCAGCCGCCTGGGATCGGCATCGGACGACGCTGGTCATGTCATAGGGAGCAGCCGACCGGGATCAGCGCTGGACGACGCCGGTCACGTCGCAGGGAGCAGCTGACTGGGATCAGCGCCGGACGATGCCGGGCATGCGGGCCGCTCCCGTTGATGAGGTCGCTGTCGCGGCTGCTGTGACGCACAGATCCACCCACGTCGCCTTCGGTGGTGGTTGGCCGTGAGGTTCACCACGAGGTGTGGTTTCTAAACACCCCGACATTTACAGGCCAGATGTGATTGGTGTTGCCTTGGCCGGGTGTGGCTGGTGATGTGGTTCTTCGGCCGGATATAGCCGGCGCCCCGCGGTGCGATCGATAGATAGGAGATTTAAGGCTTACCTCGTGCAGAGGTTGTTGCTGTAGACAGTCGTCTCGGAGGATCGTCGGGTCGAGCATGGGCTTCGTTCCTCCTCTCTCTCTTTCTCTTTGTGTGTGGGAAGTTTGTCCCACCGCTTGTCGCTGCGGTTCTCGTTGAGGCTCGAAGACGTTGTGCTGATAATGTGTTACAAGAGAGAGGGAGAAGGGATGCACTCGGGATGACGACTACTCTCTCACGAAAACGTGAGGGTCTCTTGTTTATTCATCACATATATATAGATAGAGAGGGACTAGGGTTAGAGGTGTCCCACCAAAGTGGGCAGCCACATATTCCGTAACATATGTAGATTATTAAGTAAGGTCTAAGCTACAGCATGTACCCACCTTGTCCAGTTATCGAGCACACCCCCTTCCCCTCTCTTTCCTCCTAGTACCCTCAATTATCCATTGTTGAAGCCTCCACCACCTTTCCTTCCCCACCTCCTTATCTATTGATCAATGTCTCAATCCACAATGCTGCCAGCCACCACCTATCGTCGTCACTGCCCCAGCCCCCTTCTTGTTATCTTTGTGTTTTTGCCCCTATGCCCTTTTGCCTCCCTCCCTTCCTCCTTCTTCGTTATCCATCTTCCACATCGATACCCTAAGGGGGTGTTTGGTATCATTCAGGAACTACTAGTTCCGTGCGGTTATTTCAAGTAGTTTCTATTCTGCTAGAATGAAAAACTAGGAACGATAGTGTATTGTTCCGTGAGTTTCTCTGCCAACTAGGATGTTGAGCGAACAAATTACACTAGAAATAGTATTTGACGGGAATACTGCGGGGGGAAATTACGACCGTAGTACGATTTTTCGTCAACAGTCGATTGATTGTTGACTTCGAGTGTGGTGTGCTGTTTGAGTGCTGAGTTGTCATCTGCTGAGGTGTCACACATATACTGTTGGGTAGAGAAAGAGATAGAGAGAGAGTTGACACAGGAAGTGGTGACAAAGTTCGGCCAAAGCCTATGTCTTCATGCTATAAGACGCAACCTTTGAATGCACTAACTTTGAAAAAAAGTAGAGCTGCCTCGATAGGCCGAGAAGTGCTTATACAAGTAGACAGAGAGTAGAGTGGGATTGATTAGAGTCTAATCACCAGAAGGCTCAGAGAGCTCTAAAAATTAGAATGTGGAGTTGGAAATAATGAATTCCGGTCTGGATTACTTACATGATCTGCTATTTATAGATCTTTGGGAATATCTGGGGTTTTGGTAAATACCCTGGGGGATTTACCATACCCCAGATACTGTCCGTGAGCCCCAAGCAGGGCTGGCGGGTCCAACTGTCATCTTTGTGGGCCCCAGATCGGGCTGGCGGGCCTAACTATCGTCTTCGTTGGTCCCAAGCAGGGCTGGTGGGCCTACTATCGGGTGTTAGTTAGATTTTGCACCCACGTACAGTTACCCCCTCCCAGCTAGGTAGGTGCTAACCTAGCTGGCTAGGACTCTATGGTGTGAAACTGGGTTATCGATGCTGAGGCTGCTTTGAAGTGCATTTGGAAAGAATCTGTCGACCCCCTGCTAAGAGCTGACCAAAGTTTTGTCTGCCGACCCGTTGTCCGGGGACGACCGTCACGTCTGCCGATCTCCTACCAAGGACCGACTAGAAGAGGAGCAGTCTGTTGCTCATTTGTCATGATATATCTGGAGTTGGCGTTCGCACTCAAAATCGGTGTTGCTGAAGATGATCACTCTCAAGCTTGGATGTTGATCTAATATTTAACTTCATGTTTGCAATGATTCACCGAGCTGATCCTAGGGGAGGGCTTGATTGCGGAAGGTGTCGGTTTTGAATTCAAAGCACTATTTGAACTTGGAAGCTGGAACGCCATGGAATGAAGTAGTGGTTGTACCCTAATCGTGGGTGTAAGGCGAGTACGCCAGGGAGCTTTTTTCCGAAAGAGTGTCACTACGGTTTGCTAAGCTGCCCTAATAACATCTGTCGATCACCTGCTCATGGTTAGCTATTGCGTCGGCCGACTCCCTGCCAAGGGCTGAGAAGTCTGTTTGCCAGCTAGCTCGCTGTCCAAGGATGGTTATCGCGTCTGCCGACCCCTTGCCAATGGCCAACCAGAGGTATATCTACCGACCCGCCGTCCGGGGCAGACCATCGCGTCTATCAACCCTCTGCCGATCGCGGTCGGTCGGTAACGGGCAACGGATCGATCGATCGGTTGGTCGGACGTTGGGTGGGCGCAGTCGGGCGGGCATGGACGGCCGGTCACTGCCAACTAGTCGTGGACGAGGGGGTTGGGAGACAGAGGGGTTCCAGTGCCCGATCCTTTGAAAATGTCACTCGCTCGATCGATCGGTCGGTCAGGCGTAGGTGACTGACCGATCAGTTGGTCGGTCATGTGCCAGGCGATCGGTCGCTACCAACCGGTCGTGGTCTAGGGGGTCGAGCGCCAGAGGGGTCTTGGCTCCCGATCCTTTGAAAATGTCGCCTGACTGGTCGGTCAAGCATGGTCGACCGAACGATCGGGCGGTCGGTCATGCGTTAGGCGGTCGGTCGTGCCAACAGGTCATGGTCGAGGGGGTTGATCAATCAATCGTGCATCGCAAAGGTGGCTGGGACATGACGTTTTTCAAAAAACAGGCGGCTCCTGACATGTCATCGTGCTAACGTGGCTTCTTGGAAAAGCGAAGGGTCAAGCCCGGTTTATTGAATTTGGCATGGTCTTTTCACCTCCCGCCTTTTCATTTCCTGCCTTTAAGTTTTTAGCGGGAAAAAGGGTGGGAAATGAATCCCAGATCTATAAATAGATTTGAGGGGGGCTCAAAATTTTCACTTGTTTGAGAATTTTTAAACTTTTTCTCTCATCTTCGAGAGTTTGTTTAAGCTTTTTCGACCTCTCACTTTGAGTCTTCTTTTTCTCAACTTGCCCGATGGACTCTACCGGAGCTGCTAGTTCGGAAGGTCCGAGTGGGAAGAAGGTTCATATTGCCCTAAAGATGTCGAAGGGGTTAGATTCTGGCCGAGTCTCTGGGGAGTCGTCGGTTCCTTATGAGCAGTGGTAGCTCCCATGCTATCTGAAGAAGTCAAAGGGAGAAAAGTATTGAAGTGGGAAGAAGGTTCACATTACCCTGAAGAAGTCGAAGTGGGAAGAAGGTTCACATTACCCTCAAGAAGTCGAAGTGGGAAGAAGGTTCACATTACCCTGAAGAAGTCGAAGGGGGAAAAGTATTAAAGAGGGTCCCTGAGGAGGATCAGTCGATGATGAAGCCTTCTCTGATCCCTTGTCTACCAGTAGTGGTAGCTCCCATGCTACCTGTGAAGGAGGAGTCCCTCTTTGGGTATGATACATGTTACCACAAAGTAGCTAGCTGTTGTGTGTGTGTGTGTGTGTGTGGGGGGGGGGGGGGGGGGGGGGGGGGAATTCTTGCCGGCCACACCTCATCGTCAGATGGAGCTAGTCGTCCTCCACCGCCTTTCGTAGCACCTGCAAAAAGACCAAGGCTCACCTCCGAGCCAAGGTCCCTTCGACGCTCAAGTCAGGAAAGGGAGTGATGTGTGTAGTGTGGTCCTGGGTGTCAGAAGCGAATTGCCTCTCAAGGGTTCGAATTGCTTACCTGCCCATAAAGGGGCGGGGTTTCTTTTGTAGACTTCCGTGATCATAATCATTGCGATCTATACTCCGATGATCTCAGGATGGTTATGGTTGATTCCCTCCGATTGGACGCCATTAAAACCTTTCCTTCTATGCTCCCATGGATTGTGGGTGTTACACCCTATCGTGAATAACCCACGATCCTAACGGCGAGATATCCTCAGGATCACCCAACCTGGCAGTCTCTCGAAAGTTACAATACTTTCCAATATTTCCTCGCATGATGGTGGTTCTTTCGCATCGATTTGGTCGAGCTACCTGTGCGCATGTGTAATCAGGACAGGTATGTGACCTGCCCAACTTCGTTCCTGACCTGGCTCCCGTCGGAGAGCTCGGGCTCCTCTGATCTTCTTCCTCGGCTCAGTCTTTAGTTGGTGGTGCAGCCCGTGGACTGGGTCTGTCAACCTCGACTCGATCTGCCCTCAGCTGGTACTTTGACTTTCTGCGTTGGACCAAGCCGATCGGTCCAGTTGTACACGTGTCAACATCCGGTGAATGTGGCAGAAAACCCCTTCTACAAAAGCCCCCTTTCAGTTCTTGGTCTGTAGACCACGAGCCGAAAGTCTCCTTCGCCAGGGTTTTGCCACGTGTCCAGAATTGGACTGGCGGCTTGTAGATGTGATGGGCGATCATCATTGCCTTGTTTCAACTTCTATGATGGGGGCTGCGATCCCGTCATCTTAAATACGGAGCTCGGTTGTCGAGATGGTTGACCTCCAAGCCGTTGGATCTTCTTCCCCTGGACGCTTCAGATCATCCCAACATTTTGACTCCGTCGGTTCTGAAAAGTTAACGGCTGTTCAAACCTTCGAACACCCTCTTTAGCACGCAAGATCGGGATGCCTGCTCTCCTTCATCTTAGCTCTTTCTTCTTTACCTCTCCTTTCTCCTTTGCAAATATCCTCTTTGTGTGGAGATGGCTCGACGAGGAAGTCAGTCACGGCTTGCTCTTTGATGAAGATTCGAGACTCGAATTGAATGCCGAGCGAACTCATCTCAATTACCTACTTGGTCATCCGATAGGCTCGGCTTGCCTTATCGAGAATGTCTTTGAGAGGATGCTCGGAGGTGATCGTGACTAAGTATGAGACGAAGTAGGGGCAAAGTTGCATGATGACAATTAGTAGGGCCAAGGCGACCTTCATTCTTGAAAAGAGAGTCTCGGTTGGTAGAAGGGTATGGCTGATATAGTAGATAGAGCGTTCAACTGCATCCCTTCTACTGGCCAAGACTACATTGATAGCTTGATTGGTGATGACGAGATATACTCAGAGTGGTTCTCTCGGTGATGACATGATCAGAATGGGAGCTCGAGCGATGTAAAATTTGATATTTTAGAAGGCTTGTTCGCAAGCTGAATCAGATCCTGAAATGTCGACTTTGCAAAGCTTGTCGAAGAAGGGATTGCACTTGTCGGAGAACTTCGACATGAATTGGTTGAGCACTGTCAGCCTTCCCATGAGACGATGAATCTCCTTCTAATTGGAAGGTGATGACATTTTGAGGATTTCTCAAATTTGATATGGATTTGCTTTGATGCCTCTCCTGGTCAACAGGTGACCTAAGAATTTACCTGATTATACTCCAAAGGCACACTTAGCTGGATTTAGCATCATGCAATATTTCCTTAGAACTTGAAAGGTTTTGGCAAAGTTGGAGATGTGATCCATTTGGCTTTGACTTTTGGTGAGCAGGTCATCGACATAGACTTCAACATTGCGATCGATCTGCTCTTTGAATATCTTCATGACTAGCCTCTGATAACTTGACCCCGTATGCTTGAGTCTGAAGGGCATAATATTATAACAGTAGAGACATTTATCTATCACAAAGCAAGCCTTCTCTTGATCGTTTAGATGCAGCAAGATTTGATTATAGCCCGAGTACCTGTCCATGAAAGATAGAAGCTCGTGCCTGGCAGTAGCATCGGCAAGCCTGTCTATCCTTGGCATAAGGAATGGATCCTTGGGACAGCCTTTGTTAAGGTTGGTGAAGTCAATGTAGACTCTGATCTTCCTATTTTTCTTCGGGATGACGACGATGTTCGAGATCCAAGTTTGATACTCTACTTTATGGATGAAGTCTGTTGCGAGCAACTTATCGATCTCCTCTCAAACTGTAACCAGCCATTCTGGTCTGATTGTTTGAGGCTTCTGCTTGACCATGCTCACCCCTTCTTTGATGGTGAGCCGATGGCATGTGTCGTCTAGATTGATCCTGGGCATGTCTTCAAAGCTCCAAGCAAATACATCGATATTAGACTTGAAGAATGATACTATGTCTTGTGCTTCTATGTCGCTAAGGCTGTTATCAACGAATGTCTCTCAAGGAAGATCGCTATTGCTGATGTCTACTCAGATGATCTCTTCAACTGAAGGTAGAGCCTCCAACTCCACTAGTGAAGGCTTCAGCACCAGAGGCTCCCTTGATTGCTCTCTGGTCGAGGGACCAGCTTTGTCGGCTGAACACTTTGCCACTGTTGTGTTAAGCATTGGTCAAATCCATGCAGTTACTGTCTCACACGATCTACTCTCCTGTTGACTATCTTAAATACACTTGATACCCTCAATAGTTGGAAATTTGAGAAGTTTGTGATAAAAGAAGGAGACAACACTGATCTGGTAGAGAAAAAGTCTCCCAAGGATGGCATTATAGTTCAACGATCCCTCAACGATGATGAACCAGATGGATACTCGTATCTCTCTATTGAGATTGAGTGTGAATCTTGCTTCTCCCATTGTCATGCTCTGCTTATCATTGGAGCCGGTGATGATTGTAAAGACTATGTCCTCGTACTTGTGGTCGAAACTTTTGAAGCAGTCGAAGAACATGATATTGATGGAGCTGCTGGTGTCAACAAGTATTTGGTTGATAGAGTTTCCATTGATGATGAGCTGTAGAACTAGGGGGTCGCAGTATGGAATGTAAACTCCGTTTAGGTCTTAGTTGGTAAAGATAATTGCCGACCATGGAAGGCCTTTGACGAGCTTCTCGATCTAAGATTCCTCGACTTGAGCCACCGTGCATACATGATAGACTCATCGTACTTGCCTCTTGACTTTCTTCTGAGTCAGAGTTTGATGGCAGAGATTACCGTGGATACCGTAGATCTCTGCTTGAATAATAAAGGGGGTCGATTGACGTAAGACCAAGCGGATCCGATACATCTCCTTCTCCCTCTGAGGGAGGGGAGGAGGAGGAAATGAATCATTTGTTTCAATGACCTCTGTCTTAAACTCCTGGAGGTAGCCTTCCTGCAAAAGGTCCTCCAGGTGATACTTCAGACGAAAGCACCGAATGGTAGGATAGTCGTGGCACCGGTGGAAGTCGCCCGACTTGTCCTCTGTCTCTTTTATGCCAGGCTCAAGAGGGCAGGGCCTCTTGAGGTACTCCTTGTGCTGGATTTACTCAAGAATGATGTTGATCGATAGATTCTAGTAAGTGAACTTGGTCCTCCGAGGCTTCGTGGGTCTATCGCCTACCTGCTTTGGCCTCTTGGAGGATCCACCTTTCTTAGCTTGAGCATTGTGAGCTCAGGCTGTCAGTCTTGCTAGCTCCTTATCAGATGGACACTTCTTGAGGTCACACCCCTTGCATGCGATCTGATAGCCCTCCACCTCAATCTTCTTTTGGATTTGATCGAACAATGCTCTGAGGGAGGTAAGTGGATTACGGATGAGGTCATTGTAGATATGGAGATCGTAGCGCAAGGCATTGTGGAATGTCAGCATGACTACTTTATCGTCGAGGTGACATTTGGAGACCGCTGTGTGCTCATTCCGGTACCTCCAAGTGAACTCTCGGAGGGTTTCATTCAAACTTATCCAGAGTCGATAGAGGGAGTTTAACTTCTTCTCTGACTTGAAGTTTAACCAATAGTGTTAAATGAAGAGGTCTGCCAGGTCCACAAATCAACTTACGGAGTCCGTCGGGAGATTGTGATACCAATCAAACGACATGTCATCTGGGCTGCCCGCAAAGGTGCGGTATAAAACCTAGTTGTCGTGATCGTATGTCGTTAAAACTTGCTTGAAAGCCAAGACTTGTAGCATTGGGTCTCCCGTCAAGCAATTGAACTTGGGGGAGTGGGAGTTCTCTGGCTTTGAGAAAAAATGAGCTTGGAGGATTGATCTGTCGATGAAGCGGTCTTCTGAAGGTGTGGTCATTCCTGTGATCGCCTCGTTAATCAGAAGGGTGTCTCGGAGAAAGGGGAGGCAGCGAGGGCACCGAAGTTCTTCGTACTGGGTGAAGTTCTGCCAGGGTTCGGTTGTTGTTGCAATGTTGCTGAATGCTGGGGAGACACCTACCGTTCCGAATATCCCTCACAATGTAGGGATTGGAGGATGATTTAGAACTAAGAGATTTAGGATGGCGAGCTGACTCGTCAATGCGCTCCCAAACGGTCTGGCTAGGAGGGATGGGCGAGAGTCCCCTCGAAAGGGATTTGAGAGACCATCAAGTGGTGTCGACAATAGACCGTTTGGAAGGAGCAGGAGACAAGTCGAGCGACCGACAGACGTCTACTCCGTCGTTGATACTGGCAGTCGAACGTGGAAGGTTGACCCCTACTTTGACGGTGATCCATCGGATAGAGTCTCTCTCAACCATGAGGGCAGCATTTTGCTTCATGAGAGTGAGTATTTGAAAGTTCTCCACCGAGATCTGATATGTCATCTGAGAGTCAGCTATGGGTGAGACGTGTGCTTTCCCCTGGCATTGAGGAGTTATGTCGGCAAGCTGAGAAGATTGCCGAGGTTGAGTCTGAGCAATGCGATCAACCGACTGATGACTCCTCGAGTCCACAGCAGGTTGCTGCTCAGGGCATTGACTTGTCACATACCTACAATTCATTGAACGAGTCAAATGATGCTAAACGTTTGGATGTAAATTGTTTCCCTCCAGCTGATCCACAGGCCGTGTCTTCACCATTTGGTATAGCGATGGAGACAGACAGATTGCTCAATCTATCAGTAGTTGCTGCTTGACCGAAGGAACTGAAAAGCTTGAAGGTTGCAAATCGATTGGAAAGGATCCCATAGACGGTGCCAAACTGTGGAGGAAAATTACGACTGTCGTACGGTTTTTCGCCAACAGTCGATTGATTGATGACTTTCGAGTGCGGTGTACTATTTGAATGCTGAGTTGTCGTCTGCTGAGGTGTTACGTATGCAGATACTGTTGGGTAAAGAAAGACATAGAGAGAAAGAGAGTTGACACAGGGTGTGGTGACGAAGTTTGACCGAAGCCTACGCCTCCATACGGTAAGACGCAACCTTTGAATCCACTAACTCTGAAATAAGTAGAGCTACTCTCGACAGGCTGAGGAGTGCTTATACAATTAGATAGAGGGCAGAGTGAGCTTGACTAGAGTCTGATCACCAGAGGCTCAGAGAGCTCTAGAAAACAGAATGCGAAGTTGGGAATAATGAATTTCGGTATGTATTATTTACAGGATCTGCTATTTATAGATCTTTGGGAATATCTGGGGTTTTGGTAAATATCCGGGGGGATTTACCAGATTCCATATAGTGTCCGTGGGCCCTAGGCAGGGCTGGCGGATCCCACTGTCGTCTTAGTGGGCCCCAAGCAGGGCTAGCGGGTCCTACTATCATTTTCGTGGACTCCAGGCAGGGCTAGCGGGGCCCACTATTATCTTCGTGGGCCCCAGACAGGACTGGTGGATCCCACTGTCTGGTGTTAGCTAGATTTTGCACCCACAAATATCTTCTTCCAGATGAGGTTTAAGCGGAACAACTGTTCAGCATGCCAAACGCCCCCGTAAGCTACCATAGAGATGTGACGATGGACAGTATCAGTGGCGTGGCCACCATTGCTGTGCCAATATTGGCGGGTAGACTATGGTACTGACATGATAATGTCTGTGCCCCCGCTGACAGTAGCAGCACATCTCCATGGGGGGGGGGGGGGGGGGGGGGGAAGCAAAGGACAGCAGGATGGGGGTATTTTGGGTTCTTGGGGGTGCCAACACCGCGGGCTCACTTATGCGGGTTGGATGCCAAAAATATTGTGGGCGCCAAGATAAACAGGGTGGGTGCATTGCAGGGGTGCGAAGCAGAATTAGTGGGGACGATGCACGCCCTGGTTGCTCATGAAGAAAATACCCTTGCGTATCGCAAACGGTGCTTCCTTATCGCACGGCTATGGTCGCTACCATCCTTTTGCGAGAATGACTGCCGCCATTTTCATGGATTTACGAACTGAAACCACATTCAAATCTAGTTATTCCCAGGCAGGCCAGCCCACCACAATTGGAAGCCCATGAACAGCATATCGTAATCGCCACTCCCATCCCATGGCTTGAACTTGAAGGCTTGAAGCAATGTAATGGGCCGTTTTGGGCTCTCCCACGAAATTCTCTCAGACGGGGGAGGCGTTTGTTTGGTTTAGTTTTTCTCCTTCTCCTTTCTCCTGAAAATAGAAAGGAGAAAGAGAAAGCAGCGTGGCCCCAAGTCTTTCTTTCTTTAGAAAACCCCGCTTCCGCATCTCCCGCCAACCCAGAGAGAGAGAGAGAGAGAGAGAGAGGCCACCGCGCGCCCGCTCGGTCCAGGACGGAGGGAGGGACGGTGGTTGTCTCACAAAACGCCCGGCCAATCCTTCCTTCCTTCCTTCCTTCCTTCCTCCTGCCTGGCCTGGCCTGGGTGGGGTCTAGCTGCTGCGCGCGCCATGCATGAACCATGACCCAAACCCATCTCACCATCGCCCCATTCATCTCATTTTTATCAGATCCGGATGCTCGGAATCTTTGTAGTCGGAGAAGAAGATCATGGGTCAAGACGACGGCAAGAAGAAACCCCCCTCCGGCTGCGGTGTCCTCCTAGTCCTCTACAACACCGTCTTCCGCCGCCACGCTCAGGCCACCACAACCACCACCACCACCACCACCACCATCTCCCATGCCGATCCCTCCAACCTCACCCCTGCCTACTCCGACGAGGCCTCCCTGCTCGTGTCCGCAAAACCGTCCCATGATCTCCGCTCCGCCCCCTTCCATCCCAAATCCCTCGCCGTCGCGGAAAAGAGACCCCCCACGTGCACCAGCTCCAACCACAAGGCCGCGCAGCAGCATCGAGCGCGGATCAATAGCATCTCCACCGAGCTCGACACCATGATCCACGACCACCAGCGCAGCAGGGGCAGCACCGCCCTCGTCCGGGCCTCCTCCGGCAATGTCATGGTCTTCAGCCACCTCGGAAACATCCGCGCCCCCGGTGCCGTTACCCCCAACCGCGCCGTGCTCGACTACCTGCCCAAGACTGCCAACGAGCTGGCCCATCCGGCGGGGATGAAACACAGGGCGGGTGACCCGATAGACGGGAAGGGCAGCGGAGAAGCAGAGCCCCCCGCGGTGATGTGCCGAGCGCTGTCGAGGCGGCTGGATCCAGAGGAGCTGAAGCAGATGGGGAATGAGGAGTACAAGGAGGGGAGGTTCGCGGAGGCGGTGGCTCTGTACGACCGGGCGATCCTGATGGATCCAGAGAAGGCATCCTATTGGAGCAATAAGGCGGCCGCCCTCATCGGTCTCGGCCACCTTCTTGAAGCCGTCGGGGAGTGCAGAGAGGCTGTTCGGATCGACCCTTCCTATCACAGAGCCCATCATCGTCTCGCTACTCTCTTTCTCAGGTTAGTATATGTACGTATATTTCTATTTTGACGTCGTACGCCATTGCTAGCTGTTGCCAATGCCAATGCATCTTTCATCGATCATCAGATCATCAGATCATCGATCATCGATCAACCATGCATGAAAACCTACCTAGCTTTCTATCTCCTCTTCCTGCTTTCAGATTGGGGGAAGCTGAGAAGGCAGTTCACCACTACAAGCTGTCGCGCAACGAAGCCAGGTCCAATGATATTTCACGAGCTCAAGCTCTCCAAACCCACCTCTCCAAGTGCAGCGAAGCTCGCAAGATGAGGGACTGGAACTCCGCCCTGAAAGAAACCGAGTCTGCCGTCTCCTCGGGTGCAGATTCAGCTCCACAGGTCATCATCCTCTACTCAAACTCGATCTCCGGCCGGCCTGGTCTTCAACAATATTTAACCATATATATATGCATATATAATCAAATTAATGGTCTCCACGAGCGTACTATGTATAGGCCGGAAATCTTTCATCTAGCTAGGACATGCACTTCAAAATAATATATGCATGTAGCAGAGTTCATTTCAAAATTTATTGAATTGATCCATGCACTTCGATCTTTCTCAACTGCGCGCATGCATACTCCGGCCTGAATTCCTTAATTAGCTAGGAGGAGAAGATCGAGATGACCGCTCAGAGCTATTAATCTAGCTTTCATACCTAGCTAGCTTCCTCACTGCCAATTCCTTGTCTTCCTTGTTGTGTCTCCAAAGGTCTTCGCCTCCAAAGCGGAAGCCCTCTTAATGCTCCAAAGGCATGAAGAAGCAGATACAGCACTCAATAGTACTACTGCACCCAGATTTGACATCGACGCATCTACAAAGTTTTTCGGCGCATCAAGTAATGCGTATTTCCTTGCAGTCCGAGCACAGGTTGACATGGCTGCAGGGAGGTTAGTAATTAGCACTCGATCTCTACGTATGGTTACAATTAATTAACTCATTAGCTAGACGTACACCGGCCGGCCGTACGTACGTCCTCATTGTGTACGTACGTACGTACGTACGTACAGTGAATGAATGAACATTAATTACCATTTGGTTAAAAGGTTTGAGGATGCAGTCTCCGTGGCACATAGGGCTTCTCGGCTGGACCCGAGCAGCAGGGAGGTCAACGCTGTGGCTCGAAAGGCTCGAGCAGTGGCGTCCGCTCGATCCAAAGGTAACCATCTCTTCAAAGCCTCAAAGTTTGAGGAGGCGTGCCTTGCATACGGGGAAGGCCTTCACCATGACTCCCACAATGCAATCCTGCTCTGCAACCGAGCTGCGTGTCGATCAAAGCTTGGCCAAAGGGAGAAAGCCATTGAGGATTGCAATGCCGCCCTCAACTTGTGCCCGTCTTATGGCAAGGCTCGTCTGAGGAGAGCCGACTGCAATGCTAAGGTGACCGTTAACTCGTTCCCGGCCAGCAGATCGAGCTAGGTGCATATATGTTTTATGGGCCGGGGTACGTGTTTGCCATATACCGTACGTTCCCCGCCCAGGATTAATTGACAGGAACATCAGAAGATTCAGAACGATCCTGGCCAGGGATCGAGGCCTGCAAACACCTACCCCCACCCTCAGCGATCGATCATCGCACATATATAGAATATATTTATGCTATAACCCCAAGACTGATCGAGCCTTGCATGTGTTTGAATGTTTGATTAGTTAAGACGGTGGGAAGCATCGATACAAGACTACGAGGCATTGCTTCGAGAGATGCCGGGAGACGAAAAGGTGGGCAAGGCCCTGCTAGAGGCTCAGGCCCAGCTCAAGAAGCAGCTAGGTGATGGCTTCGAGCACGCAGAGAATGGCTCTAACTTGGTCCATGTTACAACAAAGGAGGAATTCAAGCACATTGTCATGTCACCAGGTAAACATTAATTACTGAATGATGGCATGGCATTTCCATTAATTGTAAATCTTTGGATACAGCACAATATACTACGTACGCGCGTACTCTTTAAGTAATAAGTTGTCTTTGATCTGAGTCACTCAGATCTTTGTTGCTATTTTAAGAAATTACGGTAGGTACTGTTATTAGCTTCGTGACTTCAAAAATCTCACACTGCGATGAGAGATCGATTGGTTATCCCATTATTGCCAACTTTTGCACTTCCAACTAAGAACTGAGCTGTTGAAACAATCGATCTTTTGGCTGTCATATTGCCGACAGGGTTATCAGTAGCATTGTTCTTTAACAATCCAAGCGGGGTCTCAAGAAGCATAACGCCTTTGATGGATCAAATCTGCAAGCAATACCCCTCCGTGAATTTCATCAAGGTTAATTTGTCGATCTTTAGCACCACCACTACTACTACAATCAACTTCTTTCTCTATAATGTTTAGAACAAATGAGGTCTCACAGCTCATAATACTTCGCAAGCATTCTGGGAGCAAAATCAAATGCATTGGATGCATTTGCTGACTACCAAGGTTGAAAAAAAGGCAGAATGTGTCGTCAAGCGAAATCAACTTATAGTGTTCATTTTGTGGCCTGAGCTCATCGGTTTTATTGTTGATATATGTTTATAGGTAGATATGGAGGAAGTCCCCTGCTTGGCAAAGTCGGAGCGCGTGAGCTCGACACCAACCTTCCGAATCTACAAGAATGGTTCCAGTGTGAAAGACATTGCGGCGTCAGACAACAATCAGCTAGAGATCTCCCTCAAAATGTTTAGCACCTAAAGATGTGGGGGGGTGGTTAAAGAAAAAGAAAAAAGCATCATCAATAGACTTCTAACGTGGAGGGCAATAAGTATTGAGGAAAGAGGCTGCACATCTCATTTTTCAGAGATTAATGTTATGAGAATGCATTGTGCCGCTATTATTCCGCATCGACCCTTGCCTCCAGCCACTCAGATCATGATGATGCATCAGAAGACGGAACAAAGAAATAGCATAAAGATTTCGTGTAATAGATCCTTGACTGTATACTCTGTAGAACCTTGTGAATCAAATCTTGTGCTTCCGATTCAGTTTCTGCTGCAATATAGTTTCGGTTTTATTCCAGCCAATCTTTCAGATAAGTTAGCTACTAATGAATGAGAAAACAGCAATCACAAATTTACCACTGGCATCGTCGTTCTGTGGTCTGCGAAATAGATTATCACCAAGATAATCTGTACCCCCACCCCCCCTCCCCCCCCAAAAAAAAAAAAAATCTTCAAGAGACATCACAGTGATGTTCACCAAATCTATAACTCAGCACCCTAACTGATGTTTTATTTTTTATTTTTATGTTGCATGTGTTTGTCGGAGTGGAACACTAAGCTACCGTGCACCGAGTTCAGAAATACTCGCTGCCAAGGAGAGAGAAATTGCGGCAGACGGGGTGCGGTTTCTCTCTCCTAGGCTCTCCCTTGATGCCAAAGCATATGGATGGGTGAGCATAAAATGCTGGGCAGACATGGCAGAAGGGGAACAAATCATGTGACAACCAACTCCTTCATCAAGAGTAACTTAACCAAACCCATACGCATCAAGTCATAGTTAGGAAATGCTAGCAGTCTCACATAATCAACTCTTGGGGCATCAACTCTGGCAAGTAATAAGATATGACCTCAGAAAAAACAAATGAGAAACAACTTAGTCCTATGATCCAAGATTGAAATGCATCATAACATATGACCAGAATATTATGTCAAAAAAAAACAAAAAAAAAGAAACATATGACCAGATTATAACAAAGAGATGCACTGCAGCAGAACTATACTAGCTACTACACTGACAACATCGAACATTTGAATCATACATGTTTATCTGCTAAGTAATACGCGTTTGATTTTTTCTTTTTTTTTTGAGTTCAGCACGATCCTAAAGCAATGGCAGAAAAATAACCCGACAACATTTTCTCCGGAGGACATTACTCATTCTCCAATTATGGCTCTGCTGATAGAGAAAGGATATTATTACATGCAACTGAATGAGTATATTATAGGGAGGAACACATCCAGAAATCGGCACCTTCAGTTCTTCTGTATATCTCGACATGACCATAAGAATGGTTGTCCCCATCCTACAGTGCAGGTTACGAGGCTCTTGGTCAAATGAGCATATATTGAAAAAAGAGATGAAAAGACAGGATCCTAACAATTACATTAGATGCATCACGCTACCAGTCATAAGGTTAGGCCTCTTTAAGTTTACTTAATAATGAATTTTCTAATTTTACAACTACCTTGTTAGTCACCAGGAGTGCCAATATATATGTATTTTCCTTCCCGTTAAAAGAACTGATACAAAAAATGTTGATTTTTCAAATTTTATTAATTTCATAGGTTACAAAAATGGTCGCATAACCAGGAGTGCCAATATATGTATTTTAATTCCTTCCCATTAAAAGAACTTCAAAAAAATACATTTCATACCTGCTAAATGAATAACAAGATAGTTTTGAAATATCGGTACAGTATGGCCCAGTAATATTACGTGGGTTACAAACACTAGGAGAATCTTTAAGGCACTGAGTTGTATATGACTGTATATTGCGGCCACAAACATGTATAGATGATTTACGCTCAATATATATTGGTTATGGCATATAGTTGATATATCTTGCAGTTGTCCTCCACACACTGATTTTGTTGAACTAACAAACTATAGTTTGTTACAACCAAGGTTCGAAATCTCCATTTCGGTGGAAATTTCGACCTTCTGGATATGAAAATATTTCGTGGAGATATTTCGACAGTGTGGAAATATTGCAATTTTGTAGAAATGGTGGAAATATTGATTTTTTGATGGAATTTTTTAGTGAAACTCTGGATAGTCATAAACCAAATATAGATATACTTTGGATCCCTCAAATAATATTTGTACTCTATCTAGGGGTGTAGAGCTTCACATAGCATGTATTCATTGTATTGAGTCTGTAAGTCTTGTGCAATCTTGTTTGGTTTGGTTTTGATAGATATATTTCAAATATTTTTTAATCTTTTTTTTGGATTAAAATATTTTCAAAATAGAGATTAGTTGGTTGTTAAAATAATATTTCAAACGATTTTGAAAACGGACTTAAAACAAGAAAGTTATGCAAGTTTGAAATTGTGCAAAAAGTATGCTGAAATATGAAACACTGTTTTTTTACTAAGTTTGAAAAAAATAGTTTTTATATAGAAAAGTTTTTATACATTCAAAATTTCCTAAGACGGACCATGGTTTTCTAGATGCACTCGTACTTCTACATCTTGTGGAATTTTTTGAGCTAAAAAGAAGTTGATTTAATCACTTTTCTCACTATGTGGATTTTATAAAAAACCATGAATATTGTTTTCTCCTACTAAAACTGAAAGTTTACTTTTTGATTACTTTGGTTTTTGATTTTTTTGATATTTTTATTGAAATCAAATGGGGAGTATTTACTTATTTACATATAATAACTTAAAGTAAATGGATATTTACTTAAATGTTATTATATGTAAATAAGCTGCTGAGAACCAGGCCATAAGCTCCCTTTTATAACCAGTCAGTCCCAAAATTTCGGATATATTTCGTGAAATTTTTCAAAATTTTCACGATATTTTGTTGAGATGGAAATATTTCGTGGAAATATCGCGATAATTCGCAAAACCGCTCAATATTTTGACATCTCCCGTTTTGCTCGAGATTGTGGGCGGGATTTCCTATCGGGTTTTCCTTTTTCCGATATATTTCGCGACATTTCGCGAAATATATCGATTTTTTGTACCTTGGTTGCAGCTTATGCTGAATATCTTTTTTGTTAGCGAAATTTGTGATCGCAAATCGACTCAGCAAGATTTGTGTACCATATGAGTTAGGATAGCGTGCAGATTCACAACCCATTGAACACTTTAAAGTTATTGCACAGTATCAAGATAAGATCAGATTGTCTAGCACGCACACCCACGTTGTACCACGACCCAATCCATTAGGGTGTACAGGGTTTAGTTTTTATGTTTTGGTTGTGCAATCATTTTCATCGATTTGTGTGCATTTTTTTATCGATTTGACGCTTTCACGCTTTTCGAGGTTGTGCCTATTCAAAATATTCTTATATTTAAAACCCTGGCATGATAGATTTTCATATTTCTCGGGTTGTGAAAATCACGTTTGATGGATTAACGATTTTGTTATTGAGGGACTCAACACTAGGTTAGTGTTGAGATTTCCCTCCCCACTGTGTGGTCCAAACCACCACCTATGGATGGTCCGGACCGCTTGTGGACTGGGTGTTCCTCGTTGAACCTTGGGTCTCCGCAAGGGTTCGGACCGCCCATTCAACGAGCGGTCCAGACTGTGCCATTAATAGGTCCGAACCACCTCGGGCTGAAGGCGATTTTCTGCTTTTTTTTGCCGAATATCGACCATTGGATGGCTAGATCTAATGGACACCATTTCTAGGGTGAGGCACCTATATTAGGCCTTCTATCATTAGGGTAAAGTTGAAGAGTTCTTTTTGAGAGTTAGACTTTGCCTCCAAGAGAAAACCCTTTTTTTTCTCCCCTCCTCATAAATCAAGGGATTTATCTCGTGCGAGTTGGAATCGATCCTCGATTATTTGAGGACATTTGTGCACCCCCTTGAGACCTTCGGTTTGATCCATTTAATTTTCTATTTGAACCATCTTCGTTCCCCATCCATCTTGTGATGGATGTTCTTGTGATTTGAAACTCTCTTCCCTTTGGTTCCGATTCTTTCGAACCTTTCTTTAAATCCCAGTTGGATATGGGTCGCTCTTGTGAAGGGAGTGAGAAAGCCTTGTGGGGTTCCCACCGTTGTGGATTCGGTAGGGTAGAATCCTAGGGTTCTCTCATAGGGACTTAAGAGAGAGAAATCCTTCTAGAGTTTCCACCATTGTGGATTCGGTAGGGTAGAATCTGTGGGTGCAAAATTCAACCAAACACCAGAAGTGGGACCCGCTAGCCCTGCCTGGGGGTCTATGGAGGTGACAGTGGGACCCGCTAGCCCTGTCTGGGGGTCCACGGAAGCGATAGTGGGACCCACCAGCCCCTCTTGGAGCCTGAGGTGGCCACAGAAACCGCTTCGGGACCCCGGATATTTCCAAACCCCTATAAATAGCAGACCCGACGAATATTCCAGATCAATCTTTTGATTCCCCGATCAAACTTTCGAGCTCAGCCCCCCCTCTACCGTTCCCCCCGAATACAGACAAGTGACACTCGGCCTGTCGAGGTCACTACATTTCAGAGATAGTGAATTAAGTTTGCGCTTTACCGCACGGAGACATAGGCTTCGGCCGAACTTCGATACCACATCATTGGCTACTTTTCTCTTTACTCATTCTCATCTCTACATAAAAATTTAAGTCAACAAATCAAGATCGAATCGATTGATTGTTGGGTGAAGTCTTCAAACGGCATAAAGATCATCTCCCACAGTTTGGCGCCATCTGTGGGATCGGTTATGAAAAGCTTCGCTCACTACACTAGTAGGTTGGTTGAGCAGACAACCAATCTCCAACACCACACTTCCCAGCTCCCTCGGTTGAGCAGACAACCGATCAGAAACAAGCATCATGGGTGACTCCGTTGCTACTACTGAATGGCGAAGATAAGACCTCTGGATCACCGAGAGGGAAGTAACATGCAACACGATCAGCCACGACCTACAACTCGATCAATAAGCCATAGGCTCAACATTGGTCCTCATTCTACCCGACCAGTGACTGCATCTCATTCTGGAAACGGGAGGTCGGTTGATCGACCAGCCCCACAACCACCCAGACAGTTGTTCAGTCAAACTCTACCTACTCCAACAGGGGATCCACCTACCACCAACCAAATCTCAGCGATCGACTTTCAACTACTGGTACTAGCAAAGCAAAACGCCTCCCACATGGCTGAGAGAGACGCTATCAAAAAGGCCGCCTCCGACGCAGGAATCATTCTCCCACCTCCACCAACGGTTAGTGAAGTTGAGGTTTATCATCAACCTCGGCAACCTATCTATGAGCCTCGAAGGATCTCCTATGACCACATCGATGTTCACGAAGGTGAGGATCGAAGATCGGCTCCCTCAAAGGCCGCTCCGCTTCAGCAAAAAGCAGCACTGTAGGCGGGTTGAACAAAGGCGGGCGCCTAGGCGGGTAAAAGGCGGGCGCCTAGGCGGTCTCACTGTATGCAATTGCTTGAGGAAATTTTTTTTTTCTGTAATGAATTTTTTGTTTCTTCACCATATGCAATTGCTTGAGGAATTTTTTTTTCAATGTATTGTGATGAAATGTTTAAGAAGCTCTTACGATTTTTTACTATATTGGTTCTTGTATGGTATGAGTTTGGATAGAATTTGGATAACAATATATGATTGGTTGGAATTTGGGTACATCAAAATAAAGTTGGAGTACAACTGTATTATCTGGTATACTCAAGTTGGAGAGACAATTGGGTATAGGTATTGAGGTAACCATACCGAAATACCCCTACCCATCCAATCCCCTCCTCCCTTTTCATAAAACTTTTATATTCAGATCGGTAGTTTTGATGTTTGCATATGTAAAACTTTCTAATATTGTTTTTTTATATAGAATTATGAATTTATATATATACATACATATAGAATATATATAATATATTTTATATAGGTGAGCGCCCGCCTTTTTCTCCGGGCGCCCGCCTAGTCGTCCGCCTTCCGCCTTGAAACCACTTGACCGCCCGTCTTCCGCCTTCCGTTTTTTAAAACATTTCCCGTAATCATGTACGGTGTGCACATGAAGGGCCTAACCTCCGAGTTCGACATAGAATGAGGGAATCTGTACAGAGAGACCTGATCCCGCTGTCGCCTCCATATCTTCAAACCTCACAGCACAGCCCACCGCAATCTCCACTTTCCAAGAGGACAAAATTTACCGATTGGAACCTTCCAATCGACCAAATTTTAGATCAGATTCAATACGAGGAGTTCCTCTGTCGACCGAATCCTCTATCACCTGACACGAAGCTCATTGCCGACAAATCCATGTACTGCGACTTCCATCGATGCCATGACCTCCAACTATCAGATGCTTCAGATTGAAGTACTGCAACAAATCCATGTACTGCGACTTTCATCGACTTCCATCGATGCCTTTGTCACCTCCGCGAGTTCACCGCCAGGCAAGATCAATGCGCCTCCCCATCAATCAAAGGAAAAGAGACTTGCTGGATTCAAACAGTGTCTGCTCGACACTCCACGCTAATAAGGATACATGCCAACATATTTGGCATTAACGGCTCTCTGCACCACCAACTCTCCATCGGAAAGGAGGTCGATCAACAAGTTCGGCGCATTCATAATGTCCGATCACTAGCTAGCAAAGAAGAAAGCTGGGTGGAAAAACCAGTCAAGGGATTGACCTGGTCGGCCATTATCTTCATCGACCAAGACTTGCAAGGAGTGCATACCCCACATCGAAATTCTTTGGTGTTGCGACTCTTGATGGTAATACAGTCAATCAAATACTCATCGACACCGGTAGCTTGATCAACACTATGTTCTCCGACTGCTTCAAACGACTCGGGCATAAGTATGAAAGTCTGCACGTTGTACCTAAGGTACAAAAAATCGATATATTTCACAAAATATCGCACGATACAAAACCCAGCCTTCAGTATCGAGCGGAATTGAAAATGTTATAATATCGAGTGGTTTCGCAAAATATTGGACGAAATATTCTCTCTACAATTTTGGGACTGACTGGTTGATGGCATCCGATCAGTTGCTAGCAACCGCGTTGACCGATTTTGGGCAGGATCGGTCGAAAAATCGAAGGATCAGGCGGTTTACCGCTTCCCTCACTCGATCACTAAAATCTTGATCAGTTGATGGCACCTGATCGGTTACCAGCAACCGATCCCACCTTCTCTTCGACCGATATTTTGGGCAGGATCGGTCGAAAAATCAAAGGATCAGGCGGATTACTGCTTCCCCCGCCCAATTACTAAAATCTTGACCGGTTGATGACACCCGATCGGTTGCCAGCAATCGATCCCACCTTCTACCGATTTTGGGTAAGATTGATCAAAAAATTGAAGGATCGGGTGGAACACCCCCCTCCCCCCCACACTCGATCGTTAAAATC
Organism: Chamaelirium japonicum; assembly: GCA_947650365.1. Lineage (NCBI taxonomy): Eukaryota > Viridiplantae > Streptophyta > Magnoliopsida > Liliales > Melanthiaceae > Chamaelirium > Chamaelirium japonicum. The sequence goes on from OX393560.1 coordinate 65,072,811, forward strand.
CTAACCAGTTGACAATAACCGATCGGTCATCATCACCCTATCGGCTTCCGACAACCGATCACATCTCCCAACCGATCAACTAGCAGGCGATTGGTTGAAAAACCGAAGGATATAGTGAAACATCCTCCCCATGCTCAATCACCAGAATCCTGACAGGTTGACATCACCCGATCAGTCAATGACAGACGATCGGTCGACTAAACTAGATTGGCGCTTGATGATGCCGACCTTGGCAAGGGGTCGGCCGATGTTTCGCCTGATCTTGACCAAGAGAGTCAGTTTATTCCTTCAGCTCTATGTAACGAACTATCAAGGCAAAACGGCAACCGAATTATTTGCACCGAGAGTCCAAGTCTGTCAGGTTGACACCTAATCAACTTGGAGGGGGTTACCTGTAGGTGCAAAATTCAACCAAACACCAAAAGTAGGACCCGCTAGACCTGCCTGAGGGGTCCATGGAGGCGACAGTGGGACTCGCTAGCCCGGCCTGGGGGTCCACGGAGGCGATAGTGAGACCCACCAGCCCCACCTTGGAGCCTGAGGTGGGTACAGAAATCGTCTCAGGACCCCAGACATTTCCAAACCCCTATAAATGGCAGACCCGATGAATATTCCATATCGATATTTTGATTCTCATATCAAACTTTCGAGCTCAACCATCCCCCTCCACCGTTCCCCCCAAAGATAGACAAGTAACACTCGGCCTGTCGAGGTCACTTCATTTTAGAGATAGTGAATTAAGGTTGCACCTTACCACATGGAGACGTAAGCTTCGGCGGAACTTCGATACCACTTCCTTGCCTACTTTCCTCTCTACTCATTCTCATCTCTACATAAAAGTTCAAGTCAACAAGTCAAATCGATTGATTGTTGGGTGGAGTCTTCGGACGGCACGAAGATCATCTCCAACAAAATCCTAGGGTCCTCTCATAGGGACTTGTGAGAGGGAAATCCTTCAAAGGTTCCCAACATTGTGGATTCAGTGGGGTAGAATCCTAGGGTCCACTTTTAGAACTAGGGTGGTGGATGTCTCATGTGGATCGAGTACTTGCATTATGTATTTTGCACGTTGGGTGTGAAGCTAGCAGTGCTTATAAGACCGAGGTGGAAATGACAAGTTTAAGTAAAGGAGGTTACGGGGGATTGTGGGCGATAGTTGTGGAGCGTCGGGCAGAGCAACGCCGTGGAACGCCTATTCGTGGATTCGTTAGGGTTAGGTTGTGAATAGTCGCAGATCTACTGTAGTAACGCTCTAGACACTTATACCTTCACATTTTCTAGTAAATTACTCGTACCTCCTGGATTCATCCCAGCGTGGTTTTTCCTTCGGGATTTCCACGTAAAAATATTGATGGGTGCTTTACTTCACTGCTTGAGCCTTATATGTTTAAACCCTTGAGCACGCAGCGTGCTTTACATCTATTCCTATTACACAAGTGCCGGCAGTTGGAGTTAAGCCCAAGAGAAGATCTATCACTTCTGTGTGACGAAAGGTCACATCATGCCACACTGTTGGAGTGCAGAATTACATGATCACTACCATCAAGGTAGAAATCTTTCTTCATCGCTTGTTCGTTCTACTCCTAAGAAACAAGTTCCTAAATGTCCTGCTTCTACTTCGTCTTCTCTTGTTCCGAAGGTAAAATCTAGTCAGCTCTTTTAGACTTGGATTCCTAAGTAGGATAATGGTACTCGTCACTATGTCAATATCGATTATCTTTCTGGACTCTCCTACTTCTAGAGAATTCCAGTAGTGACTACTCCTCCTTAGGGTGTGTTTGTGTTCATAGGTATTGCTTTGCACATCAAGATTTATCACATGCATTGGCTATGAACTTTATTTGTATTTTTTTTTTGTGTACTTAGTTGCATTTGTTGTTCCGCATTTTAGCATTTGCATTGTTTTTTTTTGGTATTGTATTTCACATTCATGCATATTGCATGCATGTTGTATGGTCTCATCCTAGGACTTAGTGACACTCTATTTAGTCTTGTGGCCCTTTTTGTATAGGGGTCACCAATGCTGAAAGCCCTTTCTTAGGAGTTAGCATGAAAGGTGAGAGGACAGTTTGTTTAGACTTGAGTACTTATACCTGTCTCTTTCATTTGCTTAATGAAACCTCAGGAGTCTTTCCTCATACCTTCACAACATATCTTGATCCACACAGACTAGGTTGAAGACCAGCTAGAAGTATCAACCAAAGCTTTCCGGAAGACCCCTGAGATTTGTAGGATTAACCTTGGTCTAACCCTCCTGACTTGAAAAGTGTGAAAACAAAGGTGAAACCATCTAAGGATAACCACCTGAGTAAGCATACCGAAGCTTGAGTGTAGCCACTATTGGAAAAATAAAAAAACTTGCACATAATGCTAACTTGAGTGCCATGGAGAAGATTGTCAAATATTAAGGTTGAGCTCTAGGTTAGTCATAGATATGAGTGGAATCGATTACTCGATCAGGACTTGGACAACTAAAAATGTGAGCGAAAATGGAAAATCCATAAAAAGATTTGAGTGTGTTGTTCAGTGAAAACAGGGGGGGGGGAGCGGCTCGGTTTTCAAAAAGGGGTCGGCGGCCCCAATTTCTTGAAAAGGGAGCCGGTGGCCCCAATTTCGGGTGGGCCCCATTTGCGTGGCCCCAATTTTTTTTTCTTTTCCCCTTTGGACCGGCCACACCTCCCCATAAGGAAGGGGGGGGGGCTTGGTTTTCAAAAAGGGGCCGACGACCCCAATTTCTTGAAAAGGGAGCCTATGGCCCCAATTTCGAGTGGGCCCTGTTTGCATGGGTACACTCGAGTCGGGTCCGGGTCTTTTCTTTGCGATCCGATGTGTGCAAATCGAGTCTCGTGCGCGGGCCGTTGTGTGCGGGCCAATGTTTCGCATGCGGGCCGTTGTGTGTGGGCCAAGTTTGCTTACGGGTCATGTGCGGGCAAAGTTTCGCATGCGGACCGTTGTGTGTGGGCCGAGTTTGTATGCAGGCAGTTATGTGCGGGCCGGGTTTCATTCATGGGCTAATTTCGATGCCCATAGTATGTTAGCGTTTTGACCCTAGAGTGGTATTCCCTGTCCGAGATGGGACACTGATCATTTAGGTGTTTGTGCATGTTTGCATATCCTCTACATGTCATATGAACATCTTACTTGTATAAAATAACCCATTAAAACATGTATATGTGATAAGGGCAAAACTGCCTTTTTGCACCTAACACATGCATCATACCCATGTTCACATCTCATGCATGCATACTAGTGTGTGTAGTGTGCCATTTTCCAAACTTACATGTGCAAGTGTCGACGTGCTCTCCTTTTGAGGCGTGCACCATGTACGTGCACTTGGCCACATGAGACAGTGGTGGACTTGGGAAAAATGCCGACTGTGGATGCTTATTTCCTTGGGTCAGCGGTCTCGACTGGGGTCCGAACCACTGTGACTATCACAGTCGGAATCGTGATACTAGAGGGTCCAAACCGCTTAGTAAGTTGGGTGTGAAGCTAGCGGTGCTTATGCGACCGAGGTGGGAAGGGCAAGTTGTTTATGTAAAAGGAGGTTATGAGTGATTGTGAGCCATATTGGCGGAGCGCGGGCCAAGCAACATCATGGAACACATGTTTGTGGATTCGTCAGGGTTGGGTTGTGAACTATCAAAGATCTACTGAGGTAATGCTCTAGACACTTGTACCTTCACCTTTTCTAGTGGACCACTTGCACCTCCGGGATTCCTCCCGGTGTGATTTTTCCCTTCAGGGTTTTCACATAAAAATATTGTTGCATGCTTTACTTTACTGCTTGAGCCTTGTATGTTTAAACCCCTGAGCAAGTAGCTTGTCTCCTAGGTCCTCACTCGTGGTTGAGCCTCAAGAGGAGAGAGCACATCGCTTTAAATCTAATTGTAAAATACTAAAAGAGTTAGTTAGTGAGCGAACATAAGAAGATTTAAAAGAGTAACCCATCAGCTTGTATGCATTGAGCCTTAAAGACAGGCGATTGTGTACAAAAAATTTATTAGGTCAAGTGTTCTATCCGTATTCCGAGAACATCCCTATTGGATCCCCTATTTAGGGAATTACACAATTGCAAGAATCTTTTGCTGAAGTTGCCACACCCACTCTGTAAACACACCCTTCACTCACTTTCACCCAGATACTACTATAATATTTAACCATAGATTAGTTCAGCAACAAATATACCATTTATTATCTTGTCATTTATCTAAATCTAAAGAATGAAAAAATTTAAGACTTTAACCTAAAGTAGGTTTCTATAATTTTTAATATAAATATAATTAATCTTATTTTATGCAAGCAATTCCCAAGCACTTCCTTGATCCCGCTCTCGAATCCGTTATTGTTACCATCCGGATTCAGGCAACCAAGATTACAACATTTTAGTACTTGTTCCTCGTGTCAACATGGTATGAAACATTTGGGTCACATTTTAATCAATGTATAACATTTCATCTCAAATCATGTTTTGGCTGAATGTTGGACTGAAACCTATTAGGGCATCTTCAACCCTTACTCAAATCATTACTCAGATTTGAATATGAGTAAATTGCCTAAAAAACAACTCCAACCCTATACTCGGACTTATAGCAAACTGAGGTTTACTCAATTTTTTCTCCAAATCGGGGGAGACTCAAATCCCATACAAAATTCTAACAGTCATCTCCCAGGGCCTTTCTATTTACAAATGTGGCATCCAATTTTGAGTTTTACTCAAATTTGAGTAAGGACTGCAGTACTCCGTATCAGATTGAGTTTTTACTCAAATTTTTACACGGATTTGAGTAAAAATTTGAGCAAGGGTTGGAGATGCTCTTATGATTTTGTTCTGTTTCGAACGGGTTTACATATGCATTATAGCATATACATGCTTAGTAAGATGTCCTATGATTACTTCTAATCTTTGTATGGGAGTAGATATGGATTGTATTTTCTACCTACATTCACCCCCGATGTGGTGTTTAGCTCATTGCAAGTCATCATAAGGGCATATACTTAGCATCATGTCCTACCAAAAGGATTACATTCATTCCAACACATGGTCATGGATTAATTAAGATGCAATAAATGTGAACCCAACTGCCTTTAGGGCAGGGGCAGGGAGCCAGAAATATCTATAGGCACAATACCCACACCCTAATGAGTCTACAACACAATCAAGGAACATATTAGCCCTAAAGAATAAAATGTACAAACTCACGGACAAAAATAAAAAGAAAAAATAAATAAAGACAACAAAATAGATATGTACACCAAGAACTATAACAGTGCATATCTCCAGCACTCCCGAAGTTTCCCAATAATCCTATCAGTGTCTCTTAAATTTTATTTGGTCTGACATGAAACTTTATTTTAACTCGTATACTCCATAAAATAAGACATAAATCAAAAGGAAAAACCGTTATTGTGACTGAGTACTACATACCATTGCTTGCACGAACACCTTAATAATTCTCTAGAGCAAGATCCTGCCATACATCCCCCTCCACTGGTTGAATTTCCTGGTCTGCTACATAGAAACTTAAACTATAAGTTATCAAAGAACTAAGGAAAAACATTCTGGTTGATGTGACAGATAAGTAACTTGGAGCTGAGAAATCAATAACAAAGAAGATGCATAATAAGTTACACATTTTTTATGCTTGTCAGTCTTATGCAGCAGCACGTGGCGTTATAAAACCCCTATGTGCACATTTAGGTACGTAGTTACCAACCGGCTCTTGGCCGGGTGGTACTTCCTCTCTCCCATGTTGGAGAGGTTCCCTTTCAACTCTCGGTATGGACACCTTGGAGCGAACTTTCCCTCAAGACCGTTGAGCCTTGTTTGATCGTGCGAATCTTGGTTGTTGATGTCATGCTCACAGGATTATGGAATTAATAAATAGCAACTGCTGCCTCCCCCCATTTCGATCTCCGGACCTCTTTGAGCCCTTGCTCTAGCGCCCCTGTCCTATGACAGCCTGGCCAGTCCAGCAAAAAAATAGAAATGTAGGTACGTAATTTCAGAACTTAAGAAAAGAGTCAATTTCCTCTTCTATGATCCTATACAGATGAAGATTTAAATTATGATCCTCTTCTATGATCCTATACTTAAGAAATGTAGTACATATAGCAATAGCATGCCATGTACTATGATCCTATACAGATGAAGATTTAAATTATGAGCCATCATACCGATATGCGTTTTTTAAGTGTGTGTAGGGTCGTTTAAGGCTAATTGTTGTGGGAACTAGGGTTTGCAAATAGACAATCAAATATATCTTTTTTGAAGTTTTAAGTCTACCCAATGGTTTGAAAGAGATAAATGAGAGATATTGGATAGATAGTGGACGACCAAAATTCATAATAGATTCAAATGAAAATTCAAGCTTGAACCCACATCCCTGGCTCCATGTGAAGAATAAAGAACTAAGAAGCAATCATAGAGCGAGTATTATGCTTCGGAAGCATTCTTATCCTTTTTCTCTTGCGAACACACAGACGATTTTTCTCCTTTAGGTGCCGAGAAAAGCGGTCCCAACTAATGCAGGTGGTCTAAGGCCCAAAACGCCTAGGCGGCCGCATAAGCGGCTTTTTACAACAATGTTTCCAAGAAAATTCTCATAAACACATCTTTGTCAAGTATGAGTAGTTCTCAAGAAATTTCAACAAAGAAGCATGGCAATAAAAAGATATCGAAGAGATCCTTGAGGATATTACAAAAGACGCAAGACCATCATGAGGATATAACATAGTCTGAGAGATTCTCCAAAATATTATGAATTATGTAGGAAAATCCTTAAAGATACTGGAGGTTTTGGATCTAGGCAGATATACCAAGTTTGATGTACCATGTCACCTTACTTTCCAAGAATAGTGCTCTAGGCTCTAGATCTTGCCAGAAGAAGGCGGAAAATGACACCTTTGTACTTCGACAAATTTTCCAATTTGGCAAGAACTTCCACCAACTCACCAAACATCCAGATTTTGAATCAAAATTCTCCAAATTCTCATCCATTGTTCTGTTGCGCAAAATTTAGACCTCAAGTCATCAATGTTTCCTTTGTCACCTCCATCATGGTTCAATCTCCGGTTTATAATTTTCACATATGAAGACCAACAAATTAGGTGAAGGCCCATTCTTTGCTCAATGCATAGTGTGATAGACCCTGGAAAATCGAAGTAACAAACTTGTACTTGTTAATTAAACATGGGGTCAGAATTCCATTTATTCCACTAGAAAGTGTACTAACATGAAACCTTGTAAGCTAGTCACAGATGTATGAACCTAGGCAAGTCCCTTTACCGATAATTGCTTCTCATTTTGCGTAGTTAATCAACTTTGGCAAGTCCAGATAATAAGTCCTTCAAGGAGAAGTCTATCCAATTATGTTGAGATTGAAATTGCAAAGATAATTTATTTGGAACGCCCCCTATTTAAGCCTTTGGAAGAGAAAAATGAGAGATTTGATGGATAGTGGATGACCAAAATTCATAATAAATTCGAATGAAATTCAAGCTTTTAAACCCACATACTTGGCTCCATGTGAAGAATAAAGAAGTGAGAAGCAATCATAGAATGAGTATTATGCTTTAGAAGCATTCTTATCCTTTTTTTTGCTCCTAATATGCATATTTACAAATTACAATAAAGAAGTATAACAAAACAAGAGAAAATTATGCTTGCAATCGGTATAAACAGTTTTGAGTGGTAAATTTCAAAGGGCTGCATGCAAGACTCGACTATCATCACCATCAGCATCAGCATCCAAGTGAGGGCCTCTGATTGAGATTGAAGCCTTCTTTTCTTTTCTAGGATACTAAATAAGTACTCTTAGCATGAAAGCACAAGGTTTGAGGGACACCGGAATTAACAACAATTCTTGCGTGTGGTGTAAGAAATGGGGGATGGGGGGGGGGGGGGGGGGGGGGGGGTTGCTCAATATTTCATTCTCCCACAGTCTTAACAAGCTTTTACAGCTAGCTATACGAAAAGATTAACAGCACAGCGTGTGTGCGTGCGTGTGTGCATGATTTCATAGGATACACATTACAATGTAATGGTGGGTGGGTGAGGCATCATCATCCCTAAATTGGAGAAATAATAGATGAGACATTAATTGTAATTCGCAGAAACCAAAAAACATTAAGAAAAAAAAAAGGTGGGATAGAAAGGCATCGATGGGAGATGAGTGACGCACTTGGTTCCTCAGCATCATCAGTTCGGGCAACCATGGCAGATGGTAGCGGGATATCTGCATAAGAGAGAGAGAGAGAGAGAGAGAGAGAGAGAGAGAGAGAGAGAGAGAGAGAGAGAGAGAGGATGGGTGGTCATGGCTCACATCTCATCATCACCTGTGTTCTCTTTTCTAATAGAGAGAGGGGGAGGTAATATACCTTCTTTTGGGAGGGTGTCCCTCATCCATTCCTCGTCGACGATGTCTATCAGGATGCCCATGCTCAGCACCAGCTCCGCCATTCCCCTCTCTTCCTCTCGCGTCTGATGCTCCCACCCAAAACCTATAAACCCCACCCAACAGACTCCCGCCCGGGTTCGATGTTGCTACTGCTCGGTGTTGTCTGCGCTCTCGTGGGACGACTCCACTCGTCACATCGTCTGCCACCACTTCGTGCCCTTCAATTTTCCAACACTATTTGCACCCACAAAATTACAAAACCACCCCGGCCCATTTTGATTTTCAAAATTTTTTCAAAAACAGAATATAAAATATTAATATTATAATAAACGGAGCAAAATTTTATAAATTGTGAAAAATGAACAATACGCCATCTCAGATGGCGTAAAAATTTCTCAATTCTTGTGAATGACTGAAATGTCATTTATTTTACACCAAATGCGATGGCGTAAAAGATTTATGCTATCTTAAATGGCTTATTTTTCTCATCAACTAACGGTTTTTTTTTTTTACCATTGTGCAACAGCTTTTTTTTTTTTTTGACGTAGAACTAATATTTTTTATTTTTCCTTCTCATGAACTAACGGCTATTTTTTTTATCGTTGTGCTACGGCTATTTTTTTACTGTTGTCTTCGGACCCTTCTCACCTTATCTTAATGGCTATTTATTTGACCGTTATCTCTAGCCTCTATAAAATTCCTTATAATTTGCACATCTTTCTTTCCTCGTCACAACTCTCTGCTCAGCTCTCTCAACTCTCAACTCTCAACTCTTCTCATCTCTCTCTCTCTCTCAACTCTCAACTCTCAACTCTGCTCATCTCACTCTCAACTCTGTTTTGCATTCTTCAGTTTGCATTCGGTATAATGGCGATATTGATTCCAATAATCTGTCGTTACGAAGGTCGGTATGAGATTGAAAACTATGTTGGAGGAAATACGAGGGTCGTCTTCATTCAACTCGGTTCGATGTTAGTATAAGTATAACATGAGATAGTGACTCGTTGCAACCTCCCTCCGGGCTTCGTACTAAGGTCAGCTTGTATAGTTAATGAATCAAAATCCTATCTAATTAAAATTTATGATAATGCTGATTGGGAATGAATATTATAAGATAATATTTCTTGTGGTACTAGGCTAACTATATTTATAGATTATCCCCTAAGTAGTAATGTAAATGTTAATTATCAATCATATTATGATCATACTAATGAGCATAGTTCATCAGCACCGATAAATGCAATGATATGCTTGATAATATTAGTCAATCCTTATCTATTATACCAGTATCGACACTAGTACTGGTACTAATACTAGTGTCAGCACCAGCATGGATTATCTCTGATAGTGATATGGATTTAGATATTAGTGAGTCTAGTTCATCATCTTCGGATGATAATTAGATTTACATTGATAAAACCTATTCCTCGGTAAAATTATTAGAAAAGTCATATTTGATATTGCAATTAAAAAAAAATACTTTAACACATGATTGCAATAATAATAGTAAAATTGCGGTAAAATATGATATGCCAAAATATACATGGCGTATTTATGAAAAAAAAAACATGTGATGGTGATACATTTGGTATTGTGACATATAATTGACTCATACATATACTAGGTATGGTAGTGCAAAGAAATCATCATCAAGCTGCTTCTGAATGGATCAAATCTAAAATTGCAACTCGTTTAGTAAATAATCCGAACTATCCTCCATCTTCTATAATAAAAGATATATTTAATGAGTTTGGTGTATCCGTATCTTATAATAAAGCTTTAAAAGCTAAAGAAAAATCTAATATAGAAATCCATAGTTGTGAGTAGAATCTTATAGGAATCTAGACAATTATTGCTTAACTATTTTTGAAACAAATTCTGGTAGTTTTTCTATAATTAAACTAATGATAATAATAGTTTTCAAAGAGTTTTTATTGCCTTTAATTTTTATATAACTAGTTTTAAAAATAGATGTTTGTCGATTATAGCTATAGATGATATATTTTTAAAAGGAAAATATCAAGGTATAATGCTTACTGTTATTTCTCATGATCCTAACGGTGGAATATTTTCAATAGCATATTCAGATATCGAGGCTGAAGATAAGCACACTTGGATTTAGTTTTTAAAGTGTCTTATGATTGTATTAAATCTATATAATTTTTTAAAACTATTATTTATTTCTAATAAACAAAAATGACTTATTTATACCGTTAGTAGAATTTTTTTCCTAATCTTATCATTTTTTTTGCATACAATATTTTAAAGCAAATCTTAAAAATAAATTTAGAAAAAAAAAACTATTATGTGATTTATTAAGAAATGCAGCTAAGAAATATAATATAGCTGAATGTAATGTAGTGCATCAGTAAATTGAGATTAAAGATAAGGAAGCTTATGATTGGATTATATCAGCTGACCCTACATATAGTGCATATCATTGGTTAAAAGCTTACCACATATACCACGGTATAGGATATTAACATCTAATATAGCTGAGTTTTTTATTTTAGCAATTAGACATTTACGAGAGAAACCAATAACAAAACTTTTAGATAGAATTAGGTATAAATTAATATTATTACATTGTAAACGTAGAGAGATTTGGCAATTATGGGAATGTCAACTTGTACCAAAAACAAAAAAAACTTAAAAAAATAAATTAATAAAGCAAAATATTTAGATATTTTACATGTCAATGACATGCAATTTGAAATAATCGATAATGCAAAATCTAGATGTGAAATCATCGACCTAGCAGAAAAAACTTATACATGCGAAAAATGGAAGCACACAGCTTATTCTATGTCAGCATGCAATAGGTGCATGCAACTCTAAGAAATGATATGTTTATGATTTGTGTCCAATAGAACTATATATAGAGACATAAATAAGTTTATGCAACTCCTATGGAAGAGATCCCTAATCTGTATGAGCTCCATAATCCATCACAAAGACAAAATTCAATCTTACCACCAAACACTAGACGTCGTATTGGTCATCCTAAAGTTAGAAGACAAAATATAAATGTTAGAAAAAGTGTGACATTTTCATTGTAGTCATTGCCACCAAATTGATCATAGTCGAATAACCTATAGGAATCCCATAGGACCCGATTCTATTTCTTGATTCGGTAATATCAATTATTTAAAATTATATCTCATTGACATGTAAAATATCTAAATATCTTTCTTTTGGTACAAGTTGACATATCCATAATTGACTAACCTCTCAACGTTTATAATATAATTTTATTAATTTATACCTAATTCCATATAAAAGTCATATTATTGGTTTCTCTCGTAAATTGTATCTCATTGATAAAAGTCATGTTATTGATTTCTCATTCATAAGCTTATTTATCTCAAGTATCAATTTATTGTAGTAATTGATTACATTCAACTAAATTATTTATCTTAGTTTCCATTGAAAAAAATATTTTAAAAAAATATTTCTTAATTATAATTTTTTAAAAATTCAAAATATGATTTTAATTATTTTTTAAATGATTTAAAATTTTTTTTTTTAACTTTGCGAATGTAACATCTTAATTACATTGTCGGTCCCCAACCCGAATAAAGAAGAAGAAAAATATATCCATTTATATTTTACAAAACATTTCATAAAAGGGGGTAGCGATGAGTGCATCTCTCTCTCTCGCGCTTTATAGGGGTTAGCGATGAGTGTCTCTCTTTCTTTCTCTCGCTCTTAAGATACAAAAACAATCATGACTACTAATATATGCGAGGAAAAAAAGATAAAAAAACAATCATGACTACTAATGTCGATATTCTGGTGTATCATGACTACAATCCCCAAATACAACCTTAGTATAGTGCCTAGCAACATGCCTCTTTCTCAGAGACAAAGGAGCCTCCTCGACCCCAGTAGCTACCTGCGAGGTCTAGAGTTGACTAGTGGCAGCTGCCTATTAGGGCCCCCTGGCCAAGCTCTAAAGTAGCTACTTGTGAGGACACCTGGCTAGGGTCTAAAGTAGCTGCCTTGAAGACCCCTGGCCTAGCTCAAAACTGATCGACAAATTGGTGTAACAATAGTGAGAGCCCATGATTGGACAAAACCTGAGAGTAATAGTCGTACTTAATCATATCCAGAATATCCCCCCTGGCTCTATCTCTCCCTCATTCTGTGTCCCACCTCCCTCCTCATGTGCTCCTCCCTCTTGTGCACCATCTCTCACTAAGAAGGGAGAAAGAGCCAAAAATGTGTTAGAATTGGTACATATAGACGTATGTGGACCGTTAAGTATAAAAGCTAGAGGAGGGTATGAGTATTTCGTCACTTTCATAGACAATTACTCAAGGTATGGCTATGTCTACCTATTACACTATAAGTCTGAAACATTTGAGAAATTCAAGTAATTTTTGGTGGAGGTCGGAAAGCAGACATGCAAAACCCTTATGTCTCTCCGATCGGATCGGGGATGCGAATACTTCCTACCAGACTTTCGGAGCTACTTGTCAAAGAGAGGGATATTATCCCAGTTCATTGTACTAGGCACACCACAACAAAATGGTGTTACAGAGAGGAGGAATAGAACCTTGATGGAGATTGTGAGATCTATGATGAGCTTTGTGTTTCTTCCTTAGTTATTCTGGGGACTTTCTTTGGAGAGTGCGCAACATATTTTGAATATGGTTCCATCCAAATCTATTAAGGGAATACCTCTGGAATTGTGGTTTGGGCGTAAGCCCTGTCTACGATATTTACGGATTTGGGGATGCACTATCTACGTCAGGAAAGGCAAGTTTGATAAGTTAGAATCAAGGTCGGAATTGTATCGCTTTGTGGGCTATCCCAAGGGAACGAAATGCTATCTATTTTTATAAACCTCGGGATCAAAGAATGATAGTTAGTACTAATGATGTATTCCTTGAAAAGGATTATATCACAGATAGGAGACCCAAGGATAAGGTAGTTCTGGATTAGATTTAGGACAGTCCTGTGCAAGACAACACTGATACCGCAATGAACTATGTGGATATCGTGGTACGTTGAGTTACCATAGTTCTGGAGCAAGTCCAAGAAATTATTGGTGAACCGCTAATAGACAACATGGTAACTACACCATCCGTACCTATTGTATTGGAGCCTCGATGTAGTAGGACGATAGTCAGGCAACCTGATAGGTATTTAGGAGAAGCCTTCCAAGCTATCCTAGATGAATACACAGAAGATTCCCCAAACTACAAACAGACAATGAAAGACTCCGACTCAAGATTTTGGCTTGATGTTATGAAGGATAAAATAGAGTCCATGTACTCCAATAATGTCTGGGATCTTGTGGATCCACCTGCAGATATTTAAGCCAATAGGATATAAGTGGATCTATAAGAGGAAGAGATGGCCTGACGGGAAGGTTGAAACCTTCAAGGCAAGGCTTGTTGCGAAAGGGTATACTCAGGTCGAGGGTATCGATTATAAAGAAACTTTTTTGCCGGTAGCCATGCTAAAGTCGATCTGGATTCTCTTGTCCATTGCAGCTCATTTCAATTACAAAAATTGGCAAATAGATGCCAAGATGGTATTCTTGAATGGCCATTTTGAAGAAAGCATCTTTATGGTGCAACCAGAAGGTTTCATAGCAAAGGGACTAGAGGGCAAAGTTTGCAAGTTACAAAAGTCCCTCTATGGACTAAAGCAGGCATCCCAGAGTTGGAATATCCGGTTTGATCATGCCATTCAATCATTTGGTTTTGAGCAGAATTAGGAAGAGTCTTGTGCGTATAGAAAAATAATGGGAGGTGTCATAGTGTTTTTGGTGCTTTACATAGATGACATCCTACTCATTGAAAATGATGTGGCTGTAATGTCATCAATAAAGATTTGGTTGTCTAAAAACTTTAATATAAAGGACTTAGGGGAGGCAAGCTATATTTTCAGGATCAAGCTTCTGTGAGATCGGAAACAAAGAATGATAGGACTCTCCCAAGCTGCATACATAGATCGGGTCTTGACTAGATTTACAATGCATAATTCCAAGAAGGGCTTCTTGCCCTCTGGGCATGGAATCACTCTATCCAGGACTCAGTGTCCTAAGACACCGAAAGAGATAGAGCGCATGAAGGTGATACTTATGCTTCGGTAATAAGTAGCCTCATATATGCAATGCAATATACTAAACCGGATATCTGTTTTGCAATAGGCATGGTTAGCAGATATCATCTACGGGAAGAGCATTGGACGACCGTTAAACATATATTCAAATACTTAAGGAGGACTAAGGATTATGTTCTAGTTTATCGTAGGGAGGACTTAGTGCTGGTTGGCTACACCGACTCAGATTTTCAGATGGATCCGGACTCCAACAAGTCCACTTCTAGATATGTGTTTACATTGGGTGGAGGAGCCATCAGTTGGAAGAGCGTTATGCAGAAATGCATAGAAAACTCTACCATGGAAGCTAAATATGTTGTTGTATCAGAGGTATCAAAGGAAGTAGTATGGCTCAGGAAGTTCCTTCTCAAAATGGTACCATCAGTGCAGGGGCCCATGTCACTCCTATGTGATAACATTGTGGCTATAGTACAAGTAGAGGACCTGAGGAATCACTCGATAGGGAAGCACATAGAGCGTAAGTATCATCTCATCAGAAAGATACAAAAGCGCAAGGAGAATGAGGTAGGCAAAGTAGACTCAGCCAATAACCTAACTCATGAAGACATTATCGATCAAAGCCTTTGAACAACATCTTAAGAGGATGGGGGTGAGGACTGAGAGAGATTGGCATTGAGAACAAGTAGGAGATTATTGGACTTTGTGTTCGACAATGCCAAATACCATTATATTGGACCTTGGTTATTTAAATAATAAATAGCGTATCTTTTCATAGCTTACTCAGTTATTACTTACCACTTGTCCTCTGAGTTGTACTAGGTGACTCAAGTGTATTAATGAGATTAGTACATAGGAGATTTGAGTACACCAGTTCAAACATCTCAGAAGGTTCGTAGTCAGTAATCGGATTTGACACCCGATTTGAAAAACTGCAACACTGATCTTCTCATAATGAAGAGATAGTCTATCTTGACCATTGGAGTAGTTGACTCTAAACCATACGTATTGGTGTGTGTTGAGTGCACTGAACGGAATCAAGAGAGTAAATCAAGTCTAATAAAGCTGTTGCTAAGGCTATGGTCATTCTTCTACTGGTTGACTAAATCCTAAATCTCATGATGTCCTTTGGACTCTGGATTTG
This sequence comes from Chamaelirium japonicum, assembly GCA_947650365.1. Lineage (NCBI taxonomy): Eukaryota > Viridiplantae > Streptophyta > Magnoliopsida > Liliales > Melanthiaceae > Chamaelirium > Chamaelirium japonicum. Next base: position 65,088,426 of record OX393560.1, read on the forward strand.
GTACTTGTCACTTTAATATGCCAAACAGTGCGGTCTATTATAGATCTAAATTTGGGTAGGTTGGGTGGCTTGAACTAGACACTTGGGAACAGAGGCATGCTTGGAAATTTCTCACTCCATAAGGGGAGCAAGGTGTCTCATTGAGTAACTTCCATGAAAGGCTGATCATCAAGTCTAGCCATACACTTCTAAGTAAAGATGATAATCACAAGGACTTGGAAAGTTAGGACTCAAGTGGGTGTGCTATACCCGAAGGGACAGTCTTTGATTCCAAATAGTTGCACTATTTGATTCCAAATAGTGCAACACAGTGGAAAAGGGCTCTTGCATAATATCCTAAGTAACCACGGAGGATAGTCATGACCAAGTAGTGGTTGTGGTCATGGCTAACTGAAGATGGTGTGGTCATGAGATGATTGCACACACCTTTAGTTGAAGCCGAGGTCATGGACGTTCCCATAGATTACATCTCCTAGCCTATCTATATAGATGAGCTGCCCAGTCCTAGTGCACAGTTAGTACATGAGGAGGATTAGGGTTTACTTGAGTCAGGTTTACCTGACCGGACCTTCTAAAGTCCATCCTTGGGGAATCCTAGTCGGACTAGGAATCCCAGGTGGTACCACTAAAAGGACCCACTAGGGTTGCTTAAGTGGGCCATGCTCCGTAAAGCATGCCAAAGTAAAGGTGGTTATGCCGCATGAGATGTGCAACATCAAACCATGTGATAGAGGAGGAAGGGATCCAAGCTTGACTAGGTTTCCCTCCCCCTCCGGAACTAGTCGCCAAGAGGTGCGAGCCACATAGTGACCGACCATATTAATGGAGGGAGGAATGACTCCTTTCTCCATTAAGTGGCCGGCCATGTGGGGCCCATACACTATAGGTGGCCGGCCTATTAATGGAGAGAGGATCACTTTTCTCCATTGATAAAAACAACCCCTCCTTTTTTTGATGCCTATAATCTAGGATTTCAAAAAAAGAGGGGAGGAGCCTTATATTTATCTCTATCTTAATCTCAATCTCTTTATGGGAGTTTTAACAAACCCTAGCCACCCCTCTCATGGCACTAAGCTTTGTGAATTTCGGCCAAGGAGAGAAGGGGAGAGCAGAGAAGAAAAAGATAAGAGAGAAAGAGAAGAAGAGAGGAAGAAGAGAAGGGAAACGAAAGGCACCTTGCACAGAGTTTTCCTCGCGGGAGAAGAAGGCCATGGATCTGAAAGTCGTCTCCCACAAGCCATCCAAGCTCATGATGATGATGAGAATAGGAGATGCTCTCGACGGGTTGCGATGCGTTCTTGCTTCATCGACAAATTCATCTTCTACCAAGATGAATTCATGCGGCTCTTCACATCGGGCATTCATAAGACTCGATAGATAATTCTCTGATAGTCTTTAGATGGTTGCATGCGCTTTTAATTTGATTGAAAGCCATCTCTTTCACGATCTAGTAAAGGAATATAGCACGACCATGATCCGTATTGATTTTCGACATGTGTATCGCTTCCGCCGCGTGCTCCAATGCACCAAACTAACATCCCCCTCGTCGTCGCTCATCCTATTCCTCTTTTTTTTCCCCTATTGAAATCCTAATCCTAGCCCGTTGATGTTGATATTCGCAGACCGACATTGAAATTGGATATCGGTTGTTGCACACCGATTATGTGGGTTCTTACATGCCAACATTGAAATTTAATATCGATTGGCATCCATTGACATTGTTGGTTCCCTTCTCCAATACTCTTGGTAGCCTCCGACTGGTATTGACATTGCAATGTCGGTCGGCACCCAACGACATTGACATTGCAATGACAGTTGAAGGCTACTTAGGGTGCCAAAGAAGGGGACCAACAATGTCGATAGGCCCCTAGGGTTGGAATCCGGGTTTCGATAAGGAAAAAGAAGAATAGGAGGAGGGTGACAAAGAGGAGGGTTAGGATGGAGGTTAGAAATGAGGATATTTTGGAAATAAAATCTCTAAAATAGAATAGATTTTTCCGAGTACAATTTTGTTCCAACATTTTTAAAGAGGTTGGAGAATCCCGCTCTCTCTCATTGATCCATTCCAAGGATAGGTTTGTCATTTCATAATGTTTATCATGATGAAATGGCCAAAAGCCCTCGAGATCGACCAATGAGAGAGAGCGGGATGCTCCAACCTCTTTAAAGGAGGGTGGAACAAAATCGTTCTCGAAGTTTCCTAACATATTTATGATGTTCTTTAGGATGGAGCCAGAAGGCTAAACCCTAACTCCCCTTCTCCATCTTGGAACCCTCGCGATTTCAAATGCTTATAATGGCCGCGGCGGTGATTCCTCGGTTCTTTCTCTCCTCCTTCAGTCGTCTCCACCTCCCTCTCCACCGCAGCTTCTCCCTCTACCTCTCAGGAGCACCCAACCCCCTTCTCCCCAGACTCTGCCACCACCACCTCATCTCTGCCGGTACTTTCTCCTCCTCCTCCCCCCTAACCTCCCGGAACCCCGGGCCCCTCCTCCTTCTCCTCCTCCCCCCAATCCGCAGCTTCACCTCCGGGTCCAACACCAACAGCACCGCCTCCTTTGACTGGTCTGACGACGACGAGGAGGACACCGATGGCGAGGGCAACAAGAAGATGACGAGCAAGGCTAAAGAGATGGACAAGACGAGCAAGCTTCCCCCTCCCTACGACCCCTTCAGCAAGAAGCCCGTGGTGGAGGAGCCCCGCGACCCGTCCGACCTGCAGGAGATCTTCCACAAGATGCGCACCGAGGGCCTCACCAACAATGCCATCAAGATGTTCGACGCCCTATCCAAGGATGGCCTCACCCACGAGGCCATGGGCCTCTTCGCCGTCATCAAAGACAAGGGCACCATGCCCGACGTCGTCGCCCACACCGCCGTCATCGAGGCCTACGCCAACACCGGCAGCCACTCCAAGGACGCCATCCGCACCTTCGACCGCATGCTCGCCTCCGGCGTCTCCCCCAATACCTACACCTACGCCGTCCTCATCAAGGGCCTCGCCCGCGACGGGAGGCTCCCCGAGGCTCGCCGGTACCTGCTGGAGATGATGGACAAGGGGATGCGGCCCAATGCCGGCACTTACCTGGCCGTGTTCGAGGCGTATGTCAGGGAGCAGAGGGCCGAGGATGCGAGGGCGCTGCTGGAGGAGATGCGGCGGAAGGGGTTCGAGCCAGACGAGAGGGCCGTCAGGGAGCAGCTCAGCAAGAGGGGACAAGTATTTCGAAGTATCATGAACTTGCTCTTTGGGAAGTGATCTCTCTGATAGCTACATTAGTTTTTAAGGGCAGCTCCGAAGTCTTGCCTTGTGTCCCCTGCCCTCCTATGTACTGTTCTGTATCCATAATATAGACTGCTGCGAGTTCTGTGCTCTGTAGTGTAATAATGGTGAGATGTTGGATCCTGAAGTTCGGTTTCAGTTCCGGATGACATAATGGAAGGATCTTGATCAAGAAAACTTCGATTTCTAGCGTGCAAACTTGGCCAATTCATTGTTTAACTACTTGGTCGTGGATCCACTAGTTTGACAATTCGTATTTTTGGTAGAATTTCAATAGCAAACCTAGTGCTCTGCAATTTGCGTTGCTAACATTCTATTGTTGTATGGAGCCATCGGAAAAACCGAGTCTCAAAGAACTTGTTGTTACATAATTCAAACGTGATTGCATCAATTCTATACTTTCTGTTTCACACTATTAGCTCACTGCAGACTCTTTTGTGTAACAATTTACTCAGTAGAATGGATAACCGATTCATCAAAGCAAGGCACTCATAGACATGAAGTAAATGTAAACGGGATCGGATGAGCATATATTTGAAATTGTTTGAGTGTCCATTTGCAAGTAGAACTTTAGAGAAGACAATATTGATGCTTTTATACAGAAAAAACTGCTCTAGGGCCCTAATCCCCAAATTTGCTTGTGTCATCAGCTTGTACTTGATGTCATATATGTTGTTGCAGATTATGAAAGATGTAGTTGGACTCGCAATGTCGTGCTGGTTGGTGGTTCTTATCTGCAATAATCTATGAGTGAAGAATCTACAACTTCATGCCAATATCTTGAAAACAAAATTTTTGCCTTGGGCTAATGTGCTTCTTCTCAAATGATGTTAGTAGTTAAGATGCTCCACTCTTATGTTGATATGATTAAAAGTGCCTCCATGCGCATTCTCATTGAAGGAAGCTTCTTCTACCTATGATGTGATTTTCTTAGGTTAAATTGTTTAATCCACAAGAATCCTTATAAAGTAAGTGATGGTCTATTTTTAAAACAAGGTGGTTATAAATTTCTTGCAGTGACTACAAACTGAGACAACTTGCAAGAGAGGAGCATGCGAAGAAACCTAAAAGATAAAATGGCTGGTAGGGAGATCACATCCAATAATTCAAACTTGTATGGTTTTTTGTATTTCGAACTTACAAATAAGTATTTAATAGATGTTTTGAGATTTTGCTCTCTGATTAACTAATTTAGAGTTTAAGTGTTTGAAAATCATAAGTTTTTATATTTTGGATTTTGAACTTGGTTTTGATTCGATTAGATTGATATCGGATTATATTCAATAATTCAAACTTGTCATGGTTTTTCGTATTTCGGACTTGCGAACAAGTATTTAGTAGATATTTTAATATTTTACCATCCTTTTAACTAATTTAGAGTCTTAGTGTTTACAAATCATTAGTTTTCGACTTTCGGATTATAAACTTGGTCTGGATTCGATCGGATCGTCATTGGATCGCATTCGATAATTTGTACTTGTATGCTTTTTTGTATTTCGGATTTACGAACAAGTATTTAATAGATATTTAAAGATTTTGCCCTCCAATTGACTAATTTAAAGTCTAAGTATTTGAAAATCATAAGTTTTTATCTTTCAGATTTTAAACTTGGTTTGGATTCGATTCGATCGTTATCTAATTGCATCCGATAATTTGTACTTGTATATTTCGGACTTACGAATAAGTATTTAATAGATATTTTAAGATTTTTCCCTCCGATTGACTAATTTAGAATCTTAAGTATTTGAAAATCATAAGTTTTCATCTTTCGGCTTTTGAACTTGATTTGGATTCGATCGGATCGCATCCGATAATTTGTACTTGTATGGTTTTTCATATTTCAGACTTGCGAACAAGTATTTAGTAGATATTTAAATATTTTTCTCTTCAATTGACTAATTTAGAGTCTAAATATTTGAAAATCATAAGTTTTCATCTTTTAGATTTTAAACTTGGTTTATATTCGGTTGGATTGTTATCGGATCACATCCGATAATTCGTACTTTATGGTTTTTCATATTTCGGACTTGTGAATAATTATTTAGTAGATATTTAAAGATTTTGCCCCCCGATTGACTAATTTAGAGTCTAAGTATTTGAAAATCACAAGTTTTCGTCATTCAGATTTTAAAATTGGTTTGGATTTGATTAGATTGTTATCGGATCGCATCCGATAATTCAAACGTATATGGTTTTTTATATTTCGGACTTGCGAACAAGTATTTAGTAGATATTTTAAGATTTTGCTCTCCGATTAACTAATTTAGAATCTAAGTATTTGTAAATCATAAGTTTTTGGCTTTCGGATTATGAACTTGATTTGGATTCGATTTGATCGTTATCAGATCGCATTCGATAATTCATACTTGTAGGATTTTTCATATTTCAAACTTGAGAACAAGAATTTAGTAGATATTTAAAGATTTTACCCACCGATTGACTAATTTAGAGTTTAAGTGTTTGAAAATCATAAATTTTTATCTTTTGACTGTTGCACTTGGTTTGGATTCGATCGAATCGTTATTGGATCGCATCCGATAATTCGAACTTGTATGGTTTTTCGTATTTTGGACTTACAAACAAGTATTTAGTAGATATTTTAAGATTTTATGATCCTTTTAACTAATTTAGAGTCTTCGTATTTGCAATCATAAGTTTCCGGCTTTCGGATAACTTGGTCTAGATTCGATCGGATCGTCATCGGATCGCATCCGATAATTTGTACTTGTATGTTTTTTCGTATCTTGGACTTGCGAACAAGTATTTAGTAGATATTTAAAGATTTTGCCCTCCGATTGACTAATTTAGAGTCTAAGTATTTAAAAATAATAAGTTTTCATCTTTTAGATTTTAAACTTGGTTTGGATTTGATCGTATCGTTATCGAATCGCATCCGATAATTCATACTTATATGTTTTTTTGTATTTCGGACTTGTGAACAAATATTTAGTAGATATTTTAAGATTTTGTCCTCATATTGATTAATTTATAGTCTAAGTATTTGAAAATCAAAAGTTTTTATCTTTTGGCTTTTGAACTTGGTTTGGATTCGATCAGATCATTATCAGATCACATCCAATAATTTGTACTTGTATGATTTTTTATATTTTGGACTTGCGAACAAGTATTTAGTAGATATTTAAATATTTTTCTTTCCGATTGAGGTATTTAGTATATATTTTGATATTTTGCCTCCGGTTGATTAATTTAGAGTCTAAGTATTCAAAAATCATAAGTTTTCAGCTTTTGGACTTGGTTTGGATTCGATTGGATCGTTATCGAATCGCATCCGATAATTCGTACTTGTATGGTTTTTCATATTTCGGACTTATGAATAGGTATTTAGTAGATATTTTAAGATATTGCCCCCCGATTAACTATAACTACAAAAAAGAGGTTTATTGCCGACGGTAATATTAATTACCATCGGTATAAATAACTTAATGCCGACGGATATATATTAATTCGTCGGTATAACATATTTTATATTTTACTAATTTTTTTGTTTATTTTTATCGACGGTACATATATGTCCGTTGGCATAATTAATATACCGACAGTATTATATACAACCATCGGTAAAATGTTATTTTACTGATAGTATATATTCTTTCCGTTGGTAATATAAATATATAAATTTTTAATTTTTTTTACCGTTTTAATTACCGACAGAAATAAATATCCATCTGTATAATATTTATACCGACGAAAGATAATTAGCCGTCTGTAAAAAACTATATTTTACCGACGGAATAAAAAGTTACCGTCGGTATAAATATTATACCGACGGACATATATTCTGTCGGTAAAAAACACTGCGATTTAATAAAAAGTCGATCCCCGATCCCCTTTCTGTTTCGATCCTTTCTCGATCTAATGCCCCCCCCTCCCCGGCCTTCCTCCCCTCCCTCGCGCGCCTCCGACCGGCCACCCCTCCCCTCCCTAGCACCACCGACCACCCTCTCCTCCCCTCTCTTGTGCCTCCGGCCACCCTCCCCTCCCCTTCCGCGCGCCACCGACCGGTGACCTCCCTTTCGCTGGCGCCGCTGCTCCTCCTCCTCCTTGAGGCCTCCCTCTCCCTCTCCGGTGAGCTCCTTCTCCTCCTCCTCTATCTCCCCCCTAGTTTATTTTGTTCCAAATCGTATCTTAAAGTTTGAAATGTTAGCACAATACCCCTTTTGTCATCTACTTATACACTTGAGTTCATACTAGTGATTAGTGCGCTCAAGCGCACATGCCGATCGAGATTGCTATAATGATCTGAACTCAAATTATAACATGTTTTTTTAAGAAATTTTTTATAAAATGGATATTAATTAATTAACCCCTCGCAATTGTGTTGCATTCGAGTATGGTCGATCCAATGGTTCAATTGATGCAAATGGTTCGTATCAATCGAGCACATCGTCCATGCTCGGCTACTACACCATGCGCACATTGTGCACGCACACTGAGCTAAGCCTTGATCTGTAAATTCGCACCCTAAAATTTGAAATGTTAGCACAATACCCCTTTTGTCAACTGTTTTGTTCCAAAATGCACCCTAAAACTTGAAATGCTAGCACAATAACCATTTGTTCAACTACTTAATTTTTGATTTTATCATTTTATGTTGGGCTGATTTTCGGATGGATCGGATCGGAATAGAGGTGTTCGGAAAATTGTGAAAAAATTTTGGAATCCCAAATGCTATTTTGATTTCGATTCTGAAATTTTGGAATTTCAAAATCCAATTCGATTCAGAATTATGGGAATTTTTTGGAATGCTACATTTTCGGAAATTAATTCGGTTTAGGGTTTAGGTTTAGGTATGGCTGCAAACGAACCAAGCTATTCGTGAGCGGCTCGCGGCTTGGCTCGATAAAAGCTCGTTCGAGTTCATTCGGTTACTAGTCAAACCAAGCCCAAGCCTAGAGTTTAGGCTCGTTTAATAAACGAGTCAAGCTCAAGCAAACCAAATATTGGCTCGTTTGGGCTCGCGAACATGCTTATTTAGGGCTTGTGAGCAAAGCTCATGAACAAGCTTGATAGGCTTATAAAGGGCTTTTGAATAGGCTCATAATTGGCTTAAATAAGTCTAACATATTGCCTAGTATGAAGTTTAGGCTTGTGAACAAGCTCGATAAGGGACTGTTCAATCACTAATTGAGCATAGCCTAGTTTGAAGTTTAGGCTCGTGAATAGGCTCGAGCCGACCAAAGATTGGTTTAGGCTCATTTAATAAACGATCCAAGCTCAAGCAGACCAAATCTTGGCTCGTTTGGGCTCGCAAACATGCTTATTTAGGGTTTGTGAGCAAAGCTCGTGAACAAGCTCGATAGGCTCATAAAGGGCTTCTGAATAGGCTCATAAATAGCTTAAATAAGCCTAACATATAGCCTAGTATGAAGTTTAGGCTCGTGAATAAGCTCGATAAAGGACTGTTCAATTACTAATTGAGCATAGCCTAGTATGAAGTTTAGGCTCGTGAATAGGCTCGAGCTGACCAAAGATTGGTTTAGGCTCGTTTAATAAACGAGCCAAGCTCAAGCAGACCAAATCTTGGCTCGTTTGGGCTCGCGAACATGCTTGTTTAGAGCTTGTGAGCAAAGCTCGTGAACAAGCTCGATAGGCTCATAAAAGGCTCGTGAATAAGCTCATAAATGGTTTGAATAAGCCTAACATATAGCCTAGTATGAAGTTTAGACTCGTGAACAAACTCGATAAGGGATTGTTCAATCACTAATTGAGTATAGCCTAGTCTGAAGTTTAGGCTCTTGAACAAGCTCAAGTCGACCAAAGCTCGGTTTAGGCTCGTTTAATAAATGAGCCAAGCTTAAGCATACCAAAGCTCGGCTCGTTTGGGCTCGCGAATATGCTTGTTTAGGGCTTATGAGCAAAGCTCCTAAACAAACTTGATAGGCTCATAAAGGCTCGTGAATAGGCTCATAAATGACTTGAATAAGCCTAACATATATCATAGTATGAAGTTTAGGCTCATGAACAAGCTCGATAAGGGACTGTTCAATCACTAATTGAGTATAGCCTAGTCTAAAGTTTAGGCTCGTGAACAAGCTCAAGCCGACCAAAGCTTGGCTCAGCTTTAACCCCCCACATATGAGATGCAATGTGATCCTAAAAAAAAAAATTGGTGTGTACTTACCACGAAATCCTAATATCAATCATTTAAGCCATTTTAGGTTCTAAGAACTGGTATAAATTGCCATAGTCGATGACTGGTCTTTCGGCTTGGGATTTTTTTATTAACTAAAATTGTGCGGAGTCTTATAGGCATGGTTTGAAATTACTATAGGTGTTGTGTGGCCAGATAGACGAAGATGTCTTCGATCGATAAGAGTTGGATGCGTAATTCGAATTGGATGAGCCAAGAGTACAGAGAAGGAGTCAGGAAATTTCTAGATTTTGCATTTGAGCATCTTGCACCGCTTGATGGAAAAATTGTGTGTCCCTGTATAGACTGTGGAAGGGTGACTAGGAAGGTTCGAGAGGATTGTGAGGTTGATCTGGTAATGCGTGGCATTGACATTAACTATACTCGCTAGTTCTCGTACGGTGAGGAGTTAGATGCAGTCCCCATGGTAGCTCATGGTGAAAATACGAACACAGTGATCGATGATGATAATATTAATACAGACGATGGCGATGACTTGCAAGGTATGATATATGATTTGCAAGGTGGAATAGGCACGGAAACACCAATAGGTGATCAGCCCAATATTGAAGCGGACAAGTTCTATAGATTGCTTAAGGATGCCGAATAATCTATATACCTGGGGTGTGAGAAGTTTTCAAAACTCTCTTTCACTATAAAGCTTCTTCATTTGAAGTGCCTCAATGGTTAGAGTAATAAGTCATTTAATATGTTGGTAGAGTTGTTGAAAGTGGCTTTTCCTATAGGTGAGACAATATCGAAATCATTTTACGAGGCGAAGAAGATAATTAAAGATCTCGGGCTTGGTTATGACAAAATTGATGCATGCATGAACGATTGTATGTTGTACCGGAAGGAGTACGAACATACACGGTCATTCCACATATGCGGAGCAACGAGATATAAAGAGGCGGATGCCGAGTCTAGTACCAATCGAAGGAAGAAAAATATATCTGCAAAGGTTTACCTATACTTCCCGCTTAGGGACAGGCTTCAGAGGTTGTTTATGTCATTGAAGACTGCTGAGCATATAAGGTGGCATGCATAAGAACATACAGATGATGGGGTTATGAGACATCTGGCCAACTCTCTGACATGGAAAGATTTTGATCAGACCTATCCTGAATTCGCATATGAAGTTCACAACATCAGGTTAGGGCTTTGCTAGCAATGGCTTCAATCCCTTTGGGATATGAGTGTGTCGTATAACATTTGGCCAGTTGTCCTAGTTCCATACAATTTGCCTCCCTGGATGTGCTTAAAAAAGCCATACACAATGCTCTCCTTGCTCATTCCCGGACCCAAGTCGCCTGGTAATGATATTGACATTTACTTGCAGCCGTTGATTGATAAGTTGAACGAGTTATGGGAAGTTGGGGCTGATATATGATGCCTCATTGCTCCAAACTTTTTGGATGCATGCGGCACTTCTATGGACCATTAACGATTTTCCTACATATGCCAACTTATCTGGGTAGAGTACGTACTAAAGGAAAATTGGCATGTCCTATATGTAATAAGGAGACAGATTCATTACGATTAAAGAATGGAGGTAAGTTCTGTTATATGGGCCATCAAAGGTTCCTTGTTGATGGCCATAAGTGGAGGCAGAACAAAAGAGCATTCAACGACAAGAAGAAATTTGCAAAGGCTTCAGAGCAGCTTTCGGGGGTAGAAGTCTTGTGTGAATTGGATCAGCTTGATGCGGTGACACTTAAGAAAGGTAAAAAGAAGAGAACGTATGAAGAATCTGCGCGTGAGCATAACTAGAAGAAGAATATTATTTTCTTTAAACTACCGTACTGGAGCAGCCTACTCTTGCAATATAACTTGGATGTCATGCATATCAAGAAAAATATGTGTGACATCATTATAGGAACACTGCTGAATCTCAACGGTAAGATGAACGATAATCTTAAATTTTGTCTTGATCTTAAGGAGTTGAACATCCGAAAATCACTTCATCTCCAAGAGATTGGGGATAAGTATGTATTGCCAGTTACATGCTACAATATGAGCTCACAGTAGAAGACAGCCTTATATGCATTCCTATGGTCTGTGAAAACGCCGGACAGTTACTCTTCGAATATTAGCACGATGCGTGCAAGAGAACGGCTAGAAGTTGTCTGGAGTAAAGAGTTATGATTGTCATATTCTTATGCAGTGATTGTTATCTCTTGCTATACATGGGAATTTAACCGAACATGTGTCCAGTCCGTTAATTGAGCTTAGTACTTTTTTCAGACAGTTGTGCTCGAAGGTATTTAGACTAGACCAACTTGATCAGATGGAGAGGGATATTGCAATCATATTGTGCAAGCCAGAGATGATATTTCCACCTTCCTTCTTTGGTGTCATGGTGCATTTGATCATTCACTTGGCAAAAAAGGCCAAACTCGACGGCCCAGTTTATTATCGCTGTATATATTTTATCGAGAGGTAATCATCTCATCTTTTTTTTTAATGTATTTGATCGTTCTTAATGTATTTATCTATAAATTTTCTTCTCAAATTAGGTACTTGCGAATATTGAAATCATATGTTCATAATAAGAGTCGTCCGGAGGGATCAATTACTGAAGAATACCTGGCAGAAGAATGTCTGACATTCTGCTTAAGATACCTATATGGTATAGATACGAGATTCAATCAACTTGAGCGGAACTATGACGATGGTCAAATAAACTTTGATGGGGGTCTGTCTATATTTGCCGAAATGGGTAGACCTCTAGGAGGAGGCAAAACCCGTCGACTGTCTGTAGATGAGATTCAACATGCACATATGTATGTGTTGTGCCAATGTGATGAAGTGTGGTCATTCATTGAGTAAGCATTTTACGATCATTTACTTATTCTTTCAGTCCATTCATTAAGTATATGTGCTAATTATAATCTAATTCATAACCTGTAATATATAAAACATAAAGCCATCATTAATAATCGGGATACTCGAAATGCACCATAAATTCATGATCGTAAATTCCCATCGTGGTTCGAGAAACATATAAGTGTTTACATAATGATTGAATTTTTTTGACATCCATTACCGAACAATAATTATATATTCACACCGTTAATGTCATATGACTATTATAGGCATAAGAGCTACCCGACAACCACGATTCGCTGATGAATGAGGATCTCTGGCGCTTATCTTGTAGCCTTTTGCAAGACACAATATCATTTGATGGTTATATTGTAAACGGTTATAAATTTCGGATGAAAGTTAGTGAAAAATCACAAAGAACACAAAATTGTAGGTTTGTCGTCAACAGTGGACAAGAAAAATTAGAAAATATCGACTTCTACGGTAACCTTAACGAGATTCTCGAGATTAAATTTCTTGGCCAAAATCGGATTATATTATTCAAATACGATTGGTATGATGTTAATAATCGTGGGATTGGTTATAATATCAACAAATATGATTTTATCAGCATCAATACCGACAATAGATTGAATACCCAATAGCAAAATCCATTCATTCTTGCCTCTTAAATAGAACTGATATATTACGCACCGGATAATACCTCTCAAGGTTGATAAATTATAGTCAGCTCACTACCCAGAGATTTTTATGATATGGGAGACAAAGATACAAGGATCATCGATGATGATTTGGATACATACCAGAATGATAAGATAATCGTTGTCGACGCAGTACATGACGAAAATAAAAAGGTCGACAATATAAATTAGACAGCGAATGAAAATCAAATAATAGAAGAGGGATGCGATGAAAGTGACGAAGATAAGACACAAAATGACTAGACCTGGATTATTTCATATGTAAATTGAACTATTAGAAAATGAATATCTTACTGTTTTATATGTAAACCAAATTGTTTCATATATAAATCATATTGTTTCATATGTATATCATATTGTTTTATACTATTTCATATGTAAATCAAACTGTTTCATATTGTTTTATATGTAAATCAAATTGTTTTATATTTATATCATATTATTTTATATAGAAAAATATTACTACTTTTAGATGGCATCACGGTCGAGGGTTCGTAGAGGCAGGGGTGGGCTAGCTTGGAGCGCTCTGGCTGCTACCCCAGGGTCCGAGGCCGAGCCTTCCGGATCTACGAGTACTGTTCCTCTCTCCACACCAGCTCCTAAGGTCGCAGCCTCCGGAGCTTCGAGCAGCACTCAGTACTCGGCTACAGTATCTACGCACATAGGTAATATTTAGATCTAAAGTAATATACATTTTGTAAATACTTGTTCAATACTGATGTATAATTTATTTGCAGGGTCGAGGATCGCCAGGCACGTAGGCGACCGAGGCATGATGACGGCCCGACGCTTGTCAAGCTTATGTGAGTCGCTTTCCCTATAGTGGAGCGACAGGTCCTTTGTAGGCGAGCACGCTTATGACATTGCCACGTGGGTTGGTATGATAGTACAGGAGGAGAGGAATGCCCTTATTATGGGGATAAAGGGGTGAAAGAACATCGATGCATCCTATAAGGAGAGGATGTATTAGATTCTTTTGGTACGTTAGTTTTATTAAAGTATTTTAGAATAATATTGTACTTCTTTATAATTTGAATTGATAAAATTATTTGTTTCTAAATTGATTTTACAGGAGAAATTTAAATGAGAGAATATGGAAACCGACACCCACTGAGAGGACTTGTGGAAGACAATAAGTGAGCGGTACAGGTATTATCGTCAGGAGATCTATCAGCTCTACGGTTACTTGGTCGGCGAGCCGGCTGAGGAGTTACAGGTTACGACTGAGATGAGAGACGCGCTACCGCTATATGTTCTACAGTTTTTGGTCGCTCATTGGGCCACCCCTCACTTTCAGGTATAATTATTATTTTGTTGATTCATACTTGTTTTAGTGTTATACTAAAAATTTGTATTGATGTTTAAAAATTTAATCGATTGATACAGGCGAGCTCTGCTAAAGGCAAGCATAATAGAAATACCTCGACGACTCCTGCTCCAGTGAGGGAGAGGACCTCTATGCCCCAGCTTACCCAGCAGCTGGTAAATGATACAAATATTTTTTTATTTAAAGCTCTATAAATCTTATATTAACTCATTTATTTATTTTATATGTCAAAAAATAGACACAGTCCTTGGGCCACGAGCTTAATTGGATTGACCTTTTTGAGACCTCTAGGAGGCGGCGTACCAATGGGGCATTTCTGAACGATATGGTTGCCTCGTAAATCGTAAGTAATTAAGTTACTATTAATACATTCATATACGTATGCCATCAAATATCATTGAATATCATTAGTTGTTTTCATATAGGAGAGAATGCGACTTATAGTGACCCCATCGAGCGAGGCCGACTCCTTCTTCAGCTCAGTATCTGTCAACTCGGCGATGGATATTGTGCTCAGACCTACCACGCACGGCCGCGTCCTCTGTACGGTCCTTGGAGTCACACCCTCCTCCTACTTTGGACGAGAGGATATGCGCTCGAGGGCACGGGACACCCAGACCGGGGTTATCACTCAGTTGCAATCTGTGCTAGACATAGAGTGCGAGCAGAGGCAGGCCCTCGAGCACAGGGTTGAGGCGAAGCACGAGGAGAGGCATGCCCTCGATCACAGGGTTGAGGCGGAGTGCGAGGAGAGGCATGCCCTCGAGCGGCGAGTTGAGAAGGAAAGAAAAGCTCGCAGGGTACTGGAGCATCGGCTTGATGAGTTCATGAGCCGGTCTAGCGGTGGCTCATGCTCATGATCAGTTACTTACTAATCTTATAATATTAATATAAAGTATACATCTTACCTATATTAATACAAATACGATTGCCATATTATTTGAGTTTAGCACGATTATCATGCTAACACGCTAACTTATGAATTTCCAACGCTTAGACTCTAAATTAGACAATCGGAGGGTAAATTCTTAATCCGATCGAATCCAAACGCTTAGATGACGATCCGATCGAATCCAAACAAATTTCAAATCCGAAAAATGCTAACTTATGATTTTTTAATGCTTAGACTTTAAATTGGTTAATTGGAGGGTAAATTATTAAAATATCTAATTAGAACTTGCTCATAAGTCTGAAACATGAAAAAATTCCAAGTACGAATTATCGGATGTCGATCCGATCAAATCCAAACCAATTTCAAATCTGAAACATACTAACTTATGATTTTTCAACGCTTAGACTCTAAATTGGTCAATTAGAGGGTAAATTGTTAAAATATCTAATTAGAACTTGCTCGCAAGTCTGAAATATGAAAAAAGTCCAAGTACGAATTATCGGATGCCGATCCGATGCCGATCCGATCGAATCCAAACCAATTTCAAATCCGAAACACACTAACTTATGATTTTTCAACGCTTAGACTCTTAATTGGCCAATCGGAGGGTAAATTGTTAAAATATCTAATTATAACTTGCTCGTAAGTCTGAAATACAATAAAAGTCCAAGTACGAATTATTGGATGCTGATCCGATGACGATCCGATCGAATCCAAACCAATTTCAAATCCGAAACACGCTAACTTATGATTTTTCAACTCTTAGACTCCAAATTGGTCAATCAGAGGGTAAATTGTTAAAATATCTAATTAGAACTTGCTCGCAAGTTCGAAATACGAAAAAACATCTAAGTACGAATTATCAGATGCCGATCCGATCGAATCCAAACCAATTTCAAATCCGAAACACGCTAATTTATGATTTTTCAACGCTTTGACTCTCAATTAGTCAATTGAAGGGTAAATTGTTAAAATATCTAATAAGAACTTGCTCGCAAGTCCGAAATACAAAAAAAATCCAACTATGAATTATCGAATACCGATCCGATCGAATCCAAACCAATTTCAAATCCGAAACACGCTAACTTATGATTTTCCAACGCTTAGACTATAAATTATAAATATAAACTATTTTTTTAACAAATATATGTTAATTGCAGGATGTGTAGCGTCAGGGGATGAGAGCACCAACATTGGTACCAGGCGACGTGGGATGGTTGAGGTAGGGCATGCAGCTTCCTTCAGTTTTGGATTGTGTAAAAATAATTTTGTTATAAATATATGGTAATTTTTTGGTATTGTCTATAATTGTCTGGTATTGCGGTAATATTTGATAAATTGTGGTAATATTTGATTTAGTGCGATAATATTTGATAAATTGTGGTAATATTTGATTTAGTCAATTATGGTAATATTTGAATATATTATGGTATTGTTGTAAATCACAGGAATTAAATAACATTATTTTAGTAATTTATTTTTTAAAATTCATGTTTTTTTACCGATGGGTACTATAAATTCCGTCGGTAATAATCTATTTTTTTTTTAAAATTATTTATATATTACCGACGGGACTTATATGTCCGTCGGTAATATATAAAGTTTTACCGACGGTAAGGCCTGTATCCGTCGGTAATAACCTTATATATTGCCGACGGAAGGTAAATGTCCGGCGATAATACTCTATTATATTTTTTGTTAAATATTCATATATTACCGACGGACACAAAATATCCGTCGATATTAATTATTAATACCGACGGATATTTTGTATCTGTAGTCGATTTTTCCCGACGCCTTTTTTCCCTGCGGACTAGCGACGAAAATTGTTTCTGTCACGATAAATCATTGCCGACAGAAAATTAATTTTACCGACGGATATATTCCGTCGGTAAAAAATATTTTTTTTTATAGTGCGTGCTAATTTATAGAAATACTTAAAGAAATCGTGACAGATAGGACAAAGTAAAATATTTAAAATCACTTAACCGATATTCTTCATCACACTCATATTACTGGAGAAACCCACGAAGCATACGTCGAATTGATATGATTTTTTTTTTCCGGATTTGCAAAGATGATGATATCTTGTCTCTGCCCATTGCTCCAAATCTCAATGTAGATCTATTGTAAGCTATCATCCTCTATCGAGTCAGTCATTTGCAGATACATAAGACATCCTCCTAATTGTAACTTAAACCCTAAATCTAATATAAACCCTAAGCTAAACCATAAACCAAACTCTAACCCTAATCCTAACCTAAACCCTAAACCTAAACCAAGGGGGGGCATGGACCCTCCTAAATTTTGGATTGGATAAATAGCACTTTTCCCTCTTGAAGTTTAGCTCAAAAACACAACTAGGTCTGCAAATAAATCGAGTCGAGCCTAGCTTTGGACTATTTGAGCTTGGTTCAGTTAAAAGCTTGGTTGTTCAAGCTTGGGCTTGGCTTGTTTAGTAATCGTGCCGAGCCGAGCTTTGATCTATTCGAGCTTGGCTTGTTTAATAAATGAGGCTACTCGAATGAGCTCTTATCGAGCTTGTTCATGACCTTTATCTTAAGCCAAATCTTAAACAATTTATATTTGGTCTATTCATGCCTCTTATGAACTTATTCATAAGCCTATTCATGAGCTTGCTTATGATCCTAAACGAATATGCTCACGAGCCCAATCGAGCCAAGCTTTAGTATGTTCGAGCTTGGCTTGTTTATTAAACAAGCCTAAACATACTCTAGGCTTGGGCTTGACTCAAGTAGTAAACGAACAAGCTTGAATGAGCCTTCTTCGAGCTTGTTCGCGAGCTGCTCATGAACGGCCCTAAACACAACCCTCCTATAAATTTAAAAAACTATATTTTGCCCCCTGCAAGTCTGTTTTAATCAGATAAAAATGATCAAATCAAGAAATTAAGTAGTTGACAAAAGGGTATTGTGCTAACATCTAAAACTATATGGTGTGATTTGGAATAAAATAAATTAAGGACAGGGATTTATTTGATTAGGATGCGATTTGGAATAAAATAAACTTTAGGGTGCAGTTTGGAACAAAATAAACCAAATCCTAAACCTAAACCCTAAACCTAATCTAAACCCTTACCTAAACCCTAAACCCTAAACCTAACTCTAACCCTAATCCTAAACCTAAACCCTAACCCTAGCCCTAGCCCTAACCTAAACCTAAACCTAAACACTAAACCTACCCTAATCCTAAACCCTAACCTAAACATAAACACTAAACCTAACCCTAACCTAAACCCTAAACCTAGCCTAAACCTAAACATTAAACCTAACCCTAATCCAAAACATAAACTCTAAACCTAACCTAAACCCCACCCTGAACCCTAACCTAAACCCTAAACCTAACCTAAACCTTAAACCCTAATGAATATATACACTTTTTGAAAACGAATGTATACTCTTTCTGACGACGAATATATACTCATTCTAAAGATGAATGTATACTTGTAGGGATCTTAGCTAATATAGCAAATTATGGTGTCCTGAGGCTAATATAGCAAATTAATTATGGTATCCTGATCAAGGCTAATTATGTGTCCATACCCTATACTAAAATAGTTATTTTAATTTGTGTACATGTAAAAGGGTCCATAGATCAGCAACTGTTGCACATGCAACATACGTGCCCAATAAAGTTCTATGGTTAGGGTTAGTTTTACGGGTTAGGATTAGAGTTAGTGCTATAGGTTAAGATTAATTAGGTTTAGGGTTAGGGTTTAACCCAATCTCCGTTACCCTCTTCGGTGCCACCTGTTGTAGCTCGTGTATCCTGAGCGTGGATTTTCTGTATTAACATTAATAAAAATGACTTTGGATATTGATTTAATTAGAATACTACTTTGGTGTATGTTAATTCATATATAATAAAGGACCCTAAGGAACACAGTAGGCCACTGAGGCGCATAGTGGATCCATGCTTGGGAGACTTAGTGGACCGGTTCTGCGTAAACCTAGAACTAGTTCACAGCTTTGGTGATGCCGATCGCTTCACTGGTTGGGAGGTAAAGGATGTGGTGAAGTCTCCACCACGGGATCGTGGGATTCCCATTCACCTAACCAAGTACTATAATTATGTTGAACAGGAACCAAGACGATGCACAATTCAATGATTCAGACATTAGTGCATAAATTGTCTTACTACTATAGATAATTTGTCCTTAACCTTGAGAGACCATGTACACTAAGCTAACTAGTTGTGTGGTGTTTTGATGTGCCAACGTGTGTGGACCTACCATAGTCTAATACCACGGTAAGTTGGGTTACCCGACTGGCGCTAGAGTGGCATGCAATCCCTATAGGTTATCCGATGTATAGTGTTGGATGGGTGCGTTTTAATGAGACAATCTGTCCACACAATTAACCCAGGCCTGGTGGTTGTCAATATGACTGACGACGTTCTGGATGCTAGACATAGCACCGGAAGGTGTGTGGTATTATACATGATAAGTTATTAAATCCTAGTCATATGGTCGATCGGGATCTGACGGTGCTCCACACCGCCCGAGTCGAATCATGGCACCAATAATAGAAGGGACTAAGGATTATCAGAGTATAGTAGAGAACAGGGTTACGAGAGAGTAACATTAGTTTAAGATCACTAGAGTTCAACTCACGTCGCACTCTTGGTGGCTACGCGGGTTAATCGAATTAGGGCTGATTAACGGAACTTTTGGTGTGTCACCGGAATAGTTGATCAGGGATCCGGTTGGAGCTAGAGATCCTGAACCCTGAAGGTTCTACCCTGTCGTTGCATATAGAAATTATTCCCCGACATGGTTGGACACGTTGGATATGAAGTAACGCGATGGAGCGCAAGCCCGAAGCTTAAGAACCTAATTCACATGTGTTAAGGGCCATAGGGGTATTTTGGTAAACACTAAAATATGGCTCAGAACATATTGAATATGGATCTTAAAATGAACAGAATAATTCCAAGAGCTTATAGGCACTAAATGAACTCGATTTTGAGTAGCGTACCTCACTCTATCTCTCTTACAGTGTTACCCTTTTTGTGAGGGCGTTTTCGTCCAGGTTTCACGAGAGATAAGGGGAAACCCTAAAAACCGCCCCCCTTATCCCTATCTCTAGGGGGCCGGGCCTAGCTTGCTTATAGCACTAGGGGGCCTCCTCTAAAAGAGAATTAGGGAGAGAGGGGCCCATCCTAGTGCCTCCCCTCTCCTAAAACCCGACCCCCCTCTCTTCTCTCCCTCTGTGTGGTTTCGGCCAAGGAAGAAAAAGGAAGAAAAGAGAAAGAGAAGGAGGATGAAAAGAAAAGAAAGAAGAGAGAAAAAAAAGGAGATCTCGCAGCTCGCTATCGTCTTTGCAATGCATTCCTCCGTCGGCTCGTAGTCCTTGCACTCAGGACTGCGAGGATTCCTCCCTTTGCAAAGAATAAGGTGCCATCCGACAGCTTCTCTTGCGATTGACATGCATTTCATTATTTTTCTGTTCTTTTCGGATCATAGATCCACAAGGTATGATGTTTTTAAACACCTAACTAGATGCATGTATGTCTTTCGTAGATCGTAGTATACCTCTAGGATGTTCGTACATATACTAAGATTATAGATTTGTATGTAGATTATTTTATAGAATTAATTATAATAAAACATACACTATCATATCTTCAAATCTATCTTTTGGTTCTGCTGTGACTCTGATAATAGAATTTAATTCCAATAATTGGTATCAGAGCACGTTTCGGTGTATGTTTCATGCATAAATTCGTGAAAACATCATGTGAATATATGATAGCATATATTTTCGTCGGTGTTCGGCGTAGATCATGGATATGGATTGTGCTATGTATCATCTCTTTGCAGGTGCCGTGCTGAATAATAATCTATGATTGCATGACTCCAGGGGTCGGACCCCAGATTTTTTTTTGCATTGATTATTATTGTGCTTGTGGATTTTAAGACTCTAGATGGGCAGGGGTGGAGGTTGACCACCCTCGGTTCCTTGGCCATATTTTTTAGAATTATTTTTTTCTTTCTAGCGAAATTATACACGAACGAGCACTTGCTTGGAGCGTATTAGTTTTTCGATCATAGGAAGAAGGAGATGATATTATATCCATTGTTCGGGCAAACGGTACCATGGAGTGCAAAGACCCGATGAAAGTGTGCACGTTGGTGATGATCGGGATCATCGTCGGGAGATCATGCAGAATGGAAGAACAAGATATCTTGGCTGTGCTAATCAGGTTCAGGGGTCAGACCCTGGGCTTGATTCAGTTTGGATGTTTTTTCTGTTATATTCTTTACTTAGTGTTTAGAGAACCCCGATGATAATTTAATTATCAGTCTTGCTTGTGAGTTAGTCTCTAGATCAGGCTTAGGGTTAGTAGTTAGATTATGGATTCATTGGTATCTCTATATGTTTCTAATACGTGCAAATCCGGTGGCTAACTAAAAGGAAAGATGATAACCGCCCTAGTGGTAGTTCAGGTAGCCGAGTACTATGCACCGAGATAGACACAGTGTTTGATTTATTTTAAAGATAAGTAATGATCCCATAAGAAGTATAATAACCCTAGTGGGATGCCCTTTCCTAACATGGTCCTAGCGAGTAAGTTAGGTTAGGATTCCACTAAGTGATACCAGTTTCTAGTTGACGTTTCATGGTTGTGTGAACTCATTATGATTTGGTTATGCCACCAATAGGTTGAGAACCGACGGAGGTTGTCGGATGTCTCTATTTGGCCAACATCGAAACCTATAATGAGATGAGGTCCATTATGACATCAAGCATCAAATTAAGAATGATGTGTCATTCTAGTGGGAGTCCTTTCCATGTTAACCTTAGGCTAGGCTCCAGATCTTAGGATTATAAATAAACTAGTGAAGTATCGGGACCCTTGGAATCTATGTAATATGATCCTTGCGAGAAAGACGAAAGCTAACTATTCAAGATAGAGATTATGATATTTTCCAAGGGTACTAATACTTTGCGGGAAGGTTTATAATCCTAGTGGGAGTGCAGTAGACCAGGGTCTAGGTCTAGGAGGTCGTAACCTTTCTAGACATACATAAAACCTCATAAAGAAGGGATATATAAGAGATTTCCTCCAAATGGGAGCCCTTGGCCTCCATAATAAACCGGCTAAGGGTCTGGGTAGGAGGTATGCAGTTCGATATTCCCACCAGGTGAGAGCTATGTGTCCTTCCATGCTGGTTCGCCTAGTGGTTCCCTTCAGGACATAGAGGATGCCGGTGGCAGTGGATGACGGTTTTTTCTTGCACCGTGGGGGCTTATGAACTCCCCTACCGACACCATCTAGATTTGTGGGAAGTATCTAGAAGCTTATGTGAAGCCATCGCTGTTATGCATGGCGGGTCACATAAAACTGGCCAAAAGAAGACTATAAGGTCTTTCAGTTTGTCTTGGGTAATTCTGATGAAGATTGGGTCGTAAACACCCCGTTGACAGAAGCGATTGCACACTCTTATCAGGATGTTGTCTCCAATTCAAGGCTGATAGTCTCAGTGCTTGAGCCTAGGGAATTTTAATTCCTAAATGTCTCCACTGGAGATGGTGAAGACATAGTGGCTGGAGTAAACATTATCTATTTTTAAATTCTATAAAATAGATTATAGTAGACCCTAATTTTTGCTTTAAACCATTGTGTACAGAAAATATGACCAAGCTCGACCCCCTTGCCTCTATCATTAATAATAACAAACTTACGGGACTAAACTACGAGGACTGAAAGCGTAATCTAATGCTCATCCTAAGGGTTGGTAAATACTCGATTGCCCTAAGTACCCCCCAACCGGCCATGCTGGGACCAAGTGCTACTGAGGCCAAGTTGAAGGAATAGAAAGACTAGCTAGACGCTGATGAGATATGCTAGTGCTATATTGTGGCATTCTTGCAGACTGTCCTTCAGAAGCAAGTCAAAGACATGGCCTTCGCTTCAGATATGATGCTCTATTTAAAGGAAATATTCGAGGGTCGTAGTCAGGTAATGTTGAGTGAGATATAGTCTAAGGCTTGTAAAAACCATGGTTGATTAATAAATAAGTTGATAGTTATATTAAAATTGCTTAATTGGTGCGTATTATATGTGTTCTATATACTGAACTGTAAAGAGCCATGGCTGTATAGTGGTTTATCTGAGTGGGGGACTCAGTTGACTAGTACTATTAGCCTAAGTTATTCGTAGTTCTGATTAGGGTTAGTCGCCCTATCAGATTAAGCTGTTGGAATGACAAAGCATGAGTTTCTTTACCATAGTCATTGCCAGGCACAGTATCTATGGCTAACTAGAACCAACACGGTGCACAGATCGGTGAGCTGGTCCTAAACCCTGAGGAATCATGACCGGTAGACTAACCAATTTAGGAAACTTTGGTTCACCAACGTGTGAGGGATCTAACCACGACCCAATACCATGGTGCGCTGGGTTACCGGGCTGGCGTTGCATCGGCGTGCCACTCCTATAGGCCATTCATATCCCTATTGGGAGGTACGTTCCTTGGTGTGATATACACCGTACTAAAACTAAGCCTGGTGGTTAACAGTTGAGCTGTTAGACTATATCTGGTTGTTTGGCCTAAACGATCGGAGGTGCGATATGTTAATCAACCTGGAAGGAATCTAGTCATATGGTCACTCGAGTCTGACGGTGCTTTCCACCGCTCAAGTTGACACATGGCACCGAGTGGAGGGACATCGAATTACCAATACTAAGTAGACAACAGGGGTATACGAGAGAGCTTAGTAAGTCTGGGAGAATTGGTGTGCAGCCTGCGTCGCACTCTGGGTAGCCACGCAGGTTAACCGAGACCCAGAGCATTGATAATGATACTTGGGTAGTGTATCGATTGGGTCTGGTTGGAAGCTATGAATCCTAGTCCCTGAAGGTTCCACCATATCCACGACCATTACGGATCATTACTTTCTTCTTGTCTCACAGCACAATATGAGTTGAAGAAATAATGCCGTAATCGTCCTGTGTTCCGTGAGTGCATTGCACTAGAGTATGGTGGTTGCACATGACTAAGTATGTTCACTAGGGGGTCCCTATAGTAGTGTAGGGACAATTGATGTTGCAATAATGCCATGAGGAATTCATTCCGTGTGTGTGTGTCGCACTAGAACGCGGTATGTGTATTTAATGATTTTTACTATAGGGGCACCCCACGCTTTACTGAGGGTACCTTAATAAATATTAAAAACTCTATTCATCACTCCATGGTATGTTAAATAGGTACGGATGAGGTGCCCTAAGTGTTAGAGTACTTTATTATGTATAGAGATAGACCATGTATGCTCCCGTATGAGGTGAATGACCATTAGATGCATGAGGGACATTTTGGTCATTTCAAAATATCCCGCATGCCCTAGTGGCCACCCCCTCCATTAGGGCAAATATGCATGGCCATCAAATCCATAATTATATGGATTAATTAAGATTTAAAAAGATTTGAATATATTCCCTTTAATTGCAAAACCTAATATGGCAACAATACATTAGTGGGCATTTAATATTGAGGTTTAATGAGAGAGAGAGAGAGAGGGGAACGGTTAAAACGGACAAGGAGAGAGGGGGGAACGGTTTCCAAAGAATTTTAGGAAAGGAAAACCATGCCGGCCTCTTTCAGATTTATTTGAGAAAGGTCAATCCCCTTCTCCCTAGGTGTTTGTGTGTGTTCAGTTTTGCCTCTCCTTCTCTCTTGGGTTCTTATCTCTTTTTATTTTGGGTTTTGACCTAAGGTGTGAAGAGAAAATTCTCTCCATTTTTATCATCTCCTTGAAGAGTGTGTGTGAGAGAAGAGAAAGTTTGCACTCCGAAGCACTCAGAGATTGAAGTGCAAGGATCCGGGTCGATTCGCGAGATCGGGTGTACCCGAAGAAGAACAAGGCTTCTCCCTTACACGTGGATACTTCCGTCATCATCAACTTGGAAGATTAACATCACGGTGCTAAATCTCACACATAGGTATAATATTCTAAATCCTAGATCTATCGAATTGCATGCATAATGTTTATGGTGTGTTTCCGTAGATGACCATAGGCGTTTGTTTCCATTTTGTTTCGATCTTTTCATATATGATTGCTTCATATGAAAATTTTAAAATGTAACGCACACCATATCGATCCTATGATCGAGTTCGGCTTCCATTGTGCCTCCGACATCATTTCTAACAAATGGTATCAGAGCCATTTTTGGTGTGTGATTCACGAAAATTTTTCTATGAAACGAATCAAATGCGCATTTGATGAACGAATGTGTTCACCGGGGTTTGGATGCGCTAGAACATATATACATATGTGTTGCATACTATGTTTTTCCTACAGGGCACCGCTATAAAATAATAATTGTGATCGTATAGTTTCGAGAGTCGGACCCCGGAATATGATTGCATGGTTAATTTTTGTTCTTTCTGTGATGGATGTTTGTACGGCCTAATGGGACAAGTACGTGGAGGTTGTTCCACGGCTTGGTTTTTTCTGGCAAATTTTTTCTGTTATTGTAGTTTTGTTATTCTTCAACCTAGAAAAATATGGACGAACGAGCGATTGCTCAGAGAGTACTAGGTTTGTCAATTACAGGTCGAAGACTTAGAGGACAAGACAGATGGATAAATCTATTACCAAAAGACCGGATGCGGTAGGCCAAAGGAAGATATATCCGGAAGATGCCATGAACGGGATCATCAGAGCATTGCTAGTAAGGTTCAGGGGTCGGACCCTGAACTTGATATTAATGGATGTTTATTTTTATGGTTGGATATTTTGGAAGACTCCGGTGAAAGAATATATTCTAATGCTGTAGGTATTAGATTGTGGGATGCCTTTTCCTCACTGTTTGTGGGATGCCTATTCCCCACTTGGTCCCTGTGACTATTAGGTTAGATCTCCATTTAATGATACCTGTAGTCTAATTGGTGTTTGATGGTAGTTGGATCCCATAACACTTGGTTATGCCACCATTAGGTCAAGGTCCGATGGAGGTTGTCGGATGTCCATAATTGGTTTGATATCGAAACCAATAGTGATGTGGTGATCATCTACGACATCAGACATCAAGTTGCATATGAGGAGTCATACTAATAAGAGACTTTTCCTTGTATGTCTACACCATAGGGTAAGCTCTAGAGCACAAAAGGTAATGACCATTTTATTTAGTATCGAAGGCTTGGAGAGCACGTAATGTGATTCTCGGGAGAAAGGTGACAACTGAGTATCCACGGGATAGGGACTATGGTCCTCTCTAAGTCTATCTATACTTCATAAGAGGTTTAAACTCTAGTGGGAGCATAGTATGACCAGGGTTTAGGTCTAGGTTGTTGCAACAACCTAGACCTAAACCCTGGTCTCCACGGCCAACTGCTGAATTTCCGGGTGGTAGAGTATGGCTCAATATCCTCCTCGGGTGAGAGTTATGTTCTGTCATGCCGGAGGCTTAGCAGTCTTCTTAGAAATATGGTGGTCACAATGCCAGGAGAGAAAGGCTTTTCCCGCCCTCGCAGGGGTTGCATGAACTCCCATGTCGTGATTTCCTAGGCTCGTGGGTAAGCATCCAAAGCACCCATGAGGCTACCTGTTGCGTCGCATGGAGATCACGGGGGGCTGGCCAAAAGGAAACCATGGTCCATTATAGCCCGTCTATGGCAGATTTGGATTAGATCCGAGAGATTGGTGTGAGCGAAGGATACTGCACACTTCCCCCTAGGGCTGGTGTATCCGAATTTGAGATCTCACATACATGGTAAAATTAATCCATAGATATGTCTCCGCTTTGAGGGTATCATTGACTTTTGGATATAATTTGACTCATTTTAAAAATACCATAAAATAAGTTTATAAAGCATTCTAATATGCTCCCATTTATTTTTTAGATGACCAAACTAGATCCCTTATCTGCCATCCTAAATGATAACAAGCTTTCGGGTCCTAACTATAAGCATTGAAAATGCAACCTCATGCTAGTTCTGAGGATCGCTAAACACACCATGGCCCTGACCACTCCGGAACCGAACCTACCGGGTCTAGATGCCACTGAGGCAGAAACCAAGGCTTTATCTGACTATTAAGCTTCTAATAAGATGTGCAAGTGCTATATCATAGCTTCCTTGTAGACAACTCTACAGAAGCAAGTCGAAGAAATGCATGATGCTTCTGACATAATGCTATATCTCAAAGACATGTTTGAGGGGCATAGCCGCGTAATGTGCTACCTCACAATGAAAAAACTCGTTAGCACTAAGATGTCCGAAGGGATATCTGTTCGGGAATACATGCTGAAAATGCTTGGGTTCTAGAATGAACTAACTACCTTGAATATTGTGCTGGATAACAAGGTTATGACTGACGCGTCTCTGTCTGGAGCCTTTGTAGGCTTTGTCACTAACTTCAACCTTAACAGTGACAAATGCAGAGCTTCTTGGAGCTCTCTAGGTAGCAGAAGATGGGTTCAAGGTAAAGAGTAAGGCATTAAGTATTAAGCACAGGGCTGCTCTGAAGGCTAAGAAGCCTATGAGCAAGAAGCCCAAAAACAAGAAGCTGAAGACAGAGCCTTTGCAGAGCCATACGGGGACCTCTAGGTCAACAGAGATGAAGTCACCAAGCACGAAGTGCTTCAGATGTGGTGAGAAGGGCCACTGGAAAAAGGGCTGCACAAAGCCTCAGGGTGCTGGAACAGGTAATTCTCAGCTACTTGTAGTTAAGTCACTTCTTTCAAGTAGCAGTTCTTTTGCATCTTGGATTGTGAATTCTGGTTCCACTGACCATGCATGTAACTCTTTACAGGGTTCCAGGTAAGCAGAAGTCTACTTGATGAGGAGGTGGTCTTGAGCATGGGTATTGATGTTGTTGCTGTGGCTGAAGCAATTGGAGATGTTTCTTTATGTTTTTCTAATGAAAAAACTTTGATATTAAGAGATGTATTATATGTACCGTCATTGAGACGTAATTTAATTTCTGTTTCTTCTATGGTAAATAATGGTTATTCAATTCTTTTTGATATATCTGGTATGTCTATTAGAATGAATGAAACATTCATTATTAGAGGAATAGTTCAGAACAGTCTCTATATTATAAGTCCTAAATTAGAAAAAAGAAAAGCTTTGAATATTAACTAATCTAAATGTAAGAAACCTTCAGAAAATCTAACTCTATTGTGGCATCTAAGACTTGGGCATATTGCCTCAGATAGAATTCATAGGTTGGTCAAGATAGGGCTTTCGAAAACAGATCCCTCGGAGATCCTTCTAACCTGTGAGTCTTGTCTAGAGGGCAAAATGACCAAGAGGGCTTTTAAAACCAAAGGTAATAGGGCCATAGAGATATTAGAGTTAGTTCATTCTGATGAATGTGGACACATGAGCATCCAGGCGATAGGAGGCCATGAGTACTTCATTACATTTACTGATGATTACTCAAGATATGGCTATATCTACCTAATGCATCGGAAGTCTAAGTCCTTTGACAAGTTCAAAGAATTCAGATATAAAGTTGAAAAGCAGACTGGTAGACATATGAAAGCCCTTCGATCTGATCGAGGAGGTGAGTACCTATTGGACGAATTCCTTGGGTACCTCAGAGATAGTGGGATTGTATCCCAGTTAACTGTTCTGGGTACACCTCAACAGAATAAAGTTTCTGAGAGAAGGAATCGGACCTTATCGGACATGGTCCATAGTATGATAAGTTATGCCAATTTACCGACCACACTTTAGGGATACGCCCTATTAACAGCAGCATATATCTTAAATCATGTGCCATCTAAATCAGTGCCTCTAACCCCTAGAGAACTGTGGTCAAAGCGAAAGCCTAC
Organism: Chamaelirium japonicum; assembly: GCA_947650365.1. Lineage (NCBI taxonomy): Eukaryota > Viridiplantae > Streptophyta > Magnoliopsida > Liliales > Melanthiaceae > Chamaelirium > Chamaelirium japonicum. The sequence goes on from OX393560.1 coordinate 65,117,409, forward strand.
ACTGTAGCATTTCAGAATATGGGGATGTCTTGCATATATGCGGGAGGACAAGAGGGATAAGATGGAGACTAATTCTAAGGTATGTCTATTCATAGGCTATCCTAAAGAAACAAAAGGTGGTAAATTCTATGATCTTGAGGATAAGAAGGTACTCGTTTCTATAAATGCCATCTACTTAGAGCAGGACTATATTATGGACCACAAGCCAACCAGTAACGTAGTTATGTAGGAGCTACTAGGTACTGGTAGAGGTAGCACATTCGGTAACATAGAGGGAAGAGATAATAGTGAAACTAATATACCAGAGACTGTAGAAATGAATCGCTCATTACCACCATCACCTCATCGCAATGGGAGACAAATTAGAGCTCCTAAAAGATACTATGCAGAGACTTTATTAGTCGATCTAGAGATTCAGGAGGATGATCCCTTGAGCTATGACAAGATGATGAAATCTTCTGACAGTTCTTCTTGGCAAAAAACTATAGAGGCAGAAATTGCATCTATATCCCAAAATAATGTCTGGACACTTGTTGCACCATCACCCAATATTAAGCCTATTGAAGTAAGTATGTGTATAAGAAAAAAAGAGGACCAATGGTTCCATTGAGACTTATAAAGCTAGACTAGTTGCCAAGGGTTTCACCCAACGAGAAGGGATTGATTATGATGAGACCTTCTCACCGGTAGCTATACTTAAGTCTATTCGAATCCTCTTATGCATCGTAGCCCACTATGATTGGGAGATCTGGCAAATGGATGTCGAGATATCTTTTCTCAATGGGGATTTAGAGGAAGACACATATATGATGCAACCTCTAGGTTTTAAGTCAGTAGGTTAGGAAGATCTGGTTTGCAAACTTCAGAGGTCCATTTATGGACTGAAACAAGCATCTAAGAGCTGGAACATCCATTTTGATCAGAAAATCTACTCATACGGATTTGATCAAAATGAGGATAAACCATGTGTGTACAAGAGGAGTGATAATACTACAGTGGTATACTTAGTACTTTATGTAGATGATATCCTACTGATTGGAAATGACGTAGAAACTTTATTTACGGTAAAAGTTTGGTTATCCTCGTAATTCGATATGAAAGACCTAGGTCAGGCGAGCTATATTTTAGGGATTAAAATAACTCGAGTTCGCCAGAACAAGGCTCTCTCGCTCTCATAAGTTGCTTATATATATAAGATACCAGATTCAGCATACATGACTCCAAGAAGGGTTTCTTGCCATTCAGATATGGCTTAAAATTATCTAAGAATCAATATCCTAAGACACCTAAGGAGAAAGTATGCAGAAAGTACCATATGCTTCTGTAGTGGGTATCTTAATGTATGTCATGCAGTGCACGCGGCCAGATATCTATTTTGTAGTAGATATGATAGGTCAGTTTTAGTCGAACCCAGGTCCAGTACACTAGACTGCTGTAAAGAGTATACTCAAGTACCTTCATCGTACAAGGGATTACAAGTTATTTTACACTTCACAAGACCCGATGCTGATTGGCTATAAAGATGCTGACTTTATGTCAGATGTGGAATCTTAAAAATCAACTTCAGGTTATGTTTATATGTTAGAAGGAGGAGCAGTAAGTTGGCGGAGTGTGAAGCAAGGTTGCATCACAGACTCCACCACTGAAGCTGAGTACGTCGCAGCATGCGAAGCTGGGAATGAGGTGGTATGGCTTAAAAAGTTCTTATTGGACTTAGGATGCGTACCAGAGGCTCAGTCACCTATTGTCCTTTATTGTGACAATAGTGGAGCGGTAACACAGGCCAAGAAGCCAAGGCACCACCAGAAGGGGAACATATCAAATGTAAGTTCCACTTGATCTGGTAGTTTCAGAAGGAAAGGCAAGTAGTGGTGACTAAGACAACGTCTGTAGACAATGTTCCTGATCCCTTTACAAAGGCGATTCCTGCAAAGGCGTTTGAGCAACATGTAGAAGCTATAGGAGTCAAAACTATTTTTCCTTGCTAGACCAAGTGAAAGATGGTTGAGTGAGATATGGTCTAAGGCTTATAAAAACCATGATTGATTAATAAATAAGTTGATATTTATATTAGAATTACTTAATTGGTGCGTATTACATGTGTTCTATATACTGAACTATAAAGAGCCATGGGTGTATAGTGATTCATTTGAGTCGGAGACTCAGTTGACTAGTACTATTAGCCTAAATTGTTCGCAGTTCTGATTAGGGTTGGTCGCCCTATCAGGTTAAGTTATTGGAATGACAGAGTATGGGTTTCTCCACCATGGTCATTGCCAGGCACAGTATCTATGGCTGAACAAAACCAATACGGTGCACAGATCGATAAGCAGACACCGGTGCACATAGCCATGTTTCTACTTAGGGTAATAGGTCCTAAACCCTGAGAAACCATGACTGGTAGACTAACCAGTTTGGGTAACTTTGGTTCACCAACGTGTGAGGGATCTAACCACGACCCAATACCACAGCGTTGCATCGACATACCACTCCTACAAGCCATTCACATCCCTATTGGGAGGTGCGTTCCTTGGTCTGATATACACCACACTAAAACCAGACCTGATGGTTAACAGTTGAGTTGTTAGACCAGATCCGATTATTTGGCCAAAACGACCAGAGGTACGATGTGTTAATCAACCTGAAAGAAACCTAGTCATATAGTCACTCGAGTCTGATGGTGCTCTCCACTGCTGAAGTTGACACATGGCACCGAGTGGAGGGACATCGAATTACCAATACTAAGCAAAAAGTAGGGGTATATGAGAGAGCTTAGTAAGTCTGGAAGAATTGGAGTGTAGCCTGTGTCACACTCTAGGTGCCACGCGGGTTAACCGGGACCCAGAGGATTAATAGGGACACTTGGGTAGTGTGTCGATCGGGTCCGGTTGGAAGCCATGAATCCTAGTCCCTAAAGGTTCCACCCTATCCATGATCACTACGGATCATTACTTTCTCCTTATCTCACAGCACAATATGAGTTAAAGAAATAATGCCTTAATCGTCCTGTGTTCCGTGAGTCCATTGCACTAGAGCATGGTGGTTGCACAGGACTAAGTGTGTTTACTAAGGGGTAACCCTAAAGTGGTGTAGGGATATACGATATTGCCATAATGCCATAAGGAGTTCATTTCGTGTGTGCGTGTCGCACTAGAACACGGTATGTGTATTTAGTGATTTTTACTATAGGGGCACCCCATGTTTTACTGAAGGCACCTCAGTAAATAGTAAAAATACTATTTATTACTCCACGGTATGTTAAATAGGTATGGATAATGTGCCCTAAGTGTTAAGAGTACTTTATCAAGCACGTAGATCGACCATGTATGCTCCTGTAAGAGGTGAATGGTCACTAGATGCATGGGGGGCATTTTGGTTATTTCAAAATGTCCCGCATGCCCTAGTGGCCACCCCCCTCATTAGGGCAAATATACATGGCCATCAAATCCAAAATTAAATGGATTAATTCAGATTTAAAAAGATTTGAATATATTTCCTTTAATTGCAAAACCTAATATGGCAATAATACATTAGTGGCTATTTAATACTGAGGTTTAATGAGAGAGAGAGAGGGGGGGGGGCACGATTTCCAAAGCATTTTAGGAAAGGAAAACGGTGCCTCTCTCAGATTAATATGAGAAAGGTCGATCCCCCTTTCCCTGGGTGTCTGTGTATTTAGTTTTGCCTCCCCTTCTCTCTTAGGTTCTCATCTCTTTTCATTCTTGGGTATCGACCTAAGGTGTGAAGAGAAAATTCTCTCCATTTTCATCATCTTTTTAAAGAGTGTGTGAGATAAAAGAAGAGAAAACTTGCACTCCAAAGCACTCAGATATTGGAGTGCAAGGATCCAGATCGATTCACGAAATCGGGTGTACCTGAAGAAGAACAAAGCTTCTCCCTTGCACGTGCATACTTCTGTCATCATTAACTTGGAAGATTAATATCGCAGTGCTAAATCCTGCATGGAGGTATAATATTCTAAATCCTAGATCTATCGAATTGCATGCATAATATTTATAGTGTGTTTTAGTAAATGACCATAGGGGTTTGTTTCCATTTCGTTTCGATCTTTGCACATATGATTGCTTCATATGAAAATTTTAAAATATACCGCACACCATATCGATTATATGATCGAGTCCGGCTTCCGTTGTGCCTCCTATATCATTTCCAACAGGTAACTCGTTACCTGACCATCAAGAAATTGGTGTCCATGAATATGGTAGAGGGGGCTTTAGTTCAGGATTATATGCTAAAATTATTTGTATATGTGAATGAACTTAGTTTCTTCGATGTCATCTTGGATGCAGAGATCCAGACCAATATTTTTCTTGCATCTCTGTCATGAACGTTTGAGGGCTTTGTTACCAACTTTAGCCTTAACCTGTTGGAGATGACTAACACAGAGCTTCTAGCAGCGCTCCAAACGGCAAAGGACAGGATGAAGATAGGTGTCCAATCCCTGAAAGTAGAGCGGAAGTCTTCTCTGAAAGCTGAAGGCAAGTTTCAGAAAAGAAAGTCTAAGAAGCCTGTGAAGGTGGGCCAGATACAGTTGCAGGTTCCTAAGCAGGATGGTTCGACAAAGCCCAAAAGAAAATATTTCTAATACGACAAGAAGGGGCACTAGAAGGGTGACTGCCGTGCGGCTCCTAAGACGACTGAGATGGGTATATCTCAAATCCACATAGTGAAATCCCTAATAGCATCCAGTTGTTCTCCAGTCTCATGGATTGTGGATTCTGGTTCCACTAACCATGCTTGCAATTATTTGTAGGGGTTCAAGGAGACAAGAAAACTAGGTGATGGGGAGATCATCCTGAGCATGGGAACCGAGGTCGTGGTAGAGGCTGAAGCAGTTAGAGATGTAGTCTTGCAGTTTTTTGATGGAAGAAGTTTATTACTTAGAGACATACTTTATGTACCGTCCTTGTGACAAAACTTAATTTCTGTTTCCTTATTGAATAATAAAGGTTTTTTAATTTTATTTAATTCTTCTGGTGTGTCAATTAAATTGAATTATTTCTTTGTTTGTAAGGAAAAGACACATAATGGTCTCTATGTACTTAACTCTACTCATAAGCAGGATAATATAACTGAAGCCTATATAATTAATTCATCTAAAAAAAATCCCTCAGATAATCCAACACTCCTTTGGCATCTAAGGCTTGGACATATAGCCTCAGACATGATTCACAGGTTGATTAAAGCAGGACTTTTGAGTCCAGATGTTTCAGAAAAAGCCTACCAATGTGTGAGTCTTGCCTTGAAGGCAAGATGACCAAAAGAACTTTTCAAGCCAAAGGTAGCACATCTTAGGAGATATTGGAGTTAGTATACACTGATGTATATGGGCCCATAAGTATCCGTGCTATAGGAGGCATCGAGTATTTCATCACCTTCACGGATAATCACTCGAGGTTTGGATATATATACCTAATACGGTGGAAGTCTGAATCCTGTGATAAGTTCAAGGAGTTCAGAGCTGAAGTAGAATAGTAGATGGGTAAGAGTATCAAGTCTCTTCGATCGGATCGAGGAGGCAAATATCTATCGGATGAATTTATTGGAAACCTGTGTGAGTATAGGATTGTATCCCAACTGACTGCACCAGGGACACCATAACAAAACGGTATATATGAGAGGAGAAACCGAACTTTATTAGACATGGATCAGACTATTATGAGTTATGCAATGTTGCCACCTAGTTTTTGGGGATATGCCCTAGAGATGGTAGCATATACCTTGAACTTTGTTTCATCAAAGTCAGTACCTCTGACTCTTTGGGAGCTATGGTTGAAGAGAAAGCTAAGCCTGCAGCACTTTAGGATATGGGGTTGTCCAGCATATGTGCAGAAGGACAAACGAGACAAGATGGAGTTAAAGACTAAGGTATGTCTATTCGTTGGGTATCCAAAAGGGACAAATGATGGTTTATTTTATGATCCTGAGGATAGAAAAGTTATCATCTCGATGAACGCTATATTTCTGGAGCAGGATTTTTTAATAGATCATAAGCCCACCAGTAAAGTAGTTCTTGAAAAATTACTTAGTACTGATGGAAGTACGCAGACAGAAAATATAATGGGGCCGATACCACTAAGATCAACAATACTGTAGAATCGACTCCTATGGAACCACCGTAGGCTTGTCGTAGTGGGAGGACCATAAGAGCTTCTGATAGATACATTAGAGAACCCTTCTTGGTGGATCCATAGTTTTATGAGGATGATCCTTAGAACTACGACGACGCGATGATATCCTTTGACCATGCAGCATGGCAGAAAGCCATGGAGGCAGAACTAACATCGATGTCCCAAAACTCGGTCTGGACACTTATAACACCGCTTCACAACATTAAACCTGTTGGGTGTAAGTGGGTATACAAAAAAAGAGAGATCCAGATGATACTGTTGAGACTTACAAAGTTAGACAAGTCGCTAATGGTTATACCCAACGAGAAGGGATCGATTATGACAAAACCTTTTTGCCAGTGGCTATGCTTAAGCCTATCCGGATCCTCTTATCCATTGCAGCCCATTATGATTAAGAGATCTGACAAATGGATGTCAGGACTGCATTCCTCAATGGGGATTTGGAAGAAGACATCTATATGTCTCAGCCTCCAGGCTTTGTCGCAAAAGGTCAGGAAAGTCTGTTATGCAAGTTGCAAAGGTCAATTTATGGACTAAAGCAACCATCCAAAAGTTGCAACATGCATTTTGATCAGGCTATCCAGTCTTATGGATTTGAACAGAACGTGGATGAACCATGTGTTTATAAAAAGAGCGATAAGACTACAATAGTTTTTCTAGTTCTTTACGTGGATGATATCATGTTTATTGGAAATAATGTTGGAACATTGTCTACAGTGAAGGTGTGGTTGTCCTCTCAATTTGACATAAAAGACCTGGGTGAAGCGAGTTATGTTCTGGGGATCAAGGTAACTCAAGATCGGTAGAACAAGATTCTCTCGCTGTCACAGTTAGCCTACATAGATACAATCTTGGTCAGATTCAGTATGCACATCTCTAAGAAGGGACTAGTTCCATTCAGACATAGAATGAACTTGTTCAAGGTTCAGGGTCCTAAGACTCCTGAGGAGAAGACAGAGATATAGAAGATACCTTATGTTTCGGCTGTAGGGAGTCTGATGTATGCCATGTGTTGGAATTAAATTCTATTATCAGAGTCACAGTGGAATCAAAAGATAGATCCGAAGATCTCATGGTGTATGTTTTATTACAATTAATTCTACAAAATAATCTACATATAAATCTATAATCTTAGCACATGTACGGACACCCTAGAGGCATACTATGATCTACGGATAATATGCATACATCTAGTTAGGTATTTAGAATCATTATACCTTATGGATCTATGATCCGAAGAGAATAAAATGATAATGAACTGCATGTGAATCGCAAGGGAAGCTGTCGGATGACACCTTGTCCTTTGCGAAGGGAGGAATCTTCAAAGTCCTATCTCTAAGTGCAAGGACTACGAGCTGACAGAAGAATGCATTACGAAGATGATGGTGAGCCACGAGATCTCCACCTTCTCTTTCTCTCTTCTTCCTTCTCTTTCCTTCCTTCTTCTCTTTCTCTCTTATTCCTTTTTCTTCCTTGGCCAAAACTACACAGAAGGAGAGAGGAAAGGGAGGTCGGGTTTTAGGAAAGGAGAGGCACTAGGGCCGACCCCCTCTCTCTCTAATTCTCTTATAGGGCCAGTCCTGTAGTGCTATACAGAAGCTAGGGCCGGCCCCCTAGAGATAGAGATAAGGGGGGGGGGGGTTTAGGGTTTCCCTTTATCTCTCGTGAAGCCGGGACGAAAATGCCCCCACGAAAAGGGTAATACTATAAGAGAGATAGAGTGAGGTGCGCTACTCAGAATCGAGTTCCGTCAGCACCTATGAGCTCCTAGAATTATTCCACTCATTTTAAGATCCATATTCAATATATTCTGAGCCATATTTTAGTATTTACCAAAATACCCCTATGGCCCCTAACACATGTGAATTAAGTTCTTAAGCTTCAGGCTTGTGCTCCATCACGCTACTTTGCATCCAATGTGTCCAACCAGGTCGGGAAAAATTTCCTATATGCAAAGACAGGATGAAAGCTTCAAGGTCTAGGATCTCTAGTTCTAACCGGATCCCAGATTAATTATTCCGGTGATATACCGAAAGTTTTATTAATCAGTCCTAATCTGATTAACCCGCGTAGCCACCTAGAGTGTGACACGAGTTGAAATCTAGTGATCCTAAACTAATGTTAATCCCTCGTTACAATGTTCTTTACTATACTCTGATAATCCTTAGTCCCTCCTATTACTAGTACAATGATTCGACTCGGGCGGTGGGGATCACCGTTAGATCCTGATTGATCATCTGACTAGGATTTGATGACTTATCATCTATAACACCACATATCTTCTGGTGCTATGCCTAGCATCAGGAACGTCGTCAGTCATACTGACAACCACCAGACCTGGGTTAATTATGTAGACAGATTGACTCATCAAAAAGTACCCATCCAACACTGGACGTCGGATAACCTATAGGGATTGCATGCCACTCTAGCGCCAGCCGGGTAACCCAACACACTGTGGTATTGGACTATGGTAGGTCCACACACATTGGCACATTAAAGCACAACACACTTAGTTGACTCAATGTACATGGTCCCTCAGGGTTAAGGATAGATTATCTATACTAATAAGAGGGTTTATGCACCAGTGTCTAAATCACTGAACTGTGCACCATCTTGGTTCTTGTTTAACATGATCATCATGTTTGGTCAGGTGAATGGGACTCCCATGTTCCTATGGTAGAGACTTCACTACATCCTCTACCTATCAACAACTTATTCTCGATGAAGCGACTGGCATAACCAAAGCTGTGAACTAGTTCTAGGTTTACGTAGAACCAGCCCACTAGGTCTCCCAAGCATGGATCTACCATGTGCCTCAGTGGCCTACTATGTTCGCTAGGGTCCTTTATTATATATGAATTAACATATACCAAAGTAGTATTCTAATTAACGCAATAACCAAAATCATCTTTATTAATGTTAATACAAAAAATCCTCGCTCAGGACACACAAGCTACAACAATCTCTCACTTGGCCTAGCGGGGAATAACAGTCTTAACTCCTATGGCATCCACGTGCTTCTCAAAAGCCTTGGTCGATAATGTCTTTGTGAAAGGGTCCACCATGTTATCTACAGACACCACCTAAGTCATTGCAACCTCCCCTTGCTTTTGCAAGTCCTGGATAATGTAGTATTTCCGCTCAATATGCTTACTTTTTTGGTGATATCTTGGCTTCTTGGATTGTGCTACTACTCCACTATTGTCATAGTAAAGTACAATAGGATTTTGAGCTCTCGGTACATATCCTAAGTCCGTGAGGAACTTGTTGAGCCACACTGCTTTCTTGGCTATCTCGCACGCCACAACGTACTCAGCCTATGTCGTCGAATCCGCAATGTATCCCTGCTTTACGCTCCTCCAACTGACATCTCTTTCTCCTAATGAAAACAAAAACCTCGACATCAATCTGTTGGATTCGGATCTACTGCAAAGTCAAAATCCGTGTATCCAATTGGCGTCAGTTTCTATAAAGAGTAAACTAAGTCATAATCTTTTGTCATACGGAGATACTTGAGTATACTTTTCATAGCAGTCCAGTGCCCTGGACCCGGAATTGACTGATACCTGCCCATCATGCCTACTGCATAGCATATATCTTGTCTCGTGTATTGCATAGCATATATCAGACTCCCTACAGCTGAAGAATAAGGTGTCTTCTGTATCTCTGCCCTCTCCTTAGGAGTCTTAGGACCCTGATCCTTGGACAATTTTATTCTATGTCTGAATGGAACTAGTCCCTTCTTGAAGTTATGCATACTGAATCTGACTAAGATAGTATCTATGTAGGCTGATTGTGACAGTGAGAAAATTATGTTCTGGCGATCTCGAGTTACCTTGATCCCCAGAACATAACTCGCTTTACCCAGGTCTTTCATGTCAAATTAAGTTGACAACTACACCTTCACTGTAGACAATGTTCCAATATCGTTTTCAATACGTAGGATATCGTCTACGTAAAGTACTAGAAAAACTACTGCAGTCTTATCGCTCCTCTTATAAACATATAGTTCATTCATGTTCTGTTCAAATCTATAAGACTTGATAGCCTGATCAAAATACATGCTCCAACTTCTGGATGCTTACTTTAGTCCATAAATGGACCTTTGCAACTTGCATACCAGACTTTCCTGACCTTGCGACAAATCCTAGAAGTGAGACATATAGATGCCTTCTTCCAAATCCCCGTTGAGGAATACGGTCTTGACATCCATTTGCCAGATCTTCCAATCATAATGGGCTGCAATGGACAAGAGGATCCGGATAAGCATAGCCACTGGCAAAAAGGTTTTGTCATAGTTGATCCCTTTCCGCTGGGTATAATCATTAGTGACTAGTCTAGCTTTGTAAGTCTCAACGTTACCATCCGGACCTTTTTTTCTTTTGTATACCCACTTACACCCAACAGGTTTAATATTGTGAGACGGTATTACAAGTGTCCAGACCGAGTTTTGGGACATCGATGTTAGTTCTGCCTCCATGGTTTTTTGCTATGCCGTATAGTCAGAAGATACCATCGCTTCGTCGTAGTTCAGATGATCTTCCTCCTAAAACTCTAGATCCATTAAGAAGGTTTATCCAATGTATCTATCAGGAGCTCTTGTGGTCCTCCTACTACGATGAGCCTGCGATGGTTCTATAGGAGTCGATTCTACAGTATCGTTGATCTCAGTGGTATCGGCTCCTATTATATTTTATGTCTGCATACTCTTATCCATATAAAGTAATTCTTCAAGAACTACTTTACTGGTGGGCTTATGGTCTATTAAATAATCCTACTCCAGGAATACGGCGTTCGTCGAGACGACAACCTTTCTATCCTCATGATCATAAAATAAACCACCATTTATCCCTTTTGGATATCCAACGAATAGACATACATTAGTCTTTGACTCCATCTTGTCTTGTTTTTCCTTCTGTATATATGCTGGATAATCCCAAATCCTAAAATGCTGCTGGCTTGACTTTCGTTTCAACCACAGATACCAAGGAGTCAAAGGTACTGACTTTAATAGAGCAAAGTTCAAGGTATATGCTACCGTCTCTAGGGTATATCCCTAAATACTAGGTGGCAATATTGCATAACTTATCATAGTCCGAACCATGTCTAATAAAGTTTGGTTTCTCCTCTCAGATACGTCGTTATGTTGTGGTGCCCCTGGTACAGTCAACTGGGATACAATCTCATTCTCATGCAGGTACCCAATAAATTCATCCGATAGGTATTCGCCTCCTCGATCCGATTGAATAGACATGATACTCTTACCCGTCTGCTTTTATTGCTTCAGCTTTGAACTACTTAAACTTATCAAAGGATTTAGACTTTCGTCCCATTAGGTATATGTACCCAAACCTCGAGTGATCATCCGTGAAGGTAATGAAATACTTGAAGCCACCTATAGCACGGACACTTATAGGCCCACATACATCAGTGTGTACTAACTCCAATACCTCCTGAGATCTGCTATATTTGGCTCGGAAAGTTCTTTTGGTCATCTTGCCTTCCAGGCAAGGCTCACACGTTGTTAGGCTTTCTGAAATATCTGGACTTAAAAGTTCTACCTTAAACAACCTAAAAATCATGTTTGAGCCTATGTGTCCAAGCCTTAAATACCAAAGGAGTGTTGGATTATCTGAGGAATTTTTTCTTTTAGATGAATTAATCATATAGGCTTCAATTATATTATCTTGGTTATGAGTAGAGTTAATTATATAGAGACCATTCTGTGTCTTTCCCTTATAAACAAAGGAACCATTCAATTTAATTGACACACCAGAAGTATCAAATAAAACTGGAAAACCTTTATTATTCAATAAAGAAACAAAAATTAAGTTTCATCGCAAGGATGATACATAAAGTATGTCTTTAAGTAATAAACATTTTTCATCAAAATATTGCAAGACAACATCTCCAACTGCTTCAGCCTCTACCACGGCCTCAGTTTCCATGCTCTGGATGATCTCCCCATCACCTAGTTTTCTTGTCTCCTTGAACCCCTATAAATTATTGCAAGCATGATTAGTGGAACCAGAATCCACAATCCATGAGACTAGAGAATAACTGGATGCTACAAAGGATTCCACTATATGGATTTGAGATATACATATCTCAGCCTTCTTAGGAGTCATGCAGCAGTCACCCTTCTAGTGCCCCTTCTTGTTGTATCGGAAATATTTTCCTTTGAACTTTGCTGGACCATCCTGCTTAGGAACCTACAATTGTATCTGGCCCACCTTCACGGGCATCTTAGACTTTCTTTTCTGAAACTTACCTTTGGCTTTCAGAGAAGTCTTCCAATCTATGTTCAGGGATTGGGCACTTGCCTTCATCCCGTCCTCTGCCGCTTAGAGCACCGCTAAGAGCTCTGCGTTAGTCATCTCTAATCTATTAAGGTTAAAATTGGTAACGAATCCCTCAAACATTCCTGACAGAGATGCAAGGAAAATATCGGTCTGGATCTTTGCATCCAAGATGACATCAAAGGAACCAAGTTCATTGACATAGCCAAATAATTTCAGCATATGATCCCAAACTAAAGTCTCCTCTGCCATCTTCGTGGACACCAATTTCTTGATGGTCTGGTAACAAGTTACCTGACTATGACCCTCAAACATTTTCTTTAAATAAAGCATCATATCTGAAGCGAAGGCCATGTCTTCGACTTGCTTCTAAAAGATGGTCTGCAAGGATGCCATAATATAGTACTTGCACATCTCATCAGTGTCTAGCCAGTCTTTCCATTCCTTCAATTGGGCCTCAGTAGCCCTTGGTCCTGGCATGGCCTGTTGGGGGGTACTTAAGGCAATCGTGTATTTGCCAACCCTTAGGACGAGCATTAGGTTACGCTTCCAGTCCCGGTAGTTTGGTCCTGTAAGTTTGTTATTATTAAGGATGGAGACAAGGGGATCGAGCTTGGTTATATTTTCTGTAAACAATGATTTAAAGCAGAAATTAGGGTATATTACAATCTATTTTATGGAATTTAAAAATAGATAATGTTTACTTTAGCCGCTATGTCTTCACTACCTCCAGTGGAGACATCCAGTAATCAAAATTTCCTGGGCTCGAGCACTGAGACTATCGGCCTTAAATTGAAGACAGCATCTTCGTGAGAGCATGCAACCGCTTCTGCCAACAGGGTGTTTATGACCATTCTTTATCAGAATTACCCACGGTATATTGAAAGATCTCCCAGTCTTCTTTTGGTCAGCTTTATGTGACCCACTATGCACAACAATGGTGGCTTCACACAAGCTTCCGGATACTTTCCACAAATCTAGGTAGTGTCGGCAGGGGGGTTCATAGGCTTCTGTAGTGCAGGAAAAAACCATCACCGACTGCTACCGGCATCCTACATGTTCCGAAGGAAACCACTAGGTGAACCAGCATGGAAGGAAATACAGCTCTTATCCAGTGAAAATATCGAATTGCGTACCTCCCACCCAGACCCTTAGCTGGTTGATTGTGGAGGCTAGGGGCTCCTCTTTGGAGGGAACCTCTTACACATCCCTTCTTTATGAGGTTTTATGCATATCTAGAAAGGTTACGACCTCTTAGAACTAGACGCTGGTCTACTGTAGTCCCACTAGGATTACAAACCTTCGCACAAAGTATTAGTACCTTTGGAAAATATCATAGTCCCTACCTTGAATACTCAGCTTTCGCCTTTCTATCAAGGATCACATTACATAGATTCCAAGGGTCCCGATACTTCATTAATTAGTTTGCTTATAATCCTAAGATCTGGAGCCTAGTCTAATATCAATGTGGAAAGGACTCCCACTGGAATGATGCCTCATTCTCAATTTGATGCCTGATATCATAGTGGACCTCATCTCATTATAGGTTTCGATGCTGGCCAAATAGGGACATCCGATAACCTCCGTCGGATCTCTATCTAATGGTGGCATAACCAAATTGTGATGAGTTCACACTACCATCAAATGTCAACTAGAAACGGGTATTACTTAATAAAATCCTAACCTAACTTGGTTGAAAGGACCATGTGGGGAAAGGGTATCCTACTAGGGTTATCATACCTTTTATGGGATCATTAGTTATTTCTAAAATAAATCTAATACTGTGTCTATCTCGGTGCATAATACTCGGCTACCTGAACTACCACGAGGGCGGTTACCACCTTTCCTTTTAGTTAGCCACCGAATTCGTACGTGTTAGAAACACATAGAGATACCGATGAATCCATAATCTAAGTACTAAGCCTATGCCTAATCTAGAGACTAACTCACAAGCAAGACTGATAATTAAATTATCATCGGGGTTCTCTAAACACTAAGTAAAAAGTATAATAGAAAAACCATCCAAACTGAATCAAGTCCAGGGTCCAACCCCTGAACCTGAATAGCACAACTAAGATATCTTGTTTTTCTGTTTTTCATGATCTCCCGACGACGATCTCGATCATCACCAACCTGCACGCTTTAGCCGGGTCTTTGCACTCCATGGTACCGTTGGCCCGAACAGTGGATGTAGCATATAATGACCAGCATTCCAGGGTATTTTCGCCCAGAGCAACCCAGTTTTTATATAATATTATTTTAATATCTTTGATGGTGATGCTATTGGTTATGCTTGAACGGGACCAGGCAGTGGGTCTCGGGTAAGACTTGCAGGGCTGTATCTGAGGTGTAGTTACACGAGCAGATAAGCACGTGTATCGAGGTAGGACATGAATATATATATATATATATATATATATATATACTTTTAATAATAAACAGATACTGTAGCGGGTCTATCGAACCCGGCAAGGTTCACGTGTCGGTGCATCTCGGTGCGACCCGAGTTGAGGGCGAGTCAGGCTCGGCGCGAGTCAAGCAGGAGTTGAGCACGACCAGTATTAGAAAGAGAAAAGAAAAAAAAAAGAAGAAAAGGAAATGATTTTAAAAAAAAACTAAAACTTAAAAATTAAAAACTAAAACCCAAACCCTCACCCTCACCCTTACCCGAACCCGACCCCAAACCCAACCCAACTCTGTCTCTCTCTCTCTCTCTCTCTGTCTCTCTGTCTCTGTCTCTCTCTCTCTCTCTCTCTCATCTCACCCGATCCCTCTATTTCTTCCTCTCAGACCTGATCTCTCTCCCTCTCCTCTCTCACTCTCTCTCGGACCTCTATCTCTCTCTCCCTCTCACCTGATCTCTCATTCTCTCTCTTGGATCTCTCTCCTCTCTCTACCCGATCCCCTCAAACCCGGTCGCCGCCCCCCTTAACCTCACTGCCCGTTTTCCACCCCCCTCTCTATCCCATCAGTCACCCCCTCTCCCCTACCAACCCAACCCCTAAGCCCATCAGCCATTCCCCTCTCCCCTACTTACCCGACCCCTAAACCCAGCCGCCCCCCCCCCCCTTTCACCCTTTTAAAACCCTAACCCGACCCTCTCCCCCTTCCTTAGTTGAACCCCCTCACCCCCTCTCTGATCCCTCTCTTCCCTCTCTGATCCCTCTCTTCGCTCTCCGAATTCTCTTTCTCTTTCCCTTGATCCCTCTCCCTTGGTGGCTGCACACAGCCGGCCGGAGTGGAGGTTGCCGGTGCAAGAGAGGAACAACCGGAGGTGGACAGCCGACCAGAGGAGCCGCTGCCACAGCCCCCCCGACCTCTTGCTTTCGATCTTCCCCTCTCTGTGGTATGCTGCACGTGCGGCCAGAGGAGAACCACCGACCGGAGAAGTGCAGCTGGTCGGAGCTGCCGAAGGCGATGTCCCCCAGTACCAGGTCATCCCCCTCCTTCCCCTATTCTTCTTGTTGTCCTATTGAGACTAGCCGACAACCCTTGCCTTTTCTCTTATTTCTTTTTTTTTCTATGTGGACCCGATCGACCCCAACCCTCGGTAGCCTTCGCCTAGTTGCAGCCATGGTTGCCGACCCGGTAGCCGACGACTATGCAGCCGGCGAGGCTCAAACCAACCAGGCCCCATGGGTTGATAGCCTGCCGACAAACCCCCCTTTTGGTCTTTCTCTAGTGGCTGTCATCGGCCGGAGAACACGATGGTTGGCAGCTATCATCGACTAACTAGCAACCCCTTTTTTCTTTTTCTTTCATTGTACTGATGTCGGCCATTTGGCTGAAGAGTGCCAACCACCAGGGGTAACCTTTCGCCTCTTATGTGCATGATTACATGTGGCCGTGAGTGATGTTTAGGCAGCCAACTGGCAGCCTCAACCCCTATGTGGACTGACCCGAAGTACTCGACCCATAGGGTTGTTTTCTCTGTGCTATTCGCTTTTTGATGTTGGCGTTGATGTCACGACCGAGCAACTTGCCAGCGGTCCAACAACTATGCCAGACTCCCTTTTAATTTCTGAAATGATTCTGACCTTGTTAGGCCATGGGGTTGAGCTATGTTAGCCACCTTGGGGCAACGACAATTGTCGATTGACCCCCTTTTGATCGTGAGTTTGACCTTTAATTTTTACCTCATCAGTTTCGTGTACATAGCCATCGTGGCTTTTGCGCACGGTGTCATCATGCCACCAAATCGGTTGCATTAATTATCGTGCCTATGGCTCGGTAATAATGGCTTTTATACCCTTGTTTGCCACTCTTGCCAATTCTGAAAGTTGACTGAGCGAAACACAATCCTTTCTGCCACCCCGAGTATAGGCTCGATGAAGCTTGTCAAATTGCTATCGCAACAACCTGACACTTTTTGCATATAAGTCCAAGGTCATCTTGGGAGGAAAACGAATCGAACCTCCAACCTTGTCTAGACTTGACCTGACTTGTGTCACCATGGTCATGATGCTAGAGGCTTTTACGAGCACGATAGCATGCTAGTAGCAGCATCCGACGCGGGTTCGATCGTTTAGTCGAATTAGTATAATTGGACTTAGTGCGACTTGTAGTGTCGACAATACTGACTAACCAAGATTGTACCATTGAAATACAACTTTATGCGTGCCAATGGATCAGCGTTCGATAGTGTCTAAATTCCCTTGACTTTGCCAACTAAATCCTAACCCGGTGATTATTTAGTAGCAAGCAATAATCATAGGATGTCGAGTGTACTTGGCAGTTCATGACCGTGTTGTCCCAGTCGGAGACAGAGCAGAGGTCGCCTAGCAGAAGCCTGTGCTCACCAACCAGGTGACATCTACTTCCCTTGTCGTGGTCTTTGATAGTGGAAAATGAGAACAACTAGGGTAGGTGTCCATGATACTGCATGCGGGTCCCAACGGGTATCGCCTTATGTGGTCAAGTGGACCCTCCTTGCATGCGGAGTCGCGAGTCCGACGACGCATGTTTTAAAATATTAATAATATAATAACAATTATTGCATGGACACCGTAATTAGATATTCCCTTAAATTAAAATATAAATTGAGTAAATAATGATTATCGGGACTCGCCCTACTAAAAGGAGTGGCAATCCTAATATACTGGTTTTTGGGGAGTGTAGGTCGAATCGCTTTAAGAGCGATGTGACCTTTAGCTGTAGTGTTATTATGGGTTGCGAGAGCAGTGCGGGACCAGGGTTAAACTGTTACAAATCATTAATCACCTATGTATTTTTTTATCTGTTTCAGTATATGTGTAAAAATAATTATTTACTGTGTGGGGCATTTGATACTTTGTTAAAATGGATGAAATTGATAATCTATCTTGTAAGAAGATTGGGATCTCGTGCACATAAGGGCCGTAAACCACACTGCAGGCACAGCTGAAGATCAGTAGGCTAAGGGGTTACGGGCAATGGTTGTGGTAAAGCCAATAGGAGGTGCCCTCGAGTAGGGATTGGCCTAGCAATTCCTGTCCTGGGATAGTTGAAGACCCTAAAGAAAGCAAGTTGGGTGGTAGAGCTCCACCGTGAAAGATGGAAAACCCCTTATGATTATCTGGGTGATTTTATGCACGGTGTTGGTGGGTCCACGGTGAGAGAGTTGGCCCTCTATATCGAAATAAATGGCCATATAATAATGCTCGACCGGGGGCAGGATGAACCAAATATTCGGGGTTCACATTAGGATAGATGACTATTTAATTAATTTATTTATTTTTTCTGAATGGACTTTAGGTTAGACAACCTAGAGACAGATGGATTTTCATGAGAATGTAGATTTCTGTAGATCTATCCGTAAAACCTTGACTTATTTAATTAGATTTGGTTGTTTCATATTATTAAAGGCTACTAGGATGTCACTAGCCATTAATTTGGCTAATCTCCCAATTTCCCATTGGGGGCTACTCTTTCCCACGAGTAGACTCTCCTACAGGTACGGAGGTTCAGAAGTAGCAGTGGGAGGCCAGTGGCGGAGTTAGGGTTACGGTAGTGTCTTATCTTCAGTTTGTCGTCTTGTAGTCTTTCTTTATTTTGGCAATATAAGCGACTGGATTGTTATTAAAGTTATCTAGTTTTAATGTTTTGTGGTACTTAGTAGCAATGATCTAGCTGAATTCTTTTAGGTAGGCCTCTCCTCAAGGCCCCAAGCCTAGGATAGCCTACGATAAAAGAATATAAGTCTTAAAATGATCTAATTGACTAACCCCGTAGATAGAACCTTTAAACCAGTGCCCGGGTGCTAGAGAGCGGGCGAGGCTACTCAGCTCGCCATCGGAGGCTTGAGCCTCGTGCTCCCTTAAGAGGAATTCTATCAGCATGTGGGATATCGATAGGTCACACATATTGAGAGAATAACCCAGTTAAAGGTCGAGCGTGGTTATCTCTATCGAAAAATTTTACCTTTTTCGGTTTTCTCTTAATAAAATATTCTTTATAAAATCAAGTCTTAAAATACTCATTGTTTCTCCCTTCTCCGTCTTCTTCATTTACGAAAGAGTACATGCCCTGTGAGAAACCCTAATTGGTGTAGTTAGGCGATTTAACCCTAAACCCCTTAGTTTTTCGCACCTCACATCCCAGTGATCGGTTCTAGATTTCTGGGGCATGACATAACATCATCTCCTTCTTCCTGTGATCGAAAAACTAACACGCTCCGAGCAAGTACTCGTTCGTGTATAATTTTGCTAGAAAGAAAATAAACAATCCTAAAAACATGGCCAGGGAACCGAGGGTGGTCAACCTCCACCCCCACCCATCTAAAGACTTAAAATCTACAAGCACAATAATAATCAATGCAAAAAAATAAATCCGGGGTCCGACCCCCGAAGGCATGCAAATCACAGATTATTATTCAGCACGGTACCTACAAAGAGACGATATATAGCACAATCCATATACATGATCTACACCGAACCCCGACGAAAAGATGTCATCATATATTCACATGACATTTTTACAAATTCATGCATGAAACATACACCAAAACGTACTCTGATACCAATTGTTGGAGTTAAATCCTATTATCAGATTCACAACGGAAGCAAAAGATAGATCCGAAGATCTTATAGTGCATGTTTCATTATAATTAATTCTACAAAACAATCTACATATAAATATATAATCTTAGCATATGTGCAGACACCCTAGAGGCATACTACGATCTACGGAAGACATGCATGTATCTTGTTAGGTGTTTAGAACCATCATACCTTGTGGATCTATGATTCAAAGAGAATGGAATGATGATGAACCGCATGTGAATCGCAAAGGAAGTTGTCAGATGGCACCTTGTCCTTTGCGAAGGGAGGAATCCTCGTAGTCCTATCTCTGAGTGCAAGCACTACGAGCCGACTAAGGAATGCATTGTGAAGATAATGGCAAGCCATGAGATCTCCTCCTTCTCTTTCTTTCTTCTTCCTTCTCTTTCCTTCCTCCTTTTATTTCTTTCTTTTTCCTCTTTCTTCCTTGGCCGAAACCATAGAGAGGGAGAGAGGAGAGGGGGGTCGAGTTTTAGGAAAGGGGAGGCACTAGGGCCGGCCCCCTTTCTCTCCAATTCTCTTATAGGATCGGCCCCCCTAGTGCTATACGCAAGCTAGGGCCAGCCCCCTAGAGATAGGGATGAGGAGGGGGGGGGGGGGTTAGGGTTTCCCCTTATCTCTCATGAAGCCTGGATGAAAACGCCCTCACGAAAAGGGTAACACTGTAAGAGAGATAGAGTGAGGTGCGCTACTTGGAATCAAGTTCCGTCAGTGCTTATGAGCTCCAGGAATTATTCTGCTCATTTTAAGATTCTTATTCAATATGTTTTGTACCATATTTTAGTATTTACCAAAATACCCCTATGGCCCTTAATACATGTGAATTAGGTTCTTAAGCTTCGGGGGCTTGCGCTCCATCACATTACTTTGCATCCAACGTGTCTAACCTGGTCGAGAAATAATTCCTATACGCAATGACATGGTGGAACCTTCAGGGTCCAGGATCTCTAGCGCCAACCGGATCCCTGATTAACTGTCCGGTGATACACCGAAAGTTTCGTTAATCTGTCATAATCTGATTAACCCGCATAGCCACCCAGAGTGCGACAAGAGTTGAACTCTAGTGATCTTAAACTAATGTTACTCCCTCGTAACCCTGTTCTCTCCTATACTCTGATAATCCTTAGTCCCTCCTATTATTGGTGTCATGATTCGACTCGGGCGGTGGAGAGCACCGTTAGATCTTGATTGATCATCTGACTAGGATTTGATGACTTGTCATCTATAACACCACACACCTTCTAGTGCTATGCCTAGCATCCGGAATGTCATCTGTCATACTGACAACCACCAAACCTGGGTTAATTGTGTGGATAGATTGATTCATCAAAACGTACCCATCCAACACTGGACATCGGATAACCTGTAGGGATTGCATGCCACTATAGCGCCAGCCGGGTAACCCAAGGCACCGTAGTATTAGACTATGATAGATCCGCACACGTTGGCACATCAAAGCACCACACAACTAGTTGACTCAGTCTACATGGTCCCTCAGGATTAAGAACATATTATCTATAGTAGTAAGACGATTTATGTACCAGTGTTTGAATCACTGAACTGTACATCTTCTTGGTTCCTATTCAACACAATCATCGTGCTTGGTCAGGTGAATGGGAATTCTAAGTTTCCGTAGTAGAGACTAATGGGAATAATCTCGTGGTAGAGGCTCACAGTGGAAACAATTTGGTGGTCGAAAGACCGTTCATGGTGCACGTTATATGATTTAAACTTTTATTGAAACTAATCTACATATGCGTGCATATATATGCACGTGAATGGAACACCATAATGATAATCTAGTGTAATGATTATATAGCATGCATGCAAATCATAAAGCTCGCTAGATCTATGTGTTAGATTATTCATACCTTCGTCAGCATCTTTTAACCGCAGAGAATTATCTTCTTTATCGATGGAGACGAAAGATCGTTCGCGAAGAAGCCGACGGTATAAATTGTAACATCTGCCCCAAACACACAAGTTATTGTCCGCTTTGCCCGTGCCTGCATGAGAACTTCCCAGGGGGTCACCCATCCTGGTACTACTCTCGCTCGAGCACGCTTAACTATGGAGTTCTTACGAATTCCGTAGCGGCGCACGGCTTTAAAACACGTCTTCTATGTTTCGGAGGGGAAATTATATAAGTAGCTCAAGATCTCCTTCTCTCCAAGCGATGTGGGGCTAACTCATGGCCTTGTACACCTCACCTCACCTCACCTCACCTCATCTATCTTGGCATTCCTGCCTCAGGAGTCTTGGCTCTTGGCTATTGGCCTATTGGATCTTGGTCGTCACAATCCACCCCCCTTAGGGCTACATGTCCTCGTGTAGGGTTAGACCCCCCCATAGCGAGGAGAATCGGCTCTGATACCATTTTGTAACATCCGCCCCAAACACACAAGATATTGTTCGCTTTGCCCGTTCCCGCACGAGAACTTCCCAGGGGGCCACCCATCCTGGTACTACTCTCACCCGAGCACGCTTAACTATGGAGTTCTTATGAATTCCGTAGCGGCACACGGCTTTAAAACGCGTCTTCTATGTTTGGGAGGGAAAATTATATAAATAGCTCAAGATCTCCTTCTCTCCAAGCGATGTGGGGCTAACTCATGGCCTTGTATACCTCACCTCACCTCACCCCACCTCATCCATCTTAGCATTCCCGCCTTAGGAGTCTTGGCTCTTGGCTATTGGCCTATTGGATCTTGGTCGTCACATAAATGGAGACTCTGCCTTCTTGTTCACTCGATCTCACACGATGCCCGATACGTCGCTCTCAGATCTCTGAGTGCCTTCGAAGAACGACTCTTCTCCTTCTACAAAACTCCACACAAGAAAGACAAAGTTGCAAGCGGGGAAGTAGAGAGATGAGGGAGAGATCTAGGGAGAAGAAAGGAGGGGGGTTCAATTTTTTCAACTTATATGGCCGAACCCATAAAGCTCCCTATATAGGGTTGGCATACCCGGCCTCTTTAATAATGATCCAAGGGGATAAGAACATCCCCCAAAAATCTCTCCAAAATCACCTTTTTATCTCTTCTTGTATTTATCCGTTTTCCCCACTTTTAGGGCTTGTTTTGACCAATTCAAAATCGTATCTCTATCCCTATGGTCATCCCTATTAATGGAGGATTCTTATCCCCACAATATAGGGCCGGCCCTAGCATGGTCACTCACTGCTAGGGTCGGCCACAAGTGAGGTCTGCCATAATGAGTTTTTACCAAAACGCACTGGCGTCTCAATTTGATCATTTCTAGTGTGCGAGACCTAGCGGCCACTCCTTAAGTGATTTTTACTAGTTACCTCACTATTAACTGAGGCCACCGGAGGGTGCCGCTAGTAAATTCAACTAGTCAACTCGCAACATACTCTTGTGCATCGCACCTATGCAGTGAAGTTCACTTATAGCTAGGGATAACTGTTAGAATTGGTGAGGTCTATAGCTCGTAAAAACCTATAGTTTAGCTACGTATGGTTGATAGTATAGGAATGCATATTGGTACGTACCTTAGTACGTGTTCTGATTACAGAACAGAGAGCCATGGCTACATGGTAATCCACTTGAGTAGGAGACTCAAGGGACTGGTCCCATGTAACCTAAATACGTTCGCAGCTCTGATTAGGGTTGGTCGCCCTATCAGGATAAGCTGTTGGGATGACAGAGCGTGGGTGTCTCCACCACGGTCATTACCAGGCACAGTATCTGTGGCCGAACGGAACCAACACGGTGCACAGATCGGTGAGCAGACACCGGTGCACTAAACCATGTTTCTGCTTAGGGTAAAACGGTCCTTAACCCTGAGGAACCATGTCTGGTGGACTAACCAGTTGTGTGGTGCTTTGGCGCACCAATGTGTGAGGATCCAGATGCAGTGATCCAAAACCACGGTGTACTGGGTTACCTGGCTGGCGTTGCATCAGCATGTCACTCCTGTAGGCTATCCACACCCCTAACGGGAGGTGCGTTCCTTGGTCTGACCTACGTCGTATTAAACCCTGGCCAGGTGGTCATCAGTTGGACTGGTGACGGATCGGGTTGCTCGGAAGAGTAATCGGAGATACGATGTATGTGGTCAACCTGGAAGGAATCGAGTCATATGAGCACTCGAGTCTGACGGTATTCTCCAAAGCTCGAGTTACATCATGGCACCAGTGGAGGGACAGCGGGTTTACCATACTAAGCGAAGAGCAGGGGTATGAGGGAGAACATAGTAAGTCCGGGGGAATTGGAGTG
This sequence comes from Chamaelirium japonicum, assembly GCA_947650365.1. NCBI lineage: Eukaryota > Viridiplantae > Streptophyta > Magnoliopsida > Liliales > Melanthiaceae > Chamaelirium > Chamaelirium japonicum. The sequence continues at coordinate 65,141,135 of OX393560.1, forward strand.
CAGCCTGCGTCGCACTCTGGGTGGCTACGCAGGTTAACTCGGACTCAGAGGAATGATGGTACACTCGGGTAGTGTGTCGATCGAGTCTGAGTTGGAAGCCATGAACCCTGGTCCCTGAAGGTTCCACCTTATCGACATTATGTACGGTTCTTATACCATCTCATCGAAATACAGAACGTAGTTAAAGGAAGCGAGAAGTCCAAGCATACGCTCCGTGAGTGCTTCGCACTAGTGCACGGTAGATGCGTAGCTACGTGTGTGCACTAAGGGGAAACCCTAGGTTAGTGCAGAGACGCATGTAGCAATTTCTTGTCATAAGTGGACTTTGCCACATGGTTGCGATGCATCGGGACATGTTGCGAGTTGACTAGTTGACTTCACTAGGGGCACCCTACAGGAACCTCAGAGAATAGTGAAATCACTGGTGCACTTCACTTATGTGTGCCTTGCAAAGTCTCGTACACGAGGAACGACCAACTATTGATATAAGGGCGTTTTGGTCATACCATGCGTCACTATGCACTAAGGGGGCCGGCCCTAAGTGTTGAGAGACTGGTCAAGGCCGGCCCTATTAGTTTCAGGAGGTTGTTGCCTCCGATGAAAGGGTCGGTCATGAGGCGCAGAAAACGGGCTGGTTTTGACCGTTTTCGAAAACAAGGAAAAGATAGTGATAAAAGAAGAGATATATAGGGAGAGGTTTGAATCAGTCAATCCTATCCGCTAGGCTTATCCGTAAGGATAAGGCCGACCCTATATAAGGCATAGGGATAGAGGGGGGGACGAAATTAATGAGTCATGCAAGCCCTAGGGCCGGCCCAAGCCATGGGGGAAACCCTAGCCACCCCCTCTCCTCTCTTCGCATCTCCTCTCCCGTCTCTCTCTCTCTCGCTTGCGCCATTGGATGGCGACTTGTTTTCCTCGCATGGTGTTTCGTATAAGGAGAAGGCTCGTCGTATGGAGGCACTCAGAGATCCATCGACGAGGTGCCGTGCATCGTGTGAGATCGGGTGAACTAGAAGGCGTCTCCCGCAACCTTATGCTGTCCAGAATCTGCACAGAAAATCAGCATTGTTTCTGTGATTCCGGGAGCTACAGAAATCCAAACGACGTGAAACTTATTGCAAAAGTTGCGTCTCGAAGTTGGATACCTGCAGTCCAAATTTTAGCCCAATCGGAGTTCTGAACAGAAAGTTATGGCCATCGCACCGAAGCTATGTCGAGCAGATCCGTAGCCCGTCTCCATCGACAAAGAAGAAATTTGTCGCGGTGAAAGATTCCGCACGCAGGTATGATCTCTAACAAGTAGATCTAAGATAATTAGAACATGCATACATGCTAGATTGTTCTTTTGCGTTAGATCGTCGTTAGGGGTTCGCGTAGTTGCCATGCTAGATTCATACACGCATATGTAGATCGTTTCGATGAAAATTTTGATATGTAACGCACACCGCTCACGGTCCTCGGACCTTCACTTTGCTTCCGCTGCGGGCCTCTACCATGGATTTATTTCCAACAATTGGTATCAGAGCACGCTAGTGGTGTGCGTTTCATGTTTTTCATGAAACCGTTATGTGCGCACATAAATAGTATGTGCCGCCATCGGGGTTCTACGAGTAGATCATGCATATTATATTTTGTATGTTCTATGAATCGTTCTTGCAGGGCGCCGCTTCTAAAATTATTCTGGATATGTGATTGTTTACTACCGGGGGTCGGACCCCGTGTTAGCGATTTTGTCTGGATGTTTTTTCTTCTGTGTGTGGATAGATTTTAGAGCCATAGTCGGGCAAGAGGTGAAGATTTACCACCCTTGATTCCTAGGCTTTTTGCTAGGTTTGTTTTCCTTTTCGTTCTAGGAAATTGTGTACGAGCGAGCACTTGCTCGAAGCGTACTAAAGCTTTTTCGGTTACAGATTGAAGAGGAGGACTTATCGTGGAGATCCACCACAGGAAGGACGAGCGGAACCTTGGAGGACGATGGCGATCCGGCGAAGCGTACACGATGACGGCAAAGGGCAGAAAGCGTCAGGAGATCGTATACAGAGGCTTGCACCGGATCGAGGAACCTTGCGAAGGAGACAGAGAGCCTGCGCTGTGCCAGTCAGGTTCAGGGGTCGGACCCTGAACTTGATTCAGTTGTGTGCTTGTTTCTTTCAGTGGTTCTTTATATTTCTGTAGAGAACCCCGATACGATAATTTGATTATCTGTGTTAGAGGGATGCCCTTTCCCCTCGGGTCCTAGCGACCTTATTAGGATAGGATTCCACTAGTGACGCCTATTATTTAATTGACCCTTGATGATAGCATGAATTCCTCATATTTGGTTATGCCCCTATTAGGTCAACACCCGATTAGTCGGGTGTGCCTATTTGACAAGCATCGAAACCTAGAATGAGTTGGAATTCTACTATGACATCATTCGTCAAATTTATAAGCGAGGCGCCATGGTAGTGGAAGACCTTTCCTGTCAGTCTGACCTTAGGCTAGGCTCCAAGGCATTAGCGTAATAGCCAAGTTTGCAAAGCATCGATGTTCTTGGGATATGTAATATGACCCTTGAGTGGAGAAATCCACTCGAGGCAGGGACTATGATATTCCGAGATCGATTAATGCTTCGCAAAAGGCTTGAAACGCTAGCGGGAGCACGATAAGACCAGGGTCTAGTGTATAGGTTATCGTGACCTTAGTGTACACTCATACTTGCATTAAATAACCCTCAAATTTAATAAGGGATGCAAGAGAGGACTTTTAGAGATCCCCTGGCCTCCACGGCCAATCACTTCGTGCTCGGGTGGGAGGGCATAACTCAACAACCCCCTCGGGTGAGAGCTGTGTTTTTCCATGCCAAGTTAATTAGTGATCTCCCTCGGGATATGGCGGTTACGGCGCCAAGGGTTCAGGCTTTACTCACCCTCGTGGGGGCCGTTAGAACTTCCGTTCCGTAATTGCCTAGGCTCGTGGTTAAGCATCCGAAGTACACGTGGGGTATTCGTTGCGAAGACAATGGTGATCACGTGGTACTGGCCAAAAGATAACCATGGTTCATCAAAGCCCTTAGTTGGCAGATTTGGATAGGGTCAAGGGAAAGACCCGTGTAAGTGGATGACCTGCACACTGCCCCCTCGGACAGGTGCAGCCTATTCCGAGATCTTACATACGTGGTTAATTAATCCATAGAGGTGTCTTCGCTGTGAGGGTAGCGCTGACATTTGGATATAATTAGCTTATTTTAAAATTCCATAAAATAAGTTATTTTGTATTCGTTTTTCATTCAACCATATAGTTCCCCTATCCGTTATCCCATAAGAGAACCAGTTATCGGGTCTCTAACTACGTAGAGCAGAAGCGCTTTCTTTAGCTTATGCTTAGGGTAGTAAATGTACATTGGCTTCCAATCTAAATATCCCTGTACTAGACCTAACGGGTCCAGATATCACTAGGGCACTAACTAGGGCATATGATGATTAGCAAGAGTCTAAGGAGATGTGCAGGTGCTATGTTATAGCAGACTTGCGGACAACTCTTTAGAAGCGAGTCAGAGATATGCCGGGTCTTCTCTAATAAAGTTTTACTTGCATAAGATATCTGTTAGGCGAAGTCAGTAGACTCATCGCTTATCCACCAAGATACTTGTCGGTACCAAGATGTCAGAGGGAATGCTTGTTCGGGAACACATCCTTGAGTTCCAGATCGAACTAGATTCCAAAGACATAGTACTAGATGACGAGGTGGTGGAAGACGTCTATCTTGCATCCTTGTCTGGAACCTTCGAAGGCGTTATCAGAGACTTTAGCTTTAACAAGTTAGAGATGATAAACGCAGAACTTCTAAGGAGATTTCCAAGAGACAAAGGATGAGATCAAGATTAAAGGCAATGCCTTTAGTGCTTAACCTAGGTCTTCTTTAGAAGAATCTAAGGGAATAACTTATAAGAGATCGAAAACTATTCTAGTGCAGAAACTGGTGTGGAATCCTAAGTCTGGTAACGCCAAGGACGGAAGTATTTCTGCTGTGGCGAGCATAGGGGGTATTTGAAGATTGAGTTTGGCCTCAGGATGTTAGGAGTTGAGTCGCTATCTAGTAGCAGTTCTTATGCTTCTTGGAATATAGATTTCGGGTCTACAGAGATTCAAGGAAAGTAGAAGGCTACTTTATAGTGAAGGAATCCTAACATAGGTACTGATGCCATAAGCCGCTGTGGAAGCTGTTAGATATGATTGTCTTAGTTTTTCCGAAACACGGATTTTGATCTTTAGAGATGTAGTTTTGTTTCCTCTTTGGTAAATGAAGTTTTTAGTTTTAGACAGCACCGTTGGTGTGTATCTTAAACTGAATAGATAGCTTCATTACTAGAGGAATAGATCAGAATAATCTCTTTATATTTAATCCTAATTCGGAAATAGATTTCATGACAGCTGTAGCGTCTAATTGAAATTCATCTAAATCCTTCGGAGAAGCTATCCCATTTGTGACCCCTCTGATTTAGATATTCTGCCTTAGATAAATTCAAAGGTAAAAGAAGGCTGAGTTTCTGTTCACAGATTCATCGGAGATCCTTCTAACCTATGAGTGTTATCTGGAAGGCAGAATAACTAAAAGGGCCACTAAGGTATTGGTGTTAGTTATTTTGACTTCTATGTTTCTAAGAGCGTCCAAACGATAAGAGTCTCTTCGATTTAATCGAGGGAATGAGAACCTATCGGATGGGTTCCATAGGATCCTGAAGGAGCATGGGATTATCTCCCAGTTAAATGCTCCTAGGATGAAACGTCAGAATGAAGTCTCCGAGAGAAGGAATCGGACCCTGTTTGACATGGTCCGTAGTATGATGAATATTGCCAAATGTACTACCCACCTTTGGTGGGGTTGTACCTTAAAACAGTAGCTTATATCTGAAACTCTCTCTGATCTAGATCAGTGCCTCAGACCTATAGAGAGCTATGGTCTAAGCGAAAGCTGACACTATAGAGTCTCGAGATATAGGGTTGTCCTGCACTTGTGCAAAAGGACAAGAGGGATGAGATAGAGATGTAGTTCCAGATATATCTGTTTGTAGGTTACCCTTAGGAGGCATAAGGTGGACTGTTCTATGATCTTGAGGTTTGGAAGGTAATCGTTTCTACGAATACCATCTACCTAGACCAGGATTATATTATAGACCATAAGTTTACCGGTAAGGTAGTTCTGGGTGAACTACTGGGTACTGGTAAAGAGTGCGCATCTGAAAACGTAGTGGGAGTAGATGATACAAGAAACTAGTATACCAGACACTGTAGAAATAATTCACTTTTGTACCACCACCACTTTGTCGTTGTGGGACCATCAGAGCTCCTGAAAGATACTATGGAGAAACTTAGATAGTTAATCCAGAGTTTCAGGAGGATGATCCCTAGAGCTATGAAGAAGTAGTGGGAGCTTCCTTTGTACCACCACCACCTCATCGTTGTGGGACCATCAGAGCTCCTGAAAGATACTATGGAGAAACGTTGATAGTTAATCAAGAGTTTCAGGAGGATGACCCTAGAGCTACGAAGAAGTAGTGGGAGCTTCCGACAGCTCTGACTGACAAAAGACCATGAAGGCAAGCTTGCATCAATGTCCCTTGGAATAGTCTTGACACTTATAGCACTATCACCCTTCAGGGTGTAGGAGGTGTATAAGAAGAGCACCTGGTTAAGACTTACGTAGCTAGATTAGTTACCAAAGGAGAAGGGATTGACTATGTCAAAACCATCTCACTGGTAGCTATGCCTAAGTCTATAACGGATCCTCTTAATCCATCACAACCCATTATAGTTGGGAGATCTGGTTGATGGATGTCAAGACAGTTATTCCCTAACGGGAATTTGAAAAGGACATATGGATGATGTAGCCTCAGGCTTTGTGTCAGTAGGTTAGGAAGATATGGAATGCAAGTTGCAACGGTCTATTTATGGACTGATGCAAGCATCCAGGTTGGAATATCTATTTTGATCAAAGGAATCCGCTAACACGGATTTGATCAGAATGAGAATAAACCAAGTTGGTACAAGAAAAGTGAAATAGCTACATGGGTGTACTTAGTATTTTACGTTAATAATATTCTACTGATTGAAAATGATGTAAGAATATTGTTTACGGTAAAGGTTTGTAGTCATCACAATTCGATGTGAAAGACCCTAGTGAGGTGAGTTATGCTCTGGGAATCAAGGTAACTCGAGATAACCAGAGCAAGGTTCTCTTGCTGTCACAGGCTACGCATGAAGATAAGATTCTAGCCAGATTCGTTTTACGAGGCTAGATATCTATTGCGCAGCAGGATACATGGGTCGGTTTCAGTCGAATCCGGGTCCAAATCTCTGGACTAAAGTGAAGGGTATACTCAGAAATCCTCATTAAGTAAGGATTGTGAGTTAGCTTGCACTTCACAGGTCCTGATATCGATTGGATGCACAGGGTCTGACTTTGGTGTCAGATGTGCATTCCAGAGAATCAATTTCAGGAATTGTTTTTTATTTTGGGATTAGAAGCGGTTGTTGGTAGAGTGTGAAGCAACAGTGCATCACAGACTCTACCGCAGTGGCTTAGCACGTTGTTGCGTACGAGATAGTATATCAGGTGGTAAGGCTTAGGAAGTTCTTAGAGAACTTGGGACGCATACCAGAAGCTCAGTTATCTGTTGTTGCAATAGAAGAGCGGTAAGCAAAGTCCAAGGAGACTAGGCACCGCCGTGAGGGGAAACCCATCAAGTACAAACTCCACTTGATCTGACAGTTATAGGAGGAAATGTAAGTAGCGGTACTGAGGTGGAATCTACAGACAATGTTGCCAATTCCTTTAGGGAATTCCTGCAAAGGCTTTTGGGCAGCATGTAGAAGCTACAGAGCTCAACACCGTTATTCCTCGTTAGACCTAGTGGGAGATTGTTAGAATTGGTGAGGTCTATAGCTCGTAAAAACCTATAGTTTAGCTACGTATGGTTGATAGTATAGGAATGCATATTGGTACGTACCTTAGTACGTGTTCTGATTACAGAACAGAGAGCTATGGCTACATGGTAATCCACTTGAGTAGGAGACTCAAGGGACTGGTCCCATGTAACCTAAATACGTTCGCAGCTCTGATTAGGGTTGGTCGCCCTATCAGGATAAGCTGTTGGGATGACAGAGCATGGGTGTCTCCACCACGGTCATTACCAGGCACAGTATCTGTGGCCGAACGGAACCAACACGGTGCACAGATCGGTGAGCAGACACCGGTGCACTAAACCGTGTTTCTGCTTAGGGTAAAACGGTCCTTAACCCTGAGGAACCATGTCTGGTGGACTAACCAGTTGTGTGGTGCTTTGGCGCACCAATGTGTGAGGATCCGGATGCAGTGATCCAAAACCACGGTGTACTGGGTTACCCAGCTGGCATTGCATCAGCATGTCACTCCTGTAGGCTATCCACACCCCTAACGGGAGGTGCGTTCCTTGGTCTGACCTACGTCGTATTAAACCCTGGCCAGGTGGTCATCAGTTGGACTGGTGACGGATCCGGTTGCTCGGAAGAGTAATCGGAGATACGATGTATGTGGTCAACCTGGAAGGAACCGAGTCATATGAGCACTCGAGTCTGACGGTATTCTCCAAAGCTCGAGTTACATCATGGCACCAGTGGAGGGACAGCGGGTTTACCATACTAAGCGGAGAGCAGGGGTATGAGGGAGAACATATTAAGTCCGGGGGAATTGGAGTGCAGCCTGCGTCGCACTCTGGGTGGCTACGCAGGTTAACTCGGACTCAGAGGAACGATGGTACACTCGGGTAGTATGTCGATCGAGTCTGAGTTGGAAGCCATGAACCCTGGTCCCTGAAGGTTCCACCTTATCGACATTATGTATGGTTCTTATACCATCTCATCGAAATACAAAACGTAGTTAAAGGAAGCGAGAAGTCCAAGCATACGCTCCGTGAGTGCTTCGCACTAGTGCACGGTAGATGCGTAGCTACGTGTGTACACTAAGGGGAAATCCTAGGTTAGTGCAGAGACGCATGTAGCAATTTCTTGTCATAAGTGGACTTTGCCACATGGGTGCGATGCATCGGGACATGTTGCGAGTTGACTAGTTGACTTCACTAGGGGCACCCTACAGGAACCTCAGAGAATAGTGAAATCACTGGTGCACTTCACTTATGTGTGCCTTGCAAAGTCTCGTACACGAGGAACGACCAACTATTGATATAAGGGAGTTTTGGTCATACCATGCGTCACTATGCACTAAGGGGGCCGGCCCTAAGTGTTGAGAGACTGGTCAAGGCCGGCCCTATTAGTTTCAGGAGGTTGTTGCCTCCGATGAAAGGGTCGGGCATGAGGCGCAGAAAACGGGCTGGTTTTGACCGTTTTCGAAAACAAGGAAAAGATAGAGATAAAAGAAGAGATATATAGGGAGAGGTTTGAATCAGTCAATCCTATCCGCTAGGCTTATCCGTAAGGATAAGGCCGGCCCTATATAAGGCATAGGGATAGAGGGGGGGACGAAATTAATGAGTCATGCAAGCCCTAGGGCCGGCCCAAGCCATGGGGGAAACCCTAGCCACCCCCTCTCCTCTCTTCGCATCTCCTCTCCCGTCTCTCTCTCTCTCGCTTGCGCCATTGGATGGCGACTCATCTTCCTCGCATGATGTTTCGTATAAGGAGAAGGCTCGTCGTATGGAGGCACTCAGAGATCCATCGACGAGGTGCCGTGCATCGTGTGAGATCGGGTGAACTAGAAGGCGTCTCCCGCAACCTTATGCTGTCCAGAATCTGCACAGAAAATCAGCGTTGTTTCTGTGATTCCGGGAGCTACAGAAGTCCAAACGACGTGACACTTGTTGCAAAAGTTGCGTCTCGAAGTTAGATACCTGCAGTCCAAATTTCAGCCCAATCGGAGTTCTGAGCAGAAAGTTATGGCCGTCACACCGAAGCTATATCGAGCAGATCCGTAGCCCGTCTCCATCGACAAAGAAGAAATTTGTCGCGGTGAAAGATTCCGCACGCAGGTATGATCTCTAACAAGTAGATCTAACATAATTAGAACATGCATACATGCTAGATTGTTCTTTTGCGTTAGATCGTCGTTAGGGGTTCGCGTAGTTGCCATGCTAGATTCATACACGCATATGTAGATCGTTTCGATGAAAATTTTGATATGTAACGCACACCGCTCACGGTCCTCGGACCTTCACTTTGCTTCCGCTGCGGGCCTCTACCATGGATTTATTTCCAACAATAACTACTTGCGCTTCTGTACTAGTCTCGGGCTTACCCCTTAGTACTCACATATAGTTACGCATCTACCGTGCTCTAGTGCTAAGCACACATGGAGCGTAGACTTCTTTCTTCCTCTTACTGCTCATGGTGTTCCAAGGAGATGGTTCAAGAACCGTACATAATGTTAATAAGGTGGAACCATCAGGGACCGGGGTTCATGGCTTCCAACTCAAGCTCGATCGATACACTACCCGAGTGTACCATCGATCCTCTAAGCTCGAGTTAACCTGTGTGGCCACCCAGAGTGCGACGCAGGTTGCATTCCAATTCACCCGAATTTACTATGTTTTCCATTATACCTCTACTCTTTGCTTAGTAGTGGTAAACCCGTTGTCCCTCCACTTGATGCCATGATTCACTTCGAGTGGTGTAGACTACCGTCAGACTCGAATGATCATATGACTTGGTTCCTTCCAGGTTGACCTATACATCATACTTCTGATTACCCCATCGAGTAATCGAACCCGGTCAACAGTCAAACTGATGACCATGAGGCCTGGGTTTGATACAGTGTAAGTTACACCAAGAAACGCACCTCCCTTCAGGGGTATGGATGGCCTACAGGAGTGACACGCTAATGCAATGCCAGCTGGGTAACCCAGTACACCGTGGTTTTGGATCACTGCATACGGATCCTCACACATTGGTGCGCCAAAGTACTATGCAACTGGTTAGTCCATCAGACATGGTTCCTCAGGGTTTAGGACCATTTTACCCTAAGTAGAAACATAACTTAGTGTATCAGTGTCTGTTCACTGATCTGTACACTGTGTTAGTTCTGTTCAGCCACAAACATTGTGCCCGGTGATGACCATGGTGAAGACTTTCCATGAACTGTCATCCCCAATAGCTTATCATGATGAGGCGACCAACCTGATGATAGCTGCGAACTGATTTAGATTATATGGGACCAATCCACTCAGTCTTCAACTCAGTGGACTACCATATAACCATGGCTCTCTGTTCTTAAAAGAACATATAACTATGTTACGTACCTATATGCATCTCATATAATAACTATCAATCTTTATTTATTAGATCAACATATAAAGTTTACAGGCTTAGAACACATCAATCCTAATAATCTCCCACTTGGTCTAGCTAAGCAAAACGGTTTTGACTCCCATCGCGTCCATATATCGCTCGAATGTCTTGATAGGTATTGCCTTGGTGAAAGGATCAGCAATATTATCTGTAGATGCAATCTGTGTCACCGCTACTCACCCTTGCTTTTGAAACTGCCGAATCAAGTGGAATTTGCGCTCGATGTGCTTCCCCTTCTGGTGATGTCTTGGCTTATTTGCTTGTGCTACCGCCCCACTATTGTCGCAGTAAAGCACAATAGGTAACTGGGCCTCTGGTATACACCCCAAATCCGTAAGGAATTTATTGAGCCATACCGCCTCTTTGGCTGCCTAGCACACTGCAACGTACTCAGCCTCTGTGGTAGAGTCTGTGATGCACTTCTGCTTCACACTCTTCCAACTAACCACTGGTTATCCTAACTTAAACACAAATCCTGATCTTGATTTTCTAGATTCCAAATTTGATATAAAGTCAGAATCTATATATCCAATCGGCGTCAGTTCCTGTGCAGTGTAAACCAACTCATAGTCACTTGTTTTATGAAGATACTTGAGTATACACTTAACAGCTGTCTAGTGATCTGGACTAGGATTCGACTGAAACCGACCCATCATGCCTACTGCAAAATAGATATATGGCCTTGTACAATACATAACATATATTAGACTACCTACTGTCGAAGCATAATATATCTTCTACATAACTGCTCTCTCCTCAGGTTTCTTAGGACATTGATCCTTAGACAGTTTTACGCCATATTTAAATGGCACAAAACCCTTTTTGGCGTTTTGCATGTCAAACCTAGCCATAACCTTATCTATATATGCGGCCTGTGACAACGAGAGAATCCTTTTCTGGCGATCTCGTGTTATCTTGATCCTCAAAATATAACTCGCTTCACCTAGGTCTTTCATATCAAACTGTGTTGACAACCAGACCTTTACCGTTGACAATGTTCCAATATTATTCCCAATGAGCAGAATATCGTCTACGTAAAGTATTAAATATACCACTATAGTCTTATCACTCCTTTTGTATACACATGGTTCATCCTTGTTTTAAGTAAATCCATATGACTGAATTGCCTGATCAAAACGAATGCTCCAACTTCTAGATGCTTATTTTAGTCCATAAATGGACTTCTGTAACTTGCAAACTAGATGCTCCTGACCCTCTGACACAAAACCTATTGGCTGCATCATATATATATCTTCTTCCAAATCCCCATTGAGGAATGCTGTCTTGACATCCATTTGCCATATCTCTCAGTTGTAATTTTGCTGCAATGGATAGGAGGATCCGAATAGACTTTATCATAGCTACCGGCGAGAAGGTTTCGTCAAATTCGTTTCCTTCTCTCTAGGTATAACCCTTGGCAACTAATCTAGCTTTATAAGTCTCAATGGAACCATCGGATTCTTTCTTCTTTTTATACACCCACTTATACCCAATAGGATTAATATTGGATGATGGTGTAATAAGAGTCCAGACAGTGTTATAGGGCATTAATGCAATTTCTGCCTCCATGGCCTTTTGCTAGTTAGAGCCGTCAGAAGCTCCCACTGCCTCATCATAGCTCAGTGGATCATCCTCCTGACCCTCTGGATCAACCAATAAGGTTTCTCCATAGTATCTATCAGGAGCTCTGATGATTCTCCCACTGTGATGAGGTGGTGGTGGTGTTACAGGATGATTAGATTCTACAGTATCTGGTATATTAGTGTCTGTAATGTCAACTCCCACTATTCTTTCAGATGCTCTCTCTGTACTAGTACCCAGCAGTTCATCTAGAACCATCTTACTAGCAGTCTTGTGGTCTATAATATAATACTGCTCTAAGAAAAAGACATTCGTAGAAATGATTATCTTCTTTTCCTCAGGATCATAAAATAGTCCTTCTTTAGTCTCCTTGGAATACCCTATAAATAGACATACTCTGGATTTAGATTCCATCTTTTCCCTTTTATCCCTTTGCATATGTGCAGGGCATCCCTATATTCTGAAATGTTGTAGCATAGGCTTTCGCTTTGACCACAGTTCTTTAGGGGTCTGAGGCACTGACTTAGATGAAACGTGGTTCAGAATATAAACTACTGTTTGTAGGGCATATCCCGAAAAGGTCATTGGTAAACTGGCGTAACTCATCATGCTGTGAACCATGTCAAACAAGGTTCGATTCCTTCTCTTGGAAACTCCATTATGTTATGGGGTACCTGGAGCAGTTAACTAGGATGTTATCCCATGCTCCACCAAATATCCGAGGAACTCGTCAGATAGGTACTCACCTCCTCGATCAGATCGAAGGGTTTTTATACGTACACTTGCATGTCTGCTTTTCTACTTCAGCCCTGAACTCTTTGAACATGTCAAAGGATTCCGACTTCCGATGCATCAGGTAAATATAACCATATCTTGAGTAATCATCAGTAAAAGTGATAAAGTACTTATGGCCTCCTATCGCCTTGATGCTTATGGGTCCACATATATTTAAATGGATTAACTCTAATATCTCAGTAGCTCTTACTCCCTTGCCTTTAAAGGCCCTCTTGGTCATCTTGCCTTCAAAGCAGGATTCACAGGTGGGAAGGATCTCCGTAGGATCTGTTTCTAGAAGCCCGACCTTCACCATCCTATGGATCTTATCTCAGCCAATATGGCCAAGTTGTAAGTGCCATAATTGGGTTACATTCTCTAAAGGTTTCTTACGCTTAAATGAATTAATATTAAATGCTGAAGTTACTATGTTATCTTTTTCAAATTTAGGACTTACAATATAGAGATTATTTTGAACCATTCCACTTGTTATAAACGTTCCATTCAGCTTAAACGATACACCAGAAGCATCAAAATAAATTGAATAACCTTCATTAACTAAAGAAGAAACAGAAATCAAATTACGTCTCAAGGACTGTACATAAAAAACATCTCTAAGAGTCAAAGTCTTATTATTCGAAAAACTAAGAGTAACATCTCCAATAGCTTCAGCAGCAGCCACGGCATCAGTTCCTATGCTTAAGGTCACCTCTCTATCAAGCAATCTTCTGCTTTCCCGAAACCCTTGAAGCGAGTTACAGGCATGGTTAGTGGATCCTGAATCCACAATCCAACTAACAAAAGAACTATTACTCGAAAGAAATGATTCAACAACTAGGAGTTGTAGATTACCTTCACCAGCATTCTGAGGCTTCTTATAGTCCTTCTTCCAATGACCCTTCTGGCCACACCGGAAACACTTCGTGCTCAGTTTTTTTGATTCACCGGATCTAAAGGCCCCAGCAGAGTCTTGCACAGGCGCTGACTTAGGTTTCTTCTTTTGTTTCTTGCCCTGAGGTTTATCGGACTACTTGAAAGATCTGTGTTGCACGTGAAGTGCTTCGTCCTTCTACTTGTAGCTATCCTCAGCTGCCTAGAGAGCTCCTAGAAGCTTTGTATTTATCATAGCCAACTTGTTCAAATTAAAGTTGGTGACAAAGCCTTCAAAGGCTCCAGACAGTGACGAGAGGAAGATGTCTGTCATCACCTTGCCTTCTAGCACAATATCCATGGTTGCTAATTCGTTCTGGAACCCAAACATTTTCATCATGTGTTCCTGAACTAGCGTCCCATCAGATATCTTAGTGCCGATGAGTTTCTTTATGGTAAGGTATCACGTAACGCGATTGTGACCCTCAAACATTTCCTTCAAGTACAATATCATATCAGAAGCGTCGGACATCTCCTCAACTTGCTTCTGCAGAGTTGTTTGCAAGGATGCTATTATATAGCATTTACATATTTTATTAGATTCCTTTCAGTCAGTGAATGCCTTTAACTGTGCCTCTGTGGCATCAGGTCCTAGCAAATCTGGCTCAGGGTCATTTAGGGCTGTCATATGTTTACCAATCCCTAAGACCAGGTACAAGTTGCGCTTCCAGTCCTCATAGTTGGGACCGGTAAGTTTGTGGTCATTAAGGATAGCGGACAGGGGGTCTAACTTGGTCATCTGAAAATAAAAGATTGAATAATAAGAATGCATGAAAACTTATTTTATGGATTTTTAAAACAAGCTAATATATCCATATGTCAACGCTACCCTCAAGCAAAGCTATCTTAATAAATTAATTAACCAAGTATGTAAGATCTCATAATCGACTATACCTGCCCTAGGGGGCATCATACAGTGTCAATCCACTTACACGGGCCTTTTCTTGACCCTATCTAAATATGCAAACTAAGGGCTTTGATAGACTATGGTTATCTTTTGGCCAGTATCACGTGATCCCCATTGTCTGAGCAACGAATGCCTCACGTCTACTTCGGATGCTTAGCCACGAGCCTAAGCACTTACGACACGGGAGTTCATGCGGCTCCCATTAGGATGGAAAAAAGACCCTTCTTTCTTGGCCTCGTAATCGCCATATCTATAGGGATGTCATTAAGTTATTTAATATGGAACCACACAGTTTCCACCCTAGGGGGTGTGAAGTTATGCATTCCTACCCAAACACAAAACAACTGGCCATGGAGGCCAGAGGATCTCTAAAAGTCCTTTCTTGCATCCCTTATTTAATTTGAGGGTTATTTTACGAGTATAATTTTATGCCAATACAAAGGTAACGACCTCCTATATACTAGACCCTGGTTACACCGTGCTCCCATTAGTGCTTTAAGCCTTTCGCCTAGCATTAATCGTTCTTGGAATATCATAGTCCCTGCCTCGAGTGGATTTCTCCATTCAAGGGTCATATTACATATTCCAAGAACATCGATGCTCTGCAAACTTAGCCATCATGCTAATGCCCTGGAGCTTAGCCTAAAGTCAGACACACTGGAAAAGACTCCCACTAGTCATGGCGCCTCTCTTATAAATTTGATAATTGATGTTCAATGGATCTCCATCTCATCTTAGGTTTTGATACTGGCCAAATAGGCACACCTGACTAGTCAGGTGTTGACCTAATAGTAGCATAACCATATGTGATGGGATCCCACTAATATCAAAAGTCAACTAAATAATAGGTGTCATCTAGCAGGATCTTATCCTCATACAGTCACTTGGACCGGAGGGGAAAGACATCCCTCGGAAAACTGATAATAATATTATCTCATCGGGGTTCAATATGAAACATAAAGAACAAATAAAGAAAGCAACCATTAAACTGAATTAAGTTCAGGGTCCGACCCCTGAACCTAATTAGCACAGCATAGGGCTCTAGCTTTCTTCACAAGGTCCCTCGGTCCAGCTCCTCTGTTAAGCTTGCGAACACTTTGTCGGATCGTCTTCGTCCTCTAGGGTTCTGCTTACGCTCCCGATGGTGGATTTCTTTGGCACATGTTTCTTCTCGATCTGTAACCGAAAAACTTCTAGTACGCTTCGAGCAAGTGCTCGCTCATATACAATTTCCTAGAAAGAAAAGAAAACAAGCATAGGAAAAAGGACATGGGAACCGAGGATGGTCAACCCCTATTACTCGCCCAATCTACGGCTCTAAAACATATCCACACACATAGAAAGAAAATCCAGACAATGGCTAACTCGGGGTCTGGCCCCCGGTAGCAAGCACAAATATAGATCTAGATTTTATGGCGGCACCCTGCAAGAATGATTCATAGAACAAGCACAATATATACATATGCATGATCTAAGCTTAAAAACCCCGATGATATCATGCATTCATCATGTGCACACATGATGGTTTTATGAAAACTCATAAAACACACACCACTAATGCAGCTCTGATACCAATTATTAGGAATAATCTCGTGGTAGAGGCTCACAACAGAAATGATTTGGTGATCGAAAGACCGTTCATGGTGCATGTTACACGATTTAAACTTTCATTGAAACTAATCTATATATGTGTGCATGTGTATGCACGTGAATCGAATACCCTAACGACAATCTAGTATAATGATTATCTAGCATGCATGCAAATCATAAAGCTCGCTAAATCTATGTGTTAGATTATTCATACCTTCATACGGATCTTTTAACCTTGGAGAATTATCTTCTTTGTCAATGGAGACGAAAGATCGTTCACGAAGAAGCCGACGGTATGAATGGAGACTCTGCCTTTTTGTTCACTTGATCTCACACGATGCCTGGTACGTCGCTCTCGGATCTCTGAGTGCCTCCAAAGAACGACCCTTCTCCTTCTACGAAACTCCATGCGAGGAAGACGACGTTGTAAGTGGGGAAGTAAAGAGATGAGGGAGAGATCTAGAGAGAAGAAAGGAGGGGGAGTTTGGTTTTTCCAACTCATATGGCCGGCCCCATAAAGCTCCCTATATAGGGCCTGCCTACCCCCTTGGATAATGATCCAAGGGGATAAGAACATCCCCCAAAAATCTCTCCAAAATCACCCTTTTATCTCTTCTTCTATTTATCCGTTTTCCCCACTTTTAGGGCTTGTTTTGACCAATTCAAAACCCTATCTCTATCCCTATGGCTAGCCCTATTAATGGGGGATTCTCATCCCCACAATATCGAGCCGGCCCTAGCATGGTCTCTCACTGCTAGGGTCGGCCATAATTGAGGTCTGCCAGAGTCAGTTTTTACCAAAGCGCCTTGACGCCTCAATTTTACCATTTTTAGTGTGCGAGACCTAACGGCCAATCCTTAAGTGATCTTTACTAGTTATCTCACTATTAACTGAGGCCACCAGAGGGTGCCTCTAGTAAAGTCAACCAGTCAACTCGCAACATACTCTAGTGCATCGCACCTATGTAACGAAGTTTACTTATGGCTAGGGATAACCACCTGCGCTTCTATACTAGTCTCGGGCTTACCTCTTAGTACTCGCATGTAGTTACGCATCTACCGTGCTCTAGTGCTAAGTACACACGGAGCATAGATTTCTTTCTTCCTCTTACTGCTCATGGTGTTCTAAGGAGATGGTTCAAGAATCGTACATAATGTTGATAAGGTGGAACCATCAGGGACCGGGGTTCATGGCTTCCAACTGAAGCTCGATCGACACACTACTCGAGTGTACCATCGATCCTCTAAGCTCGAGTTAACCTGCGTGGCCACCTAGAGTGCGATGCAAGCTGCACTCTAATTCACCCGGACTTACTATGTTTTCCATCATACCCCTGCTCTTCGCTTAGTAGTGAAAAACCCGCCATCCCTCCACTTGATGCCATGATTCACTTCGAGCGGTGGAGACTACCATAAGAGTCGAATGATCATATGACTTGGTTCCTTCCAGGTTGACCTATACATCGTACCTCTGATTACCCCATCGAGTAATCGAACCCGGTCAATATTCAAACTGATGACCATTAGGCCTGGGTTTGGTACATTGTAAGTCACACCAAGGAACATACCTCCCTTCAAGGGTGTGGATGGCCTGCAGGAGTGACACGCTAATGCAACGCTAGCCGAGTAACCCAGTACACCGTGGTTTTGGATCACTGTATATGGATCCTTACACATTGGTACGCCAAAGCACCACGCAACTGGTTAGTCCATCAGACGTGGTTCCTTAGGGTTTAGGACCGTTTTACCCTAAGCAGAAACATGGCTTAGTATACCAGTGTCTGCTCACTGATCTGTACACCGTGTTAGTTTCGTTCAGCCACAGACACTGTGCCTGGTGATGACCATAGTGAAGACTTTCCATGAACTGTCATCCCCAATAGCTTATCAGATGAGGCGACCAACCTGATCATAGCTACGAACTGATTTAGATTATATAGGACCAATCCCCTCAGTCTTCAACTCAGTGGACTACCATATAATCCTGGCTCTCTGTTTTTAAAAGAACACGTAACTATGTTACGTACCTATATGCATGTCATATAATAACTATCAATATTTATTTATTAGATCAAAATATAAAGTTTTACAAGCTTAGAGCACATCAATCCTGACAGAGACTTCACCACATCCTCTACCTGTCAATAGCTTATTCTCGATGAAGCGACTGACATCACCAAAGCTGTGAACTAGTTCTAGGTTTACGCAGAACCGATCTACTAGGTCTCCCAAGCATGAATCCACCATGTGCCTTAGTGGCCTACTATGCTCCCTAGGGTCCTTTATTATATATAAATTAATATACACCAAGGTAGTATTCTAATTAAAGCAATAACTAAAGTCATCTTTACTAATGTTAATACAGAAAAACCACACTCAGGATATACGAGATACAATACCATGCAGTGCATGAGACCAGATATATGCTATACAGTAGGTATAATGGGCAGGTATCAGTCAAATCTGGATCCATGGCACTGGACTGCTATGAAAAGTATAATCAAGTATCTCCGTAAGATGAAAGATTATGAATTAGTTTACTCTTCACAGGAGCTGACGCCAATTGGATATACAGATTCTGACTTCGCAGCAGATCCGGAATCTAGGAGATTAACGTCGGAGTTTGTGTTTTTATTAGGAGAAGGAGCTGTCAGTTGGAGGAGCGTGAAGTAGGGATGCATCACGGATTCGATGACAGAAGCTGAGTACGTTTCGACATACGAAGCAGCTAAGAAGGCGGTGTGGCTCAAGAAGTTTCTCACGGACTTAGGATATGTATCGGGAGCTCAAGATCCTATTGTCCTTTACTGCGATAATAGTAAAGCAATAGTACAGTCCAAGGAGCCAAGATATTACCAGAAGAGTAAGCATATTGAGCGAAAATACTATATTATCCAGGACTTGCAGAAGCGAGGGGAGGTTGTAGTGACTCAAGTGGAGTCGACAGATAACATGGCGGACTCTTTCACAAAGGCGTTACCGATCAAGGCTTTTGAGAAGCACGTGGATTCCATGGAAATTAAGACTGTTATTTCCTGCTAGACCAAGTGGGAGATTGTTATAGCTCGTGTGCCCTGAGCATGGATTTTCTATATTAACATTAATAAGATGACTTTGGTTATTGCTTTAATTAGAATACTACTTTGGTGTATGTTAATTCAGATATATAATAAAGGACCCTAGGGAACACAGTAAGCTACTGAGGCGCATGGTGGATCCATACTTGGGAGATCTAGTGGACTGATTCTGTGTAAACCTAGAACTAGTTCACAGCTTTGGTGATGTCGGTCGCTTCACTGAGAATAAGTTGTTGGTAGGTAGAGGATATGGTGAAGTCTCTACCACGGAAACGTGGGATTCCTATTTACCTGACTAAGCATGATGATCATGTTGAACAGGAACCAAGACTGTGCATAGTTCAGTGATTCAACACTGGTGCATAAATCGTCTTACTACTATAGATAATCTAACTTTAACTCTGAGAGACCATGTACACTGAGCCAACTAGTTGCGTGGTGCTTTGATGTGCCAACGTGTGTGGACCTACCTTAGTCCAATACGACGGTACGTTAGGTCACCCAGCTGGCGCTAAAGTGGCATGCAATCCCTACAGGTTATCCGATGTTCAGTGTTGGATGGGTACGTTTTGATGAGTCAATATGTCTATATAATTAACCCAGGCCTGGTGGTTGTCAGTATAACTGACGACGTTCCAAATACTAGGCATAGCACCGAAAGGTGTGTGGTGTTATAGATAACGAGTCATCAAATCCTAGTCAGATGATCAATTTGGATCTGACGGTACTCCCCACTGCCCGAGTTGAATCATAGCACCAGTAATAGGAGGGACTAAGGATTATCAGAGTATAGTAGAGAACAGGGTTACAAAGGAGTAGCATTAGTTTAGAATCAATAGAGTTCACTTGCGTCGCACTCTGGATGGCTATACGGGTTAATCGGATTATGGCTGATTAACGAAAATTTTGGTGTGTCACCGGAACAGTTAATCAGGGATCCGGTTCGAGCTAGAGATCCTGGACCCTGAAGGTTCCACCTTGTCATTGCGTATAGAAATTGTTTCTCGACTTGCTTGGACACATTGGATGCAAAATAGTACGGTGGAGTGCAAGCCCGAAGCTTAAAAACCTAATTCACATATGTTAAGGGCCAATAGGGTATTTTGGTAAATACTGAAATATAGCTCAGAACATATTGAATATAGATCTTAAAATAAGCAAAATAATTCCAAGAGCTCATAGGCACTGACAGAACTCGATTCCGAGTAGCACACCTCACTCTATCTCTCTTACAGTGTTCCCCTTCTCGTGAGGGTGTTTTCGTCTAGGCTTCACAAGAGATAAGGAAAAACCCTAAAAACTACCCCCCTTATCCCTATCTCTAGGGGCTGGCCCTAGCTTGTGTATAGCACTAGGGGCTGGCCCTATAAGGGGATTAGAGAGAGAGAGGGACGACCCTAAGGCTTCCCCTCTCCAAAAACCTGACCCCCCTCTCCACTCTTCCTTTGTGTGATTTCGACCAAGAAAGAAAGAGGAAGAAGAGAGAAAGAAAAGGAGGAAGAAAAGAGAAAGAGAAGGAGGAGATCTCATGGCTCGCCATCGTCTTCGCAACGATTTCCTCCGTCGACTCGTAGTCCTTGCACTCAGAAATAGGACTTCAAAGATTCCTCCATTCGTAAAAGACAAGGTTCCATCTGACAGCTTCCCTTGTGATTCATGTGCGGTTCATTATCGTTCCGTTCTCTTTGAATCATAGATCCACAAGGTATGATGGTTCTAAATACCTAACTAGATGCATGCATGTCTTCCGTAGATCGTAGTATCCTCTAGGGTGTCCGCACATATGCTAAGATTATAGATTTGCATGTAGATTGTTTTGTAGAATTAATTATAATGAAACATACACCATAAGATCTTCGGATCTATCTTTTGCTTCCACTGCGACTCTGATAATAAGATTTAATTGCAACATGGCTAACACATCATAACTGCACAGAAGATTGCTACCTCGTTCCGACAGAATTCTAGTTAGCCCTAAGCATTGTGCAGAGCACTCAAGTGCTGCAGATCTGTGGTCATCCCTAGGCAGGGGGTCGGTAGGCACAACAGTTAACTCCAGACAACAGGTCAGTAGGTAGGCTGCTAGTCAACACCCACCGAGAGGACAACATACACAATATTCAAAAAATAATTGATACCACCATCTCCAACTTGGGGTTAAGGATTAGATACAAACAAAACCGACATCCCCCTCGGTCGACCTCTCCACTTGGATCAGCTCAGTGGATCATTGCAAACATAAAGCTAAACAATAGATCGATATCCAAGCCTAAGAGTGACCGTCTTCAGCAATACCAACTCATAAAATTTGAGGCTACTCCTCTTCAGGTCTGCCCTTGGCAAGGGGTCGGCAGATTCCTCACAAAAAGCATGCCCAGTTTACTTATGGATCAGAAGCTATAGATCTAAAGCCAATCCAGCTCAAACTCATGGTTGATTTCATATCAAAGACTGAAGGCGTGGCGATCGAACGCCACGATGAGTTAGCAGCAAATGCCATCATTTGATATCTAGATTTCGCCAATGCGAGCCTCGTTCAGAACTCTCAAGTGCTACAGATCTCTGGTCAGCCCTTGGTAGGGGGTCGGCAGATTCTCCTCAATACTCGTCAAGCTGCCTCAACGTCGACAAAATAGTTTTGCACCATAGAGTCTCAGTCAGCAAGGTTTGCACCTGCCTAGCTGGGAGGGGGTAACTGTGGTTGCAAAATCTGGCTAACGCCCAACAGTGGGACCCGTAGCCCTACCTGGGGCCCACGAAGACAACAGTAGGACCCGCAACCCTGCCTGAGGCCCACGAATACGATAGTTGGAGCCGCAGTCCTGCTTGGGGCCGATGAAGATGATGGTGGGACCCGCAGCCTTATCTTGGGGCCCACGAAGATGACAGTGGGACCCGCAACCCTGCATAGGCCCGCACATACCATCCAAGGACTGGTAAATCCTCCCGGATAATTGTCTAAACTCCTAATATTCTAGGGAATATTCCTAAACCCTTATATATAGCCAACCTTGTAAATAATCCAAACCGGAATTCATTATTCCAGATTCTACTTTCTATTTTCCATAGCTCTCTGAGTCTTCTGGTATTCAGACTCTCAAGCCTCCTCCACCCTCTGTTTACTTATAACAAGCACTCCTCGATCTGTTGAGAGTAGCTTTACTTTTTCAGTGATAATAGCTTTTTTGACGCCCTCTTTGCTCCGCCACGTGGTGCACTTACCGCCA
The DNA here is from genome assembly GCA_947650365.1 of Chamaelirium japonicum. Lineage (NCBI taxonomy): Eukaryota > Viridiplantae > Streptophyta > Magnoliopsida > Liliales > Melanthiaceae > Chamaelirium > Chamaelirium japonicum. Next base: position 65,163,540 of record OX393560.1, read on the forward strand.
ACCACTTTGGAACTGCATGATGTGGGCATCGCCGCAACATTTCATTGAAACGCTCCCATATTTCATAAAACTGCTCTCCCTCTTGTTGAGTGAATGTAGTGATTAGCTTTTGGTACTCTGTCGTCTTTCCAATGGGGAAGAATTTAGTAAGGAACTGTTGTTGAAGTTGTGCTTAAGTGGTGATGGTATTCCTTTCTAATGTCTGTAGCCAGTGTTTGGCCTTATCCTTCAAAGAGAAGGGAAATAGATGAAGTCTGATTCCTTCTTCATCTAGTGTCTGAATGCGGAAGGTGGTGCATATTTTAAGGAATTCATCCAAATCGTTATATGGATTTTCATTGCTTAAGCCATGAAAGGTGGGTAACATAGCAATGCTATTTGGTCTAATTTCATAATTTCCTTCCCTTGTTTCAGGCATCAGATGCATAATTGGCTTGTGTAGGTAGTCAGTACGAAGTACGCCTTCAGGTTCTGTGGTTCTTCTGCCATTGTGTCTTGCCTTATTTGCTTGCTTTGTGTTCTTTGTTGGATGAAAGTGCGTTCAATCTCATGATTGAATTCAACGATATTTGGATTATGCAATCTTCTACCCAACATACACCAGTCTCAAATTTCTGCAAAACGTACCACAAAATCTTTACTTCAAATTTATAAGGACAAAATAAACTTATGACAGAATATAAGAAAATTTTATCCTAAAATGTTTAAAATAAGTTACTTAGCAACCGTCCCCAGCAACGGGGCCAAATTTTGATACGCTTAAACTATATGTTAGATTTTTGTGTATATCGATATTAGTGACAGATCAATTATAGTAGAAGGTTAATACCAGATCGTTCCCACAGTGACGTTTAAAGTAACAATCTTTCTAACTGGTTTATGATAGATCAAGGAGATGAATTTTGATTAAATTAACTAAATTTAAATTAAACTAAAGATGAGGAATAAACTTTTGGTTAAAGACTAGGGTCACAGAGTTGCCTCTAACGATGTGAAAATATTTTTCCCTCAAAGTGATATGCCATGTAATTTGAATGTAGAATGATATGAATCCAAATGATATATTTTATCATAACGTCCCTAATCCAAGGGTAACACTATTAATAAAATATACCTCTCTTATTTTATCACTAACATCCCTAATCCAAGGGTAATGTCATTAATAAATTCCATTTCATTCATCCCTAATCCAAGGGTAATGAATGATAATGGGATTGATAGCATTGAATCCATATTATCTTTACCAAATTATATGCAGAAGTAAAATTATAAGGATCCGGATGATATATTTTATCACTAACATCCCTAATCCAAGGATAGTGTCATTAATAAACTCTATTTCATTCATCCCTAATCCAAGGATAATGAATGATAATGAGATTGATAATATTGAATCGTTATTATTCTCTTCAAATTATAAATAGTTGCTAAATTTGATGACCTCTTCCAAATTCGGTATTATCGGGCTTTCTACCTCGATAATACCACAGAATGATAATCTATACCATCCTGAGTATAAATTGTCCGAAACTAAGTATGACTTCTCCAGTTGGATCGCAAGCCCTCTCGCTTGAGTATGACCTATCCGAGGTTATGGTACATAATTCTATTAAAACTATGTATGATAATTATATAGGAAGGCTTACCACACAACCTATATGATGGGTCTAACATTCTAATCATATCACTATCACGGATATAACGAGAATATTAGCAATTAACATTAAGTAGAAGAAAACTCAAATCATGCATTAATCGGGAAAGAATAGTGATTCTTGTCATTGAGAAAGTTAGAAAGATGCATCGCTAGGGTTCCCCTGGAACCCTAGATTGATTTAGAACACCATACTCTTATTGAAAACAATGATAAGTATGATAGATCACACCCACGATTGTCAGACCCAAGAAGTACCCAAGTTCTCTCCGACCCTTAAGCAATTGTGTCTTCTTCTTCCAAGAAGTTTAATTTGTTCTGGTTCCTTCGAATTTGGGGGCCTTTATAGTCCTGAGAAGAGTTGGTTCGAAGTCCTCCTTGCGTCCTCTCGATAGTACTGATTGGTTATAAAACCGCCCGAGTGGTTATGGTAACCGTGTGGGCGGTTTGACAGTTATCAGCTAGTTCTGATTGCGTGCTCTGTCTTATCGAACGGTTGTGGTATTTTGAAATCCGTCCAGGCGGAATTTGCAATATGCTCGAGCGGAATTACGCCCAGGCGCACTTTGCAATATGCCTGGGCGGAATATTGGTTATGTGGGTTCTGCATTCGGGTTCAGTACTCTTTGGTTCCAAATGAACTAATATTCCTCTTGTGTTTCTTTTCTTGCTTTATCTTCCGCTTTAAGCTTGTTTTTTATCCGTGTCTTCATTTCCCTGCATAACAAAGTTATGCATCAAAGTATATGTCGTCTATGATGAAATTGTGCAGATATGGTTAACTCTAATGCATTAAGATCGACACATTTTAGCATCGATCAAGAGGTGTCAAACATGGTTTCAAATTTCTACCGAAATTATGAAATTTTGACGAAATATTTCAGTTTTGGCCAGGACCGAAACGAAATAAGAGTCGAAACTAGAGGGGTTGGCCATTTCAGTAATTTCGGCTTGTACATTGGAAACTAGAATTATAAATTTTGGTCCATTTCGGTTAATTTTCGTTTCAAAACTAGAACTATAAATTTATCAATTTCGATTGAAATTGTGAAATTTTGGTATAGGCTTGGGCCGAAATCCGTCACGAAACTGAAATTTAAAACCTTGGCGTCAGGCTGGAGCAGGCAGCATCCACGTGTCGACTCCTAACTGGCGCAGGTCGACACCGACGTCGTAAAAGGAGCTTGGTCAAGGGTGTGGAGCACGTCGCATTCCTTTGCTATATGTCGTGCTCCGATTGTCGAGTCAACAACCTGTTATTGTCAGCCTTGCGAGCATGCCGTCCGATCTCTACTCCACCGTCTGACACTTGTACGACGCTAAGTGAAAACCACATTCTTGTGTGCCATTTCTTTGTTGTGGAATCCCTAATTGTTGCAGAGTTTGGGAGTCCGTCAGCAGGCTATCCTGGAAGGTCCTTGCGGAGTTGTCCATCACATTGGGCTATGTTATGAAGGCACGGATTATTGTCGAGCTCTCTTCAGGACGAGCTTAAGGGGAGTGTTGGATCACGGACACATGCAGTCCTATATCCACTTGTGGAGCACCAGAGCTAGTAGTGACTCCTCTATTGGTGGTGACTGGACTAGGGCCATTGGTGGAGGATAAAGTTCCACATGAGGTGGAATCTTCTCTAGTTTCACATGATCTGCAAGCTATCCACGGGCGGGCTCCTACTTCCTATTGACAGGAACTTCTGACGACGCTAGCATGACATCAACCAGGAGGGCTTGGAGCTGCTTTGGGCGATCTACCTATGTCACCCAGGTGGGCTAGGAGCTGTTTCGGACGAGTTACATATATGGTGACATCAGCATGACATCACCCGACGGGGCACGAAGCTGCTTTTGGCTAGCTGCTTGGCGACATCACTCAGACGGGCTCGAAGCTGTTTCGGGCGAGATACATGGTGATGCTAGCATGACGTCACCTAGGAGGGTTCGGAGCTACTTTGGGTGAGCTGCCTGCAGCACAACGTCACCTAGGCCTGATCCGAGCTACTTTAGGCGAGCTGTTTGCAGCAAGGCATCATCCAGGCCGGGTTGGAGCTACTTCTTGTGAGTTGATTGGTGACGTCAGTGTGACATCACCTAGGCGAGCTTGGAGCTGTTTTGGACTAGCTACCTGATGACGTCAACATAACATCACCTGGTGGGCTTGGAGTTGCTTCTAGCGAGCTGCCTGGTGATCGACGTCACCCAGGCAGACTCGAAGTACTAGATTCGGGCGATCTACTTGGTGATATTAGCTTGGGCTGTTTTGATGCCCTCCCTGCTCCGCCACATGGTGCACTTACCACCGGCCACACGGACAATGAGTGGGTTTGTGAGCACCATGCAACAATTAATATGGTCAGAATGGGTAGCCGAGAGGGATCTGAGTGTAAACCAATTGGTATGGGAATTAATTGAATCTGAGTGTAGAACAATGGATTGGACGATGATGGTTGAATGGCTGTTTTGGGTAGCAAGGAAGGCAAGGTGAAGCCCTCGCGTGTCCATAATGAAGTTTAGGAGGACCTGGGTGGAAGCACACACATTAGTTAGATTCCATATATACATGCATAGAGAAGCAACAGGTAGAGGCGTTGGGTGCAGCTAGGTTTTGATTTAGAAGGCGTACGAGATGGGCATAGTTTAGAGTTGTAGCAAACGATCGAATGCCTCGCGAGCCGATTCATGATCCAAATGCCATACAGATGAGGTTGCTTTTCTTGACTGCTCGATCTTCCCTGAATAAAAATTTGAGTACAGATGTGGTGATGGGGACGCCACCCATCGATCACCGGTACGCGACCCCCCTTGTGTTACATGCATATAGTTAGTTACATGGCGGGATTCCGGATGCCGACCTGCTCTTCTGGTAGAATGATCCCAGGCTCTCCACATCCCTCCGACGGCTCAAACGGTGCTGCTCTTCACTGGAGCCAAATTGGCTAGAGTTTGAGTACAGATGTGATGATGGGGACGCCACCCATCACCGGTGACTTTAGTGGGGTCCTGCTATGTGGCTAGACCTACTGGAGCTTTCTCACCAGGCGGTGGCCTTGACCAACTCATCAAGATTGATACAAATTGTCGAGCCGGAACTGTAGGGTCCAAGGAAATGAATGGGCGCAGGGTGACGAGTGTCTTTTGTTTCTACGGAGGACACGAGTGGATGGATGCTACGGGACAACCATGTCCTCTCGCTCACTCTGGTTTTTTTTTTAATGTGTGATGAGATGATCCGGCGAAGTCCGGACATTTCTCTCTGTTTTTTCCCCCAAACGTCCCGTCATCTCTGTCAGCTAGTTCCCGCCCCCTTTCTCTTGGGGTTCGACCCTGCTCCGGTAACCAAATCGGCCGGTAGCGCGTAGGATGTGAACCGGGTGCATGCGCGATGGATCGACGGAGGCGGCTGCTTGGGATTCCATTACTTACTGGAGCAGGGTGGGAGTACGTCCCCCTTCCTGTATGTTGAGGGCCCGGATTGATGTGTTTTTTTTTGCTTTAAACTAGTATAAATCGTGCCCGTTGTTGGTATCAATCGCTGGCCTGCATATATATATCATAACCTTCTTCTTTTATTTTTATTTTAATTTTAATTTTTATTATTAAATGTGGTGGCTGTCTGGCAGATGTCACCCGCCAGCAGCCGGCCTGCAGACTGTGAATTAGTGCCAACACCTTCCCATCATCCCCACCCGGGAATCTGTTTATAACCCACCACCCACCTTTTAGGATCTCCATCAGAGCGCGCGCAGCCCCGCTTGCTCCGTCTGGCTGGCCTGGGTGCGCATATGGAGGTAGCAGCAGCCCCCGAAGAAGGCCCTAAGGAGCGGAAAAAGTCGTCGGCGCGAGACCCCAAGAAATTCATAGGGGTCAGGCAGAGGCCATCAGGGAGGTGGGTGGCCGAGATCAAGGACTCGCAGCAGAAGGTGCGGCTGTGGCTGGGCACGTTCGACACCGCCGAGGATGCGGCGCGAGCCTACGACGAGGCGGCCCGCACCCTCCGTGGGGCCAACGCCCGCACCAACTTCGATTCCTCCGCCTCAACGTCGGATGCCGCGCAGGACAAGGCCATCGACGAGGCGCTGGAGAAGATGCCGCCCTTTTCGTTCGAGGACGGGTGCGACGAGGAGGAGGAGGGGCTCATCGGCGTGCTCAAGGCCAAGCTGCTCGACGGGAAGACGGTGCCCATCATCCCTGGGAGGGGGCAGTCGGGCGGTGGGCGGTGGCCGGACCCGCCTACTGGCCAGAGGGCCGGGCGGTTGTCGAGCCTGGAAGAGCGCCTCCTATCAACAGGGAGGCTGGAGGGGAATTGGAACGGGTTGGACCCTGGTGCATTCGGTTCGATTGTTGGTCCCAACAGAGCCGGAGGGGTGATGCCGTATCCTCCTCATCCTCATCCTCATCATCTGCAGCAGGCCCTGGAGCCGGTCCCAAAGAAGGGTAAGGTAGCAATGGATAGTGGGGGTGTGAATCCGAGCATGATGTACCACCCGCTTCCTCCTAGAGGGCTGCCACTGCCACAAGGTGCGGGCAACTCTATGTTTGGGCGGGGTCCCTGGGATCATCCCACCATTGATTTCACTAACCTCAGTTGATTCAAGCCGCCTTCTATATTATTATAAAACATCCATCCATCCATCATGTCCATCCATCCATCCATCTTTTTTATCAGCCAAGCTTAACTGGGTAATAGCTAGCTAGTAATTAAGCATCCGTAACCATGGTTAGTCGGTCTAGTGGGTGGGATTGATTACTACGACTTTCCTGATCAGTCGATCATCACAATGCAAATGTGAGTGAACCCTCGAATGTTGGCAGTTTCCCACGTACGAGAGGAGATCCAAGTGAATCATCAATGAAGAAGAAGAAAGAATGCTTCATGTCATTGATACGATGACAGCAGGCCGGCCATATTAAAACCAGATTCTCTCTATATATATATTCTGGCAGTTTAAGATGCATCATGGTGCTACCCATTCAATTCCCTCTTAACGCATCTTAGATATATATAACATATATGTAGGTGAAGAACATATATGATTATCACATATATCACATACGGACATTGTCTAATTAATAGTTCCAAGTTTTCTCTTGCTTTAATAGAATTTATTACGTACACACTTAAAATAGCTGTGTAAAGAAAGGATTCATATAGCCAGCCAACGGATATATTTAGTTCTAAATATAAATGAATGACGAGCAAGAAGGCTAGGATTCATAACGCCGACCTCAAGTAGATGCATGAGACATAGCTTGATGGTTATGATTATAATTTAATATCGCCTTGAACCTCTAGGAGAGAGTGTGAAATCCATTCAGTACAATACAGTGCAGTGCGGTACATTTGGGTGAAATTTCTAAGATCTATACTCCAAATGGAACCATTCTGCAAAACTAATTGACATGCAAGATCTATCCTTTCGAAAACATGCCCAAAAGAGAACCAAGAAAGAAAATTAGAACTAAGATGAATTTCAACAAATGTACCGTGCTGTATTTAACTGCTTGGAATACAAAGTAGCCCGAATTGATTGAGACCTCTTTTAATTTCTAGATGTTGGAGATATTGTACAACATATACATTCTCTCCACTATATAGGATATATACCCACTTGTACTTACCTATATACTTGGCCTATTGGCCCTAATGAGAAGCATCCCTTTCCCATAAAACCCTAATCCCTCTCTCTCACATTGGGTTTTCCTGTGCCAAGTATCAGAGTTGCCGGTTCATGATCCGTGACCGACATCTCCTCCAATCTCCTGCGCGCTGCTCCGTCCAGCGAGATCTCAGCAGCTCTACTCCGATCTCAGCACAAACAAAAAGGCCATCACATCTCACAAGCTACAGATCCCCTCCAACTCGAGCTGCAGATCCTCTTCGACTCAAGCTGCAGATCGAGATCACATCGCTTCGCCAGATCTTAGCTCTCCTCCGATCGACGACGAGATCACCTCACGAGCTGCAGATCGAGGTCCTACAGCTTCTCCATATCCGGTAGATCAGCTGGATTTCCTCAGATTGGATCTCGTAGCACAAGCATGAGCTCCTCGTGCCAGCCCACATGGGTCCTTAATGGACTTTGTCGTTTAGCCTGCCAGGCGGTGGCTAGGGGCCACGAGAGAGGATGCACCGGTCTTGTGTAGGCCATGTAGGCGCTCTGGAAGGCTCTAGTTGGGTACGCTCTTGATCGACTCTTATTGGCGAACATGGCTCATAATCATCCCCATAGCCCCACGGGGGTGGCGACATTTGTCGATCTGTTACCGCCTTAGTGTAGGCGACACCCGCAGGTAGGTAGGTGAACTCCTTGCGGTTGTGTGATAGGGCGAGCTCTTAGGCGATCCGATCAGCGCAACAGCTCGACAACCCAGCTGATGCTGTTACTCCGCACCGTTCTTCTATTGTCAGCTGCTCTAGCATGTTCGGATTAGGCGAGCCCCCGGGCAAACTGATGGTGAGTCGACTGCGGGCGAGCTAATCGCGCGCGGGTCGTCCGAGCTTCTGGACGAGCCAAGGGTGATGAATCTTCTGAAGTGTTCTTTAAGCTCTATGTAGGGGGTGACCTCTTCCCCGTGCGAGCTGACCGTGTGCGAACTAAGCTAGCTGAGGGTGAGTCGACTGCGGGTGAGCTGATTGCGTACGGGTCATCCGAGCTCCTAGGCGAGCCAAGGGTGATGAATCTTCTGAAGTGTTCTTTAAGCTCTATGCTTGGGGCGACCCCTTCCGCGTGCGAGCTGACCGCGTGTGATCAGGGCTAGTTCTCGGGGGAGCTGATGGTGAGTCATAGATATCCTTATAAGTTTCCTATAGGCCTAGACTTGCTAGACGAGAAAAGAGATCGAGCTGGTGCTAACCTAGCCATTTACATCTAGCAATTAAAGCGAGCCTACAATAAGAAGGTGAATAGTAGAACATTCCAGAAAGGTGACCTCGTTTGGCGACGAATGACCCCCTATATGAAGGATCCCACTTATGGAAAGCTTGAAGCAAGATGGGAGGGCCTGTACATCATCGGCTAGACCGTTCTTGGAGAAGCATACTATCTGAAAACCTCGGAAGGTCATTATATTCTACACCCTTGTAATACGAATAATTTGAAAAAATGTTATTGCTAGAATAAAGAAAATCTTCATTGAAGATGTTTAATGTTGATTTTTTAATGAAAAATCCTAGGCCCTTGATTTGATCAGAGCCTAGGTCTGGTCGTCACCCACCGCGTGGCAAATCCACTACTCTAAGTAAGGGGGTCGGCCTCACCGCCTAGAGAGGGACTCGACGGGCCTCTTCTTAGAGTTGGGGGTCGAGTCGTTGCTCGAAAATCCTAAATGTGTAAGAATTGAAGCCCGACCTTGATCGTTAGCACTCGGGATCCTTCTTCTGAAGCTTCAGTTCATGTTGCCCCTGTGTGACAGGCTTATTGTAAGCCTGAACTTTGGATCGACAATGGATGATACGGTCAAGGCGTGGTGAGTCCGAACGATTGTTCCTCACCAGTGCTGCGAGCTGATGAATGATTGTAAGCCTAAACTTTAACTCAGCAACCAATGATAGGGCCAAAGCATGGTGAGTTCGAATATTGTTCCTCACCAGTGCAGCCACCTGATGAATGATTGTAAGCCTGAGTTTTGACTCGGCAACCAATGATACAGTCAAGGCGTGGCGAGTCTGAATGATTGTTCCTCACCAGTGCTATAACTTGATGAATGATTGTAAGCCCGAGTTTTAGTTCAGCGACCGATGATACAGTTAAGGCATGGTGAGTCTAAACGGTTGTTTCTCACCAGTGTTACAACCTGATGAATGATTGTAAGCATGAGTTTTGGCTCAGCAATCGATGATACGGTCAAGGTATGGTGGGTCTGAACGATTGTTCCTCACCGGTGTTGCGACCTGATGAATGATTTTAAGCTCGAGTTTTGACTCGGCGATCGATGATAGGGTCAAATGTGATGAGTCTGAACATTGTTCCTCACCAATGTAGTGACTTGACTAATGATTGTAAGCCCAAGTTTTGACTCGGCAACTGATGATATGGTCAAGGCGTGGCGAGTCCAAACGATTGTTTCTCACCAGTTCTGTGACCTCATGAATGATTGTAAGCCCGAGTTTTGGCTCGACGACTGATGATACGGTCAAGGTATGGTGAATCTGAATGATTGTTCCTCACTAGTGCTGTGACTTGATGAATGATTGTAAGCCCGAGCTTTAGCTCCACAACCGATGATACGGTCAAGGCGTGGTGAGTCCAAACGGTTGTTCCTCACCAGTGTTGCGACCTGATGAATAATTATAAGCAAGAGTTTTGGCTCGGCGACCGACGATACGGTCAAGGCGTGGTGAGTCCGAACGGTTGTTCCTTACCAGTGTTGAGACCTGATGAATGATTGTAAGCCCAAGTTTTGGCTCGACGGCCGATGATGCGGTCAAGGCGTGGTAAGTTTGAACAGATGTTCCTCACCAGTGCTGCGACTTGATGAATGATTGTAAGCCCTAGCTTTGGCTCAACGACCGATGATACGGTCAAGGCATGGTGAATCCGAACGATTGTTCCTCACTAGTACAGTGATCTGATAAATAATGATGAGCACGAACTTCAACTCGGAGACGTAATGCAGCAGCCAAAGCGAGCGCAAAGACCTGATGACTAGCTTTGAGATCTGATGACTAGCGTTGATCTTGAGTTTTGAAGTGCCTCACGGGCGCTAGGATCTGACGAATCGATTCGGTATCGAAGACAAAGCGAAGGCATGATTGACCGCACAAGTTGGGTACACAGAAACTCACAGATGTAGTGCAAAGTTCGGGGGAATGCGAAATCTTCTTTGTTAAAGTACAATACATTCAAGTAAGTTACATTTTCGACTCATGGACTACTTTACAATCTCAAAGCTACACGAATCGTCCGCCATCTTTGAGGCCCGATCATCTCCTAAGCTCAAAGGGCGTCGGATTGCTAGCTTGTTCTTCCTTGCTTGGGGAAAACCCTGTTCGGCCATGCCCAGCTTAATCTGGTTAGGCTTCTTGGTTCCATGCTGATGCCTCTCCCCCAAGCCAAATAGTCTTGAAGAGGGAACTGCCATCGAAGGATCTCAGTACTGCTCCATGTCGAGAAGACTCCTCATGCCCTAATGGAAAGCCCTCCACCGAACAAACTCCAGCAGCAGCTCCTAACGGCTTCGAGGCGTTTCAGCTCTGGCTCAACTGGTTCAGCATGAAGGCGATGGAGTCAGGAGAGGAAAAAGACCTAGGGGCCGAGGGTCCCACTTCTTGCAGCTCTCACAACCCTCTCCCTTGATCTCCTCCACCTTGACACCTGGTGCTTCGAAGGGCAGAGGCCGAAAGGGCTATATAGCCCTATGAGACCAACCAAGTGGGCAGAGGCCAAAGAGTTAGGGCTCCCCCGGTTATGTGCTCTCCTCTAATGAAGTAAGAAAAAGGCGAAGATCGGCTACATCAGAAGAAGATGAAAGAGCTGCCCAAGCGAGGCCATGGGATGAAGAAGTAAGACAACACCATTGGCTATTTATAACCGATTGGATAGAAGAAGAAGAAAGAGTTTGAGAGTCAAGCTGCCGCATCAGGACGGAGCGCCCTCGAAAAAGCTTACAAGTGATGGGATATAAAGAAGCATGATTCCAAAGGCAACACCAAAGTCAAAGATAACGCAATCAAAAGGAAAACGATATAGATAGGGAAGCCGAGGGGTCTGATGCCTTAGCATCCCCCACAGGCCATTAAGATGAGAGCCGAGGGGTTTGATGCCTTAGCATCCCCCATAGTCCGTTGAGATGAGAGTCGAGGGGTCTGATGCCTTAGCATCCCCCGCAGACTATTGAGATGAGAGCCGAGGGGTCTGATGCCTTAACATTTCTCACAGGACATAGAGATGAGAGCTGAGGGGTCTGATGTCTTAGCATCCCCCGTAGGTTGCCGAGGTAAATCCTAGGGTCCAACTTTTCAAAGTCCCCCACGGGAAGGACGCACCGCGCCCTTGGTAGGACGAAGCATGCCCTTGGGGCTAGGGGTCTGACTTTTTAAAGTCCCCCACGAAAAGGAAACACCATTCCCTTGGGGGCTAGGGGTCGAACTTTTCAAATTCCCCCACGAGAAGGATGCACCACGCCCTTGGCAGGACGAAGCAAGCCCTTGGGGGCTAAGGGTCTGACAGGGTCCTTAAGAATCTAGCAGCATAAAAGCACATAAACACAGACGCAGAAGGAAGATGGAAAATGAATTTTATTATTCTAGGAAGAAATTATAGTGGGATTACAGGAAAGGCCATGAGTTTGTGGAAAAATAAAATAGAGAAAAAGAAGGCTGACACTACAAGAAATTGCATTTTTTCCGACGCGTTGTTCTGACGCAATACTAATTTTGTCGACAATAGGTGTACGTTTGCCAACGCTATCTTACTAGCGTCGTTAAAAATAAAACTATTGTCGATGCTTTATTTGTCGTCGGAAAAAATAATACTTTTACCGATGCAAGAAAGTTTGTGCCGCCAAATGTGATACCTTTTATGGCGCAAATAGTATAGCGTCGGCAAAAAGCATACGTTTTTCCGGTGTTTTTTGGTTTCGTCGGCAAAAGTGAAACCTTTTTCAATGTAACCAAGGTTATGCCGGTCAAAGTGACTACTTTGGCTGACGCCACTAATATAATGTCGGCAAATCTCAATTTTTTTAAATTTAATTTTTTTTTCTCTCTTGTATATTACTTTTGCCGGCATAAAAATATGTGTCGCAAAAGTTTTTGAACATGGGAGACTTGTGTTGTTTATTTGTATTATTTATTTTCTTGATGGATTTGTGATATTGTGGTAAACGAAAAACGTTGCAGTGTGTAGTTAGAGCTCGAGTTTCGGGTTTGGGCAAATGTATACCCATACCCATACCCAAAAATTGAATGGGTATGAATCTAGTACCCATACCCGACCTGAATTTATTTCGGGTATAGATTTTGTACCCATACCTAGGGCTGGCAATGGGTCGGGTCGGGTCGTGTCCAAAACCCCTAAACTCGTATCTGACTTGTTAAAATTAGGGCCGGCAAATTTGGACGCGACACGGCAGACCCGACAGAAAGTTAGCGAGTCTGGGTTAGGGTTAAACGGGTTTGGGTCGTAAACGGGTCGACATGATAGACCTGTTTAATAAACGAGTCGGGTTAGGGTTTAGGGTTTGGACGCGGTAGATCGACCCGGGAAGACCCGTTTAAAATTCAACGGATCGTGCCGGGTCGGGTCTACCCACAATCTGATACTATAATATATAGTACTAGCGGGTCTATCGGGTCGAGCCGGATTGGGTCGGATCGGATCAACTGAATAGACTCATGTGGTAAACGGGTCTAACGGGTCTTATCGGGTCAACGAAAGACAGTCGTCCTAGAGTTTCGAGGAGGATGGATCGCAAGTCAGCCCGACTCCTCCAACCGGGATGACCCCCGTAGGGAGTAGTGGGGCCTTACATGCCCTCCTATGACGAACAAGGTCATGGAGGACACGCGTAACCCCCTTTGCATGCTCTCCTCTGACGAAGATCGTCGTCTACCCGCCTTTTGACTCCTCCGAGATCCCATCTGTGAGGGGAAAATCTTTTGCCATCGGAAGACTTCCTCCCATGGTCAATTGATGTGGTGTTAAGTGAGTGTAGGATATATAGATTGAGGTGAGAATAAGGGGAGTAAAGAGTAAGGAGAGTAGACACATGGTTTGTTGTCAAAGTTTGGCCGTAGCCTATGTCTCTGTGCGGTAAGTTACAACCTCAATCCACTAAATCCGAAGGAGTAGAGCTACCCCTCGGCAAGCCGAGAAGGGCTTGTACAAGTGGTATAACTAGAGCTAGGGGGTTGTACAACTAGACGGTGGAGGGAGAGACATGGCCTTTCTCTAGTCTGCTTTGGTGTGGAGCTCTGCTACTCTCACCCAAAGCCTGACTTTCCTCAAGTAGTAAGGGATCCAGAGCAGGTCCAAAAGTCTCAGAAGAAGTCCCCTGTATTGTTTACCACTGTTGTATTTATAGATGTTGCTCCCCATAGAGGTGTCGTGCTGTAGTCGATCCAAGTGGTGCCTTGTTATTGGTTCGCGTGTCGCTCTCCGCTAGCTTAGGAGGTGGCGAGCTATGATTGCTCTACGTGGCACCTTTTGACTGGTCCATGTGTTGCCTTCTTACTGGCTATCCTCGATCGGGTTGCACACTGCTAGCCTGCTGGTGATCCATGAGTTGCCCCCATGGATTTTGAAGGCACGCATTTCTGCTAGCTCGTCTGCCTTAGCCATTTTTTGCACCCACACCAGTCAAGATGCATGCCTTATCCGGTAGGGAAGACGCCAGTGCCGGAGAAGAAGAAAGGACTTCACTGCACTAGGCAGCCTCATCGTTGTGACAGAAGTTGTCCAGAACCCCTCTACTAATAGTAGAGCACGCATTTATTGCAGAACATTTAAATCAAGATTCGCCAAATCCTCTAGAGAGGAGCGCAATGGATCACACAGACAGAGGGGATCTGTAACATCCACACCAAACATACAAGATATTGTCCGCTTTGCCCGTGCTTGCACGATAACTTCCCAGGGTGGTCACCCACCCTGGTACTACTCTCGCCCGAGCACGCTTAACTACGGAGTTCTTACGAATTCCGTAGCGGCACACGATTTTAAAATACGTCTTCTATGTTTGAGAGGGGAAATTATATAAGTAGCTCAGGATCTTCTTTTCTCCAAGTGATGTGGGGCTAACTTGTGGCCTTGTACACCTCACCTCACCTCATCCATCTTGGCATTCCAGCCTCAAAAGTCTTGGCTCTTTGCTCTTGGCTCTTGGCCTATTGGATCTTGGTCGTCACAATCCACCCCCCTTAGGGCTACACATCCTTATGTAGGGTTAGACCTCCCCATCCCGAGGAGAACCTGGCTCTGATACCATTTTGTAACATCCGCCCCAAACACCCAAGATATTGTCCGCTTTGCCCGTGCCCGCACGAGAACTTCCCAGGATGGTCACCCATCCTAGTACTACTCTCGCCCGAGCATGATTAACTATGGAGTTCTTAGGAAATCCGTAGTGGCGCACGATTTTAAAACGCATCTTCTATGTTTGGGAGGGAAAATTATATAAGTAGCTCAGGATCTCCTTCTCTCCAAGCAATGTGGGGCTAACTCATGGCCTTGTACACCACACCTCACCTCACCTCACCTCATCCATCTTGGCATCCCAGCCTCAGGAGTCATGGCTCTTGGCTATTGGCCTATTGGATCTTGGTCGTCACAATCCACCCCCTTTAGGGCTACACGTCCTCGTGTAGGGTTAGACTCCCCCATAGCGAGGAGAACCGGCACTGATACCATTTTGTAACATCCGCCCCAAACACACAAGATATTGTCCGCTTTGCCCGTGCTTGCACGACCAAGATCCAATAGGCCAATAGCCAAGAGCCAAGACTCCTGAGGCTGGGATGCCAAGATGAATGAGGTGAGGTGAGGTGAGGTGTAGTATACAAGGCCATGAGTTAGCCCCACATCGCCTAGAGAGAAGGAGATCCTGAGCTACTTATATAATTTTCCCTCCCAAACATAGAAGATGCGTTTTAAAACCGTGCGCCGCTACGGATTTCGTAAGAACTCCGTAGTTAATCGTGCTCAGGTGAGAGTAGTACTAGGATGGGTGACCATCCTGGGAAGTTCTCATGCGGGCACAGGCAAAGCGGACAATATCTTGTGTGTTTGGGGCGGATGTTACAAAATGGTATCAGAGCCGGTTCTCCTCGGGATGGGGAGGTCTAACCCTACATGAGGATGTGTAGCCCTATGGGGGGTGGATTGTGACGACCAAGATCCAATAGGCCAAGAGCCAAGAGCCAAGAGCCAAGACTTCTAAGGCTGGAATGCCAAGATGGATGAGGTGAGGTGAGGTGTACAAGGCTACAAGTTAGCCCCACATCACCTGGAGAAAAGGAGATCCTGAGCTACTTATATAATTTCCCCTCCTAAACATAGAAGACGCATTTTAAAACCGTGCGCCGCTACGGAATTCGTAAGAACACCGTAGTTAAGCGTGCTCGGGCGAGAGTAGTACCAGGATGGGTGACCACCCTGGGAAGTTCTCGTGTAAGCACGGGCAAAGCGGACAATATCTTGTATGTTTGGGGCGGATGTTACAAAATAGTATCAGAGCCGGTTCTCCTCGCAATGGGGGGGTCTAACCCTACACGAGGACGTGTAGTCCTTAGGGGGGTGGATTGTGACGACCAAGATCCAAGAGCCAAGAGCCAAGACTCTTGAGGCGGGAATGCCAAGATGGATGAGGTGAGGTGAGGTGAGGTGTACAAGGCCATGAGTTAGCCCCACATCACCTGGAGAGAAGGAGATCCTGAGCTGCTTATATAATTTCTCCTCCCAAACATAGAAGACGCGTTTTAAAATCGTGAGCCGCTACAGAATTCATAAGAACTCTGTAGTTAAGCGTGCTCGGGCGAGAGTAGTACAAGATGGGTGACCACCCTGGGAAGTTCTCGTGCAAGCACGGGCAAAGCGGACAATATATTGTATGTTTGGGTCGGATGTTACAAAATGGTATCAGAGTCGGTTCTCCTCGCTATGGGGGGTCTAACCCTACACGAGGACGTGTAGCCCTAAATATTTTGTAACATCCATCCTGAACACATAAGATATTGTCCGCTCTACCCGTGCCCGCACAAGAACTTCCAAGGGAGGTCACCCATCCTGGTACTACTCTCGCCCGAGCACGCTTAACTACGGAGTTCTTACAAAATCTGAAGTAGCGCACGGTTTTAAAACACGTCTTCTATGTTTGGGAGGGGAAATTATATAAGTAGCTCAGGATCTCATTCTCTCCAAGCGATGTAGGGCTAACTCATAGCCTTGTACACCACACCTCACCTCACCTCACTTCATCCATCTTGGCATCCAAGCCTCAAGAGTCTTGGCTCTTGGCTATTGGCCTATTGGATCTTGGTCGTCACAATCCACTCCCCTTAGGGCTACACGTCCTCGTGTAGGGTTAGACCCCCCCATAGCTAGGAAAATGGACTCTGATACCATTTTGTAACATCCGCCCCAAACATACAAGATATTGTCCGCTTTGCCCGTGCTTGCACGAGAACTTCCCAGGGTGGTCACCCATCCTGGTACTACTCTCGCCCGAGCACGCTTAACTACGGAGTTCTTACGAATTCTGTAGTGGCGCACGGTTTTAAAAAGCATCTTCTATGTTTGGGAGGGGAAATTATATAAGTAGCTCAGGATCTTCTTTTCTCCAGGTGATGTGGGGCTAACTTGTGGCCTTGTACACCTTACCTCATCTCACCTCATCCATCTTGGCATTCCAGCCTCAGAAGTCTTGGCTCTTGGCTCTTGGCTCTTGGTTCTTGGCCTATTGGATCTTGGTCGTCACAATCCACCCCCCTTAGGGCTACACATCATCATGTAGGGTTAGACCTCCCCATCCCGAGGAGAACCGGCTCTGATACCATTTTGTAACATCCGCCCCAAACACACAAGATATTGTCCGCTTTGTCCGTGCCCGCACGAGAACTTCCCAGGATGGTCACCCATCCTAGTACTACTCTCGCCCGAGCACGATTAACTACGGAGTTCTTACAAAATCCGTAGCGGCGTACGGTTTTAAAATGCGTCTTCTATGTTTGGGAGGGAAAATTATATAAGTAGCTCATGATCTCCTTCTCTCTAGGCGATGTGGGGCTAACTCATAGCCTTGTACACCACACCTCACCTCACCTCACATCATCCATCTTGGCATCCCAGCCTCAGGAGTCATGGCTCTTGGCTTTTGGCCTATTGAATCTTGGTCGTCATAGGATCTACTGAGACTTTAATGCAAGGATCGAAGCGACGCCGGTCAACATATCGAGTCAAAAACGACATGGACATGTGCCAGTGACTGGGAAAGGAAGAGAACGAGAGTACTAGTAGACCTAAGGGGTGTGGGAAAAGACGCAAGCACAGTTGGACAATTGCTAAAGAAAAAAGCTTTTCATTTGTTTTTAGGGAAGTATAGAAACGGGCCCCGCAGGGCGTTACAATGACCGGACCATCTCCATGTACCGGTGCTGGAGGGCCACGATCTTGCGGTTGCGCTCCTGGTCCTTCGTGTTAGAATTGGTGAGGTCTACAGCTCGTAAAAACCTAGAGTTTAGCTATGTATGGTTGATAGTATAGGATTGCATATTGGTACGTACGTTAGTACGTGTTCTGACTACAGAACATAGAGTTTGGCTACATGGTAATCCTCTTGAGTGGGAGACTCAAGGGACTGGTCCCATGTAACCTAAATACGTTCGCAGCTCTGATCAGGGTTGGTCGCCCTATCAGGATAAGCTGTTGGGATGACAGAGAGTGGGTGTCTCCTCCACGGTCATTACCAGGCACAGTGTTTGTGGCCGAACGGGGTGCACAGATCGATGAGGCAGACATCGATGCACTAAATCGTGTTTCTGCTTAGGGTAAAACGGTCCTAAACCCTGAGAAACCATGTCTGGTGGACCAACCAGTTGTGTGGTGCTTTGGCGCACCAATGTGTGAGGATCCGGATGCAGTGATCCAAAACCACGGTGTATTGGGTTACCCGGCAGGCGTTGCATCAGCGTGTCACTCCTGCAAGCCATCCACACCCCTAACGGGAGGTACGTTCCTTGGTCTGACCTACGTCGTATTAAACCCTGGCCAGGTGGTCATCAGTTGGACTGGTGACGGATCGGTTTACTCGGCAGAGTAATCGGAGGTACGATATATGTGGTCAACCTGGAAGGAACTGAGTCATATGAGCACTCGAGTCTGACGGTATTCTCCACCGCTCGAGTTGCATCATGGCACCAGTGGAGGGACAGCGGGTTTATCATACTAGGCGGAGAGCAGGGGTATGAGGGAGAATATAGTAAGTCCGGGGGAATTGGAGTGCAGCCTGCGTCGCACTCTAGGTAGCTACGCAGGTTAACTCGGACTCAGAGGATTGATGGTACACTCGGGTAGTGTGTCGATCGAGTCTAAGTTAGAAGCCATGAACTCTGGTCCCTGAAGGTTCCACCTTATCGACATTATGTACGGTTCTTATACCATCTCATCGAAACATAGAACGCAGGTAGATGAAGCGAGAAGTCCAAGCCTACGCTCCATGAGTGCTTCGCACTAGTGCACGATAGATGCGTAGCTACGTGTGTGCACTAAGGGAAAACCCTAGGTTAGTGCAGAGACGCATGTAGCAATTCCTTGTCATAAGTGGACTTTGCCACATGGGAGCGATGCACCGGTACATGTTGTGAGTTGACTAGTTGACTTCACTAGGGGCACCCTACGGGAACCTCATATAATAGTGAAATCACTGGTGCACTTTACTTATGTGTGCCTTGCAAAGTCTCGTACACGAGGAATGGCCAACTAGTGACATAAGGGCGTTTTGGTCATACCATGTGTCACTCTGTACTAGGGGGGCCGGCCCTAAGTGTTGAGAGACTGGTCAAGGCCAGCCCTATTGATTTCAGGAGGTTGTTGCCTCCGATGAAAGGGCCGGTCATGAGGCACAGAAAACAGGCTGGTTATGACCGTTTTCAAAAACAAGGTAAAGATAGAGATAAAAGAAGAGATATATAGGGAGAGGTTTGAATCAGTCAATCCTATCCGCACTAGGCTTATCCATAAGCTTAGGGCCGGCCCTATATAAGGGATAGGGGAGAGGGGGGGCCGGTCATGCATATTGCAAGCCCTAAGGGGCCGGCCAAGCTATGGGGAAACCCTAGCCGCCCCCCTCTTGTCTCTTCTCATCTCCTCTCTCGTCTCTCCCTCCCTCGCTTGCGCCATTGGATGGCGACTCGTCTTCCTCGCATGGTGTTTCGTAGAAGGAGAAGGCTCGTCGTATGGAGGCACTCAGAGATCCATCGACGAGGTGCCGTGCATCGTGTGAGATCGGGTGAACTAGAAGGCGTCTCCCGTAACCTTTTGCTGTCCAGAATCTGCACAGAAAATCAACATTTTTTCTATGATTTTGGGAGCTACAAAAGTCCAAACGAGGTGGAACTTATTTCACATATTGCGTCTCGAAGTTGGCTACCTGCAGTCCAAATTTCAGCCCAATCGGAGTTCGGAGCAAAACGTTATGGCCATCGCACCAAAGCTATGTCGAGCAGATCCGAGCTCGTCTCCATCGACAAAGAAGAAATTTGTCGCGGTGAAAGAATCCGCACGCAGGTATGATCTCTAACAAGTAGATCTAACATAATTAGAACATGCATGCATACTAGATTGTTCTTTCGTGTTAGATCGTCGTTAGGGGTTCGCGTAGTTGTCATGCTAGATTCATACAC
This sequence comes from Chamaelirium japonicum, assembly GCA_947650365.1. NCBI lineage: Eukaryota > Viridiplantae > Streptophyta > Magnoliopsida > Liliales > Melanthiaceae > Chamaelirium > Chamaelirium japonicum. The sequence continues at coordinate 65,183,530 of OX393560.1, forward strand.
GCACGTGTAGATCGTTTCGATTAAAATTTTTGATATGTAACGCACATCGCTCACGGTCCTCGGACCTACACTTTGCTTCCGCTAAGGGCCTCTGCCATGGATTTATTTCCAACAATTGGTATCAGAGCATGCTAGTGGTGTGCGTTTCATGTTTTTCATGAAACCGTCATGTGCGTGCATGAATAGTATGTGCCGTCATCGAGGTTCTACAAGTAGATCATGCATAGTATATTTTGTGTGTTCTATGTATCGTTCTTGCAGGGCGTCGCTTCTAAAATTAATCTGGATATATGAATACTTGCTACCGGGGGTCGGACCCCGTGTTAGCGAATATTGTCTGGATGTTTTTTCTTCTGTGTGTGGATAGGTTTTAGAGCCATAATTGGGCAAGTGGTGGAAGTTGACCACCCTTGATTCCTAGGCTTTTTGCTAGGTTTGTTTTCCTTTTTGTTTTAGGAAATTGTGTACGAGCGAGCACTTGCTCGAAGCGTACTAGAGCTTTTTCGGTTACAGATTGAAAAGGAGGACTTGCCGTGGAGATCCACTACCGGGAGGACGAGCGGAACCTTGGAGGACGATGGTGATCCGGTGAAGCGTACACGATGACGACAAAGGGCAGAAAGCGTCAGGAGATCGTATACAGAAGCTTGCACCGGATCGAGGAGCCTTGAGAAGGAGACAGAGAGCCTACGTTGTGCCAGTCAGGTTCAGGGGTCGGACCCTGAACTTGATTCAGTTGTGTGCTTGTTTCTTTCAGTAGTTCTTTATATTTCTGTATAGAACCCCGATGCGATAATTTGATTATCTGTGTTAGAGGGATGCCCTTTCCCCTCGGGTCCTAGCGACCTTAATAGGATAGGATTCCACTAGTGACACCTATTATTTAATTGACCCTTGATGATAGCAAGAATTTCTCATATTTGGTTATGCCACCATTAGGTCAACACCTGATTAGTCGGGTGTGCCTATTTGGCCAGCATCGAAACCTAGAATGAGTTAGAATTCTACTATGATATCAATCGTCAAATTTATAAGCGAGGCGCCATAGTAGTGGGAGACCTTTCCAGTCAGTCTGACCTTAGGCTAGGCTCCAGGGCATTACCGTGATAGCCAAATTTGCAAAGCATTGATTTTCTTGGGATATGTAATGTGACCCTTGAGTGGAGAAATCCACTCGAGGCAGGGACTATGATATTCCAAGATTGATTAATGCTAGGCGAAAGGCTTGAAACGCTAGTGGGAGCACGATATGACCAGGGTCTAGTGTATAGGTTGTCGCGACCTTAGTGTATACTCATACTTGCATAAAATAACTCTCAAATTTAATAAGGGATGCTAGAGGGGACTTTTAGAGATCCCCTGGCCTCCACGGCCAATCACTTCGTGTTCGGGTGGGAGGGCATAACTCAATAACCCCCTCGGGTGAGAGCTGTATTTTTCCATGCCAAGCTACTTAGTGATCTCCCTCGGGATATGGCGGTTACGGCGTCAAGGGTTCAGGCTTTACTCACCCTCGTGGGGACCGTTAGAACTTTCATTCTGTAATTGCCTAGGCTCGTGGTTAAGCATCCGAAGTACACGTGAGGTATTCGTTGCGAAGACAATGGTGATCACGTGGTACTGGCCAAAAGATATCCATGGTTCATCAAAGCCCTTAGTTGGCAGATTTGGATAGGGTCAAGGAAAAGACCCGTGTAAGTGGAAGACCTGCACACTACCCCCTCGGACAGGTGTAGCCTATTCCGAGATCTTACATACATGGTTAAATTAATCCATAGAGGTGTCTTCGCTATGAGGGTAGCGCTGACATTTGGATATAATTAGCTTAATTTTAAAATCCATAAAATAAGTTTTTCGTGCATTCTTTTTTATTCAACCATATAGTTCCCCTATCCGCTATCCCATAAGAGAACCAGTTATCGGGCCTCTAACTACGTAGAGCGGAAGTGCTTTCTTTAGCTTATGCATAGGGTAGTAAACGTCCATTGGCATGCAATCTAAATATCCCTGTACTAGACCTAACGGGTCCAGATATCACTAGGGCACTAACTAGGGCATATAACGACTAGCGAGAGTCTGAGGAGATGTGCAAGTGCTATGTTATAGCAGACTTGTGGACAACTCTTTAGAAGCAAGTCAGAGATATGCCAGGTCTTCTCAAAAAAATAAGTTTTACTTGCATTAGATGTCTGCTAGGCGAAGTCGGTAGACTCATCGCTTATCCACCAAGATACTTGTCGGTACCGAGATGTCAGTGGGTATGCTTGTTCGGGAATATATACTTGAGTTCCAGATCGAACTAGATTCCAAAGACATGGTGCCAGATGACGAGGTGGTGGAAGACGTCTATCTTGCATCCTTGTCTGGAACCTTCAAAGGCATTGTCAGAGACTTTAGCTTTAACAAGCTAGAGATGACAAACGTAGAACTTCTAAGGAGATTTCCAAGAGACAAAGGATGAGATCAAGATTAAAAGTAAAGCCTTTAGTGCTTAACCTAGGTCTTCTTTAAAAGAACCTAAGGGAGTAACTTATCAGAGATCGAAAACTATTCTAGTGCAGAAACTGGTGTGGACTCATAAGTATGGTAACGCTAAGGACGGAAGTGTTTCTGTTTTGGCGAGTATAGGGGGTATTTGAAGATTAAGTATGGCCTCAGGATGTTAGGAGTTGAGTCGCTATCTAGTAGCAGTTCTTATGCTTCTTGGAATGTAGACTTCGGGTCTACAGAGATTCAAGGAAAGCAGAAGGCTACTTTATAGTGAAGTAATCTTAACATAGGTACTGACGCCATAAGCCCGCTGCGAAAGCTGTTAGATATGATTGTCTTAGTTTTTTCGAAACACGGATTTTGATTTTTTAGAGATGTAGTTCTGTTTCCTCCTTGGTAAATGAAGTTTTTAGTTTTAAACTGCACCGTAGGTGTGTATCTTAAACTGAATAGATAGCTTCATTACTAGAGGAATAGATCAGAATAATCTCTTTGTATTTAATCCTAATTCGGAAATAGATTTCATGATAGCTGTAGCGTCTAATTGAAATTCATTTAAATCCTTCGGAGAAACTATCCCATTTGTGACCCCTCTGATTTAGATATTCTGCCTTAGATAAATTCAAAGGTAATAGAAGGCCGAGTTTCTGTTCACAGATTCATCAGAGATCCTTCTAACCTATGAGTGTAATCTGAAAAGCAGAATAACTAAAAGGGCCACTAAGTATTGGTGTTAGTTAATTTTGACGTCTATGGTTCCAAGAGCGTCCAGACGATAGGAGTCTCTTCGATTTAATCGAAGGAATAAGTCACTATCGGATGAGTTCCATAGGATCCTGAGGGAGCATGAGATTATCTCCTAGTTAAATGCTCCAAGGATGACACGTCAGAATGAAGTCTCCGAGAGAAGGAATCGGACTCTGTTTGACATGGTCCATAGTATGATGAATATTGCCAAGTGTACTACCCACTTTTTGGTGGGGTTATACCTTAAAACAGTAGCTTATATCTGAAACTATCTCTCATCTGGATCAGTGCCTCAGACCTATAGAGAGCTATGGTCTAAGCGAAAGCTGACACTATAGAGTCTCGAGATATAGGGTTGTCCTGCACTTGTGCAGAAAGACAAGAGGGATGAGATAGAGATGTAGTTCCAGGTATATCTGTTTATAGGTTACCCTTAGGAGGCATAAGGTGGACTATTCTATGATCTTGAGGTTTGGAAGGTAATCGTTTCTACGAACACCATCTACCTAGACCAAGATTATATTATAGACTATAAGTTTATCAGTAAGGTAGTTCTGGGTGAACTACTGGGTACTGGTAGAGAGTGCGCATCTGAAAAACGTAGTGGGAGTAGATGATACAGAAACTAGTATACGAGGTACTGTAGAAACGATTCACTTTGTACCACCACCACCTCATCGTTATGGGAGCATCAGAGCTCCTGAAAGATACTATGGAGAAACTTCGATAGTTAATCCAGAGTTTCAGGAGGATGATCCCTAGAGCTACGAAGAAGTAGTGGGAGCTTCCTTTGTACCACCACCACCTCGTCGTTGTGGGACCATCAGAGCTCCTGAAAGATACTATGGAGAAACTTTGATAGTTAATCCAGAGTTTCAGGAGGATGATCCTTAGAGCTACGAAAAGGTAGTGGGAGCTTCCAACAGCTCTGACTGACAAAAGACTATGGAGGCAAATCAGCATCAATGTCCCTTGGAACAGTCTTGACTCTTATAGCACTATCACCCTTCGGGGTGTAGGAGGTGTATAAGAAGAGCACCCGGTTAAGACTTAAATAGCTAGATTAGTTACCAAAGGAGAAGGGATTGACTATGTCAAAACCATCTCACTGGTAGCTATGCCTAAGTCTATTTCGGATCCTCTTAAATCTATCGCAGCCCATTATAGTTGGGAGATCTAGTTGATGGATGTCAAGACAGTTATTCCCTAATAAGAATTTGGAAAGGACATATGAATGATATAGCCTCAGGCCTTGTGTCAGTAGGTTAGGAAGATATGGAATGCAAGTTGTAACGGTCCATTTATGGACTGATGCAAGCATCCAGGTTGGAATATCTATTTTGATCAAGGGAATCCGCTAACACGGATTTGATCAGAATGAGGATAAACCAAGTTGGTACAAGAAAGGTGAAATAGCTACAAGGGTGTATTTAGTATTTTACGTTAACGATATTCTACTGATTGAAAATGACGTAAGAATATTGTTTACGGTAAAGGTTTGTAGTCATCACAATTCGATGTGAAAGACCCTAGTGAGGCGAGTTATGCTCTGGGAATCAAGGTAACTCAAGATAACCAGAGCAAGATTCTCTTGCTATCACAGGCTATGCATGAAGATAAGATTCTAGCCAGATTCGTTTTGTGAGACTAGATGTCTATTGCGCAGCAGGATTCATGGGTCGGTTTCAGTCGAACCCGGGTCCAAATCACTGGACTAAAGTGAAGGGTATACTCAGAAATCCTCATTAAGTAAGAATTGTAAGTTAGCTTGCACTTCACAGGTCCTGATATCAATTGGACGCACAAGGTCTGACTTTGGTGTCAGATGTGTGTTCCAGATAATCAATTTCAGGGATTATTTTTATCTTGGGATTAGAAGCGGTAGTTGGTAGAGTGTGAAGCAAGAGTGCATTACAGACTCTACCACGCAGACTTAGCACGTTGTTGCGTGCGAGGTAGTATATCAGGTGGTATGGCTCAGGAAGTTCTTAAAGAACTTGGGACGCGTACCAGAGGCTCAGTTATCTGTTATTGCAACAGAAGAGCGGTAAGCAAGGTCCAAGGAGACTAGGTACCACAATGAGGGAAAACCCATCAAGTACAAACTCCACTTGATCTGACAGTTATAGGAGGAAATGCAAGTAGCGGTACTGAGGTGGAATCTACAGACAACGTTGCCAATTCCTTTGGGGAATTCCTGCAAAGGCTTTTGGGCAGCATGTAGAAGCTACAGAGCTCAACACCGTTATTCCTCGTTAGACCTAGTAGGAGATTGTTAGAATTGGTGAGGTCTATAGCTCATAAAAACCTAGAGTTTAGCTATGTATGGTTGATAGTATAGGATTGCATATTGATACGTACGTTAGTACGTGTTCTGATTACAGAATAGAGAGCCATGGCTACATGGTAATCCTCTTGAGTAGGAGACTCAAGGGACTGGTCCCATGTAACCTAAATACGTTCGCAGCTCTGATCAGGGTTGGTCGCTCTATCAGGATAAGTTGTTGGGATGACAGAGCGTGGGTGTCTCCTCCACGGTCATTACCAGCTACAGTGTCTATGGCCGAACGGAACCAACACGGTGCACAGATCGATGAGCAGACATCGGTGCACTAAACCGTGTTTCTGCTTAGGGTAAAACGGTCCTAAACCCTGAGGAACCATGTCTGGTGGACTAACCAGTTGTGTGGTGCTTTGGCGTACCAATGTGTGAGGATTCGGATGCAGTGATACAAAACCACGGTGTACTGGGTTACCCGGCTGGCGTTGCATCAGTGTGTCACTCCTGCAGGCCATCCACACTCCTAACGGGAGGTGCGTTCCTTGGTCTGACCTACGTCGTATTAAACCCTGGCCAAGTGGTCATCAGTTGGACTGGTGACGGATCCGGTTACTCGATAGAGTAATCGGAGGTACGATGTATTTGGTCAACCTGGAAGGAACTGAGTCATATGAGCACTCGAGTCTGACGATATTCTCCACCGCTCGAGTTACATCATGGCACCAGTGGAGGGACAGCGGGTTTACCATACTAGGCGGAGACCAGGGGTATGAGGGAGAACATAGTAAGTCCGGGGGAATTGGAGTGCAGCCTGCGTCGCACTCTGGGTGGTTACGCAGGTTAACTCGGACTCAGAGGATCGATGGTATACTCGGGTAGTGTGTCGATCGAGTCTAAGTTGAAAGCCATGAACCCTGGTCCCTGAAGGTTCCACCTTATTGACATTATGTACGGCTCTTATACCATCTCATCGAAACATAGAACGCAGTTAAAGGAAGCGAGAAGTCCAAGCCTACGCTCCGTGAGTGCTTCGCACTACTGCACGGTAGATGCGTAGCTACGTGTGCACACTAAGGGGAAACCCTAGGTTAGTGCAGAGACGCATGTAGCAATTCCTTGTCATAAGTGGACTTTGCCACATGGGTGCGATGCACCGGAACATGTTGTGAGTTGACTAGTTGATTTCACTAGGGGCACCCTACGGGAACCTCAGATAATAGTGAAATCACTGGTGCACTTCACTTATGTGTGCCTTGCAAAGTCTCATACACGAGGAACGGCCAACTAGTGACATAAGGGCGTTTTGGTCATACCATGCGTCACTCTGTACTAGGGGGGCCGGCCCTAAGTGTTGAGAGACTGGTCAAGGCCGGCCCTATTGGTTTCAGGAGGTTGTTGCCTCCGATGAAAGGGCCGGCCATGAGGCGCAGAAAACGGGCTGGTTATGACCGTTTTCAAAAACAAGGTAAAGATAGAGATAAAAGAAGAAATATATAGGGAGAGGTTTAAATCAGTCAATCCTATCCGCACTAGGCTTATCCATAAGCCTAGGGCCGGCCCTATATAAGGGATAGGGGAGAGGGGGGGCCAGCCATGCATATTGCAAGCCCTAAGGGGCCGGCCAAGCTATGGGGAAACCCTAGCCGCCCCCCTCTTGTCTCTTCTCATCGCCTCTCTCGTCTCTCCCTCCCTCGCTTGCGCCATTGGATGGCGACTCGTCTTCCTCGCATGGTGTTTCGTAGAAGGAGAAGGCTCGTCGTATAGAGGCACTCAGAGATCCATCGACGAGGTACCGTGCATCGTGTGAGATCGAGTGAACTAGAAGGCGTCTCCCGCAACCTTTTGCTGTCCAGAATCTGCACAGAAAATCAATGTTGTTTCTCCGATTTCGGGAGCTACAAAAGTCCAAATGAGGTGAAACTTATTACAAATGTTGCGTCTCGAAGTTGGCTACCTGCAGTCCAACTTTCAGCCCAATCGGAGTTCGGAACAAAACATTATGACCGTCGCACCAAAGCTATGTCGAGTAGATCCGAACCCGTCTCCATCGACAAAGAAGAAATTTGTCGCGGTGAAAGAATCCGCACGCAGGTATAATCTCTAACAAGTAGATCTAACATAATTAGAACATTCATGCATGCTAGATTGTTCTTTCGTGTTAGATCGTCGTTAGGGGTTCGCGTAGTTGTCATGCTAGATTCATATACGCACGTGTAGATCGTTTTGATGAAAATTTTTGATATGTAACGCACATCGCTCACGGTCCTCGAACCTACACTTTGCTTCCGCTGCGGGCCTCTGCCATGGATTTATTTCCAACACTTCGCTTCCAGTTCGGCTCGATGCACCTCGTGGAGGGCATCGACCCCAGCCGCCCCGAGCCTTCTTCTCCGCGGCAAGGTGAGCTAAAGCATCCTCACGACTCATTAGAGCAGTCTTGCGAGCTGCATTGGAGTCATCCAGATCTGACCGTAAATCTCGGGTGAGGATAGTTGTTGGCTCTTGCTCCTTTTCCTTCGCTTCTAATAGGGGCTGGAGTCGGGCATGGTCTGCTCGTAGTTCGGTGGCCTCCTGCTTGAGCTGCACAGCCCCGACTCGTTAAGCCTTGACCTCAGAGTCCCTCTATGTAAAGGACTCTCGCTGGGTGGGCAGCTCACCCCGAAGTTGAGCCACCACCTCGTCCTTCTTTTGCAGGCCCTCGTGGGCCACACTCTAGGTCCAACGGACTCTCCTCCTCTCTACCTCCACTGCCTCCTCAAGGAAAGCGCCCTCGTGGACCAGGTGTGTGATGGGGGGGACGTTTTAATAACTGGGGGTCTAGTTGGAGAGCTTGCAAAGTAGGTGGAGTTCCCAAGACTTTTTCTCTGACTTTCCCTGACCATAACAAGGCTCGTAAGACCCTACAAAGTGGGTGATGATAAGGCACAACAAACTCCTCAGTCATATAGTACAGGATAGACGTACCTGAATAAAGTGGGAAATCGACCTCCGAAGAAGTGGGGCCCACGGCTTGGATAAGTTGTTATTGTACTCATTGGGGAGGATATACCCCCGAGCCAGGGCCACAGCGACCTCGAGGTCTGCAAAACTGTTGTCCTCTAGGATTGGGCAGCTACCCCCCCTCTCCTCGCAGATGACCAAGGCAAGTGGAAAGATGGGGCGCCTTGCTCAACTGGCCTCACCACCCAGAGGGTCATTGTAAGACCGCTCTGACTAACTGGAGGCATCATCCACGGGCTGCTCGCCCGACTGAACGAAGAAAAGAGGATTGATAGTCGGATAATTAAACAAGGGAAAATATTTGGAAATAACTTTCAAGAACTTACCCACAGGACCGGGTCGAGCTTCTGCTTTCGGAGCCTCGCCCGTCATAGGGGCCACCACCTCAACGGATGCTGTCATGTTTGTAATAACCATGGCCGCGCTTGGCCCTTTAGTGTTGCTGACCAGAGCTGGTGGGATTTCCGGGGTCGGGTCCTTCATGCGCTCCTACTCGGGCAGCACTAGGGGGGTATTGCTTGCGTCCCCGTGGGATCGGCTGAACTGCTCCGATTGCAGTCGAGCTCTCTTAGATTGGTGAATTTGATGGAGAGCCTCGAGGAGCTTCCGTCAGAGAGAGGCACCTCATTCTCAAGGCCGCTTTCATAGGTCACCTCGGGCCCGAGCCCAGGTGGTGCCACTGTATTAGGACCTTTCCCCTCCGACCCTTAGGGCTCAATGAGGGACAGTTCACATACTCTCTTCCCTGTCCTACCATCGTGAGGGCTGTCCGGCCGGAGGTGGTCGCCGCCCAGTAGAAGGGAAGAAACTCCTGATGAATCAGCGACAGAGTAGCTCGGTGGGATGGTTCAGATGGGCTCCTCCTCTATAATCTCCACGCTGGAGTCTGAGTGCTTGGAGCTGGGGACAATGTGGCCACTGCCAGCACTGGTCCCACTAAGCTCGCCCATGCTACCATCGTCACCACGGCCCGAGGGATCAACTCTAGCACTTCTGTTGCTACCACCACCACTGTTCCCATCGTTGTCTTCATCATTGTCATCGTCGCGAGCATTATCCTCACACTTTCCATTGTTGTTTCCGCCATCATCGCCATCACCGGATGATCTGTCTGCCCTGCTGCTCTCACCAAGGGACAGACCTTGAGGCATATCCCCGACCTGGGCAATAGTTACCTACCCCACCACGAGCACGCCAGGGTTGGATCGAAAGATAATCTCCTAGTGGACTGGTGTATGCTCGTAGATGTCCGTGATCTGACATCTACAAGGTCATATTCCTTTTGGACTCTTTTCCCTTTGAGGAAGTTGCAGCGAAGCGAGATGCCATCAGGCACGTGGGTGCTGAACTCCGGTACCGCAAACTTGTCGATCTAGTCCCCAACCAGGCATAGTGGCAGTATCGTCTAGGTCAGATCGGAATCTGGGAGCCCATCGAACACCGCGGTTGAAGAGGAACGATCGCTAAAATATACCCCATGAATCCCCTAGACCAAATCCCTCTTCATGAGGTACTTGCCGAAGAACCAGTCGAGGTTGTCCGAAACCCCGTAGGCGTGAAGGACGTCGTAGCAATAAAGGATCCGCCAAGAGTGCGATAAAGAGTGGGCATCCTATTCACGGGCTGAAGCGGGTATTTGAAGGTTTGTAGTGCCGCCCATTTTTCAGAACCGGTGAATCGAGAATGACAGAGCGATCTGGAGTGTCGAAAAAGGGGAGATCCAACAATCATGGGATCAACCGCCTTGGTGGTCGGGATCCCCATTTAAGCATGATGGGATCGTGACCCTCGTAACAGGAGCTCGAGAATGTCAGCGATGATTATCCATCATGTCCGTAAGCTGCCGATCCATATTCAGGGCATATGGTGAAACCCTGACGACGAACGAGACTTTCGGCCCATGGTCTATAGACACAAGGACCAAAAGGGGGTTTTTATAGAAAGGGTTTCTCGGTGCACCGTTTAGATGATGACATGTGTACATCAAAGCAACCTGGCTAGGCCCGGCTTGGAGATCTGAAGAATCGAACCAGATGGACCGAGTCTGATCCAGTCCAACACGGTCTGCGAGCTGTGTGTACCCTGGAAAAGGATCAAACTGACTCAAGCTCCCTGATGGAAACCAGGTCGGGGAATAGGTTAGGTAGGTCGTGGACCTGCCCCGGCAACCCAGATCCCCGACAAGACCGACCTTATTGGTGGTAGAGAGCCCCTAAGCGAGAAAGGATCGAAGGACGTTTGTAACTGCTAGGAGACCTCGACAGACTTCCAGGGGTTTGCCAGGCTGGACGACCCCGAGGATATCTTGCCCGTTAAGATCGTGGGTCGTTCTTGACTAATCAAGGACCCATGATCCACGAGAGTATAGAAGGAAGGATATGAAAGGCGTCCGATCGTGAATGATCCGTCATAGTTATCCCGAGATTCTCTGAGAAAATCTTGCACACGCATGAAGTCTATAAAAAAAACCCCGCCCCTTCGTGGGAAGATAAGCAATCTTTCGCTCCCTAACCCTAGACCATGCTTGTTGTTGCTCCCTTCACTAACTTGAGCGTCGGAGGGGCCTTGGCTTGGAGGTGAGCCTCGGTCTTTTTGTATGTACTGCGGGAAGGAGGCGGAGACGATCTTGCTCCATCTAACAATCGAGTGTGGCCGCCGGGATTCCCCCCTACACACATCCCACTAGCTTCGTCTAGTGGATTTATTTTAGCACTGTTATTAGAACTCATATAACATAATTTTTATCCATATGATAGATCTGTTCATCTTTATCGAGCATTCTTTGCAAGGATCTATGAGAAGGAGAAAACTCCCACAAGTCTACTTTCAAGGCTCATGTGTGTGGGATATGCTTTGAATCAAGACGGTGGCGAGATAACAACTTCATCTTCAACCTTTGTCTTCATCGGATCTACAACCTTAGGCATCTATAAGTCCTAAGAGGTAAACTTCTAATAACCTATAGATGATGGTAGCCATTAGAATTTAGTTTTGATCCGACACAAAAAATTTTGTATCCTGACTTTTCACCGGATTGTCATAACCCTAATTCTTACGACACCTTTTGGATGACAAAACATGCTTCTGTTGTACGATCGGATCAACACCAACATTCACTATTGGAGTCACATTTTCCTTTTGATGGCAGAACATCATGTCGAGGGGTTCCACTCGTCTCCATCACACAAACACTAATAATCCTACAAGAAACAAGATCTAAAAAAATACAATCAAACAACTAAACAATCTAGAGAAAGAGCTGATAAAGCAAGCAACAAAGAACACGAGGATTTTAGATGGTTCAACAATTTTGCCTACATTCACCAATGATGTGGAAAGAGATCCTCTATCAAACGATAAAGAGATTACAAGTAGGGTTTATCAAACCCTCACGAACGGCTCCCACGATTGCTTTTCCAACTTACAAAGCAAGCTCTTATTATTCCAAAAGACCTTGACCTCATTGATATAGTGGGAATATGTCAAATACAAATCACTCACAGATTCCTGATCTAACGGCTCAAAATAAGCCCAAAACCCGTGCCCAGGCTTAATTTTACCTTGGTAAATCGGGGCTCGTCAAGGCAAAATTCCATGTACACAGGGTTTCCAAAAATCAAGAACTCAGTACAGACTTACCTGGGAAAACCCAATCTTGCTTGAGCAAAATTTGACTATGTGATGGGATCTTAGAGAGAATGCAAAGTCGCTTGGGTGAATTCTACGAGTTGCCCGGGCAAAATCTTTTCCCATGTACTGCCAGTCGGGGATGCCTTATCCAAAATAAGCTTATAGCTAAGAATTCTTCATCTTGGAGAGATTTGCGAGCCAACCAAATACACCGAAGTGCTCCAAAGTAATACTCTCCACCATCGTCTTTGATCTCACACTAAATATGCAAAACATTGATAAAGTCCAAACAATATTGGAAGCTGACCACAGTGACGACTTTTGTCATCATATCTACAGTCTCAATCTTTTATATAAATTAAATTTTTCTGAAATTACTAAATAGCTAGTCTACACTTGGCTAGCTAATCACTGTGCACTATACAACCAACTAGATGAAGATAGTTGGTGTGCCTCACAACTGACATATGCAAGCATACGTTAGATCCAACAATCTAAAGATAACAGAAGTTACGAGTAATGATCAACAAGAAATAATGTTAACAGGCTTATACAAGCATTTACAAGGTGGAAACCCTTAATAGTGATAAAAACTACCCTCCGATTAAAATCGGACCTATAATCTTCACATAATGAAGTAGCAAACAATTACAAGAAAGCTAAAAGTGGCTACACAGAGATTACCCCTTAGCCCCCTAGGTCCATGACCCATGCCTTTGGTGAAGTAGAGACGGTGCTTTCACTATATAAGTGCTGAGCTGAGCTGACTCTTGCGCCTACTACTTTGTTCTTCTTCTACGCTTGCTTTCACTCCAAAAGAGACCCAAAAGTGAGTTACGTTACTATGGGTATTCGATATGAACAACGTCATGGAGCGCTCTCGTAAGAGCCTTCCACACAACAGTGGGAACACACTCAGTTTGTGCTAGTTAAGTGGGGAGAAAACAAAGTAAAAAATAAAAAGGACACTTATATCTAAGGAGTGACTAAGGTAGAAGGTGATCTTGATCTCTTTCAAGTTCTTAGATTAAGCTTCTAAACCTAGCACACCTTAAAAACTCAAGCAATAAAAAAATCCCAAAGACTAGATCAAGATCTAGGTATTAGATGAGATCTTAAATCCTTCACTAGCTTTGATCTCTCTTACTTGTATGATCATAAGGAGTTGGAAGACTCTCAAGTAACCATATAAATAATGAGTTCAATCTCCATAGATTTGATCTTGGTAGAAGGTTGAAGAGAGGAGAAGGGAAAAAAAAGAGATTATGGAGTTTAATGATGAGCTCACTAAAACTTTGTTTCTCTCTTCTAATTCCTCTCCGAATCTAAAAGACTTATTAATAGCTGAAGGGTATAGGGGTGGGCTATTTATAGTGCAAGAAAGCCCTTAGGTGGATGCGTAAAACCAAACTAGAGACCCTTATCTTTAAGGGTCTCTCTTAGCCAAGTTGTGTGCACGATCACATAGTCGTGCGCACGACCTACACATGGAAAAAGGGAATTGGCTGAGCCTATCGACTCAATCTTTCTAGTAAGTTCTAGACCAGGTCGTGCGTATGACTTGCCATGTGTCATCGTGCTATAGGACCATCCGATATGGGGCATAAGGTGGATATCAAATAGTGTATTTGTGGGTACAAAAATTATACCGGACTGGACCAGATCCATATGGGCCTGCGCAACGGCCCAAATAGGCAAACCCAGGCCCAGGATCAGTACCACCTCAGCATCACCATGTCAGCAATGCCACATCAGCATTGCCACGTCAGCAATGCCACCTCACATCGCCATGTCATCACTGCCATATCAGTACATGCTTCAACTATAAAAGAACCCACATGGCATTCAGAAAGTAGGGTTGGTCATTCGATCAAAGGAAGAGAGGATTCCAGATCCAGAGCTTTCTTCTCTCTTTCTAATTTCCTTCTAGTTGCTATGTGCAACCCTTATTATAAGAAGCTTCTCTCAGTCTATTGAGAGAACGCTCCTTTCATACATTCTAGTGCAAACTATGTTACACCTCTCGCCAGGAGACATAGGTTATAAGACCGAACTCCAACAACAATTCCATATGTCATCTCTCTTTTTCTACTCTCTAATATCTAACTCTACAAACCATCTACATCAATCATGAATTATGGGGTGAGATCTCCGATCACAACGGCACAGAAATTTCCCCCACAGTATTGTCGACTAGGATCGTGTGCACGACTTGGAAAAGTTGTGTGCACAACTTTAGTCTAGCAGACACCATTCTATGTGTAGAAAAAAACTAAGGCAAAGTCGTGTGCACAACTGTACAGTTGTGCACACAACTTTTAGTCTAGTAAACAACACCTTTTGTCTACCAAGACTAAAACATAGTCGTGCGCATGACTAACCTACTATGCACACACTATATGTAGGATATTTGTCCTAGCTTCGAACAAAGTGGATGATGAAGTAAAAAAAGTGTATATGTGTGCGATAGCTAGTCATACACCAAAAAACCCTACCCACTAGAGTAAAGTTTATTCCCCAAAAGTTTAGACTATACCTTCCAAGCCTAAGCATGGTAGGAGAGAACGGTAGGAAAGGTCTTGGCCGCAACGGTACATCTTTGATGCAAATGAACCAAACCTAATGTACAATTCCGACTATAGCTCACAGCTACTCACTATACCGGTAAAGTATGTTTGTTTAAGTCGCTCAAAACTAATGGCAACATAAGGAGACCTAACATTCTCCTCTATAATCTCCCGAACAAAATGGAATGGAACGTCAATATGCTGGGGTGTGGGCATGATAAACCTGGTTCTTCGCCAAATAAATAGTACTCTCATTGTCCGAATGGACTTGATAAACTGCAACATAGGCCTCCAACTCATCAGTCCTCTAGAAAGAGTAAACATATACCCTGTAGTTGACCAATGCTTATCCAAATCACCAGTATAGTTCAAATCTACGGATCCAACCAAGTGTTGACAAATATGGTCATTCCACTCAAACTTCAAATTAATATCCAAAGTACTCTTCAAATATTGCACAATCCACCTCTCCGCCTGCCAATGTCTTTTTTTTTAGATTATGCATATGCTCACCATATTGACAGCTTATGAAATATCAGATCTCGTACAAACCATCATACATCATGGTTCAAACCAAAATTGCATACAGAACGTGAGACATGTACTCTCGTTCCACATCAGTGTTAGGAGATATCAAAGCACTTAACTTAAAATATGGGGCCAATGGTGTACCAATAGGTTTTGAGTCGCTGCCCCTACCAAAACGATGTATCACTTTATCTAAATATTTCTTCCGAGACAAACAAACGATGCCATTCACATTGTCTCTAGCAATCTTCATACAGAGCATTTTCTTCGCTTCTCCAAGTTCCTTCATCTTAAATTTTTTACCAGCTGAGCCTTCAGCTTGTTGTTCTCTACCATGCTCTTAAATGCGATGAGCATATCATCTATTTATTAGAGTAAATAGATAAATGACTCATCATGTAGCCTCCAAAAATACGCGCAATGATTGTAGTGACTTCTTCTATACTTCTGCCCTAATATAAATCATCATGTAGCCTTAGTACATACATCTAAAACATAGGGCTTCGGCGCTACAACCCGTTGATGTATTTGATGAAACCAAGCATGCAAATGTGATCATTAAACATAGAAAAAACTTTTAAGAAAGTTTTGAAATATATTTTTATAAATGAACATGCATGCAATGAATTGAATAGGAAAATAGTGTGTACTAATAATACCACCTAGCTAGCCTACGCTGATGGATAAGTTGATTCCTAAGTTTAAAAAGTTATACCTAAGTATGACTAAACATATGGGAATGGAGTATGTAGGCAGGTCCAAGGCGTAAAGGCCAATCCGAAACTCTACCCTCCCAACTATATCTCGCAAAATAGAACACCAAAAAGTTAGGTTTTCTGATACTAAAAATTAATGACAATACAAGGAGATCCTAAAAGGTAACAGTGTACTAGTAGCAGATGAAGTAGGCCCCTATATCCATGTCACGTCCCGGTATTTTACGGTTTAGGTAACCCGTAATATACTGGGGTGTGAAGAGAGAAACAACTTGATTCAATGTCCCAACTAAAAAGGAGTGAAACCAGAGCCATCATATTTATTTATACCAATGGTTCAAGTATAAGTCTACGGTTATAATTAAAAATAAACTTTTATTCGCTCTAGTGCTCTTCAATGTGCCATTGGAGTCTTATCAAGGTAGGACTCGTATAGTGGATCTTCGATCTCCAGCTCCTTGTTTTCCTCCTCAACTAGGTCTTCCATCCTTGCAAGGTTAGGATTTGCCAATACATAATCTATAGGGGTGAATCTTATAACACAGACTCAGTAAGTTGGTGAAACTAAATATTTTAACTAAACAAAACATACTTAGAAATGACTTAAGCATCACTTAATTGTCCATTGAGCAATTATCCCAGTTAAGACCATTTATCAGGCTGGTCTCCCTACCTAAGGATACTTTTAGGCACCAGCCAGGGCTAGCTTCACACCCAGGGCATTCTAAGTAAGCCCCACACCTAAGGATACTTTTAGCTAAATCAGGACTAGCCTTACACCCAGGGCGTTTATAGGAAAACCCCATACTTTTTACCGATCAACATACTCATGAATCAACTAAAGAACGATAAACATTTCCTATATATAGTTTGAACTGTAGAAGACATTAATTTCATTGCCCTACCTGATTGGTTGTACCTTGATAATTTTCTTCTGATTTTATTTCATAATATGTGTATATCCTAGAAAACAAGAATCATATTTACTAGGTTAGCATGTACAAATAGGTAGGTTCCGACGAAACTCAGTTCCGAGCCCAAATGAGAAAGTTATGACCTAATCACCTTATAGGGGTAAAAGGGTTATTTTCCCTAGAGGCATTAGTTTTAGGGTTTTATAAAAATCAGTGGGTCCGTCTCGTAGCAACAAACTTGTGGGCACAGACTTAACTCGATTCTGAGTCCCAATGGAAAAATTATTACCTTATTACCTTATAGGGGTAAAATAGTCATATTCCTTCTAGGTACTGGGTTTATGATTTTATGATATCCATGAATCTGTCTCATCACCACGAATCTGCAGCCACAGACAAATCTCGATTTCGAGTTCGAATGCTAAAGTTATTACCAAAAAGGCTTGATTGTTTTGAGTTGCCTGTATACTTATATATATTTCTTCATATGCCTTATCATGACAATTTAATAGCTTAGTTGGTG
This sequence comes from Chamaelirium japonicum, assembly GCA_947650365.1. Taxonomy (NCBI): domain Eukaryota; kingdom Viridiplantae; phylum Streptophyta; class Magnoliopsida; order Liliales; family Melanthiaceae; genus Chamaelirium; species Chamaelirium japonicum. The sequence goes on from OX393560.1 coordinate 65,200,926, forward strand.
AAGACTCATGTTTTAATTGTGGAGGTCTTGGGTTCAAAACCCTTGCTTCCTCTATTTAAAACATCCTATTTTGCTAATGGGCTTGGCTTAATGGAAAGGCCCAAATGGTTAGTGAGCTGGTCCCACTAGTCAAGTGGGTTAGGTGTTGGGCCGACAAGAGAGAGGGAGGGGTCGACATGTTACCAAAGTCGAGTGATGGGTCGGCGAGGGAGGTAATGGTACCGGCGGACGTATGGCGAGAGGCAGCAGCCAAAAGTGGTTGATGGCGGCGATTGGAAGTCCGGTGGCGGCGGATGGTGGTTCGACGGGTAGTGGCCGGTGGTTCGGCAGGAGCGGATGGTGGTCCGGTGGCGCGATGGTTGTTGGAGGCCAACGGTGGTCCGACGAGGTGGGGCCCGCTAGATTGGAAGAGAAACTTATAAAGAGAGAGAGGGGGAGAAGGTCTGTCTCGATTTGTGTGAAGAATGAAGAGCAAAATGGGTCCCTATTTATAGGGTCCATTTGGGAATGCTAAAATACTTGAGGGTTAAATTGTGTAAATACAAATATATTAAATAATATCCATTTTATTTTATTTTATTTTTTTGGTAGAAAATATTACACTACAAAGGTCACACCGGCACAAAAGATCACTACAATATCATTGTCTACATTCGCGCATGACCCCGGTATCCTTCATATCATGCCCTGCTATCAATTGTAATGGCCCAGGAAAATCCTCATACCAAACTTGTGATTGTCTGGAGATTCTGCCTCTCGTAGCTAGCCAGTCTGCCACCGAGTTACCTTCTCGAAAAATGTGAGAAATACGAACATGTCTCCGGAGCTGTATTAAGGCGCGACAATCTTCTAAGATTGGATCAAGAGGCTCATTTGAAAGTAGAAGTTGAATTGTGGATAGCGAGTCACCTTCGATCCATAGGGACGCCAATGGAAAACTTCTGAGACCCTCTTGCAATCCCGCCCATAATCTCCAGCCTTCAGCCACCTGCACAGAAGACAAAGACAACGAGATAGCACCCATACACAAAATATTACCTTGAGAGTTTCTAAAGACAAACCCGACGCCCGCCCGATGGGAGTGGCCTTCAAGAGTGCCATCGAAGTTTATCTTGATTTCGGAGGGCTCAGGCGGCATCCATCTCACTATGACGTTAATGGATTCACTGGACTCCGTTCTAATATCCATTTTAGAATCTCAAGGGACTTGATTGATACCGAAGGCTTTTCAGTTCACAAATTCACAAAGGTTTCAAAAGATAAAATATTATATATCTTAAATATAACCAAAATAGATGGGTGGCAAAGTGGTTAAGAGATAAAAGTGTACTTATATTAAAGGTTTGGGTTTTGAATCCTTTTATCTCATGTTTTGGTTTTGCTTGGACAAGTACTTTCCTCGATTTAATATATATATATATATATATATATATATATATATATATATATATATATATATATATATATATATATATAGAGAGAGAGAGAGAGAGAGAGAGAGAGAGAAAGAGAGAAAGAAAGAGAGAGAGAGAGAGAGAGAGAAATCTTACAGTGAGCTATGAGCTACGGAAGGAGAAAATGAGCTATGATCATTTTGATCACCCTAGAAGTTTTTGAATTTCATAAAAATTGGTGGGTGTGTTGCCTAGGGTAACATGATCATCCTCACAAATTTTCAAGGAATTCCAAAACTTCTAGGGTCATCAAATGGTAGAAGCAAAATTAACAGTTACTACGGACGGTGGATAAAGCTTCTATTGTTTGATGACCCTAGAAGTTTTAGAATTTGATGAAAATTGGTGAAGATGATCATCTTACCCTATACAACACACCCACCAATTTTGATGAAATTCCAAAACTTCTAGGGTGGTCAAAATGATAGTAGATATCTGTAACATTCCTCTCTCTCTCTCTCTCTCTCTCTCTCTCTCTCTCTCTCTCTCTCTCTCTCTCTATATATATATATATATATATATATATCGGGCTGTTACAGTGAGCTGTGAGCTGCCGGGGGGGGAAAGTGAGCTGTAGGTATTTTGATCCCCCAAGAAGTAATGGAATTTGATAAAATTTGGTGAGGTTGTTGCCTAGAATAAGATGATCTTCCTCACCAATTTTCTTCAAATTTCAAAACTTCTAGGGTGGTCAAATGGTCGAAGCAATTTCTACAGATTTTAACGGTGACTACGGACGGCAGAAATTGCTTCGACCATTTGACCCCCCTAGAAGTTTTGGAATTTGATGAAAATTGGTGAGAATGATCATCTTATCCTAGGAAACAACCTCACCAAATTTCATCAAATTCCATAACTTCTTGGGGGGTCAAAATACCTGCAGCTCACTTTTTCGGGCGGCAGCTCACAGCTCACTGTAACAGCCCTCTTTCTCTCTCTGTCTATATATATATATATATATATATATATATATATATATATATATATATATATATATATATATATATATATATGAGAATACGGGGTATGAGCTGACAGCCCATTTGCTCAAATGGGCTGTCAGCCGGTAGCCGTCCGATCTTGATCACATACCGTCCGTTTAAAAACCAAATAAAAACACCGAATTCCCTCTTCCTTTCTCTCGCGCGCGGCAGCGGCAGCCCTGCCCCCTCCGGCACCGGCACCGGATCCGTCCGGGGGACGGCGCGCCGCCGGGGTCGGAGGGGACCTGGGTCGGAGGACGGCGCAGAGGGGACTGGGGTCGGAGGCGGCCGTAGCCCCGGAGGGGACGGCGCGCAGGGCGGTCGGAGGGGGCGCAGCAGCCGGGGTCGGAGGGGATCAGGGTCGGAGGGGGCCGGGCCGGAGGGCCGCGCAGCCGCTGGGGTCGGAGGGACGGCTCGGAGGGAACTGGGGTCGGAGGCGGCCGCAGCCCCGGAGGGGACGGGGCGCAGGGCGGTCGGAGGGGGCGCAGCAGCCGGGGTCTGAGGGGGCCGGGCCGGAGGGCCGCGCAGCTGCCGGGGTCGGAGGGGACCGGGGTCGGAGACGGGCGCAGCGCCGGAGGGGACCGGGGTCGGAGGGGAACGGGGGCGCAGGGGTCAGGGTCGGGGTTCTTCAGCGAAGGAGAGAGAGAGAGAGAGAGAGAGAGAGAGAGAGAGAGAGAGAGAGAGAGAGAGAGAGAGAGAGAGAGAGAGAGAGAGTATAGATTCGGTGTTTTTATTTTGTTTTTAAACGGACGGTACGTGATCAAGATCGGACGGCTACCGGCTGACAGCCCATTTGAGCAAATGGGCTGTCAGCTCATACCCCGTATTCTATATATATATATATATATATAATTTTCTGGGTATTACACTCTATGTCGCCCCCTTTTGCACCGGAGATAATGATGTCGAGGAGACTAGAAATTAGTGTTCACTTGACCCGGAGCAATGTCAAAGAAGATGAGGATCCAGTGGATGGTTGGATAGAGAGGCAAGGTGAGCCAATGAACAAAGTATTCAGCGTAGAGAAAGATGGAGTTGTCCACGATTATTCCCAGCTGGGCCTTGATCGTGACCATCCACGAGTTCTTTATTCACATATCCGGCCAATATATCTGGTAACTTCTCCATCTTCCTACTCTTCTCTTTTTTCTTCGAACCCTCAATGGAAGAACCTGCCATGGATTGGGAAGGGTCTGAAGCAGAAGGACAAAAGATTAGCAGAAATATGGGTATTATTGTGTTTCTGTCTCTCGATAGAGGAAGGGAGAGTAGTCGATTGCCTTTTTTAATGATGTGTTTTGAATTCTGAGAAAATATCACATTTTGCTGCCTCTTTGAAAGAAGGGGTCACGATAGGTTGTGTACGCTTGTAGCCGCATGGAATGAAAAGTGGGATGTCCTATATCATCATTTGAAGTATCCAGTCTTTATACCAATGGCAGATTCGGCACACTAAATGACAAAGCAGTTGGTACCTTTTGAACGATGAAGATTCAGCCACGTGGCAATGATACGAAGTATCAACTTTCCTTCTCCTGCTGTATAGAATAAGAAAGGGGAGGTATTGTAGATGCACGAAAATCATATACCCATATGGCATCAACTTGTTAGTCCCGAAATATTCAAAGACTAGTTAGCAGAATATGACAATAGGTTTGGACAGATATAGGACTATTGGGTTCAGCTGACAGAAGCTCAAGATAGTAGCAAGGCAGGGAGTAGCCTCAGCCGAAGGTAACAATAAACTACTTCAAAGAGAATATTGAGGCTGAGGGTGGCCTCGACCATCTTCCGTGTTCCAAGGATCATAGCCTCATAAGTCTGGTTGAGGGTAGCCTCGGCTGGTAGCTTTTATTATGTGAATTTGAAGGGAGAACATATATGACACGAGTATGAGGAAGGATCCTCAGAGCTGAGGGTATATCTCCTTCATAGTACCTACATATATATAGAGTCGTTACCTAACCTTCATCACATGACACATGCCAAGATCTATATATCCAAGATGAACCTTGAGGCTCCCGTCAATATCCGATGACTATGGGTATAAAGAATGAAGTAATTATTATATTATATAACAATTGTTCTATTACGCGGTGTTCCAAGCCAATGACACCTCATCAGAACAAGTAGAGTGGCAGTTACAGATGATAGTTGTGATGGCCAATAAAGAAATGATAGCTAAGTTACAGTTGGCCGGTCATGTTAACATGACAATTATGGAAAGATAACTGCCTGCAAGCTTCTATAAATAGAGATCATCCCCGGTCGGCAAGTAACATTCGAATGCTCTCTAACTTCCTGAATTTACGAAGCACTTCTTAAGAGTATTCTCCAACGGATTTGAGCATTGGAGGAGGGTTCTAGGATCCATCTCCCCTAGCCTTTTCTTTCTTTCTTGCATTTGTGTAGGATCAGATTATCCAATAATCGACGGATTTCCATCCTTTACATCTCATTATAGTTAATTCCTTCCCTCTTAGCATAGCCTTCATCTAGAATCTAGCCTTGTATTTGACATGGTCCTTCCTTGAGGAGTTCTTCTTGTGAATACCCACTTGCAACCAATTGCTCTAGCTCTTCCTAATTGGGATTTTGACCAACTTCAAAGTCTAATTCTTGTGTAGAGATTACATCTCATCATCCATAGCCATTTTCCACTCTCGCTTTTGACATATGCAATTACCTTTTTATACGTAGATGGAAGGTCATCCTCCTCCATCGAAAGTGCGCATGACATTGTGTCAGTAAACCGAGCAGGTTTTCTAATTTGTCTTCTCGGTTTTCTGACTATAATAGAATCTAGCTATTGTGTAGGCTTCTGAATCGAAGCCTCATAATCTTCCTAGTCCTCAACTATCGAGTATTTTGTCTGACTCATCTTCACTACTGGAACTTCAAACTTCATCGACAGTGAACCCCTTCTAACTATGATCTCCTTCTGAGAACCTTCCTGATGGTATGATTTCACCAAACTGGACTCATCAATGGTAACATCCCTACTAAGAATCATCTTTTTCGAGTCGAGGTACCGAAGCCTATACCCCTCCACTCTAGAACTAAAGCACAAAAACAATGCTTTCTTGGATCTAGGATCTAGTTTACTTTTACTGACATAAAAGTAAGCAGCACAAACCAAACACATGAAAATAATCATAGTCAATAGCAGATTTTTTCAGACCATACCTCTATGGGAGTATTCCCATCAAATGTCGTTGCAGGTAGTCGATTAATGAGATGATGTGCACAATTTAAAGTCTCAGCCCTCTTTGCCCCATCTTGCATTGAACAACAAACATCAAACCATCTCTAGCAAGGTACGATTTATGCGTCAGCTACCTTGTTCTCTTGTGGTGTCTCTATAGTTGTGAAGTGTCTAACAATGGCCACATCCTGACATACTTTTAAGAACATATATGACTTGTACTCACCAACATTGTCTGATTTCATTCTTTGTATCTTTCTACTAGTCCCAGTCTCGATTAATTTCTTTCACTTGAGAAACACCCCCAAAACCTCATGTTTGTGTTTCATTGGGTTACCCATACTCTTCTTGAATATTCATCAATGAAAGACATAAATCAATTCTGCAATTTTGGTCGGTCCCCAAACATCTGTGTGAACGTAGCAACAGCAGGGAGTCTGATGAACCGCAATAACAAATTTAACCTTGTATGCTTTCCCAAGACATAGTGCTTACAAAATTCAAATTTATCGACCTTTCCACCTTTCAATAGACACTACAAAAAAAACTTTTTTAACGACGGAATATATCTGTCGATAATATTATTTATCCATCGGTAAATATTTATGGCGAGGGATAGGAATTTCGTCGCTTCCCGTCAGAAAAGTTAGCGTCGGGAAAGAAAACTGTGACGGCTTAATATTTCCGTCGGTATTAAATATTAATACCGACGGCTTTTTATGATCCGTCGGCAATATATCAATAAATTAAAAAAATATAATAGATTATTCCCGACGGTGACTAATTTGTTCGTTGCTATAAATAAGTAAATTACCGATAATCAACCTTACGTTTGTCGGTAAATATTTGCATATTATTGACGGCAATTTATTCTGTCGGTTAAAGTAATTATATAATATTTAATGGAATAATTATTACCAACGGAACAAATTCGATCCATCGGGAAAATATTAATATATACTATTCAATAAAATTATTATTATCGACGGAACATATAAGATCCATCGGTAATAAAACTTGAAAAATTTTAAAAAAAATTACTAAAATCTGGTTATTTAATTCCTGTGATTTACAAAAATACTATATATATTCAAATATTACCACAATATTACTGCTAATTACCATAATTGACTAAACCAAATATTACCATAATTTATCAATTATTACCACAATATTACCGTAAATTATCAAATATTACCATAATTTACCACAATACCAGACAATCATAGACAATACCAGAAAATTATCACATATTTATTATAAAATTATTTTTACACAATCCAAAATTGTGGGAAGTTGCGTGCCCTAGCTCAACCACCCCTCACGCCGCCCGGCACCAACGCTGGTGCTCACATCCCCTGACGCCACACATCCTGTAATTAACAATATGTATTTGTTAAAAAAATGGTTTACATCTATATATATAGCATGGTGCAATTGGAGTTTAGTGCAATGTATTTTCATGGTTACTACATCATGTGATTATGAATTGGTTGTAGTGGTGCTGAATGGTGCTCTAGCGTTTGACCTGTCGTGATATTTGCTGAGGTGGCATCACTGTTATACCATAGATTTTCTCCTCTTTCAAACTCCCCCCCCCCCCCCCGTCACGCTCCCCCCCTCAATTCATGCTCTCCCCCTTCGACTCGCCCAACAGATCACATGAAGAGGGGGGCGATTATCCCAACAGTCGGTAAGATCTCCGCCTCCCCCCCCCCCCCCCCCCCCCCCCCCCGCCCTTCGAGCCGCCAGATCCGATTTTTTACTAAATATTTCAAGCGAGATTTTACCCTCTGATTGACTAATTTAGAGTCTAAGCATTTGAAAATCATAAGTTAGCGTGTTTTGGATTTGGAACTTAGTTTGGATTTGATCGGATCGTTATTAGATCGCATCCGATAATTCGAACATGGCTGTTTTTTTGTATTTCGGATTTATGAGCAATTTATAAATAGATATTTTAAGATTTTACCCTCCGATTGACTAATTTAAAGTCTAAGTGTTGGAAAATCATAAGTTGGCTTGTTTTGGATTTTGAACTTGGTTTGGATTCAATCGGATCATTATCGGATCACATCCGATAATACAGACTTGGATGTTTTTTTCGTTTTTCGGACTTGCGAGCAAGTTTTAAGTATATATTTTAAGATATTACCCTTTGATTGTGTAATTTAGAGTCTAAACTTTGAAAAATCATAACTTAGCGTGTTTCGGATTTTGAAGTTGGTTTGGATTTGATGGAATCGTCATCGAATCGCATCCGATAGTTCAGACTTGAATATTTTTTCATATTTCAGACTTGCGAGCAAGTTTTAAGTAGATATTTTAATAATTTACCCTTTGATTGACTAATTTAAAGTATAAGTGTTGAAAAATCATAAGTTAGCGTGTTTCGGATTTTGAACTTGGTTTAGATTCTATGGGATCGTCATCGAATCATATCCGATAATTTAGACTTGGATATTTTTTAGTATTTTGGACTTGCGAGCAAGTTTTAAGTAGATATTTTAAGAATTTACCCTCGGATTTACTAATTTAGAGTATAAGCGTTGAAAAATCATAAGTTAGCATGTTTCGGACTTTAAAGTTGGTTTGGATTCGATCAGAACGTCATCGAATTGCATCTGATAATTTACATACTTGGATGTTTTTTCGTATTTCGGACTTACGAGCAAGTTTTAAGTAGATATTTTAAGAATTTACCCGATGTCACGATTGATTTCCAAAATATCGTTGGTATCAGCAGATGACAAAGGATTTTGAACTTGGTACTGCAGAGGAAGTTCCCTTTGCCCCTTCTTTAACTCCCTCACAATAGTGAAATTGAACCAAATGGTTCTTAGAATTGGTTGCAGTGTGCAGGGTGCCGTCACAACCAGATGATTGATTCACTGAACTATTGGGTTCCTTACTCACCTTAGAGAG